>CM065814.1:20117500-21317500 GCA_033398695.1 Orobanche coerulescens | reverse complement strand
TCGGAATGGAATATGGTTTTATATTGGTATGCATATCCTTGAATCCGAAGTTGTCTTTATCCGTAAATCATTCATAAGGATATAAACATGGTATTCATGGAAGTAACATGAATTATCACGCAAGATTTCATTATTTCAATCATGGCAAGAATGGCTTTCGCCAAAGAAATCGCCATGCGAGATAGCGCACGCTATGCTATGGAGTTTAACGTGCGCTATCGAGCACGAGTTAGCGTGCGCCACGCTCGTACATAACGACGCTAGACCATCGACGAAGTCATTGGGTCGCTGAAGTACCGACCATGCATAGTTAGCGACGCTAGTCTTTGTTGTTTGCGTGCGCTATCGGCGAACTTAACGACGCTACACGAGTACTTAGCGTGCGCTAAGCAAGCAGATTGCATTTTATGAACTTTTGGTGAATCGAATTGTTAAACATTAAATGCGATGTGAGATAAATCCTATGTCATTTCTTTTGTTAAGGTTTGGTCGTTACGTGATTGATTGAGGAGGACGATCTTCGAGTGTTCATTTTCGTGGAAGAGTAGTTATTGTCTTAAAATAGAGGCAAGTACAATAATTGTTATATGTATTTTTGATATACATATTGTCGCATGTATGTCGTTATTGTATGTACAACTCGTGTTGGTCCGACGGGATCATCGGGGATCTATGCTAGCGTCTACCGGATCATCGGACGGGTTTTTCCACCACGGGTTGGTCTGACGGGATCATCGTGGGTTCTAGGCAGTGAACGCTGGATCGATGGAATTACCATGTGTATGTATTGATATCATGTTGTGATTATCAGTTGTGTATGTTATGTTTGAGTTTCTCGTAGGAGAAGACTCGTTGGTACTTTGTCGTTTACGTTATTATTCTTCGTGAGATATGAATAATATGTTGTGGTACTTGTACTAGCATCGTTGTGCTAACCCCTTCGGGGGTGAACATTCTGTTTGTGTTCAGGATCCAGGAGAGCGGGGAAACAACCACTGGAACTGTATGACGACGAGGGTGCAGAGTGATGTCCTGACCGGGTTTATTTATCTGTTTTTTATTCGTTATTTCAATAAGTACTCGAGTACGAAGTCTTTTGTGATGGATTTTAATTTGGGGATGTATTATTGAGTTCTGTTGAACAATTGTATTATTTATGTATTTGGTCAGAACTGTTGTATTGTAATTTCGTTATTTCCGTTCGTTAGTACCTTTTTATGCCTGTTCAATTCTTCAGCCTTGTAAATCCTTATGTAAAGGATTTACGGCGCTGTAATATTCCCGAATATATCGGGGGTGTTACAGTGTGTCTATGAGATTATGTTATGACCGATAAGGCTATTTCTATTCGAGATTTGGGTTGTATTTTTTCATGTGATCGGAGGTATATAGACTGGCAACCTTGCGACCGAAAGGACTCTTTGGAGGCCAGTTACGACTCCTTAGAAGTACCGGTCTGACAGGTATAACAACGTCACGTACCCTGCTTGTTTGTCCGGCTATGCCTGTTTATTTATTTATATTTGTGTATGTATTCGTGTATATTTTGGTTTCATGGTGTTGTCAATTTCAGCGCTCCGATTTTTATATTTTAATCCCCGTTTACCTACATTTACGTGCTGTGGATTCATCTTTCAAAATTTGTTTCTCTTGTTGTTGGCTTTAGATTGCGTACCTTTGATTACTCATATGGTTGTGTGTGTTTACTTATTTATATCAATGTGTGTATTTGAGTGTATTTTAATTTCGTAATGCCCCAAATTTCAGTGATTCAGTTTTCAGGTATGAATCCTTGCCCACCTACATTTCTATACTGCGTATATTATTGGTAGGCCCTTCTTGAAATGGAACATTTGGTTCCTCTTGTTTTTGTAGATTTCAGGTTCGTTGTATTATCATTTTTTTTGTGCAGGTGGGATTTTGTTTGTAATATCCGCAATTTCGATTTCCGGTAATTTATTTTTTGGCGAGAGTCCTTTTTGACGACTCGCTTGTGACCGTTTCGTCATTTCGAGAATGATTAATTCTATACTTTTTGACATCCGAGTTCGTTTCGGTGTCGTTTTGTTGAGTTCCGTACTTCTTAGCGACTTTTCCGCACTTGGGTTCGATTCTTGTGAATCTCGTTTGAAACTGTTGTTTCGAGTTTTCGTAAGTCCGTTTAACTTTATTAGACGTGTTGTGAACTTCGGTTTGGTTATTCGATCACGTATCGTGATTTTCGGGCATTTTGGGCCATTTTGTAATTTCCTAAAAATTATGAATATCCGTATCTGTATTTGTTGTCTCGACCCTTTTCTTGGTCGTGTATGATTAATTATTGCATTATGTTTTCATTTCGGATCGTTGATGCTATCCATGAGCATTTCATCGTGTTCGTTTTGTGCGTTATCGGAATTCGAGTCGTCGGGTCATGGCGGCTGAGCACTGGCCGGACAGGTGCGGCACTGTCGGAAGTGCTGGGCACTGGCCGAGCAGGCACGGCAGGAACCGGCGTAGCGCACGCTACTGCCGGAATGCTGCGCGCACTAACTCGGCAGGTGTCGCGCACGCTACCGACCGGCCAGCGTACGCTATCGGATCTGGGCAGAGGTGTTTCTATGGTTCTGGACTCGGGTAGGATCGGCAGGTAGCGCACGCTATCGTCCGGCTAGAGCACGTTACATGGCCGAGCAGTTTAGTCCAGAGGGTACTGGACAGGTCGCCTAGCGCGCGCTAGCGTCCGCGCAGCGCACGCTATCGGGGTCGGGCGGGCAGGTCACGGTCGACAGGTTCTGTCAACGGTGCTGAGTCGTGCGAGCCCCGGCCGAGAGTTCTGGGCCGATACTGGCCGATAGCGCACGCTAGTCCAGGAAGGCTAGCGCACGCTAGTCCGGCCCAGTATAAATGTGACAGAGGAGTCACATTTTCGCTCATTTTTCATTTCCTTCATTTTCTGTCCGCGGCTGGCGATCTGGAGGTGGCGAATCCATGTTGTTAAACAACAAATCCACGAAGTTCTAGAGCTTATATCATTGATCAATCATCTTATATCATCCTTTGATCCAGCGAATCAAGGTTAGATCTTCTTGAACCCTACTTTTGGATAAATTGGGGGTTTTCACGTTTTTGTCCGATTCGTTCCGTTTTGTTGATTAATTCATGATGAATATGATTAATCTAGTTGGTATTCTTAGTTTCCCTATGGATTCATGGTATATTTCGTGATTTTTGCGTAATCGAGAGGGTTTGTTTGTGGTCCGCCCTCGTTGTTGTTTATATATGAATATACATGAATCGTAGGCGGGTTTTCAGGTGTATTCAAACTCCGTATTCGTTTAGAAATGGTTGTGATTGTATTCTTAGAATTGTTAGGTTCGGTTCCTAAAGTTCGTCGGTGACTTTCCTTTCCGTTCGTTGCGTCGTCAATTATTCAAGGCAAGTATTTTTGGAAACCTTTATGCTTAACGTGAAATGGTAATGTATATTGTGTGTGATTTGCTCACTTCGGGAGGGTCCGACGGGTCCACGGAGGGAATCCAATGATTTTAGCCCTGGATTCATGAGTTTGTTTAGATAGCCACCTCGGGAGGGTCCTTAGAGGCCTCGAGTGGGATTTGTGGCTTCGTCCCGGTCCTAGGCGATGCATGTGCGTGATTTGTTTTATGATATGGCCAGCTCGGGAGGGTCCTTAGAGGCCTCGAGTGGGATTTGTGGCTTCGTCCCGGTCCTAGGCAAAATGTGATTGACTGTTTGTTTCCGGAAAAGACATGTCTGGTTTTGGTTTTGAAATAATTTGGTGCATTGTACTATGAAATGTGTAAGCGATTAGTTTGCCTTGAATACTTGTACTAGCGTAATTGCTAACCCCTTTGGGGACCCATTTTGGGGAAATTTTTGTTATAGATTTCAGCTTATGTTCAGCCAGATGAGCGGGCGCTGGGACAGTACAAGGGTTCCGACCAAGGTTGTTGACATGTGCAATTGAGTCTTATCATTTCTATTGTCTTTTTCGATATGGTTGTTTTTCCAAACTTATTAACTTATAGATTGTACTCGCGAGTACTTAGGCTTTTCACTCCAAATTTCGTTTTGTATTCGTTAAAGTTGCTATATTGTCGGTTGATGTTTATTCCGCCGGTTGCACCGGGCGTGTTATGATATGTTGTATTATTTAAATGTGTGTCCTCGCTAATCGAGATGGTTAGTCGAGTGGTGTTTCTTTGTTTTAGCCTGGTTGGTCCCATGTAGGGGTCCACGGCGCTGTAATACACCTTGAATATCTCGGGGGTGTTACAAAAAATGGTATTGGAGCACTAGGTTTATGGATACCTAGGCTTGTCGGTTATTTGGGTCTAGTTATGTTTTGTTTTGCACATTGTCACACCGCTGCTGGCATCTCGGTACATCCAGTGCTCGTAAGTTTTCCTTACTCGATTCTCTTGTTTTATCGCATTACATTTCCACTTCTTGAACTGTGATTGTCTCTCTCGTACTTATCGTCGAATTGTATTTCGATCCATCCGGTCAGTGTGCTTTTTGATTCTGGTATTGCGCAGTCGTTTATCTCTCTGGTGTATGTGCGCCGTTTTGGGCTTGACCGTTGTCGTCTTGTGAGCCTTCCATCGCTAAGCTTCCTAGCGGTGGTAGGATCATTGGTGATCGGAAGATCCAATATTTGCTCCGTAGTATATTGTGAGAGGGCTTGACTCTCTAATCTTTTGTTGTGTGATGGAATATGTGGTTGGTATTTGTGATATACTAAATGTATGTTGAGCCGAATATACTGATGGTTTGGACACCGAGGGGTGCAGTATGATGTGGAAGTTTTGAACATTGATATGTTCCGGGGAAAGGTTTGACGGTAGAGTTTGTTGAGAAACTCAAATAGATGGTTTCGACATGTGTTCGAATCGGTGTTCATTAGTTATCGCGCTTTGCGTGCCTGTAGCGTACGTTATCAGCTTTGTAGTTTCAGTCCAGTGGTTGTTGTCCTTCACAGTTAGCGTGCGCTAACATATCCCTTGTAGCGTGCACTAATCTTGCGTCATTGCATGCGTCATATATCCGTTTATACTTTTGACTTTGCTTCAGAATCTTTCTAATGGATTGATTTACTGAATTTAAACTTTTGTAGCGTACACTATGCTTGATATCTTGCGTGCGCTAATAGACATCAGGTGACTTCACTTCAGGTAACTTCGACTCGTCTGTTCTTTAGACAACTCCCGTTAGCGTGCGCTAACGATGATGTCTTAGCGTGCGCTAATGCAGTCCAGTTGCAACTTTTTGAGCCTTCGTCTGCTTCGTTGCTTTGCTTCGCTTCTTTATTGTTTTGTTTGGTTTAGGAACTTAATCATCTGATTATAAATATGTGTAATAAATACTCCAACAATCTCGTATTGTGAGTTTTTGAAAAGTGACATGAATTTGGGCGGACCAGCCTTGTATTTTCAAATAAAACCTTGTCTCGGTATTTGGAAGTTGTGTTTAAAAGTGTTTTGGGACATTTTATAAAATGATACCGTTGTTAAACCCTTGTCGTGTTTGAAGGGATCTTGAAAACGATTTTTTTTAACTTATCAGTTTTATTTTCGAATAACTAGAGTATACAATTTTCAAAATCAGACTAGGTTGTGAAAACCTAGGCTATCGGGTCAAGTTGTGTTTGTTGAGTTTTGTCTCGTCGGATTTTGTCTGACTTAGTCGTGTCACGACGCGTCGTCTAAGTTCGCTGGTCGTGATTAGTATCGTGGGGCGATCATCATTTTCCTGCGACCTGTGGATGTAAGACTCCTTCCTTGTGTTGTGCCTCGTGTGACACGAGTTATTTCAATGATTAGTTGATAAGTAATGGAATCCTTCTGTGGATTTTGATTTCACAATATGTGTTTATTCGACAATCATATTTGGTTTATACGAGGAGTGTCGTCGCTGCTGATGTATTTCCGAACTGTATGTTATCCGCTGTGTGAGTTCTTTTAAAATGGCTTTTGGTATTTTGCAAATTGAGTTTTATTTCGTAAAACCGATTCCCTAAATCGAGTTTTGGCATTTTGGCTTTGAACGTTTTATGACGGTTTGGCAAATGATTTTGTGAGTTTTGGAAAATACTACCGTCATCGGCCTTTTGGCGTATTTTGAAATGGTTTTGTAAACGGTTTTTAGCCTGGTGGGTTCCGGCGCGAAATCCACGGCGTGTAATATTCCCGGGAGGAACTGTAATATTTTACTGTTTGTCTCCGGTAAAATACATGCACTATCTTGATTTTAAACGATTTGATGCGTGTGCTATGATGTGTTTAAGTGAATGTTGATACGTGCGAATTTTGGGCATTTTGGCCTATTGTATTTCTGAAAAACATTGAGTATCTTAGGAAAATAAACCTCGAGACATACTTTTAAAATGGATTATTTTCTCGCAGTGTCCTCAAGATGCCTACTAGCGCCCCACTATGTTTCAAAATTATTCTACTTTGAGGACCAAAATATTTAAGATATTTTTAATGATTTAGAAACGCATTTGCTTAGACCGAAGGTCGAACATTGCTGAAAGTTTTAATTTAAAGAAAGATGTCCTCATTTTTATTAAACGCAAGATGGTTTTTCAATCTCGATGACGATGTTTGTACTACTTTTTTTTGATATATGATACTCAAGATCTACTGGTGCTTCCAAATTATTTTCAAAAGGTGGTTTTCGTTTTTAAATCCTATCGTTCCTGTTTGCGGTCCAGGAATATATGTGTGATGTTCGTACTCTCGTTGGGGTGTTAACCCCTGAGTTGTGATTGAATTGGTGGTGCGAGCGTTGAGTCGTTCGCCACGCATTTGCTGTGTTAGCCCTCTGTGAGAGGTGTGATGTTGGCATTGAATGTTGTCGCCTCGTAGTGATTTATGCGTTATCGCACAAGTGCGATCTGTTAGGGCTTGGGTTGGTATTATTGTGTGCATCGGTGATTGTTCCGCGTTGTGTCGGTTGCTTGTTGTATTGTTACCTTGGTTCCGTTGTTGTGAGTTTCGGGGGCGAGGTCGAAGGTATTACCCGTATTATTTTTGACTTCTGCATTTTCTCTTTCCCAATTCTATCGACTCGCTCGTGTTCGTTGATACTTTCTGAACTTGTTCTGTATTTCGGTTATTATCGTTCGAAGAAGCCGTGATCTTGTTTTGATTCGATTCGGTTATTGCTGTGACTTTTCCGAGTATGGTTCGATTCTTGTGAACCTTGTTCGAAAGTAACATCTTTTAGTTCCTACCAGCTCTTTTAACGTCTCGAGTTGAAGTGTGAACTTCGGAGTTGTTCGATCATTGTTTTTCGATCGTTGTTGTTCTATCATTATTTTTCGATCATTGTTGTTCGATCATTATTTTTCGATCGTTTTTGTTCGATCATTACTTTTCGATCGTTGTTGTTCGATCATTATTTTTCGATCATTGTTGTTCGATCATTGTTTTTCGATCGTTGTTGTTCGATCAATATTTTTCGATCGTTGTTGTTCGATCATTAATTTTTTTGATCATTGTTGTTCGATCATTTTTTTTCGATCGTCGTTGTCCGATCATTGTTTTTCGATCGTTCTTGTTCGATCATTGTTGTTCGATCGTTGCTGTTCGATCACTGTTGTTGGATCATTGTTGTTCGATCATTGTTGATTCGATCGTGGTCACCTTTGCAGATTGTTTTACGCATCATTTCTATTTTTCGCCTGTTCGTGTTTCCTTGTAATAGGTGCTTTGTGTTTCGTGATTGTTCAGATAATTGACTTGATGATATTATCTATTTGATGACGCTTGTCACTTGTTGGTCGTCGTGGAGCGTGTTTTCATGCCGTATGTTTCTTTGCGTTGTTCGTAACGTTTCGCCGTTTAGGCGTGAGTTTTCGGTTTTTGTGTACCTCGTTGAGTTTTCCTGGCGGGATATTGCTTCTCCCTACTTGTTTTAAGTTTCGGGACGAAACTTCTTTTAAGAAGGGTAGTATGTAATATCCGCAATTTCGATTTCCGGTAATTTCTTTTTTGGCGAGAGTCCGTTTTTGATGACTCGCTTGTAACTGTTTCGTCATTTCGAGAATGATTAATTCTACACTTTTTGACATCCGAGTTCGTTTCGGTGTCGTTTTGTTGAGTTCCGTACTTCTTAGCGACTTTTCCGCACTTGGATTCGATTCTTGTGAATCTCGTTTGAAACTGTTGTTTCGAGTTTTTCGTAAGTCCGTTTAACTTTATTAGACGTGTTGTGAACTTTGGTTTGGTTATTCGATCACGTATCGTGATTATCGGGCATTTTGGGCCATTTGTAATTTCCTAAAAATTATGAATATTCGTATCCGTATTTGTTGTCTCGACCCTTTTCTTGGTCACGTATGATTAATTATTGCATTATGTTTTCATTTCGGATCGTTGATGCTTCCCACGAACATTTCGTCGTGTTCGTTCCATGCGTTATTGGAAATCGAGTCGTCGGGTCATGACGGATGAGCACTGGCCGGACAGGTGCGACATCCCGGAAGTCTTTGAGCGGCAGCGCGAGCACGGCGAGAACCGGCGTAGCGCACGCTACTGCTGGAAGGCTGCGCGTGCTAACTCGGCAGGTGTAGCGCACGCTACCGACCGGCCAGCGTACGCTATCGGATCTCGGCAGAGGTGTTTCTGAGGTTCTGGACTCGAGTAGGATCGGCAAGTAGCGCACGCTACTGTCGATCATGGCGCACGCTAACCGGCAGGTGTAGCGCACGTTACCTGGCCGAGCAGTTTAGTTTAGAGGGTACTGGACAGGTCGCCTAGCGCGCGCTAGCGTCCGCGCAGCGCACGCTATCGGGGTCGGGCGGGCAGGTCACGGTCGGCAGGTTCTATCAACGGTGCCGAGTTGTGCGAGCCCCGGCCGAGTATTCTGGGCCGATACTGGCCGATAGCGCATGCTAGTCCGGGAAGGCTAGCGCACGCTAGTCCGGCCCAGTATAAATGTGACAGAGCAGTCACATTTTCGCTCATTTTCCATTTCCTTCCTTTTCTGCCCGCGGCTGGCGATCCGGAGGTGGCGAAGCCATGTTGTTAAACAACGAATCCACGAAGTTCTAGAGCTTATATCATTGATCAATCATCTTATATCATCCTTTGATCCAGCGAATCAAGGTTAGATCTTCTTGAACCCTACTTTTGGGTAAATTGGGGGTTTTCACGTTTTAGTCTGATTCATTCCGTTTTGTTGATTAATTCATGATGAATATGATTAATCTAGTTGGTATTCTTAGTTTCCCTACGGATTCATGGTATATTTTGTGATTTTTGCGTAATCGAGAGGGTTTGGTTGTGGTCCGCCCTCGTTGTTGTTTATATACGAATATGCATGAATCGTAAGCAGGTTTTCGGGTGTATTCAAATTCCGTATTCGTTTAGAAATGGTTGTGATTGTATTCTTCGAATTGTTAGGTTCGGTTTCTTTAGTTCCTAGCATTCGTCGGTGACTTTCCTTTCCGTTCGTTGCGTCGTCAATTATTCAAGGCAAGTATTTTTGGAAACCTTTATGCTTAACGTGAAATGGTAATGTATATTGTGTGTGATTTGCTCACCTCGGGAGGGTCCGACGGGGCCACGGAGGGAATCCAATGGTTTTAGCCTTGGATTCATGAGTTTGTTTAGCTAGCCAGCTCGGGAGGGTCCTTAGAGGCCTCGAGTGGGATTTGTGGCTTCGTCTCGGTCCTAGGCGATGCATGTGCTGTAATACCCGGCCTTGGATTCACTATCATCATTCAGTAATTGTCACTCAGAATTTTTTCACTCAGTAATAATCGTTCATCACTCATATTCAGTCAACTGTGTTCACCATTCGGCGTATTTTGGGATCATATCAGTAGTTGTTGTCATTCATCACTGTTTGAGATCGAGTCGAGATTATTGTCATCATCATCATCATGTTTTGATTTTCAGTTTGAGAGGTAGCGCATGCTACATATTCTTGTTAGCGCGCACTAATGAGGTGCAGGTAACGCACGCTATGATTCAGTATTAGCGCACGCTAGCGCAAGTGAGGCAGACAGTCCAGAAGGTACTGGGCTGATTTGGGAAATTCGTAGCACACGCTACGAGTGGTAAATAGCATATGCTAACTGTACTGGTAATGCACGCTAAGTCACATTAGTAGCGCACGCTAACGCGTGCAAGGAAGAGGACAGTAGATTCCGGACTTCAGTTTTTTAGTATCAGACATCAGTTAGCGCACGCTAACTATTTGGGGTAACGCACTCTATCGGTAAGGTGTTAGCGCACGCTATCAAGTCGTAGAACACGCTAACGAGGCATTTCAGAGCTCACTGGATTGCCCAGTGAACCGCTAGCGCACGCTAAATATCAGGTCATAGCGTGCGCTAAGCTGGGACAGTATAAATTGGACAGTTTGGTCCAGAATTCGTCATTTCCACTTACTCCTCATCCTCCCGCCAGTTTTGTTCTTCGAGCTACAAACATCTATCAACATCTCCAAGCTTAGTAGTTGTATTAATCATCACTTAATCAGTTTCTTCACTCCAAATCAAGGTAATTTGCATTGAATCTTGAATTTCGGGTTTTGAAGGTTTTATCCCCGATCTCTTCGAGTTAGCTTGCTTTTATGTTGGATTATGTTAGATATGGATTATCTATCTTGAATACATGTATTCTTACGGAATCATTTGTGTAATTTTCGGAATTTGTGAACCCTTGATGAATTTTTTCAAGAACACCTTGGTGTTGACTTTGGAATTTGGGGGTTTTCGACTAGATGTTGTTGTAACCCCGATTTAAGGATTCTTATTGGATTATTGATAGTATTCATGAGGTTTTGTTGGATTGAATCATTCATTGGAGGTTGGTTTTGGATGTAATTGAGTTTTGGTTGTAAACAATTGGAGATTGTTTACAACGTGTTTGTTTAAATGCCCCAATGAGTTTCGGGTATTGTTGTATCGACTTTTGAGTTGGTTGTGATCATTCATGATTCGTGTATTAAACGAATTGTTGGTAATTGTGTTGTTCAAGGTTGTTCGAGCGGCCGACAATTTCATTAAGGACGTTGTTCGTGGAAGGACTTTCTCGTCTTCGGTTTGAGGCAAGTTTTATACTTGTACTAGTCAATGAGATTAATGTTATCATATATGTGTATGAATGTGTTGTATCATTCCGAGACTTAGTCTCTCATGAGTTCATTGATATTAAGGGATCGTTCGATGCGATACTCTTCGGCAACTATGCCAAATGTTTGCTATTGTTCATTAATGGCCGGTTCAAGGCATTGGGGTACTCATTGTTAATATTATTGTCGATAGTCGGTTCGCGGTATTGATGTATCGATTGTTGTTGTTGATATTGATGCCGATCTAAGGCATCGTTGTAATTATTGTTATTGATGTTGGTATTTTTGTCATTAAGGTTGTATTGTCCGGTTAAAGGCATTAGCGTACTCATTCCTCATCTTCGTCGTCGGTAACCGATTAAAGGTGCCGAGGCATCCTTCGTATCATTCTCATCGCTTAGCCGTTTTAAGGCAATCGAGGTATTCAATCATTCATCGTATCATTGTTATCGACTGAGCTTTCTAAGGCAATCGAGGTATTCAATCATTCATCGTATTACTCTTATCGATTGGCCGTTCTAAGGTAATCGAAGTGCTCAATTATTCATTAAATCATCCGCTGCATCATTGTTATCGGTTGTCCGTTGTTGTGTCAAGAATTACACTCTCCGACCGGCGATCGCCTCGGAGATCGGGCGACGAAGCATCGCTGAAAGGGCCTAAGGCGAATCTCGACCAACGACCAGGCGGCCGAGCCTTTACCCAGCGGACAAGCTAAATCGGCCAACCGAAGGTCCCAGGACGAGTCCCGGTGCCGAGCGATCGACATCAAATACGATCGTCTCTCGGTACTCGGCGACCGACTCCTGGCGACCGACTGGAGACGATCATCTATGGGCACTTGCCGACCGACTCCTGGCGACCGACCAATGCCAACCCTCGGCAACTGGCCAATGGCGACCTCTAATGACCAGCAAGAGACGGCCGCCTCATGTCGATCAGCGCCGATGGCCATCCAGTCGGCAAAGGCCGAGCCTCAGGACAGACACCACGTGCAAGGGCCGAGACAAGATCCGCATATCACGGATCGTTGACCACAACCTGTCAGCATCCGTCCACCAGCCGACATGCCCGCCGAAAGTTGTCAGTAGGGCCGCATGTGACTGAATCCGGACGCGTGCTGGCTCTTCATTGACCGCCACCGGCAATGTCAGTAGCTGACTTTAGGCAGACTGCCAGCCTCTTCCTTGGACTTTAGCCCGACAGCCCGGGTGATCGCCCCCTTATAATATTGGCCGGCAGACGATCGCCCCATTATTAAAATGGCCAGAAGGCGATCGCCCGCCAGAAGACAAGACTCGGCTGCCCGTATAAATACAAGGCACCCTGCACTCGGCCAACTCCCTGGCATTATCGCGATTTCAACATACAATACAGAAATACCACTCAGCACTTGGCTATTTCCAACTCTTGTCAACAGCTATCATTCGGTTCTTACTTCTCCCGGCCTCTCTCATCAAGCAGACGATCGACAGGGACGAAGAACACCGAGCTTCGCTCAAGAGCTGGATTAACAGAGTCTTTTTACACTCATTGTATCTAGATTTCTCACATTAATACTTGTATCCACGAATATTTGTATTAATAACATCTCGCGAGAGCATTCAAGCACGGGCCTAACAAACCTGGCAAATCTTGTATTATTTATCTTCTCTCGGAAGTGCTCCCGCAATTGTTGTTTGTTGTCCGTCTTCCAGCAGTATTAATCTTCGGATAAATATTTTGGGCAACAACAATTGGCGCTAGAGGAAGGGGATCTAACCCTCAAATTTTTACACCTACCGTCCCGAAGAACACTCACTGTTCTCGGGGCATATACTTTAAGTGACACTCACTGCACTTCAAAGAAATCTTTCAGAAATCATGTCTTCCGTCTCCGCGTCGAAGAAAGCCGCTGACCACCGGCTGCACCCTGCCTGGCCCCATCCGATCCGGGCCGATGGTGGAAGGCAGCCGCCGCGGTCAGAGACGCTCGATCCCATCCCTGGACGGCGGCCCAAGCCTCTCGCTCGATCAGCTCCGAACCAAGGAACAGATCGACGAGGTCATGGCCATCCTACAGGAGCGACGGACTGCTCTCGACGCGCCTCCTGCTGTCATCCCCTCGGCCGCCCGCCGGAAATCCAAGCGGAAGCTCAAGGCGTTACTGGCCGAGCGATCGCCAAGAGTCTTTCGTCCGCAAGGAGAGGCGCTCGCCAGTGGGGGCACCTCTGTCTTCGATCGCCTGGGCAGTGACCCGACCTGGCGACCGGGGCAGTCCCGCCCCAGCTACGAGACGACGGAGTTTGAGTCCGTCACCAGGAGCTCGGCCTACCCGGCTCCCAGAAGGCAGCCCAGCCGTCTGGCTCCCCCTAGCCAAATTGCCGAGGTCGGCAGCAGCGGAGTCCGGAGATCGGTACACGATCGCCTAGGCTCCCGCTCCCAAAGCCGATCAGCAAGCGACCGAGCCACGGCGATGGCTGCGATGCAACGTCAGATCGACGACATGAAGGCGCTCCTGGAATCCAGGGCAGGCGCCATGAAGACGATCGCCAAGCCAAGCGAGCCGCTCGCGATCGACATCGAGCTCGCCCCTGTGCAGCACAAGATCGCTCCCACGCAAACACCCTTGTACGAGGGGCGATCGGACCCCGAAATGCACCTGAGCAAGTTCAACATCTACATGACTGGGTGTGGAGCATCAGACGCGACCAGGTGCCGAATGTTCCCTATGACGCTGGACGACCTCGCCCACCGGTGGTACACCTCATTGCCACCTCAGTCCATTGGCTCCTTTAACGAGCTGGCGAACGTCTTCACAAGGTACTTCGCCGCCAAGGTCGCTCGACCGGAAGGTCCGCATCGCATGCTGCGAATCAAGCAAGGGAAAGAAGAATCCGACTCAGACTACATAGACCGGGTAGACGAGATCATCCTCAACGGCGAGCCCGTAAGCGATGAAATCGCCCTCCACGTGGTCTTAGCCGGATTCCATGGTCTTTCGCCTATGTTCAGGCATCTTACGAATGACCAACCCACGACCTACGCGGTCTTCCGAGCTAAAGCCGCAAATTTCCTGGCCAGGCAAAGGCTTCTTCTTAGCCTAGGAGTAGAGCGATCGGCGCCCGAGCGGCGACCTCCAGTCTTCCAGCCCGATCGCTATTATCCAGCAGAGCCGGAGGACTCGCTCACCGCCTACAGTCCACCATTTAACATGAGGGACTAAGGCTCGCGATCGCCTCCACCGCACATCACAAAGGCATGGTCCTGGTAGTCGATGGAACCGGCTGCTTCGGCCATGCAAGGTCCCTTTCGGCCGAGATCGCACGCCCTTTGTTTAAATACGAGGCCGGCGTAGTCTAAGGGCTCTCCAACATTAATCAGTGGACACGATAGCCCGCCCTCAAGGTTCACCATCTAAAGATGATCTACCCGGACAAAGCGACACGTGCCACAACCCCCGTCTCAACGTACACCGTCGAGGTTCGCCATCTTCATGGTTGGCCAAGGTGGAAGCAGAGCTAAACAAGCCGCGGAGGTGGAGTTGATTCATCCAACGCTGCCCCGCGCAAGGACTCCTCTAGACCGAGACCGCACGCCCTTCGTTTAAATACGAGGCGAGGCGCAGCCTAACAGAGGACCCTCATAATAAAGTGAGTCACGAGACACTCAATGTCTTCGCGCATCAAGACACGGTCATGGAGTCGGTCCATCGATCTCCGCGACTGTGCACGATTCCTCAAACGAGCGAAACCATCAAGTTTCCGAGGGGGATCGGCCAATGTTGTTTTTTACAGGTACAAGACCGAAAGATAGCTAGCCAATCGACCATGATATCCCAAGTCCGAATCCTAAGTCAGCTCAGCAAGATCGCCCGTCCTCAACTTACACGATCGCCAACAAGAACCACCTCGCCCCATGTATTCAACATAGGAGCAAGCTGGGGGGCAATTGTTGTGTCAAGAATTACACTCTCCGACCGGCGATCGCCTCGGAGATCGGGCGACCTAGCCACTGCCGAGCAGCCAAGGCAGAACTGCCGACCAGCGACCAGGCGGCCGAGCCTTTACCCAGCGGACAAGCTAAATCGGCCAACCGAAGGTCCCAGGACGAGTCCCGATGCCGAGCGATCGACATCAAATACGATCGTCTCTCGGTACTCGGCGACCGACTCGTGGCGACCGACTGGAGACGATCATCTCTCGGCACTTGCCGACCGACTCGTGGCGACCGACCAATGCCAACCCTCGGCAACTGGCCAATGGCGACCTCTAATGACCAGCAAGAGACGACCGCCTCATGTCGATCAGCACCGATGGCCATCCAGTCGGCAAAGGCCGAGCCTCAGGACAGACACCACGTGCAAGGTCCGAGACAAGATCCGCATATCACGGATCGTTGACCACAGCCACACAAGATCCGTCCACTGTAAGCCCGCCGAAAGTTATCAGTAGGGCCGCATGTGGCCGACTCCGGACGCGTGCCGCTCTTCATTGACCGCCAGTGGCACTGGTCAGAAGCTGACTTTAGGCATCGCCGCCTCTTCTCGACTTTAGCCCGACAAATGTGATCGCCCCCTTATAATATTGGCCGGCAGACGATCGCCCCATTATTATAATGGCCGGAAGGCGATCGCCCGCCAGAAGACAAGACTCGGCTGCCCCTATATATACAAGGCACCCTGCACTCGGCCAACTCCCTGGCATTATCGCGATTTCAACATACAATACAGAAATACCACTCAGCACTTGGCTATCTCCAACTCTTGGCAACAGCTATCATTCGGTTCTTACTTCTCCCGGCCTCTCTCATCAAGCAGACGATCAGCAGGGATGAAGAACACCGAGCTTCGCTCAAGAGCCGGATTAACAGAGTCTTTTTACACACATTGTATCTAGATTTCTCACATTAATACTTGTATCCACAAATATTTGTATTAATAATATCTCGCGAGAGCATTCAAGCCCGGGCCTAACAAAACCGGCAAATCTTGTATTATTTATCTTCTCTCGGAAGTGCTCCCGCAATTGTTGTTTGTTGTCCGTCTTCCAGCAGTATTAATCTTCGGATAAATATTTTGGGCAACAACATCCGTTCTAAGGCAATCGAGGTATTGAATTGGGACTGTCAAGGACGATGCTCATCCGTGAATCACTGTCGTCTGATAAGTGGTAATTTTACCACTTATTTCTAGGATTTTATACTAGGTTTTTATCTCTTTTCGTGATTAATGTGCTCGTATTTGGCTTATTTATGATTAGTCGAGCCGTATTACGCGTTTGGGTTGGTTTTAGTGTGTTTGCTGGTTTTTAGAGCCAAAAGGACCCAAAACGAGACAAAGGACCGAGAGTCGAGTCACGGACGGAAGAAACGGATTTTTTGCAAGAGACAAACGAACCTATCGGCCAGCCTGTCGGCCGATAGGTGTGTCCGAAAGGTGTTCCTGCCCTACCGTTGGATGCGATCGACGAACCAACTATCGGCCAGCCTATCGGCCGATAGGCCAGTCCGATAAGCTGCCCAGCGAACTCTCGTGTTTTGACGGATTATGACTCTTTTGGATAGTTTTTGTTTCCTAGATTAGGGCTAATCGGGATTTTAACCCCCTTAGGCTATATAAACCTCCTTTTAGACCTAGTTTTACTATCTTTGATCAATCTTTCATCATTCTTTTTCATCTTTTATCATCTTTTGCAATCTTTTACATATTTTGGCAAGATTAATTCTTGGGGACTAGAACTTTTTGGAGGAGCAATTATTATTGTTTTTCGGAGATTGAAGACTCGGAGTTCATCCGTAAGGGTTGTAATCTCTCTTTTCATATTAATAATATGCATTCTCCATCTATTTCTTGTTTAATTTCAATTATGTCTGGCTAAATTCATTGATTGATTCTAGGGTTAGTAATTTTAATTGATGTTCACATGATGTTTCTTTGATTACCTTTTGACCTTTCATCCTAGGCTTGTGATCAAGATGTGTTAATTCTCATGCTAGATTAAAGGGCCCTTAATCGGTGCATGTTAGCTAATTGATTTTGCCCGGAAGGAGTAATTAATTAGTGGAAATACTTGATGCACTTTATGATTTCATCTTAAGACCTGATGGAGTAAGATAAATCATAGATAAATAAGATGACGCTTTTTAAGTAATTTAAATTCTTTGAGCCCTGGCGGGGAAAAGGGTTTAAATTAACTATCTTTCTAGGTTGCCTTGATCGGAATTCTAGATTGGTTGAGTGATTATTTCTAGGATTGAATTAAAATTTGGGGAAAAGGAATCAAGTGAATGGATTGTGTGAACTCAATTAGATGATACTACCCTAGGATCAATTAACTTTCATCTTGTGATTTTATTTTGCTAATTTGCTTCATTTGCTTGATTTAGATAATTCATCTTTTATTTAATTTTTATATTTCGATTTTTGAAGTTAGATAATTAGAAACAAACCAAATTTTCGGATTCCTAAATAGCAGTCAAATTTTGAGTAGAGTTATTTCCTTTATTTTCGACACATCAATTCCCTTGGGTTCGACACCTTGGAAATACTCCGAGGTTTTACAAATTTTAAAATTGATCGGATTTGAAAACCATACTACGCGAATTCTTAGCGATCAATTTTTGGCGCCGTTGCCGGGGAATTGATAGAAAACTTAAGGGGATAATTCGAAAAAGAAGAGATTGTTACTTTAGGTTGTTTACTATTATTATTAATATTCGATCTCGTTTCCTCACATCTTGTTTTCTCTTCCTTGTAGGCGGTGCATGATCACAAGATCCCAAGGAAAGGACTTATTTCCTTTGGATCCGGAAATCGAGAAGTCTTTGAGGAGGAAGAAGCAAGAAGCGAGAACCGAGACTATTTCTATATCTTTCGTTGATACCATGGCCGGCATTGGTGACCCACCACGAGAACTCGCTCGTCCCGAGAAGATCCCTTTGAATGCCCGCTTTCGACCTAAGCTGGACGATTATCAAGAAGGAGGTTGGGGAAAGATTGATGCCAACAACTTCGAGCTTAAGCCGTCCCTCATCGCTACGGTGAAGTCTCAAACACACAGAGGAGGAGTTAATGAAGATCCAAACGCTCATCTTGAGTCGTTTTTGGACATATGTGCCACCATCAAGCAAAACGGAGTGCCTCCGGATGTCATTAAGCTCCGCCTATTCCAGTTCTCTTTAGAAGACGATGCGCTAGATTGGTACAAGAGCCTATATCGGAAGGAAATTGGTACTTGGAGAGAGATGACTCGGTTGTTCTTAGCACAGTTCTATCCTCCCTCGAAGGTGCAAAAACAAATCAACGATATCTTGCAATTCGAGCAATATGAGGATGAATATTTATACGAAGCATGGATCCGATTTAAGAAGCTACTTCGCAAATGCCCACAACATGGAATTGACAAGGAGGAAATCTATATTCGGTTTTATCGGGGTTTGACGAGGAAGGCTAGAAGAGAGTTGGACTATTCCTCGAAAGGGGGATTTCTTGCTAACGATTATGAAGAGGCCAAGAATCTCATCGAGCTAGCAGTCAACAATGATTACGAGGAGGTGACCGATAGGAAGATGACGAGAAGAAAGGTTCCATCCGGTGACGAGGACGCCTACGGAGATTTAAAGGCGAAATTTGAAAGACAACAAAAAGAACTTGAGATGCTAAAAAAGAATACTTTGGGAGTCAATTCAGTTTTTGAAGAACTAAACGAGCCTATTGCAGTTAAGGAGGATGTAAATTACGTGCAAGGAGGAAACTTCCGCAAGGGGGAAATAGGGAAACTATTATCCGAACAATCGAAACCACCCTAATTTCTCCTATGCCAACCCGAACAATGCTCTCCACCACCACCGGATTTAACGTGAAAACGGGGTTATTCAAGAGCCGATTGCTAAGACACCGATGGAAGAGATGTTGGAACGGTTGAGGCGAGTCAAAAAGATTTTATTTATAAAGGCATAAGAGGTTCGGGGCTCTCGAGCATAGTGTGACATCTACCGAAAACTCGGTGATAGCCTTGACAAAGCAGATGTCGATGGTGGAGACCCAAATGAGTCAAATGGCGAACGCCTGCCGGATTTCATAAGCCGGGCCATTTTCCGAGCAAAGACGAGACCAACCCGAAGACGCAACAATGCAACGCAATCGAGCTTCGGAGTGGGACAAGGTACAGAATCATGGGGCTGGAGTTAAGGAATCGGAAACGAGGATGTATTAGAAACGGAGCCGAGAACGAGAAAGAAGATGAAATGCGAGCCCATCGGCCAAGACTATCGCCGACAGCCCACCCAATACCTGCAGAATGCCGGCAGTGGATCCTATCGACCCCCCTATCGGCCGAAAGGCTCCTGGAAGTTCGAATGTGAAGGATTTTGAGGTAAAAGCTCCATTTCCACAGCGATTGGCCAAGTCGAGACATGATGAAAAACTTCAACGATTTATCGACATGTTTCAAAAGGTGAATATCAACATTCCACTTCTAGACGCTTTGAGAGACATGCCGGGGTATGTTAAATTCTTGAAAGACGCTGTGGCAAGCAAGAGGAAGTTGGCAAAGTTTGAAACAATACATTTGACAGAGGAGTGTAGCGCTATCATTCAAAACAAGCTCCCGCTCAAGCAGAAGGATCCGGGACGTTTTACTTTGACATGCAAGATTGGCGACCAAACGTTCCGTAATGGGTTGTGTGATCTCGGGGCAAGCATCAATCTTATGCCTCTATCCATCTTTAAGAAGTTGAAGATTGGGGAGATGAAGCCGACTACCATTTCTCTACTCATGGCGGACCGGTCGATCGCTTATCCGAGGGGAATTGTGGAGGATGTGTTCGTTAGAGTCCAACACTTAGTCTTCCCGGCCGATTTCGTAGTTCTTGATATGCCCGAGGACGAGAATCAACCATTGATCTTTGGGAGACCGTTTCTAGCGACGGGGAGAGCACTTATCGACGTCCAAGAGGGTGATCTTACTTTCCGGGTTAATGATCAAAATCTGAAAATTTCCATCTATGACGCGATGAAGAAGCTCGAGGATGCGCCCGAGGAATGTTATGAAATTGAGTCTATTATGCCGCCCCCGACCGACTTGTTGGAGCATTGCATTTCACACTCCATTTACTCACATTCCGATGTTGAAGAAATTTACGAGGATTTGCCAAAGTATGTTCGAATGTTGGAGGCGAACGAGAGTCGATCTAATGAGAGGGACGTATGCTATCTTGATATCAACAAACCCGTTCAAGGGGGAGTTGTCGCTGAAGACCCGGAATGAATGAGGTATCGTCTAGCTAAAGACGTTAAACGTAGCACTTGTTGGGAGGTAACCCAACGTATGTATATTAGTTCGTTTTATTCGTTTGTTTTCGATTTTTCGTTTGCGTGATTTTTGTAGTTGCTAGTTTCGTAGTAGCTTTGTTAGTTTTGTTTAGTTCTAATCCATGCACGCCGAGTTTTGGATACTTGCAGGTCTTTAATCGCTATATCCAAGCAAAAACGGGACCAATTATGCGAAAGAGAAAAAGCTGGAAAATTTTTGAGATGCATAACTTATCGGACGAGCCTATCGGCCGATAGGCCCGGCCGATAAGTGAGGAAAATTAATGCAATTTTTATGTTACAAGCAGTGGTCGATAGGCAGATCCTATCGACCGATATCCCGCCCGCTATGATCCGAGCTCGCCGACAAACCCGCCATTTCCGCCACAGTGATCAGGTACTCCATTAACAAAGCCACTCCTTTCTCTTTTCAAACTTATTCCTCCTTTGGGATGCGAAATAAGTTTTGGGGGGGGGGGGCAGAAGTGCGGCTTTGTTAATTTCTTTACGTGTGAGTACCTTGTTTGCCTTGTATCATTATTTGCTTGTGTTGGTGCCCGTTGTTTTTTTTGTGCTTATCATATTGGTGTTGCGTGGTTTTGGCTTTTGTTGCTTAGTTTTTAGTTTTTTTTTTTTTTTATGTTCATTTTCGTGTGGTGTGTTTGCTAGTTTCTATTTTTTTTAGGTCGTAGTAGTTTTTTTTGCTTTCGTGTTTGCTTTTATTTGCTTTTCGTTGTTTGCTTTGAGGCCTTGCTTGTCTTAGTTTTTCTTTATTCGTGAATTTTTCTTGCTTCTATTTGTGTGATACCGATGTTACGACAATCGCTTTTTCTCCAAGAAATGGTCGAGTTTTAGTCGAGTTGTAGTCAGTTATTTCTGTTTTGCATAGTATTCAATTAGGTCCAAAATTTTTCGTGATTGTAGAGGTCTTGGCAGATAAGAGACGATACATACTTGTTTTAAAATCACCGTCAATACGTTTGGTTACATCTTCCGGATAGTGAGTCGTACTGTTTCTTTAGTCGTGTTGGCACTTAGATTGAGTTTAGAGTCGGTCAGTTTTTCCCAAAGGTTGAGATAATGTTGTTCTATGAAGGGAAGTCTAGTAACCGGGGGCATTCGCGTGACCCGTTGTTTACCCTCGCGTAAAACGACGACTCTGATTAGACTAGTGATTTAGATATTTCACATGTGCCAATGATAGGGAACCTAGTAACCGGGGGTATTCGCGTGACCATTGCTTTACTCGCGCAAAACGGCGACCTTGATTCGGACATGCGGAAATTATATATTCGAGTTGTTTCTCTGCTGTAGACGGGAACTTAGTACCTAGAAGCATCCATGTGCCCCATGAGTGTCTTTTACGTCAAACGGTTTCCTAATACATGAGAATGGAAGTTCCACCCTAGGATTACCCCGATGAAACATCCCGAGATCCTAACCTAGTGGTCAACTCGAATCAAATTCTTGAACATATATATAAGGGAATACTGCCCGAGGTTTATTTCTTATGAAACTCGTGAAAATTGTGCCACTAGACTATGAAACGGGACGAACTAGCTTGTTTATTTTAGCCTTTCATATTGACGGTCAATTTGACTCACGTTTTGTTAATCTTTGAGCTGTATTTTCTTCATGAACGAATGATTAGGACTGAACTTGACTACTTTGCGGAATCATTATTCTCGAAAAGTGCGGCTCGCTTACGACACTCGGATTATTTAGAGAGAATTACAGGATAGTATTGATTAGGTTGAACACTATGAGTTGCACGATGATTCGCGACTTTCTTTTTCTTTTCTTTTTGTTGTTCGGGACGAACAAGGCTTAAGTTTGGGGGGGTTTGATAAGTGGTAATTTTACCACTTATTTCTAGGATTTTATACTAGGTTTTTATCTCGTTTCGTGATTAATGTGCTCGTATTTGGCTTATTTATGATTAGTCGAGCCGTATTACGCGTTTGGGTTGGTTTTAGTGTGTTTGCAGGTTTTTAGAGCCAAAAGGACCCAAAACGAGACAAAGGACCGAGAGTCGAGTCACGGACGGAAGAAACGGATTTTTTGCAAGAGACAGACGAACCTATCGGCCAGCCTGTCGGCCGATAGGTGTGTCCGAAAGGTGTTCCTGCCCTACCGTTGGATGCGATCGACGAACCAACTATCGGCCAGCCTATCGGCCGATAGGCCAGTCCGATAAGCTGCCCAGCGAACTCTCGTGTTTTGACGGATTATGACTCTTTTGGATAGTTTTTGTTTCCTAGATTAGGGCTAATCGGGATTTTAACCCCCTTAGGCTATATAAACCTCCTTTTAGACCTAGTTTTACTATCTTTGATCAATCTTTCATCATTCTTTTTTATCTTTTATCATCTTTTGCAATCTTTTACATATTTTGGCAAGATTAATTCTTGGGGACTAGAACTTTTTGGAGCAGCAATTATTATTGTTTTTCGGAGATTGAAGACTCGGAGTTCATCCGTAAGGGTTGTAATCTCTCTTTTCATATTAATAATATGCATTCTCCATCTATTTCTTGTTTAATTTCAATTATGTCTGGCTAAATTCATTGATTGATTCTAGGGTTAGTAATTTTAATTGATGTTCACATGATGTTTCTTTGATTACCTTTTGACCTTTCATCCTAGGCTTGTGATCAAGATGTGTTAATTCTCATGCTAGATTAAAGGGCCCTTAATCGATGCATGTTAGCTAATTGATTTTGCCAGGAAGGAGTAATTGATTAGTGGAAATACTTGATGCACTTTATGATTTCATCTTAAGACCTGACGGAGTAAGATAAATCATAGATAAATAAGATGACGCTTTTTAAGTAATTTAAATTCTTTGAGCCCTGGCGGGGAAAAGGGTTTAAATTAACTATCTTTCTAGGTTGCCTTGATCGGAATTCTAGATTGGTTGAGTGATTATTTCTAGGATTGAATTAAAATTTGGGGAAAAGGAATCAAGTGAATGGATTGTGTGAACTCAATTAGATGATACTACCCTAGGATCAATTAACTTTCATCTTGTGATTTTATTTTGCTAATTTGCTTCATTTGCTTGATTTAGATAATTCATCTTTTATTTAATTTTTATATTTCGATTTTTGAAGTTAGATAATTAGAAACAAACCAAATTTTCGGATTCCTAAATAGCAGTCAAATTTTGAGTAGAGTTATTTCCTTTATTTTCGACACATCAATTCCATTGGGTTCGACACCTTGGAAATACTCCGAGGTTTTACAAATTTTAAAATTGATCGGATTTGAAAACCATACTACGCGAATTCTTAGCGATCATCGTCGTGTTGGACGACTCAAGGCAGCACACTATAATTCATTGTGATACGGCTTCATGCCATGGCTTCGGCCCTTATTGTGATACGGCTTTCATGTCGTGGCTTCGGCCCTTATTGTGATACGGCTTTCATGCCGTGGCTTCAGCCCTTATTGTGATACGGCTTTCATGCCGTGGCTTCGGCCCTTATTGTGATACGGATTTCACGCCGTGGCTTCGGCCCTTATTGTGATACGGCTTTCATGCCGTGGCTTCGGCCCTTATTGTGATACGGCTTTCATGACGTGGCTTCGGCCCTTATTGTGATACGGCTTTCATGCCGTGGCTTCGGCCCTTATTGTGATACGGCTTCGTGCCGTGGCGTCGGGCCTCATTGATACAGCTTCGGGCTGTTTTGGTTCAGGTGATTATGATATTTGACAGCTTCGGCTGAGTGTCTTTCGGGCCTTTGAGATGTCTTAATATTCATATTTAATTCAGTTATGGTTTGGTTCATGTTCGTATAATTCATTGCGGTGTTCTATAATTATGATTCGCCGTTGGGCACTTAGGCTCTAATCTATGGAACAGGTATTTATAAATGCCGTGGGCACGGTATTTCATGAATGCTCGGTTCTTACCTTGGTTTGTGAGCATCTCGTATTATTATTATCATTGTACCGTTTCATTCTGCCTTTGGATGCATATCATGTCATACATGTATTTGATGTTCATTATCTGGATGACTGACCCCGTGGGGGCGGAATATGTTTTTCATGTTTTAGGTGCTAGCGAGGAAAGAGTTGAGACATAGGGGCATGACGACGGCAACGAGGCATTCGAGCGATACTAGTCCGAGTTGTGCTTTTTGGTCAGTCAGTTGGAGTGATTCTCCAGTTTGTCAGTCATTGTCATTTTGTATTACCCGAGCAGATGCTCGTGGATGTTGTACTCTCATTTTTGGCCATGTAGGCCCATTATTGTCATTGAAATTCCTTATCGGAATATTGTGTCGGATATCATGGTAGGGACTGTGATTTCCCTTGTTGGTTAATTTAATGTATTTTAGTCATGTTCGCCTGGTGGATCTCCTGGTGTGGGGTCCACGATACTATAATAACCCAATCTGATTTGGGGATGTTACAGAAATGGTATCAGAGCTTTTGGTTGTGAGATACCCTGAGATGTGAGTTATGTGGTTCTACTGACGCGGTAGTCGTGGGACTGTCAGGTTATGACAATCTGGACAGTCGGGTTTTGTGAGTCGTTAAATTTGTACTACTGCATAAGTCATCCATTCATCGATTCGTCATCAAGGAATACTAGTATCGCAAGACCTCGAAGCTTCATATGACCTGTGTAAGGACTCGATTCTCTTTATGTTCATACATTCATTATGTCATTGATTGTACATGTTTTGTTGAAACTATATGTGACATTTGTGTTATGATTGATTCATGACAAATTGTGTTGGAACACTTGTGATCGGTATAAACGATAAGAATCAACACATTCATCAGTCAGTAGTCCTCAATCGTCATTTTGATCTTGTCAATCATGTTAATTCATTCATCACTCAGTCAATCTCATCACTCAATTAATTCATTCATCACTCAATCAATCTCATTACTCAGTTAATTCATTCATCACTCAATCAATCTCATTACTCAGTTAATTCATTCATCACTTAATCAATCTCATTGCTCAGTTAGTTCATTCATCACTTAGTCAATCTCATTGCTCAGCTAATTCATTCATCATCCCGTCAATCTCACTGTTTAGTTGTTGATCTTGTGGATCGAATTTTCAACCTTGTTAACTTGTTCAATGTAATCATTTCAGGAAATTCATCAAATAATCATGTTACCTCATTCGATCTTTCATGTGATCTTGTCATATTCCGGCGTAATGTCGACGATCATTTTATTGCATAATTAATGCGTTCATTGCGTTATAGCGTGTATGCTCATCATTGTCATTCAGTAACGTAATCATAATGCGATCTTCATGCAAGATATGTAATCATCATGTGGCTTTCCTGCTTCAGTATGGATAGAGCTGTCAGAGGACGCAGGGGAGGAGGCTGCGGTGCGGGACGAAACCCAGGACCTCATGTGAATACCCGCGCGAATGCGAGGGATAGCATTTATTCATCAGATAGCGATGCTACTCATTCACCAACATGTAATCAGTCACTATTAGGGAGTCGTACCCGAGAGGCAGTCCAGTCGGAAAGTATTCGGGTGGACCTATTCATATGTATACAGGGCATGGTGGCCCAGATGACTCAGATGACGCAAATAATGGAGACCATGCAGACCTCGATGGTTCGTGGTCCACCACAGCAGGAATTCCAGGTGCCGTTTCATGGACAGATTGGAGGAGTGAGTCAGATTGTTGGCGATATCTCTCGTCAGAGGCCGCCTACTTTTGAGGGTTCATCGGAACCAGCTGATATTATTCATTGGCTTGAGCATTTTGATTAACTCTTCGACATGGTTTAGTGTCCGGAAGAGAGTAAAGTGGCAGTAGCGGCTTACTACTTGAGTAAGGGTGCTTATTCTTGGTGGATTTCTGTGAAACCCACCGATCGTGATTATGTTTGGAGCAAATTCAAGACTCTCATGATAGAGAGGTATTATCCGACTCCACTTCGGGAAGTCAAGTTATTAGAGGTTTTGAACCCCAAATCCATCGAAGATGAGGGTGTTATTGTCATTGCTGAAAAGTTTCAGGGACTACTTCAGTTTGCTTCGTCGGTTATCCGTACTGAGGCGGATAAGATCAAGTATTTTAGCAAGAGGCTAAATCCGCATTTGAGGATGCAGTTGTTCAATCATAATTGTAATTCACTTAGTGAGTTCATCGAGAAGGCTCTTGGAGCAGAGTTTTTGATCAAGGAGCTTACTCAGAAGCATCCTTCAGCTTCTTCTGGTGGGAGGACTGAGTTGTCGGTTCGTTCTGAGGGACATCGGGCTCCGACGTCCAAGAGGTCATTTTCTAGTCGTCTTCGTGCTGAGAAAGTATCTTCCTCTCAGATGAAGAGTTCGACTGTGGTTTGCTTTAACTGTGATTCAGCAGGGCACGTTAGTACTCGGTGTACGGTGCCAGCTATTGTTTGTTTTTTGTGTGGGAGGCAGGGACACCGGCGGAAATACTGCAGGAGTTCTAATGCCAGTATATCTCAAGAGGGCTCAAGGGCCTCGAGAGGTTTTGTTACTCCAGCCCGTGCATTATCCAAGGGATCCTATCAGGCCTCGAGAGCCAGAGGTAAGGGCATCCATCACCGTTTCTGAACGAGTTAATTCTTGCGAGTAATAATATAATCATTCATTTCATTGTCATTCATTCATTCATATAATTCATTCATCATTCATCAATCATGTTGAGACTTGTCATTATGAAACTAATCATTCAATTCACGAGGAACAACGGTTCCAATCACTTCATTGAGCTATCACTCGTTATGTTATTAATTCACCTCGGTGAGTCATTCTTAATCCTTGTCGGATTTATAGTCATTTATCATTCATCATTCATTTTAGTCACTCTCATTCTCGTGCCCTTCCGGGATCATATTTAGCGGTGAGTTCAGATTTCGACGTTATGGAAGATATCGATGTTGGGCACATTTGAGATGTACCCTTGGCTAGTATTTTCCTATTGGTATTGTACCCGAGACTTCGTGATTATCTGGGTAGTCGTTCATTGTGATTCAAGACGTCTAGTCATGGGGTTTTGGGGGTGCGACTGAGATGGTTCCGAGGAATAATTGTGCAATACTGTTTTCAGATCACGATGGGTGGTTCATATCCCGAGATGTTTACCCTTAGTTTCGAGGACGAAACTCTTTTTAAGGGGGGAAGTATGTAATACCCGGCCTTGGATTCACTATTATCATTCAGTAATTGTCACTCAGAATTTTTTCACTCAGTAATAATCGTTCATCACTCATATTCAGTCAACTGTGTTCACCATTCGGCGTATTTTGGGATCATATCAGTAGTTGTTGTCATTCATCACTGTTTGAGATCGAGCCGAGATTACTGTCATTATCATCATCATGTTTTGATTTTCAGTTTGAGAGGTAGCGCACGCTACATATTCTTGTTAGCGCGCACTAATGAGGTGCAGGTAACACACGCTATGATTCAGTATTAGCGCACGCTAGCGCAAGTGAGGCAGACAGTCCAGAAGGTACTGGGCTGATTTGGGAAATTTGTAGCGCACGCTACGAGTGGTAAATAACATACGCTAACTGTACTGGTAACGCACGCTAAGTCACATTAGTAGCACATGCTAACGCGTGCAAGGCAGAGAACAGTAGGTTCTGGACTTCAGTTTTTGAGTATTAGACATCAGTTAGCGCATGCTAACTATTTGGGTTAACGCACGCTATCGGTAAGGTGTTAGCGCACGCTATCAAGTCATAGCGCATGCTAACGAGGCATTTCATAGCTCACTGGATTGCCCAGTGAACCGCTAGCGCACGCTAAATATCAGGTCATAGCGTGCGCTAAGCTGGGACAGTATAAATTGGACAGTTCGGTCCAGAATTCGTCATTTCCACTTCCTCCTCATCCTCCCATCGGTTTTGGGCGATTTTGGGATTTTGAGAAGTGTTCTTCAAGCTACAAACATCTATAAACATCTCCAAGCTTAGTAGTTGGATTAATCATCACTCAATCAGTTTCTTCACTCCAAATCAAGGTAATTTTCATTGAATCTTGAATTTCGGGTTTTGAAGGTTTTATCCCCGATCTCTTCGAGTTAGCTTGCTCTTATGTTGGATTATGTTAGATATGGATTATCTATCTTGAATAGATGTATTCTTACGGAATCATTTGTGTAATTTTCGGAATTTGTGAACCCTTGATGAATTTTTTCAAGAGCACCTTGGTGTTGACTTTGGAATTTGGGGGTTTTCGGCTAGATGTTGTTGTAATCCTGATTTAAGTATTCCTATTGGATTATTGATAGTATTCATGAGGTTTTGTTGGATTGAATCATTCATTGGAGGCTAGTTTTGGATGTAATTGAGTTTTGGTTGTAAACAATTGGAGATTGTTTACAACGTGTTTGTTTAAATGCCCCAATGAGTTTCGGGTATTGTTGTATCGACTTTTGAGTTGGTTGTGATCATGCATGATTCATGTATTAAACGAATTGTTGGTAATTGTGTTGTTCAAGGTTGTTCGAGCGGACGACAATTTCATTAAGGACGTTGTTCGTGGAAGGACTTTCTCGCCTTCGGTTTGAGGCAAGTTTTATACTTGTACTAGTCAATGAGATTAATGTTATCATATATGTGTATGAATGTGTTGTATCATTCCGAGACTTAGTCTCTCATGAGTTCATTGATATTAAGGGATCGTTCGATGCGATACTCTTCGGCAAGTATGCCAAATGTTTGCTATTGTTCATTAATGGCCGGTTCAAGGCATTGGGGTACTCATTGTTAATACTATTGTCGATAGATGGTTCGCGGTATTGATGTATCGATTGTTGTTGTTGATATTGATGCCGATCTAAGGCATCATTATAATTATTGTTATTGATGTTGGTATTTTTGTCATTAAGGTTGTATTGGCCGATTAAAGGCATTAGCGTACTCATTCCTCATCTTCATCGTCGGTAACCGATTAAAGGTGCCGAGGCATCCTTCGTATCATTCTCATCGATTAGCCGTTTTAAGGCAATCGAGGTATTCAATCCTTCATTGTATCATTGTTATCGATTGACCTTTCTAAGGCAATCGAGGTATTCAATCATTCATCGTATCATTGTTATCGATTGACCTTTATAAGGCAATCGAGGTATTCAATCATTCATCGTATTACTCTTATCGATTGGCCGTTCTAAGGTAATCGAAGTGCTCAATCATTCTTTAAATCATCCACTGCATCATTGTTATCGGTTGGCCGTTCTAAGGCAATCGAGGTATTGAATTGGGACTGTCGAGGACGGTGCTCATCCGTGAATCACTGTCGTCATGTTGGCCGACTCAAGGCAGCACACTATCATTCATTGTGATACGGCTTCATGCTGTGGCTTCGGCCCTTATTGTGATATGGCTTTAATGCCGTGGATTCGGCCCTTATTGTGATACGACTTTCATGCCGTGGCTTCGGCCCTTATTGTGATACGGCTTTCATGCCATGGCTTCGGCCCTTATTGTGATACGGCTTTCATGCCGTGGCTTCGGCCCTTATTGTGATAAGGCTTTCATGCCGTGGCTTCGGCCCTTATTGTGATATGGCTTTCATGCCGTGGCTTCGGCCCTTATTGTGATACGACTTTCATCCCGTGGCTTCGGCCCTTATTGTGATACGGCTTTCATGCCGTGGCTTCAGCCCTTATTGTGATACAGCTTCGGGCTGTGGCTTCGGCCCTCATTGATACAGCTTCGGGCTGTTTTGGTTCAAGTGATTGTGATATTTGACAGCTTCGGCTGAGTGGCTTTCGGGCCTTTGAGATGTCTTAATATTTCGATGGAGCCTTCGGGCATTACGATTCATATTTAATTCAGTTATGGTTTGGTTCATGTTCGTATAATTCATTGTGGTGTTCTATAATTATGATTCGCCGTTGGGCACTTAGGCTCTAATCTGTGGAACAGGTATTAATAAATGCCGTGGGCACGGTATTTCACGAATGCTCGGTTCTTACCTTGGTTTGTGAGCATCTCGTATTATTATTATCATTGTACTGTTTCATTCTGCCTTTGGATGCATATCATGTCATACATGTATTTAATGTTCATTATCTGGATGACTGACCCCGTGGGGGCGGAACATGTTTTTCATGTTTTAGGTGCTTGCGAGGAAAGAGTTGAGACACAGGGGCATGACGACGGCAACGAGGCATTCGAGCGATACTAGTCCGAGTTGTTCTTGTTGGTCAGTCAGTTGGAGTGATTCTCCAGTTTGTCAGTCATTGTCATTTTATATTACCCGAGCAGATGCTCATGGATGTTGTTGTACTCTCATTTTTGGCCATGTAGGCCCATTATTGTCATGGAAATTCCTTATTGGAATATTGTGACGGATATCATGGTAGGGACTGTGATTTCCCTTGTTGGTTAATTTAATGTATTTTAGTCATGTTCGCCTGGTGGATCTCCTAGTGTGGGGTCCACGGCACTGTAATAACCCAATCGGATTTGGGGGTGTTACATGTGCGTGATTTGTTTTATGATATGGCCAGCTCGGGAGGGTCCTTAGAGGCCTCGAATGGGATTTGTGGCTTCGTCCCGATCCTAGGCAAAATGTGATTGACTGTTTGTTTCCAGAAAAGACATGTCTGGTTTTGGTTTCGAAATGATTTGGTGCATTGTACTATGAAATGTGTAAGCGATTGGTTTGCCTTGAATACTTGTACTAGCGTAATTGCTAACCCCTTTGGGGACCTGTTTTTGGGAAATTCTTGTTATGGATTTCAGGTTATGTTCAGCCAGACGAGCGGGCGCTGGGACAGTACGAGGGTGCCGACCAAGATTGTTGACATGTGCAATTGAGTCTTATCATTTCTATTGTCATTTTCGATATGGTTGTTTTTCCAAACTTATAAACTTAGAGATTGTACTCGCAAGTACTTAGGCTTTTCACTCCGAATTTTGTTTTGAATTCGTTAAAGTTGTTATATTGTCGGTTGATGTTTATTCCGCCGGTTGCACCGGGCGTGTTATGATATGTTGTATTATTTAAATGTGTGTCCTCGCTAACCGAGATGGTTAGTTGAGTGGTGTTTCTTTGTTTTAGCCTGGTGGGTCCCATATAGGGGTCCACGGTGCTGTAATACACCTTGAATATCTCGGGGGTGTTACATTGTTCCGGTCCTATATGTTATTGTTTGTTTTCGATTTGTACTGTCGATTTTCCCTTGCTTAGACAGTGCTTTTCGTGCTTCTTCAGGTATAATTTGATCTTGGTTTCTCTTTGGCAATACGTACTTCTCAACTACGTGATTGATAGTTTTTCCGTATGTGCGTATATGTATATGTGTTTTGTGTTTTGTGTTTGTTGTTAGTGATGAAATTTAGCATGGTGCATTTATATCATTGACCTTGCAGTTTAGTTCATTAACGATGTGACTTTGTTCTTCTTGGTTTTGTAGGTTTCAAGATTTTTCTTTCATCGGTTTGCTTGTGTGATAGTTAGTGGCCCAGGTTAGATTCTTCAGTGGTTTGCTTACATGGAGTTTTTGCATCTGCACCTACTACAGCCTTATCATTTTATATTTGCATTTACCTTGCGCTGGTTTGTGTATGTTATGTTCCTATCTCTTTCAATGTTAGTACATGTTACCTTTACTAATGCCTATTTTTATTGCATGTTTCATTCGAATTTGGGTGCACATATATCTATCCAGTTGTTGATTGAACATAGATACTTGTCAGGATTTTGTGAACATTGCCTCGCAATGATCGAGCTTGTGTTTTTGCTAACCTGTGTACTAGGCCTACTATCTTCTAGATCGTGCCATCGGTTCATTATATGAACACAATGTATAACATTTTCTTGGGTATATTATGTTCACTTGTGCGTTGGCAGATTTCTAACTGTCTCTAGATCATCGGCCCTGAATTTTATGTTGGAAAATATGCGTGTGCAACGCTCACTGTTTCGGTGATATTTTTTTACGCTTTGTTCTTCTTGGTTTTGTAGGTTTCAGGATTGTTCTTTCATTGGTTTGCTTGTGTGATAGTTGGTGGACCAGGTGAGGTTCTTTACTGGTTTGCTTTCATGGATTTTTTGCATCTGCAGCTACTAGGGCTTTGTAATACCCGATTGTAATTCATTCATTTTCATTCAGTAATTATCAGTCTGTAATTGTCACTCAATAATTTTCACTCATTAATAATCACTCGTCATTCATGATTCAGTCATTTGCGCTCACTGTTGGCATGTTGTAACCGTGATCGTCATTTCATATCCGTTTTTAGATCGAGACGGGAGTATTATCATTTTCACCGTGTTTGGTAGTTTTGTACTGGGAGTACCATCTTTGGCTTGTGTTGGACTTGTTCACTTTCACATTCGTATGATATGTCGTATCATTCATCAGTCGTAGCGAAGAACCGGCGGCTTTTTCACCTCGTCCGACATTGAGTTACGGCCGTAAGGATTGTAGGTTACGGCCGTAACAAGGGTTCGTGGTTTTCAGGCCATTTTGGACGAATGGGACTTACGGCCGTAAGGTCTTGTAATACGGCCGTAGGTTAAGCAGGTACAACCGTAAGGCTTGGCCGGTTACGGTCGTACGTGTCCAGCAGGCTGCCCAGGCATTTTGGCCGAAGGCGAGTTACGGCCGTAAGAAGGGGAGGATACGGCCGTAAGTGGTGTTCGTAAATTTCAGGAGTTGTCGGGCAAGGGGGACTTACGGCCGTAAGGGTTGCGGCATACGACCGTAAATCGAGGAAGGTACGGCCGTAAGGCTTGGCCGGATACGGCCAGTCTGCAGTGTGGTGCCCGGTCATTTTCGACGAAGGGGCTTACGCGTAAGTTTGTCGGATACGGCCGTATCATCCGAGTTACGCCCGTAAGGTGTGCGGTTCTGGCCGTAAGTCTCGGCGAGGATTTTGACGAAGCCGAGTTACGGCCGTCTGAGTTGGCGATTACGGCCGTAAGGTCATTGACTGGGATGTTACGGCCGTATGAGGGCCGAGTTACGGCCGTAACTTCCGGCAGATATAAGGTTTGGCGGGACATTTTTCCTCATTTCTTCATTTCTCCAACTTTTATCCGAGAGAGAGGGTTGAGGGAGAGATTTTCCATCACTTAATCATTTGAGTGTGTAATTTTCATCATCTTCATTCATTTGGGAAGCTTGGATACTCGATTTAACTCGTGTTCTTCGGATCGAAGTGGTTGGATCTTCAAGAGGTAATTTCTTCAACATCTTAGATTTCAATTTTGTGTTGAGATATGATGTTTTGGACGCGATAATCATGTTATATGAAGGGATATGCATATGATTATGAGTTTGTATATAGATTCATTGGATTATTGAGGGATTATTAAAGAACACTTTGAATATCGAGTTAGATTTGGGGATTTTCTATTAATTGTTGTTATAATCACGTTTTTGGATATTCATAACGGATTATTGATCGTATTGAAGATATTTTGTTGGTTTGAAACACTTCTTGGGGATTTGAGGTTGGTATTATTGATGTTTAGTTGTAATCAATCGAAGTTGGCCACAAAGTGCTCGATATAATGCCCCAATGAACTTGGTTTAATCGTATCGACGTTTTGAGTTTGTTATATTCGTGTTTAATTCGTATATTGAACGGATTGTTGGTAATTGTATTGAATTAAGGTTGTTCGAGCGACCGACACTTCATTTAGGACATTTGTTCGTGGAAGGACATCCTTCATCGGTATTGTGTAAGTTAATTCTTACTCGGTTAAAAGGATATTCATTCCTTTTGTTGTTGATCATTCATAATCATAATTCATTCATCATTGTATTAATCATATTGAGACTTGTTATTGTCGAATAATCACTTCATTAGCGAGGAACGGCGGTTCCAATCATTTCATTGAAACTATCAATCACTTCATTATCACTTTCATATCGGTGAGTCATTCTTGACTTTGTCAGATTATTATTACTCATTGATATTCATTATGGTCATTCTCGTTCATATGACCTTCTGGGGTCATATTGCGTGGCCGGGTGCGGATGTGTGGAATTTTTAGTCGGGCACATGATGGCCATGTATTGGGAGTGATACATTGGACTGTGCACACGGTAACGATTACCTCCGTGAGACTAATTAGGTACAAGGACGGGTGTGTCCGGTCATCCGTCTTGTACACTTGCACAGAACACTACGGGCGTACTATGATACTCCTCTTCAGCGTAATTCATAACTAAGGATATTTCATAACTTCAGATATATCATGATTGTGTAATTTCAACCCTTGAGGATTGTTATTATGTGTAACTGACCCCGTTTGGGGAATTTTGTTTTCAGGTCACGGCAAGGCAAAGGCACGGGAAGAGCATGCTGACGGCGAGGAGTCCTAGTGATACTAGTAGGGGGCCCCAGTTATTCCGTTTGTTTCAGTCATTTCCGTCATTTGTATTTTCCGCTGCAAATTCCGTTTGAGATGTTTAATTGTTCAGGGTGGTGTATTTTATCTCCATATAAAATATACTAGTATTCGGTTTTGTCCTGGTGTGTTGTACTTAAACTCCTCATCGGAGTACTTGGTAATATAATGTGGTTCGGTACTACAATTATATTATTTAATTCATCATTTTCATTTGCCTGGTGGGTCCCAGTCGGGGATTCACGGAACTATAATATCCGCCTAGTTTGGGGTGTTACAGAGTTGGTATCGGAGAGTGGTTTTGAATACTACCCTCCAAGTCATGTCTCATTGGAAATCATCGTCATCGGACTAGTATCATTTGACTTTCGCGTCACGTGTGACCTGTGCAAATGCCGAGCCAATCAGACCAAGAACTGTAAGATTTCTAACGCCATGGTATAATTTCTGGCAAGAATCATTCATTCATAATTCATCAGTTAACAATCCTCAACCATCATTTTAACTCGTTAATCACTCAATTCATTTCATTATTCAGTTGTTGATCAGGAAGATCAAATCATTAATCATGTTAACTTGTTCAAGATAATCATGTCACCTCAGTTAATCATTCATGTAATCACTGTGTTAGAGCGTGTATGCTCATTTTCATCATCTCATGTCATAATCATAACGTGATATTCATGCGGGAAATATAATCATCATGTGACTTTTCTACTTTAGTATGGAGAGGGCAAGAAGAGGACGTGGAGGACGAGTCCGTGGAGCGGGCCGAATCCCGAGAGCTTGTGTGAATACACGTGCAAATGCGAGAAATAATGCTAATTCATCGAGCAGCGACGCTGGCACTCATTCACCTGGACGCGATCATTCACTAACGGGGAGTCGTACCCGGGACACGGCTCGATCGGGAAGGTGTCCGGTTGACCCACTCGCTTTATGCAGGGCATGATGGCCCAAATGACCCGGATGGCACGGTGATGGAGACGATGCATAACTCCGTCAATCAAAATCAACAGGCTCCTCCGCCGCCACCTCGAGGCAAGAGAGGAATGTGAGCAATATCATCGGCGACATCTCTCGCGAGGCCACCTACTTTTGAGGGCTCGTGCAGCCGGATATTATTCATTAGCTCGAGCATTTTGAGAAGTTGTTTGCTATGGTAGAGTGTCCCGAAGGACACAAAGTTTCGTTGCGGCTTACTACAGGGCAAGAGCGCACATTCTTGGTGGTTGTCGTTGAAGCCCACCGAAGGATCATGTACTTGGGATCAGTTCAAAACTCTCATGATGGAGAGGTATTATCCGGCCCCGCTCAGAGAGGCCAAACTGTCAGAATTACTCACCCCCGACCCCTCAGCAGACGAGGATGTTCTCGCCATTGCCGAGAAATTTCAGGAACTTCTTCCGGTCGCCTCATCTATCATTCATTCCGAGGCAGATAAGATTAAGTATTTCAGCAAGAGGCTGAAACCCCGTATGAGACTACAGTTGCTTAATCATAATTGCACCACGTTGGCTGAATTCATTGAGAAAGCTCTTACCTATGAGCTTACTGCTAAGGAGATTGCTAAGCAGCAACCTTCATCTGCTAGCAAGAAGTCCAAGAACCGTAATCAGTATGACGGCAGTCAGGCCACTTTCAAGAAACCTCGTGCGGGCTCTGCTTTTTCTGAGCAACCTCTTGTGACGTCTAAACCCGCAGAATCTCAGTCACGAGCGGCCAGTTCGGCCATCACCTGTTATAACTGTGGGGATCTTGCTCATGTCAGCACCAAGTGTCCGAGACGATGCATCACGTGTCATAAGCTGGAATTGTTGGGCATAAGGCCCGTTTTTGCCGTAGGGACTCCAAACCTACTCAGACGTCATCTCAAGCCCCTAAGCAGTCAGCCGTTCAGAATCAGGCCACTCAATCAGCGTCGTTTAAAATGACAGGAGCGACTAAAGGTGGAGCCTATAGCCAGCAGACGGGAGCGTCCGGTTCCGGGACTAGCAAGCCCCGGATTTATGAGATGAAGAAGACCGACGATCCTGAGGCCTGAATGATCTCAGGTACACTCGATATTCTATCTCAACCTGTGTGTACCCTTTTTGATACTGGTGCATCGCATTCATTCATTTCCGAGTCATATTTGAGTAGACTACGTCTGGGTAGTGCTACTAGTTGTGAGCCTTATGTCATTGGCCTACCTGATGGTAGACGAATTATCGGTAATCATGAGATTCAGAATTGTCCGATTCAGTTTCATGGTCGTGTATGGCCAGCGGACCTAATCGTAGTAGATTTGCCGAGGGACGACGTCATCTTGGGTATTGATTGGATGTATCGTCATGATGCCATCATTAGTGTCCGTAAGCGTATGATCACTATCATTTCAGACGATGGGGTTGAATGTGAGTTTCAGGGAGGTAATCCCGGCTGTTCTGGTAAGGTCATTAATTTGATGAAAGCAGTGTGATTACTCAGTCAGGGATGTGTTGGTTATTGGTGCTACATGACCAAAACCGAGAAATCATCAGTAATGTTGACGGATATTCCGGTAGTGAGGGAGTATGCCGACGTTTTTCCAGATGAGTTACCTGGTTTTCCTCCACAGAGAGATGTGGAATTCACGATTGAGTTGGAGCCTGGTACGTCTCCGATATCGAAGGCACCGTACCGGATGGCCCCGACCGAAATGCAGGAATTGAAGAACCAACTTGAGGAGTTGTTCAAGAAGGGTTATATCCGACCGAGTGCATCTCCGTGGGGAGCACCAGTGTTGTTTGTCAAGAAGAAGGATGGTTCATTTCGTTTGTGTATTGATTATCGGGAGTTGAACAGGGTGACAATCAAGAATAAGTATCCCTTACCCCGTATTGATGATGTCTTAGATCAACTTCAGGGTGCTTCAGTATTTCCCAAGATCGACTTAAGATCTGGATATCACCAGTTGCGGATTCGAGAGTCGGATATCGCGAGGACGGCGTTTCGAACACGCTATGGTCATTATGAGTTCGTAGTTATGCCGTTCGGGCTAACTAATGCACCTGCGGTATTCATGGAGTTAATGAATTGGGTTTTCATCGACTTTTTAGATCAGTTTGTTGTTGTCTTCATCGATGACATTTTGATTTATTCTCGTGACCTAGAGGAACACGAGGTTCATCTTCCTCAGGTTCTCAACGTGTTGAGACGAGAGCAACTTTATGGAAAGTTTTCCAAATGTGAGTTCTGGATGTCCAAAGTGACTTTTCTCGGACATGTAATTTCATCAGATGGAGTTCGTGTCGACCCTCAGAAGACGAAGGCTATCCGAGATTGGTTACCTCCAAAGAATGTTAAGGAAATCCGAAGTTTTCTTGGATTAGCGGGTTATTATCGGCGATTTGTGGAGGGATTTTCTAGAATCGCTCAACCCTTGACGAACCTTTTGAGAAAGGACAAGAAATACACGTGGTCCGACGCGTGTCAGCGGAGTTTTGAGGAACTCAAGAGCCGGTTAATGTCAGCACCTGTACTTTCCTTGCCGCAAGGGACGAAGGGATTTTTGGTTTATAGTGATGCGTCCGGACAGGGTCTCGGATGTGTACTCATGCAGAATGGGAAGGTTATTGCTTATGCTTCACGGCAATTGAGACCTTACGAGGTTAATTATCCGACTAACGACCTGGAGCTAGCAGCCGTGGTGTTCGCATTGAAGATTTGGCGTCATTATCTTTATGGCGTTACTTGTCAGATATTCACCGATCATAAGAGTTTAAAGTATATATTTACTCAGAAGGAGTTAAATATGCGACAGAGGCGGTGGTTAGAACTAATCAAAGATTATGATATCGAGATCCTTTACCACCCCGGGCAAGGCGAACGTTGTCGCCGACGCCTTGAGTCGTAAGTCCATTCAGGAGCAGATGCTTGCTCGTTTAACATTTCAGAAGGAGCTTCAGCAGGAATTCCTTAGACCCTAGATCGAGGTCTGGCTTCAGCGAGTTCAGGGATAGCTTTGTATGTTAGAGATTTCATCGTCACTTGAGGAGGAAATAAGGGAGAATCAAGGTTCAGACCCAGCATTGTTGCGCATCCGTGAGGATGTGGCTCAGGGGAAAGCCCCTGGATTCGTGGTCCACGAGGATGGACTTTTGAGATTTAAGAATCGGTTGTGCGTACCGGCGAATGACGAGTTGAAAAACTCTATTTTGAGAGAAGCTCATGCTACCCCTTATTCTGTTCATCCGGGGTCCAGCAAGATGTATAAGGACTTGAAACAAAATTACTGGTGGAGTAATATGAAGCGAGAAGTCGCAGAATTTGTTTCGAGATGCTTAACCTATCAACAAGTTAAGATTGAACATCAGCGACCGGTGGGTATGCTGAAACCTCTCCCTATTCCAGAATGGAAGTGGGAAGACATTTCTATGGATTTCATCATGAGTTTGCCGACGAGTCGTCGTGGCATGAATACGATCTGGGTGATTGTGGACCGCTTAACTAAATCAGCTCATTTTCTTGAGATCAAGGATACATGGGGTCCCAAGAGACTTGCCCAGCTGTTCATCAAAGAGATAGTGAGACTTCACGGTACTCCTAAAAGTATCATTTCCGATCATGACGGACGGTTTGTGTCTCATTTTTGGAAATCAGTTCATCGTGCTATGGGAACTCAGCTTAATCTCAGTACCGCCTTTCATCCTCAGTCCGACGGGAAATCAGAGAGGACTATTTAGACATTAGAGGACATGTTGAGGGCATGCGTCCTCGATTGGAAAGACGATTGGGAAGCCCAACTACCATTGATCGAGTTCACGTATAATAATAGTTGGCATGCTTCCATTAAGATGGCACCTTATGAGGCCTTGTACGGTCGTTGTCGATCTCCTTTGTGTTGGGACGACTTATCAGAATCAATCGGCACTGAGCCCGATATGCTTATAGCTGCCCGTGAGAAGGTAGCTTTGATCAGGAGTCGTTTGTTGACAGCTCAGAGTCGACAGAAATCTTATGCAGATAATCATCGTCGACCACTAGAGTTCGAGACAGGTGACCACGTTTTGGTCAAGGTATCCCCGAGTCGAGGTATTTTCCGTTTTGGAAAACGGGGGAAGTTGAGTCCGAGATTCATTGGACCGTTTGAGATTTTGGATCGAGTAGGCGAGTTAGCTTATCGATTGGCTTTACCTCCGGCTTTGAGCCGAATTCAAAATGTGTTTCACGTCTCTCAGTTGTGGAAGTATGTTGCCGACCCGAGTCACATACTTCAATTCGACGAAATCGAGATCGCGGATGATCATTCGTACGAGGAGCGTCCCGTACGAATTTTAGAGTGGCGAATCAAACAGTTGAGGAGCAAGACGATTCCTTTGGTCAAGATTCAGTGGTCTAGACACAGAGTCGAAGAGGCTACTTGGGAAACCGAGGAGAGTATGCGGGAGAGTTATCCCGATTTGTTTGGCCCTTATTTTCGAGGATGAAACTCTTTTTAAGGGGGAGAGTATGTAATACCCGGTTGTAATTCATTCATTTTCATTCAGTAATTATCAGTCTGTAATTGTCACTCAATAATTTTCACTCATTAATAATCACTCATCATTCATGATTCAGTCATTTGCGCTCACTGTTGGCATGTTGTAACCGTGATCGTCATTTCATCTCCGTTTTTAGATGGAGACGGGAGTATTATCATTTTCACCGTGTTTGGTAGTTTTGTACTGGGAGTACCATCTTTGGCTTGTGTTGGACTTGTTCACTTTCACATTCGTATGATATGTCGGATCATTCATCAGTCGTAGCGAAGAACCGTAATTATCGGCTTTTTCACCTCGTCCGACATTGAGTTACGGCCGTAAGGATTGTAGGTTACGGCCGTAACAAGGGTTCGTAGTTTTCAGGCCATTTTGGACGAATGGGACTTACGGCCATAAGGTCTTGTAATACGGCCGTAAGTTGAGCAGGTACGGCCGTAAGGCTTGGCCGGTTACGGCCGTATGTGTCCAGCAGGCTGCACAGGAATTTTGGCCGAAGGCAAGTTACGGCCGTAAGAAGGGGAGGATACGGCCGTAAGTGGTATTCGTAAATTTCAGGAGTTATCGGGCAAGGGGGACTTACGGCCGTAAGGGTTGCGGCATACGGCCGTAAGTCGAGGAAGGTACGGCCGTAAGTCTTGGCCGGATACGGCCGTACGCTGCAGGCAGGGTGCCTGGTCATTTTCGACGAAGGGGGCTTACGCCCGTAAGTTTGTCCGGATCCGGCCGTATCATCCGAGTTACACCCGTAAGGTGTGCGGTTACGGCCGTAAGACTGTCGGCAGGATTTTGGACGAAGCCGAGTTACGGTCGTACGAGTTGGCCGGTTACGGCCGTAAGGCCGTTGACCTGGGATGTTACGGCCGTATGAGGGCCGAGTTACGGCCGTAACTTCCGGCAGTATATAAGGTTTTGGCCGGGATATTTTTCCTCATTTCTTCATTTCTCCAACTTTTATCCGAGAGAGAGGGTTGAGGGAGAGATTTTCCATCACTTAATCATTTGAGTGTGTAATTTTCATCATCTTCATTCATTTGGGAAGCTTGGATACTCGATTTAACTCGTGTTCTTCGGATCGAAGTGGTTGGATCTTCAAGAGGTAATTTCTTCAACATCTTGGATTTCGATTTTGTGTTGAGATATGATGTTTTGGACGCGAAAATCATGTTATATGAAGGGATATGCATATGATTATGAGTTTGTATATAGATTCATTGGATTATTGAGGGATTATTAAAGAACACTTTGAATATCGAGTTGGATTTGGGGATTTTCGATTAATTGTTGTTATAATCACGTTTTTGGATATTCATAACGGATTATTGATCGTATTGAAGATGTTTTGTTGGTTTGAAACACTTCTTGGGGATTTGAGGTTGGTATTATTGATGTTTAGTTGTAATCAATCGAAGTTGGCCACAAAGTGCTCGATATAATGCTCCAATGAACTTGGTTTAATCGTATCGACGTTTTGAGTTCGTTATATTCGTGTTTAATTCGTATATTGAACGGATTGTTGGTAATTGTATTGAATTAAGGTTGTTCGAGCGACCGACACTTCATTTAGGACATTTGTTCGTGGAAGGACATCCTTCATCGGTATTGTGTAAGTTAATTCTTACTCGGTTAAAAGGATATTCATTCCTTTTGTTGTTGATCATTCATAATCATAATTCATTCATCATTGTATTAATCATATTGAGACTTGTAATTGTCGAATAATCACTTCATTAGCGAGGAACGGCGGTTCCAATCATTTCATTGAAACTATCAATCACTTCATTATCACTTTCATATCGGTGAGTCATTCTTGACTTTGTCAGATTATTATTATTCATTGATATTCATTATGGTCATTCTCGTTCATATGACCTTCTGGGTTCATATTGCGTGGCCGGGTGCGGATGTGTGGAATTTTTAGTCGGGCACATGATGGCCATGTATTGGGAGTGATACATTGGACTGTGCACACGGTAACGATTACCTCCGTGAGACTAATTAGGTACAAGGATGGGTGTGTCCGGTCATCCGTCTTGTACACTTGCACAGAACACTACGGGCGTACTATGATACTCCTCTTCAGCGTAATTCATAACTAAGGATATTTCATAACTTCAGATATATCATGATTGTGCAATTTCAACCCTTGGGGATTGTTGTTCTGTGTAACTGACCCCGTTTGGGGAATTTTGTTTTCAGGTCACGGCAAGGCAAAGGCACGGGAAGAGCATGCTGACGGCGAGGAGTCCTAGTGATACTAGTAGGGGGCCCCAGTTATTTCGTTTTTTTCAGTCATTTCCGTCATTTGTATTTTCCGCTGCAAATTCCGTTTGAGATGTTTAATTGTTCAGGGTGGTGTATTTTATCTCCATATAAAATATACTAGTATTCGGTTTTGTCCTGGTGTTGTACTTAAACTCCTCATCGGAGTACTTGGTAATATAATGTGGTTCGGTACTACAATTATATTATTTAATTCATCATTTTCATTTGCCTGGTGGGTCCCAGTCGGGGATTCACGGCACTGTAATATCCGCCTAGTTTGGGGTGTTACAGGCTTTCTCTACCTAGATGAAATATTCTCTCACACTTTGTGTTTTTGAGAGCATGATTTTCACATTGTTCTTATTCGAGTCGAATTTCGCTAATTTGCTTGCTGAGATAGATGTGGCAGGGTGGGAGGAGGTTTGAGTTCTCTATAAATTATATTGTTATTTGTTTTATCGCTTGTACACATCAGCAAGAACATATTATCTGCTCTCAAAATTGATAGGCCTCATTCATTTTATGTATTTGTTTTCCTCTGCGAACAATAGGGTTTGCTCCAACTATAGACAATAATCTCGTAGATACTGACTCCTGAATATGGAGTAGCCTATTTCATTGTGCATCATTGTGAATTTCTTACATCATTGGAACTGCTTGCTCTACTAAATTATTTTTGGACTGTGCAACTTCCAGGCATTTAGAACAGATTAAAGAATAGTAGAGGAAAAAAATGAGAGCAGAATAATGAGGAGGCATGCATAGATAACCCATGAATTAGGAGTGACCTTGAAATGCTGATTCTCATGCCGTCGTTATTCAGATCGAATTTCATTAATTTCAAAATGTAGCTAATTGTTGGAGGATGATGGGAAATTTGATATATTTTTTGGTCTATTGTATCGTTAGCTGTTTCGTCATTTATGCATCTTTGTGTTGCCATATATTTCTTTAAGGTCGGAGTTCAGCTCCATGAGAGCCTTATCATTTTATATTTGCATTTACCTTGCTCTGGTTTGTGTATGTTATGTTCCTATCTCTTTCAATGTTAGTACATGTTACCTTTACTAATACCTATTTTTATTGCATGTTTCATTCGAATTTGGGTGCACATATATCTATTCAGTTGTTGATTGAACATAGATACTTGACAGAATCTTGCGAACATTGCTCTCGCAATGATCGAGCTTGTGTTTTTGCTAACTTGTGTACTACTCCCGTTGTCTTCTAAATCGTGCCTTCGGTTCACTATATGAACGCAATGTATAACATTTTCTTGGGTATATTATGTTCACTTGTGCGTTGGCAGATTTGTAATTGGGGCTCGTCATTGGTCGCATAGGCTTCAGGATTGTTCTTTCATCGGTTTGCTTGTGTGATAGTTGGTGGATGTGAGGTTCTTTACTGGTTTGCTTTCATGGAATTTTTGCATCTGCAGCTACTAGGGATTTCTCTACCTAGATGAAATATTCTCTTCTAAAGCTCTATATTTACATGCGCACTTTGTGTTTTTGAGAGCATGATTTTCACATTGTTGTTATTCGAGTCGAATTTCGCTAATTTGCTTGCTGAGCTAGATGTGGCAGGGTGGGAGGAGGTTTGAGTTCTCAATAAATTGTATCATTATTTGTTTTATTGCTTGTACTCATCAACATGAACATATTACCTGCTCTCAAAATTGACAGGCTTCATTCATTTTCTGTATTTGTTTTCCTCTGCGATCACTAAATAATCTCGTAGATACTGACACCTGAATATGGAGTAGCCTCTTTCATTGTGTAACATTGTGAATTTCTTACATCATTGGGACTGCTAGCTATGCTAAATTATTTTTGGATTGTACCACTTCCAGGCATTTAAAACAGATTAAAGAATAGTAGATGAAAAAAATAAGAGCAGGATAACGAAGACGCCTGCATAGATAACCCACGATTAGGAGTTAGCTTGAAACGTTGATTCTCATGCCGTCGTTATTCATATCGAATTTCATTAATTTCAAAATATAGCTAATTGTTGGAGGATGATGGGAAATTTGATATATTTTTTGCTCTATTGTATCGTTAGATGTTTCGTCATTTATGCATCTTCGTGTTGCCATATATTTCTTTAAGGTCGGAGTTCAACTACATGAGCATATCAGAATTTTATTTAGTTGGCTTGGCTGAGTAAGGTGCTGAACATGAGGTTTGTTATTTTGCTCAACAGACTCATACTCTTGACTGATATCAACTACCTCTCTGTTATTTTTCATCTCAAGGTATATTTTAATATTAAATAGTTGTCTGTTTGATTTGTTTACCATATACAGATTTATTTTGCTTCCTGCACCATTTGTTGGGTATTTTATATATTCGCAATTAGGCTGCCTACATTTGTGTATAGTTTCTTCCTATGCCTTGCAATGTTATATCTGTACAGTTGATGAATAAACATAAATAGACCGCATTAACTAGTTGTATAGTAGAATAGACGTCGCAATGTTGGGCCTTTTGGAAAATAAACATTATAATAGTGTTATCTGTTTTTTGTAACAATGCCCAACACAAAAACATATGATTTCTATTCGCTGTTTTATTTAGGATTTTAACAATGCTGTTGAGGTTTATAATGAACATTATAATAGTATTATCTGTTTGAGTTTATTGGCTGGAAACCTGATATGGCCCCACAAATTATCTGAGTAAAGCCTGAGCCTAAGTAGGTGTAACAATGCCACGAATAAAAACATTTAACTTCTATTTGATGTTGTATTTAGTATTTTATCATTGCTGTTGAGGTTTATATAGATTTTCATATGCGTTCAAATACAAATGCCTCTCTCCTCCATAGATAAATTGAATTGGTAAGTGAACATTATAATGACGTAATATTTTCGAGTTTATCGCCTGGAAACCTAACATGGCCCCACAAAATCTCTGAATGGATCCTGGGTATAAGTAGGTGTAACAATGCCACGAACAAGAACACATGATAATCATTTCATGTTCCACTTACGTTTATGTTATCAATGTTTGTAAACTGATATTTTTTCCAATACTGTTGAGGTCTATATAGATTTGTATACGTGTTTAAATACAAATACCTTTCTTCTCCATAGACAAATTGCATTGGTAAGTGAACATTATAATGATGTAATGTGTTCGATTTTATCGGCTGGAGACCTGACATGGCCCCACAAAATCTCGGAATAGAGCCTGGGTCTAAGTAGGTGTAACAACGCCATGAACAAAAACATATGACATTCATTTCATGTTCTACTTATGTTTTTGTTATCGATGTTTGTTATATGAATACCGCTACTATACAACTGAATCGGCGTGCTTCTGATATTCTCAGTCTGAGTTTATCGATCGGAAACCCTCTTCTGCATCTGTATTCTTTGCTAACATGCTTTAGACCATATTTCATTTCGGTTAGATATCTATACTAATTATCTGTCCAGTGTTTTAGGTTCTCAATATTTTATCAGTTACTAAATTTTCATCATAATGGTGCAATGTGTTACAAAGTTGCTTAGGGAAATGAACAAATTATCAAACCCTCCAACCTGGGTAGGATCTGCTATTGATGTTGCCGAATGCATACGAACTCTAGAAAATTATCAACCAGATTCGCTTGAAGATTTGGAGCAGAGAGCTATCATTGAAATAGGCATACAAATTTCTGAGCTTAGGAATATTCTTCGTTACGTGAGAGGAACACAGCAGAAGCGAGATGATTTTGATGCACTCACTTCATTATTTAAATATGCAGAGTATGAGCTACCATTTCAATGCCCTCCAGATAGTCCTGCACATATTTTGGATGAGGTTTGTCTCAATGTTTTGACTCCAAGGATACAGATCAGACGTCTCTGTAGCAAATTCTATTCGAGTGTCAGAGTACGAAATATTATGTACTATATTGGCAGTCAATGGAATCAGCCGTGCGGCTATCTTGATGAGGTGCCTGCATACAAACCACTATTTGAGGATTATGATACGCTCTACCGCCATCGTGCTCTCGAACGTGCTATTGCTGATATTTACTGCATTTCTAATCTGGATGAATATGTTTTCAAGCGAAAACTTGGCTTGGGGTTCCCTAAACTCAGGCCTCGAGAAAATAGCTAAATTTGGAGTAGAGTTGTTATGCTGCTTTGGCCGTATAGCTTCAAATGTTCTCATTTAGTTGGTTCTAGGTTTTCTTACTTATGTTTATTCTGTGTGGTTATGAAATATATGAATGCTACATGCGTTCGTTTATTTCGGTTTTTGTATAAATTTTTTGGCCTGTGTAACTCCACTTTTATACTTCCAAAATTCTTCCGTTTGTTTCTATTAGTTTACAATTCCTGCATTAATATTTTTTGGACTCTCTATGCTTATATTTTTCTTTCGACAATATTTAACTGCCGATATACTTTCTGTTACAAATATTTAGTTTATCACTTCTACTCGTTGCTTATACACGTACTTTATGCACTTCTTCAGGTATTTTATAATCTACTACTTTTATTTTGAGATCGGTATACTTATTTTTGTATTAATGTTACATTGTTCTTTAGTATTAGTGTTCTCGTTTTTTTTCTTTTTGGCTTCTACTGCTATGACAGTTTATATTTTATTACCCTAATGGTATTACATATTATATTTCAAATACTTCTACAAATTATATTGACCTTCTCGAGAGGTGGTATGAAAAATAGAGAAATAAATTTTTGGCCTTGCTGTATGGTACACTCAAGAGGGTGACATGATTCACTGTGGAGTTTGTGTTTTTTAGTACGTGCCTAGGTTCAGATACGCATAGGTCGTTTTTCATTCAAGTGTATTCCACTGCCTCCGTAAAGATATCGACTGTTTGGAATTGCGTTGAATAATCACTGCATAAACCACGTACAGCTACGAGTGGGTCTGGTTACTCTCGATCTCAACTTCGCCGCCTGTATTCATTGATTCTTCACACCGTGCTCTCCGACATTTCATCTCATAGTTTCTTCTCAGGTCATTACTATTTTCTAATATACTATCTATTTATATATTTAATGTCCGACTACAAATTTACTATTTTCTCACATTGAAAATATTATTAATAACATCTTTATATTATATATGTTCTTCTTTTCTTAGTTTATGAAATACATAACATGATGCTTTCTTTCCATTCAAACTTAATAATATTATATCCTTTTATTTATAGGTTTGCAGCAGTATAGCGCTGTATATCGAATGGCAAGTACCTCCGCACAGCAGAATCAGACTGATCACATGTAAACTTTCCAATATATTTAAAATCTTTTCTTTTTTTTGTTTTACACTGTCGTTGTTAGATTATTATATTTTATTTTGTTACTTTTCAGGATAGACCCTCAAAATGACTGTCCGCTCAATGCACCTTTATTGTCGTCTGGTATGTTCCTTGTTTTATTCTTCCTATTTCCATCCTCTATTAATGTCACAGATGAGAAAAATGTTCCTTCTCTTTTATTTTGAACATTAGGCGAGACAGTGATTGGTATGGAAAAGAACGCAAGGAAACGAAGTGCATATGCATCAATGGACGCTCAAAAAAGGGCGTCCCTACTAGACACTAGAAAACTGAAGTACAGACAACAAGGTATATTACTTCATACATTTTTATTTCTCTCCTGCAACTTTTTACCTCTTTGTTTTTATTAGATACCTTGATTTTATTTATACCTTATTACATATATTTGAAAACACTCGCTTTTTTAGTAATTGTATATTACATGTTTTTCTTGTAGTCGCAGTTTCCAATAAATCAATTTCTTCTACCAACAGTAAAACTATGGTCCCTCGGCCAAAAAAAAACAAGAGGCACGTCTCTTATTCAACATGATTTGCTTAGCATGATGGAGAACATCCCCTTACATGCATGGCCTCTGTCGTTTGCTGCTGCATGTCAGTTTTGCCAAGCCCAACGTTATTTGAGGGAACCAAATAGTTTTTGTTGCCTCTCTGGTCAAATCTCCCTAGCTTTACCTAGAATGCCTCCAAGGCTTTAGGAGTTATACACTTCATTGGATTCATCTGAGTCAGTTCATTTTTGGAAGCATCATCGAACATATAACAATACTACTACTTTTAGTTTGTTGGGTATTACATGCAATGAGACTCTGGCTAAATCTAATAGGGGTATATACAGTCTCAGAATACAGGGAGCTGTTTATCATTTCATCAGGGATTTGATACCTGCAGAAGGCCATGGGCGTCAGCTACAATTATATTTCTATGAAACTGAAAACGAACTGCAAAATAGACTATCTCAATCGGGAGACCTGGATTCCCATATTCTACAAGACATTGTCGACTTGATGAAACTTAATCCTTACGCAATTTTCTTCCAAAGTCTCCGAGAAATGATTAACTTGCAGGAGTATAACATTGTTCTCCGTGCCGACCCAACTTTGGACATGAGGATTTACAACTTGCCTACAGTTAATTAGGTCGCTGCAATTTGGAATGAATTGACTGGTGTTCCTCTAGAGTGTAATACCTGTAATATCGATTTTTGGTAATTTTCTTTTTTTGGAGGGAATCCATTTTGACGACTCTTTTGTGACCGTTTCATCATTCCGAGAATGTTTAATTCTGCACCTTTTGACATTCGAATTCGTTTCGGTGTCGTTTTACTAAATTTTGTGCTTCTTAGTGACTTTTCCGTGCTTGAGTTTGATTCTTGAGAATCTCATCCGAAACGGTTATTTCGAGTTTCTCGTAAGTTCATCTAACGTTGCTATACGTGTCTTGAGCTTCGGTTTGGCTATTCGTTGTTGTATCGTGATTTTTCGTATGTTTGGGCCGTTTTGTAATTTCCCAAAGTTTTGGGTATTTGTTTTCATACTCGTTTTTACCCACCTCCGAGTTGTCGGAATCGCATGTTTGCTTAGAACGTTCATTCGTTGTTGAGAACTCTTCATTAGCCTATGTCGCACCTTTCGAGTCGTCGCATTTTGAGGTTGTTCGGAACTGATCGGGCAGCAGAAGGAATCTGCTGCCTGAATGCAGCATGTTACGGCCATAATGGCTAGCATGTTATGGCCGTAATGGCCAACATATTACAGCCATAATGTACATGATGTTACGACCATAACAAGGGCCTGTATTTCAGGCAGCGAGCAGTGTTATTTCAGAACAGTTTTGCTCTTTTCCTTCCTCACGCGACGGGCAGAGTCTTGAGGCGATTCCAGGGCGATTCTTTATGGGAATTCATAAATCTTTCATCCTACAACATTATCATCAAGGTCTTGGTGTGGATTAACAACATCAAATCATTCTTTTCCCCCTTGAATCGAGGTAATCATGCTAAAACCCTATTTCGGGAATAATTGGGGGTTTGTCTTGATTTCGTGATTTTAATCCGAAATTGTTGGTTACTTTGTTGTTATCTAGTCATGTTGATCTTAATCCATGGTTGGAATTCCGTTTTTCATGAATTAACGAGTCAATGCGTGTTCTTGGCCGTTTTGGGGGAAACCCTTGAACTTTCGTCTTTTGACCCTCTAATTCGGCGGCTTTGAGTCGTGCTGTGGAATTTATTTTCATTGTTGTTATTGTCATTCGTAGTTTATCATCGCAGGTTGTCGTTCTATGGAGTCGGTGGGTTCGTAGACCGTTCGGGTCTCCTCACTTCGGTTGATTCTACCATTTGTGATTATCCGAGGCAAGTATCTTGCCCATACATTTCGTGTTTCGTAGATGTGATAGTTGATAATTGATTATATGTGAAATTTTAACGTTTTAATGAACTTTTAAAAAGGATCGATATATTCTCGATAAAAGATTTTCCTTCAAAGATAACTCAGATGCTTCGTGAATAAATGTATTTCGGAATATGTAGTTAGTGCCGTATGTTGGAAGGTGTTGTGATTGTATTACGTGAGTATAATATACTGTAATCACTTGCCGAGGATTATGTATTGACATGTGTACTTTTTTGATGAATATGTGACGTTGTGTGATACTAGTTGTTACTCCTTCGTAAGGAGGTTGTGGCGCTTGGTGTTGTTTGGTATTTGCTTGTCGTTGTGTGACATTAGTTGTAAGTATACGTCGAATAAAGTGGCCATTCTAGCAAAGTACTTTGCATTTGTTTGCATATTCCAGTATTTGAATTATGGCTTCCCGTGGCGTTGTGGATGTTAATGTGGTTCACCCAGGGAAGGTCCGACGGGGCCTCTGGGGATACGTATTGCCGTGTGTGTGCGTATCGCGAACTAGGGTTAACCACCCAGGGATGGTCCGACGGGGCCTCTGCGGGGTGCGGCGGCCGTGAGTCTCGTACCAATGGTTAACATTGAAATGTTTTGTTGGAGAACTTTGAATTTTTGTCGCATATTTCATCTGATTAGAATGGCAGTCCAAATGGTTTTGTACTTGGCTGGAATGGCACCAGAAAATGTGTTGTGTGATTCGTCTCTTGGTTGTGATATTTTGGTATGGGTGCGTGAGTCCTGTGGTTGCTCTGTGCATTGTGACGTTGTGGTGTGTCGAGTTCGACTATATGGTTAATTTGCAGAGTTATGCTCTCTGATGTCGTTCTGTGAGACTATTCTCATGGTAATGTTTGACACTGTGTAGTTTCCGTCGGGTTATTCTTTCGAGTATGCGATGTGGATGTTTAGGTCGTGAACCCCGTGTTTGTGATTGAAATGTTATGATAGGGTCGTGGACCCCGTGTTTCGTTATCGGAGTTGTATTTTGGAAAAATGATTTTGGGCTGTGCCCCTAAGTGTTTTCGAAAGGCTTGAAAATTCTTAAACCCCAAATGTTTCCAAAACTCCCGAGATCGTAAAATGTTTTGTAGATGTATAATGGTTTTATTCCGACTTCTCAAAATTCAAACTGTTTTGATCAAGCGATTTATCTCGGGAAGTATATTCACGATTATTATTGTTCTTGGAGTGTGTTGTGTATGGCTTGTATTTGTGTTTTATACTTGCACTAGCAAAACAGTGGAGTTTTGCTAACCCCCGAGTATTCGGGGGGTGGATGTCTGTATTGCGTCTAGGTACTTGCATGTTGTTGGGGATCAATTCACGAGATCATTACGAAGGATGATGGAAGGCGACGATACTAATCACACGAAGACTGGTGTTGAGTATTTAGTGTAGTCTTGTTGTTTGTCTTCCCGTTATGGTATTTTCCGTTTTACGGAAATATTGATGTATTCTAACCCCTGCGTGGGTATGAGTTGGGAAAAAGAGTAATGTATGGTTGATATGTATGTTGTGGTAAAAGACCAAATCGGTCTAATGGTTCGTTATATAGCCATGTCGGCATGTATTGTGTTGTCGTGTTTACAGTATTTAGCCTGGCAGATCCTCACGGAGAGGGTCTGCGGCGCTGTAATATTCCCGAATGGTTTGGGGGTGTTACATAGAGCAGCTGCATTATATCCGTGTATATACTTCATCTGGAAAAACACACCATGTGCACTATTATTACGGTTGTTATGACCCATTGCAGTATCCATTATTATTCCCTTACGGAGAAAGCAGCTGGCATACAGGAATTCGCCAATTATCACTCGCTTCTGATGTTGCTCTTACCCGGCGTCGTGCGCACTGCAGAGGTCAAACTGATGTTTATCTCGATGGCCATCAATCTGGAGAATCTATTCTTGCTGCAGAACTCGAGAGTATGATTCTATAACTCCTCTACAATATACTTCTTTCTTCAATTTAACTAGCGTCACTGTGGATTTTACTGTCATTTTTATTTATGCGTTATTTTTGTCGGACATAATTTTTATTATATGTAATCATTTGTCCTATCTATTCGAACCAGATTTGGATACCAATAAGGGGAGGAAAAACAATGTTGCCACTAGAGAATTCTACAGCTATTTATTTCAGAGCCGACCCAATGACGTCACAAATATACTGCGGGCGGGGAGATTAGTGCAACAATACCAAATTGAATGTTATGTTAAGATCAAAACTCATCGCCTGGGTTACCTAAGGAACGAACAAATGCACCAAAATTTATGACTTGAGTCATTCGAAGGTATCATTGACAGCGTGGCCTGTGAGGGCAACCTGAAAGGATCTGATATTGGCCAAAGATTTGTGCTTCGCGCATCGTATGTTGGCAGCCTCCGAGACATGCGTCGACGGTATCTTAATGCATTGACATTGGTTAACGAATATGGGAAGCCACATTTTTTCATCACTATGACTTGCAATCCAAATCGGCCAGAAATACGGGCGGGTTTGCTACCCGGAGAGGAGGCTCAAAATAGATCTGACCTTGTAGCAAGGGTGTTCAGAGGCCGAAATGAGGAATTCCGAAATGAGATTTTGAGAGAAAAAATCTTTGGGGAGGTGGCAGCGTATCTTTACGTCATAGCAATTCAGAAAAGAGGTCTTCCCCACGCGCATTGGATCATTATCCTATATCCTAAATATAAAATAAGCTCGTCTGATGCATACAATCGTTATGTCAGCGCATAGTTGCCGGATGTCGCCCTGCATCAACATCTTTATGCATGCGTTGTACGGCACATGATGCACGGGTCCTTGTAGCTCGTTAAATCCATTAAATATATGCATGCAGGATAGTAAATGCAAAAATAAGTATCCTAAGGATTAGGTAGAGAGCACTTCGCAACGTGAGGACAGTTATCTGTTGTACAGGCGACGAAATGATTATAAAATAGTGCATGTCTGGGGTCATACTCTTGACAATCGGTGGGTGGTACCATATAACCCCTACCTTCTAGCTAAATTCGACTGCCAAATTAATGTAGAGATATGTGTCGGCCTCAGGCTCATTAAATACCTGTACAAATATGTTTGCAAGGGCACCAAAAAGATTGCATTCAACGTTGTTGAATAGCCAGGCATACCGAAATTGGATCAGATTACAGATTTACAGTCAGCTCGGCGGTTGTGTGCTCCTGAGGCTATGTGGAGAATCTATGCTTTCATATTAAGCGAAATACATATAGATGTCCTGCAGTTTCATGTTCATTTACCCAACAAGCAGAGGATTTCATTCTCATCCTCACGAACTCTCCCTGATGTCCTAGCTAATCCAAACACTTCAAAAACACAGCTGATAGATTTTTTCGCAATGAATTCACAGTCACCTACAGTAGCACAAGTGGAATTACTATACAGGGATTTCCCACGTTTTTTTGTATGGGATGCAACCAAGAAAACATGGCATCGAATAGTTAAAGGAATTTGCATTGGATGTTTGGTCAGTGTAAGCCCAGTTGATGGCGAGCGATATTATCTACGACTACTGCTTAATCATACTCGTGCACCAACATCTTTTGATATCTCATAATATACAATGGCATTTTATACGCCAAATTTTGAGCTGCTGCTTTAGCACAGGGTCTATTAGAATCAGACACAAATGTTGAAAACTCCCTAGCTGAAGCCTGTTCCTATCAAATGCCACACTCATTACGTCGTCTCTTTGCAACAATCTTAATATATAATACTCCATCTAATCCTCCAGTATTATGGGATACTTTTAGATTATTTCTAGCAGACGATTATATTTGTCTAAAAAAAATATACTGACACAGAGGCTTCTCTTATGACACTTGAATCTATTGACGTTTTTTTGCAATATGCCGGTCGAACAATTAATGAGTTTGGTTTGGTTGACTTTATTGTTGGATCCTCACGAGAACAAGTGCAGAGTCGAGATTTTGAGGAGGAACAATATTATCTTGTCTCTCATTTGGGTTTACAATCAATAGTCTTGCTAAATTTAAGGCAACTTCAGGCTTTTAATGCAATCATGCAGACTCTTGACGATAATCATTCGGCTGCTTTCTTTGTTGATGGTCCGACTGGATCTGGGAAAACATTTCTCTATCGAGCTCTCCTTGCAGCAATTCGTTTGAAGCATTCGATTGCTCTTGCAGTCACATCCTCAGGAGTGGCAGCATCCTTACTCCCCAGTGGCCGTACGACTCACTCAAGACTCAAACTTCCTATCATTGTATAGGATGAGGCCTGCACAATTAGCAAACAAAGTGTACATGCTCGTATCATTATTGCCGCTAAACTTATTATTTGGGATGAGACTTCCATGGCACACTGTAAAAGCATCGAGGCAGTTGACGCTTTGCTGCGTGACCTTATGGAAAATGACATACCTTTCGGGGGCAAGACCATTGTTTTTGGCAGCAATTTCAGACAGGAACTTCCTATAGTTATTCGGCAGTCGTTCTGATGCTAATGATGCCTGTCTAATTAATTCTCACTTGTGGCATTCTATCCGCAAATTTCGTCTGCTTGAAAATATGCGTGACAAGGATGATTCTGTTTTCCCAGATTTTTTGCTTAGAGTTGGTAACGGAACTCAGCCTTGTATACATAATGATGATATTACCCTACCTTCAAACATGTGTCTCTCTTATAATCAAAGTGAGAACCTTCTTGATGAGCTGCTTTCGGAAATTTTCCCAAACTTTGATGTTTATCCTGTGAATCCAGATTCATTCATTCGGCGTGTTATCTTGACTCACAAAAATGAATGCGTGCATGAGATCAATACTGCTTTAATTGACAAGTTCCAGGGTTTCAGCGTAGAATATTATAGCACAGATCTGATAAACGATCCTCTCCAACAGGCATATTATCAGGATTACCTGAATTCTGTTAATACTCCAGGCCTACCTCCTCACTTGCTTCGTCTGAAACTCAATTTTCCTATAATGCTCCTGCATAATATTAACCCCTTTGAAGGATTATGCAATGGTACCCGTCTTATTTTCCGTCATTTGGACAAAAATGTTTTGGATGCTGAAATCGTTTCAGGGTAACATGCTGGAGAGTTTGTATTTATACCACGTATACCTTTAGAACCTTCTGACAAGCAAAAATGTCTTATCCCATTTAAGAGGCATCAATTCCCTGTTCGACTTTGTTTTGCCATGACATTTAATAAATAACAGGGACAAACACTGGACAGAGTTGGAGTTTACCTCCCCGAACCAGTTTTCTCTCACGGACAACTCTACGTTGCTCTCTCTCAAGCTAGAAAGGCAGCCGACATTAGAATATTGATTCGACCGCCTTCGGTTCATGCTATATCAACCCACCAAACCAAAAATATTGTGTACAGAGACATTATTGCTGCCGCAGTTCTATAAACTAGCTATTTCATGTCACATAAACGAACATTTGGTAGACATCATTAAGAAATTTACATTAACTATTTCCTTATTCAAAAAATATTTCATGTTGATCTCCTATTTGATATGCCCTTATTATATATCCACTTCAATAATACTGTAATATCCGTACCTTTCCACTTTTAGCAATTTCTATTTTTGTCGCATGTCTATTTTTAGCGACTCGCTTGTAACCGTTTCGATATTTTGAATCTATTTTGTTCTTGGTGTTTTTCCATTTAGTGGAGTTTCAGATGTGTTTTTACGTGATTTTTGCCTTATGTTATGATATTGTCATATGTATGTTCGATTCTCGTAAAACTCGTTCGATTTTGTTGTTTCTTTGTTTACATGAGTTCTTATGGTTGAGTTGTTCGTGCTGTGAGTTTCGGTTTGTTAATCCGACTTCGTATCGTGGATTTCGAACATTTAACTTAAGGGAAATTTACTTCCGTCGTCGAATTCCGAACCTTCGGGAAGTCAGAATTATATTTCCTTTTAGTGCTTAGATTCGTCATCGGGAATATTTCGTAACCATATTTTTAGTTTATTAGCAGGTTTGGGTTTCGGGGTCGTTCGGGACGGTTTGGACAGCAGTTTCACAGACTGCTGTCCAGAAGGGTGTTACGGCTGTAACACCCAGAAGTTACGGCCGTAAGTAACCCCCTATTACGGCCGTAATAGCCTGCTGTTTTAGAACAGCGGGCAGAGGTCAGAACCTCATTTCACTTCCTTCCTTTGTTTTTTTTCATCGGGCGACGCGAGATAAACCTCCAGGGCGATTTCCACCACTTTCAATCCATGTATTCTTCATCCTTCATCACCGTGAGATCGTAAGAACATATCATCATCAACGTAATCACCTTCCTCCGTCCGAATTCAAGGTACTATCGTCTAGAACCCTAACTTCATCAATTTTGGGGGTTTTCCGGGATTTGTCATGTTAAACTCGAATTGTTCGGTTATGTTGTATATTCCTTATCGACTATTGTTATTGGGTGATTCCTAATCCGTTTCCGTCGTGTTTAATCCATGATTTGTTGATTCGGGGAGGTTTTGTGAAAACCCTCGCCCGTATCGATCGTACGGATATTGTTATAGCTTGTAATCAGGGTTGTGGGCATATTCCATTCAATTATTGTTATCGTATAGGACTGAGTTGTGTTAATACTTCGTTTAGGAACGGTCGTGTTCCCTCCGGGTCATTCGTAGTCGTTGTTCGTTCCCGTTTCATCGAAGATGTCTCAAAGGCAAGTACTTTACATTTGTTTGCATATTCTAGTATTTGGATTATGGCTTCCCGTGTATGTTGTGGATGTGAATGTGTATGTTCACCCAGGGATGGTCCGACGGGGCCTTTGGGGATACGTATTGCCGTGTGTGTGCATATCACGAACTGGGGTTAACCACCCAGGGATGGTCCGACGGGGCCTCTGCGGGGTACGGTGGTCGTGAGTCTCGTACCAACGGTTAACCTTTGAAATGTTTTGTTGGAGAAATGTATTTTATGCTCGTGCACCGTAATATTCCGGAATATAAATGATTTTGGTGCATTTTTCATCTGATTAGAATAGTAGTTCAAATGTATTGTACTTGCACTAGCTGTTGTCGCTAACCCCTTAAATGGGGGAAATACTTTTGTATTTCAGGTACAAGTCTTGGAGGTGAACGAGCATGCGGGCCGTACGAGGATGATGGGCAAGAGTGATTCTGTTCAGTGGTCGTCCGCTTGGTGTCATGTCTTTTAAATTTATTTATTATGTCATTTGCTTAAGTACTCGAGTACTTCCTTCTTGGATTTATTATCATCATGTACCCGTTTTGGGGAAGATTTGATATTGAATGGTATTGTTTTGTTCAGTCTTTTATTTTGAATGTCTTGGATTGAGAAATTGTCCTGTTTGTTGATGATGTATATCACCATTGTCATGCCGAGTTTGTGTGTTAGCCTGGTGACTCCAAGAGGTGGGGGTTCACGGTGCTGTAATATGCCCTGAACGTCTTGGGGGTGTTACAAATACTCTTAATAATTGTCAGTAATATCTGCCGCTGCTACATTTTGTATACCTAAATGAAATATTATCTTCTAAAACTCTACATTTACTCGCACAGTTTGTGATTTCAAGGGAACGATTTTCACACTGTTATTATTCGACTCCAATTTCAGTGATTTGCGGACACATCTAAATGTGACGGGGTGAGAGGAAGTCTTTTTTCAGCGAGGATTTTGCATCCGCATCTGTAGCAAATAAAGTGTTATTGACAGCGCTCTTGCTCTGAGCTAGCATGTACTACCGATATTTTGTGTGTTTTTACCGTTGTTTGTATAAACTCACTATTTCGTGTCACTAAAACGAACATTGAGTTGACATCAACAATAATTAGATTTCATGTTGATCTCTTATTTAATATGCCTTTATTATTTATCTACCTCAATAATATTCTTAATAATTGTTAGTAATATCTACTGCTGCTATATTTTGTGCTACCTCTTTTATTTATAATTGTAGTCAATAGCTTACATTATTCATAAAACAATATATTCAGTAAATGGAGCCCAAAATATCTTCGCTTGATGCAATAACTCCTGACACAAGAAACTGGACTGCAAAAGTTTCTGTCCTGAATAAATCTGAACCTCGAACATCGTCACAACCTGCTGCCATAAGATTTTAAAAAAATGCTTCTTGCAGATAATAAGGTAAATTTTTGTTTACAACCACACTTATATCTCCTTCTTACTGATTACCTTTTTATATTTTCAATCTACACAAAACATGGAAACAAGGTCGAAGGGACGTTATACCGGGGAGAGGTTGAACTGCTCAAAAATAGCTTCCAGCTGCATCGGACTTGCCTTATATCAAATGCAGTAGTTCGCCCGGTGAAATCATTCTTCGAAAATCCTTTGACCAACAACAAATATCAATAGATTCTTGGCGCAAGAACGGCTATTTTAGCAACTGAGGAAGATTCCTTTATTCCCTCTCAACTCACCCCCACTTTCATACAATATAACAGCTTTCATGATTTCATTGGCACCAGAATATCAATAAATAATTTCTTACCAAATTTGCGTTCTGTCTTGCATCAAAAAGAATTTACTCATACTGATTGTGGTTTATAATACCTATAGGTACTGTCGCAGTTATAATTGGTAGGCGTGCCCTAAGAATGGTGTCTTCAAAAGAAAAGCAGAACATGCTCCGTTGATATGCGGCAATAGATGACGCGTACGTAATTGTTGCTAAATTTTATATTTGACAACCTCTTCTTTAACGTATACTTCTCTTGCGTGGTTGTGAAATATCGATGTTGCATGTAATCTAAAACTAATCAGGTAGAGAACTTTAAAATATGAGTTTTCTAAATATTAAAAGGAACATTCCAATAATTATTTTTGTTTTAGAATAAATATTTCGAAAAAAATATTTCAAAAAGATGATAATGACGTATATATGCTGATGCACGTGTAATGTGAGGTTTGTGTGCGTATGTGTGCCTGTGTGTGTGCTATTCAAGTTGTGCCTATTTGTGTGTGTACGCGCTCATGGTGTGTTAAAAAATACTTCGAGCAAAAAAATTGATCATAATAGATTTGATCAGCATCATATACCTGTGCATATACTGCTAAGTGTCTATGTATCTGTTTTTGTACAGGTATTGTGCGTATCTTTTGTATACGACATTATACTGTTGTGTCTATTTTTACATATACCACATCTATTATCAATATTTAAAATAAATACACCTCACAGATCATTGCTTACATAATTTCAGGTTTAAACCCTTCATTATAATTTTTTGGAATGATGCTGCGACAGATGATTTTTATAATCTACTCGACTCTATAAAAGACAGACGTGTTATAGCTGCATTAGATTTCAGTGTAATAGACTATCACAGTAATCTCGCCTTTCCTTCGCCTTTGTTTCATAAACATCACTATATCTAATAGGACAATTACTTCGCATTTAAATTTTCAACTAATTTTTCCCCTCAACCACTTACTTACAGATATCTCACTCATGTCCACATCTACATCTGTTATCCTGCTGAATTCCAAACTCGTCCGAGTCATAGATCTCCAAAAATGGGGAGTACATATTTCCAAATATCTACATTCCTGCTTACAATTGCTATAACAACATATCCTTTTACATGCATTCTATATACAAAGAAAAGATTGACGAACTTCTGCAGCAGGGTGATATCTTCAAAAAAGCACAGACCAATTTCACTATTGATCCTCAAACAATCATATATGTTCAAGAACTCCTTGCAATAGAGCAGGTAAGCACATAAAGAATACTCTTAATTGTAGTCATATAAGCAGAGCTGCAACTTTTGTCCTCTCCCTCTTGCTTCTGATGTCTCCCTCCCTCAATACTTAATTTACTGAGTTTCATTTTTCATACAGCCAGACAGATCTAACCTTCTCGTTCAAGGTAAGCTAGCCTGTAGGACTCAGAATTTTATCTACCATGCTGTGATAAATGCCATCGTCTAACAACTGCAGCATATGGATCTTTTTTCGAATGCCATTCTTGTCAACAAATCAAGACATCCATTCCAAGGTACACCATGATCATAAATCTGATTCTACTTTATACTCTCATTACTTACTCACCTAATTACATTACATTTTTTATGCACCATAGATACAGATTCTCCCTTTTAGTATACGATGATACTGGGAAAATAGAGGTAACTGCTTTTGGAATCGAAGGTGAAAAACTCATGCAAATGTCGGCAGACCACTTTCTGAATAACTATTGCAGCGTAACCAACTTCTCTTTACAATAATTTTTCGATTCAAATCTGAACTACATTAAACATCTTCTTTAACATTAATCTACACTGTACTCACTTGTAGGATGGCTCTTTGATATTAGACTCCATCGACTCCAAACTAGATCAGCTACAGCTTCGAATGATAATTCAATCTAAAATTTTCAACAAACAAGATGGCAAAAATACATTATCGCATACCATACAAACACTGGAATACCAGCAATTATATTCGCCAATTATCTCCACTGACGAAACACTGCCTTCATCCTCCGCAAGTACGTAAAAATATTTTATCCATCATACTTCAAATATTCATTTGTCCTAACAGTGCTATGTTCTCCATTAACACATACAACTATCAATCCCCATAATGAAATCTCCACACCCACAAAATCAGAGACCAAGAATCTCCCATCAACAGCAAAAGGTAATCTCATATTAATGTATTCCACTCATATACATTCCCTAAATATATATTATCATACCTTTTTCATTCCTCACCCTAACACACACGCCAACACATCATCACGCGGGCGATCATTGAAGGCCAAGAAAATCGATTGAATCAACTTTGATGTCATTACAAGTTTGTACAGAGGAAAAACTGTTTACCACAAGTAAAAGGTTAGAAATATGCCTCCAAGAGCGACTATCCTTGTACTGTAATTTAGCTACGATCTACTAACAGTGTTTGTGTGTGTTTAAGTGTTTATTATGTTTGTATTTATATATGTATTTACATATATATGACATCTGCGTTGTGTGTGTTTATTGTAATATGCACTTCTTTAGGTATTTTATAATAAATTACTTTTATTTTGAGATCGGTATACTTATTTTTGTATTAATGTTACATTCTTTTTTAGTATTAGTGTTCTCTTTTTTTCTTTTTGACTCCTACTGCTATGACATCTTATATTTTATTACCCTAATGGCATTACATATTATATTTCAAATACTTCACAGCGACAGTGTAAATTAAAATAGAAGAAAAGACTTTAAATATGTTTGAAATTTTACATGTGAGCAGCTTGATTCTGCTGTGCGGTGGTACTTGCCATTCGATATACAGCGCAATACTGCTGCAAACCTATAAATAAAAGGATATAACATTATAAAGTTTGAATGGAAAGAAAACATTATGTTATAGATTTATTTTCTTAGTGTGTGCTTTCTTTTTCCACTTTTGAGTTCGGTTTCTTGTTTTCCCCCCTTCTCTATTAGGTATGTTTATGTGTCTACATCTATATTCTAACATCACATGTATTACAAATAGTTATTTCAAAGATGTTAGCATCACTAAAATAGCACATTCTGTTTGATTTTGTTTGGTTTTATTTTGTTCCTTTTTGGCGTTTCTCTTAAAACTCTTATGTTTCCTAGGTTGGGTTTGTTTCAGATTTCTTTGTAGTGTTTGTTAACCTGTTTTCTATTTTGTTAGCATATTTTCGCGCCTTGTTTGTTTTTGTCTTTGTCATATTTAGTGAATCGTTCGGTTTGGAAAACAGAAAACATCATGATTGTATTTGTCTTTTTGTAATAATTGTGTTGTTGTTTGTTTTAGGTATATTCGAGCTAAGATTATAATTGATCTTCATTTTGGAAAACAGTTGAATATCATTTTTACATATTCCTTAATGTTTAGTTGAAATGGAGCATCGTGCATTGTGTGGTTCTATGTTAAGAAGGGTCCCCTTTAATATGGAAAAACAGCTGAATATCATTTTTACACTTTTCTTATACTTTGGTCAAAATGGAGCATTGTCTATATATAGATCGTGCATTAATGCCTCATTGAACTTCTACAACTATTTCATAGAGTAAAGCATAACACTGTTGGCATAATAATATAACCCTGCATATATTGATCCTTGTCATTCATATCAACCAAAACAGCCAGATATGTATTTCTCCATATGGTGCATGGCATACAAACCACATCCATTTTTATTATCAGGGTCCACCCATGGCACTCCCATAACAACATATATCGGAGTTTTCAATCTCATTGCCTGTTTGTATTGGCTCTTTCTTTCCATAAAATCTACAAGGAATCTAACCTGTAGTCAATTACACATTGGAGTTTCATCAAGATGCTCATTGCGAAAAATGGGGAAGAAGTACTAAATAAAGAATAAAAAACGCACATTAGTATAAAAACAAACGGAAATCGAACATTGTGTTTTTCCCATTTAGTAAATTAATGGTGCTGTATTTTAGATAACATTACATTTTCCGCTCTTCGTTGCATTTTCCGCTCTTCTTGATTGTTGGATTTTAAAATTATCAGGCCGTACTATAAAAAACCTCCTTTCAACTTTGCCTTTCTTGTGAATTTAGTACCTCTATATTCTGATTAAATTGCTTGCATATCACCGACTCTATTTTATAAACTTATTATTAATATATGAAAATGATATTTTCCTCATTTCATGCATTTAATCTGAATCATTAACCATTGTTTTGTTGGTAAATTGAAGAAACGGTCCCATAAGATTGGGTCGAAAATAGTTTTGGTCCCATAGTTTCAAAATGGTCCTTTTTTTAGCACCTTTGGTCCCATCCGTTTAAAACTGTTCTCGGACCGGTTCGGTCCGAGTATTGTCTTCCCGGGTCTGGACCGTTAAGGTATCGAGTCTTACCGGTTTCGGGTCCCAACTTCAATACTTGTATCCGGACGGCTAACGTTTTGGGTGAGTATAGGTCCCAGGTATTTCGGGCGGGTCCTTGGGTATCTTGGATCATTAAAAGCCCTAATCACCAAAACTTCATAATCGAAACAAGAATTGAGGGTTTTTTCAAACGTATGCTAAGGAAATTAAGAGATAATGTCTTCTAACTTATTTTTTCTCTATGTACTAATACCTTATACAATATTTTGTATAATGTATGTTCACGAAAAATTACCGGGTTTTTTACAGGGTTATCGGTTTCGGTCCTTATCGGTTTTGGTTCTAACTTTCGTACCAGTATCCAGACCGCTAACGTTTCGGGTGAGTATCGGTCCCAGTATTATCGGACGGTTCTAGGGCGGTTTTCGAGTATACTTGGACCGCTAACAGCCCTACATCTGTTAGTCAACTGGATGGAATCCGTTAGTTGACCAAAATGGAGGGAAAACAATCTAGAGCAAAAAAATTTGGAGGGAAAACAGTTAGGACAGATTTTTTTGAGGGAAAATGCTTCCATATGGCTATAAAAGGCTGCATATCACTCTCAAACCTAAAAAAGTCAAAAAAAAAAAAAAAAAACTTGGCTGCATATCACTTCCACAACAAACTTGCACCCAAAAAAAAGCCAAAACATGTCATCATCTACCATTCGATCAAATGTTAGATGTGGGTGGAATACCTTTAATGATGGCATGTCTAATGTAATAAATAAATTGTAATGAAACTAGTATTGGAATGAATTAATTAATGAAACGGCAAAAAATTCATATCCAAGAGCCCAAAAAGCACATCTACTTCACAAACTCAACTGCACAATTGCACAAAAACCAACTACATCACTTGCCATGTTCATCATCTAAACAATTCACACTTCAAAGGCCACCTGCATAAGTTCATTTAACTCAAAATAAGGAAAAACAACAATATTTCATCCAGGACAGCAGAAAAACCAACACTTTTTTCTGTCCTAACACAAAACAAGGCCTTGATTCCCAAAAGAGAGACAAAATAATCATATTTCTTGGATCCTTACTATTTTCCAGACAAAAAATAGAACTTAAAACCTAAAATTTTACAGTTTTCCAGATTTCTTCTTTTTCTTTTTATTGGACCCTTCCACCATTGCAGCCTCCAAATTAGCCATTGTAACGTATTTATTGCCACCAATCTTTATAACTGGAACACCAGCTGATGACAATGATATCAAGCTTCCTCTTTCAATGTTCATATTATCATTAGGATGAAAAGTCATGGGAGCTGGTGCTCTGATATTAGTCCTATGTAGGCTTGATGATGATGGAATGACACTTCTAGGTTCTTATTTCAACCTATAATTGATAACAAAAAAGTCATTATAAATATATTCAAATTTACCAAAAAAGACATTAATCAACTTAAACCACACTCGCTCCAAATTTTCATTTACATCAGCGGCTAATTTGTCTACCAAACTTTCTTGCTCCAGATTTTTCTAGTATTAAGAGAACTTTATTAGAATAAACATAACTTTGTATAAAATTATAGATTTATAATATAACACTCATTGCATGTTGCGACTCTTGAAGGAATGGGGGAACATCATCAGCTTGTGCCATTTCCACATATGATTGATTTTCATAAAATCAAAATTTAAAGTTAGAAACATCACAAAATTTGATATTTAGAAAGAAAAAATAATAATTAAAAAAATCACTTACATTGGGTGCTTCTACAGTTCCTCCATATGCTTGTGGATTAACCTCCTCCGTTGGATTATCCTGTAACATCATAAACCATAAAATCCTTAGAATGTTGATAATGAAATATATATATGACACTTTTTTCTCACTATTGGTGCTCCTTCATTTCCCCCATCATTTTGTAGATTTTCTTCCTCCAATGGGTTTTCCTATAACATCTTAGAAATCTTAAATAGTAAAGTTAATTAAAGAAATTTAAGAGAAGTTACTCACTATTGGAAACTCTTCAGCAAATCTTTTCCACTCATAACCTCTTTCATTATGGCCTGACCTATTGCACCAACTACATTTTACTGTATACTTTTGTCTAGACAGGACTGATTTTGAAGGCTTTTTCTTCTTCCTCCTGTTTCCTCTAGTTGGTTCTTCATCAGCCCCTCTTCTTCTTGCTCATGTTGGCCTGCCTCGTTTTCTGCCAAAGTTTGGGGGTAGTGGTGGTATGTACCCTGTCTTCTCCCACATATCAACTCCAACCATTGGTTGTATCGCTGACATGTAAATATTATTGTAGGTCTCAATTGAGTAGCAAGGATGAACAAAGTCTTCTGGATTCAGTCTTTCAGCACCAACTGCACGCATTCCATGTCTACATGGAACTCCAGTCAAATCCCATATCCTACAAGAACAAGTCTTTTCCCCCAAGTCCATTGAATACCTTCCTCCCTCAAAACTCTCAATTTCATACAACAGAGAATTGGATTTAAAGGCATCGCAATTAGCAGCCTTTCCCATCCCCCTATTCAGTTTTTTCCTAATGTTTGGACAAATCAATTTACCTTGCCACAATTTGTCACACATGTCCCTATTCTCTTGCAGCCTCTTCATGAGGCTCAATCGAATCCATTCTAGCATTGTTATGATTGGTTTCTCCCTAGCTTCTCTCAGAACCCCATTCCATGATTCACAAATGTTGTTCACCAACAAGTCACACTTGGGAAAATCAGAGAAGTGCGACTTGGACCAATGTGATGGAGGTTTTTCTTTTAACCAAACTAAGCACTTATCATCAATATCACCCCGTTCCTTCATTGATTGTTCAAATGCAGCTACTATAGTAGCTTTAGCAGCTTTCCACAACAAATCTCTAAATGAAGTCCTCTTGAACCTAGCCCTTTTCATGTTACTGTGTAGATGCTTCACACAAAATCTATTCTCATAGCCTGGTAACACAGCCTCAAAAGCAGCTAACAACCTTTTGTCTATCAGACATAAAGGTATATCGATCATCCCTAACAATATTAATGTCTTCCCATAAAAGACCTAAAAACCATGTCCATGTCTCAGTATTTTCAGTGGTAACTACTGCATAGGCTATGGGATAAATCTGGTCATTTGGATCAATAGGAAAAGTAGCCAATAACACCCCACCCCTATGACCCTTAAGAAAAGTTCCATCAACACCTATGAATGGTCTACATCCAGCAAGAAACTCGGCCTTAAGAGCTTGGAAGCACACATACAATTTACTAAATTTTTTCAATCCATCAGGACCATGTTCAAGACTTATTTTCACTGAGGATCCTGGATTCCTTGCCCTAGGAGCATTTGCATAATCCCACAATAACGTGTACTGTTTCTCATCACTACCCTCAATTATCTATTTAGCCATAATTTTTGCTCTATATGCTTGGAATGTTGGGACATGACACTTGTATTCCTTTTGCCACTTGATTCCTGAAGCCATCTACATCTTTTTTAGGATCTGGCCTAAAATCCTCCACATATCTCTTTGAAATCCAGGTTGAGTTCAATGTCTTCATATGAAAAGTAATGTCACATGTGTGTTCATTGTTTGACTTCCTAACTTGATAACCCTGCTCATCTGTTACCTTCAAATAATTAATAAACCAATCACAATCACAACACCTAGCATACATCCTTCTCTTATCATTTCTCACTAGTTTTACATTCCTTTTATGAACTACCCCATGAGACTTGACTGCGTCTTTAAACAATTGCTTAGATGCAAATTTCTGCCCTATTATGAATTGAGTAAACACGTTTGAGCTGTTAAATGCATTTGTCATCCCCCCTCAACATTTTAATCTCCAGAACCCAAATCACTATCAAATTCCTCATCTTCACTGCCCACAAATCAGATGAATCATCATCTTCACTGCCCTCTCCCTCCACTTCATGTTTCTTAAAACCACCCCACTCAACCTACTTATCTACTATATCCTCAAGTAAAATATCGTCTAGTTCACTATTTCCACTATCACTATCCATCTTATAATCAGAGTCTTCTTCACTACCCCTACTGAAACCCAACTGATAATTATCTAAATTATCAATAAGATTTTCAGTTTCTTCAAATATTTGTTTCCCCTTCCCCTTATCATTAACACAGCTCTGGTTCCCCTTATCATTAACATAGCTCTGGTTCCCCTCATCTGCACCTGCAAAAAGGGAAAACATTAATTAAAAATGGAGGACCACATTATTTCACTACCCACCACTTCAATAAACAAATATATGTTAAGTAAATAGTGCATTCAATATTTTTTTCCATCCAACAGGTCCATGTGTTCTCCATTATATTAACAACATTAAAAATCATAGCAGCGAATTCTAAGATGTGGGATAATGTGTTAACAACAGGTTCAGCCATATAGAAACCAAGCAAACCTTATTATATACTATACATATTCAAAATCATTGAAAGGTGTGAGGCAATGCATATATATGTTTAATAAACCATAACAGCGAAAATCTCCACACACTTAATTAAAACATAAAACTAAAAAACTAATAAAGCCCTAGATTTCGTGACTAAGAAACTTGCAAGTTGGAGGAGGTTCAGCAACTCTGGTATTCCCTATTTGCAGCATATTCCTCAACACCGTGTGATTTTGGATGATTATAGTATATTTCACACAAAACGAATTGGGATCTTGCCTCTTTGTGACTACTTGTGTGGACTGGTGATTTGTGAAGCCCGTGAAATGATTGGTTAATTTTGGATGGAAATTAACTATGGGACCAAATGTGGTTGTAATAAAATATGTTAATGTGGCGTGGAACTTCACAATTGGGAGTGTAGCTGAAAAGAATGTGTGTGGCTCGAGTCTAGGCCCACATCGTGTGGCCTAAAAAAATGTGGGGCTTTTTGGCCCAAAAAATTATTGATAGTCGAAAAATATATTTAGTCAAAAAAAATCTTGAGACTTTTTGGCCCAGCCCAAAATTAGCTTGTCTATTGTTGGCAATCCAATCCATGTGGGCTAGCTGTAACACCCCCAGAGCCATCCAGGAATATTACAGCGCCGTTGGCCCCAAGATGGAACCCACAAGGCTGAAGGAAATTTTCGCAAATATTTACAAACGCTCAAGAGGCTAACGACGGTACTATCTTTAAAAATTCACGACGACTTAATAAAATCCGTTTACCATGTAACACCCCCAAATCTCATTAGGTCATTACAGTGCCGTGGACCCCACACCCGGAGATCCACCAGGCGAAAATGACTCAAATACAATAAACTGACCAAAAAGAGAAATCACAGTTCCTACTATGATGCCCGACATAATATTCCGATATGGAATTTCGACGACAAGCATGGGCCTACATGGCCAAAAATAAAATACAACAACATCCACGAGTCTCGCTCGGATAATACAATATGACAACAATTGACAAAACTGGAGTACTCCAAACTGTCTGACCAACATGAACACCAAAACATCTCGGACTAGTATCGCTTGAATGCCTCGTGGCCATCGTCATGCCACTGTGTCTCAACTCTCTCCTCGCAAGCACCTAAAACATGAAAACATGTTCCGCCCCCATGGGGTCAGTCATCTAGATGATGAATATCAAATACATGTACAACATGATATGCATACAACGGCAGAATGAACAGTACAACAATGGTAATACGAGATGCTCACAAACCAAAGTAAGAATCGAGCATTCGTGAAACACTATGCCCGCAGCATACGATCATTACCTGCTTAACAGGTCAGAATACAAATGCCCAACGGCGAAACATCAATACAGAACACAATCAATGAATTACCCGAAGGCAAACCTAACCAGAGCTGAAATAAATACAAATCACAATACCCGAAGGCTCCAACGGAAAATACCGATACAACACAATGTCCTGAAAGCCCCTCAGCCAAAGCTGCAAATATCACAATCACCTGAAATGTCACTCAATCGAAGCTATCAATCACCACAGTGGCTCGAAGCCAAAACAGCCCGAAGCTGTATCAATGAGTGCCGAAGCCATGGCACAAAGCCGTATCACAATGAGGGCCGAATCCACGGCACAAAGCCGTATCACAATGAGATCATCCAATGACTGTGACCTGCTGAATTGCAGGTACTGAGAAACTAACCGCGAAGGTTCAAGTCCTAGACTTACCCATAATAAGATCATAAACATGACCGTGACCTACTGAACTGTAGGTGTTGGGAAACCAATCGTGAAGGTTCAAGCCCCAAACTTACCCATAATGAGATCATAAACATGACCGTGACCTACTGAACTGTAGGTATTGGGAAACCAACCGCGAAGGTTCAAGCCCCAAACTTACCCATAATGAGATCAAAAACATGACCGTGACCTACTGAACTGTAGGTGTTAGGAAACCAACCGCGAAGGTTCAAGCCCCAAACTTACCCATCGAGCACTAGCCGAACTAGCCTCCACAATTAGTTACAATGGCAACGATCTCAAGATTACTGAATTCACAAGAATAATAGTGTGCGGCCTTGAATCGGCCAACACGATAAGAATAACTCATGGACGGGCACCGTCCTCGGCGGTCCCAATTCAAATACCTCGACTGCCTTGGAATGGCCAATCGATCACAACGACTCAACGGATGGGAACTATCCTCAACAGTTTTAATTCAATAGCTCAATTGTCTTAGAACGACCAATTGATAATAATGATACCACGGATGGGAAAGTCTTCGACAGTCCCAATTCAATACATCGATTACCTTAGAACGGTCAATCGATAAACAATGATACAATGGATGGGAATCATCTTGATAATCCCAATTCGATACGTCGACTACCTTAGAATGGTCAATCGATAAACAATGATACAATGGATGGGAATTACTCTTGATAATCCCAATTCAATACGTCGACTACCTTAAAATGGTCAATCGATAAACAATGATACAACGGATGGGAATTATTCTCGATAATCCCAATTCAATACGTCGACTACCTTAGAATGGTCAATCAATAAACAATGACTTAATTAGAATAGATGTCCCGGTGCCTTAAACCGACCACTGAAAACAGAGATGATAATCGAATATGTCAAATGCCTTCAATCGGCCAATACAACATCAATAGCAACAAAACCAATTTGATAACAATGATCCCAACGATGTCTTAGACCGACATCATCGTCAACAATAATAATCGATAAATCGATACCGCGAATCGGCCATCAACAACAACAATAATAACAAAAGTCTCGATGCCTTAAACCGACCGTTAACAAATAACAATAACATCTTGCATAATTGTTGAAGGGTATTGCATCAAACAATTCCCATATATCAACAAATCACGAAGAGACTATGTCTCGAAATGATACAACACATTCATGCACATAAATGATAACATTAATCTCATTGACCAGTACAAGTATAAAACTTGCCTCAAACCGAAGGCGAGAAAGTCCTTCCACGATCAACGTCCTCCCACGAAACGACGAACGACGTCTTCCGATAATCACAAGCACTCGAACAACCTTGAATGAAATACGATTCATTCAATAACACAAAATCAATGGAAAAAAACACCAAAAACAATCCCGATTCAATCCCGAATCGATTAAACTCCACACTAATGAATATCATAGTTCTCAACTATGAATTCTAATATCCTCCAACACCTCAATAATCAATTAACATGATCATTATGTTCTTAACACTAGTGAAAACAATTCAACAAGAATCACTTAAGAACAATCACCAAATCAAACATCTCAAAATGATAATATCACCAATATCATCAAATTGATCCTCCTACAATGATAATATCATCAATATTATCATTATCACCTCAAGAACATCATCAACTCAACAAACATGATGTCTAAAGAATAATCCATCACCAATTCATTATGAATTTGGATTAATCAACAAGTTTAAAACAACCATTTCAAGAATATGATAATCATTACATAATTCATCATAATTCTTTTCAAAAATGGTTAAAAATCCTCAACAACACCACCAACATCAATAATCATATCAAGACTATGTTAATCGTATAACAATCTTAATATAATCCTTCCTAGACATGATTATATCCTCCAAAACATTCTAAAACATCAAGAACACAATCAAATTCAAGCTATACCAACATGTTCTTCATCATAAGTTTATCAAAACTATGAAGAACCATACTATCCTCCATCAGAACATCAAAACATGAAGTAACCAACAATAACAACATCATAATCTTGAGTTCAAAACCAGATTAAACACATACCTTTCGAAGAAGTGAAAAACAACTTCAAACCACCAAGAAACACTCCAAACTCCAAGTTCCTAAGCTTCAATCCAAGCTAGGATGATCCAAATGGCATTGGAAGAGGCTAAACATCAAGAACAAGTCCAGGGGGACGATTCTAGAGAGAGGAAATCAATTTTGGTTCGTGAGGAAATGAAATACGAAACCAACATATATAAACTGACGAGCTCATTACGTACATTATACACCATGGTTAACGTACGTAAGGTCCTTTACGTACGCTATGTCAAAACATTAACGTATGTAAAGCTAAATCCAGAACTAACTGACCAAAAACACGAAGACTTTAACGTACGTAACCAAGAAGCCATTATGTACATTAACAAGCCACCTGAATTACGTACGTAGAGCTTACCTCTTAACGTACGTAAGGGTCTGTTGACTGCAATAGTCAGATCGGATCAAAGATGTCCGGGACCCGCCGTCCAAAAGTTGACTACGCGGAAGGTTCCTACCACCTACCACGCATTACGTACGTAACCATACAGGTCTAACGTACTTAATATTCCGTCAATAACGTACGTAATGCTACACATGTAGCGTACGTTAAGGCTAGTACACTTAGCCAAAAATCCAAACTCTCCAACCAACATCCAAACGACGAAACAATACCAACGACAAGTATAAATATTTCGATCCCGAAATATTACAATACAATATACATTGTGTCAGTTCAAAACAACAACACTTGTACAATTCCAAATGAATACGTACAACTCAATAGTAACACGAAAAAAAAAATTATCCCCGGATATTACATATCAAAACCGGCGTAAAATCTCATTTGAAAATACAAGGCCCGAAATGTCAAGGCTCAACAGTTTAAAGACATACGTTAAGCTATCACTTACCCGTACCAACAGAATAGTTTAGAAAATGATTACCAAAGTAACATAAGTTACCAGATACTAAAATGCCAATTAAGCAAACTCACGCAGCGGAAAAAACAAACAATTAAAATACTCTAGCAGTGGAATACAATAACTGATCAGGAAACTCAATACACAAATACATGTCCTAGCCAATATCCTTCGGGAAGCTCATCTCTTCACGACCGCTACAAGCTCGATATTCCAAGAACCTAAAAATAAAGCCCACAACGGGGTCAACCATAATACTCAATAATGATAACCGTCACATCACATTAACAATTATATACCAATGAGAATACAAAATAAGAATACGACCAATGTAATCTTATCGCCATAACTTTACGAAAGTCCACAATTCGTATCCTTAATAACACAATAAGCTCATATCGAAATATCTGTACTGTATCTCGACATTACCCAAGGTTCTGAAAACATCATCATAACTCACTGTTACGAAATTATACCAGCTCTGACCAATCCGATTCATCGGATAACATCATCATATCTCAACACGATAATCAATTGTCCATAAAAATACAATTACCAACGGAAGTACAGAACGTACCTCAAGATACGAAATACCACGACAATCACGTCAGTCTAATCTGAGATCAGATCAACACAACATACGAACATGGTCCTAACACAAGACCTACAAATGCATACTCATATGACAACGTCAATATGCTCACAACAATAACGACAATGTATACTTATGGCAAACCCATAATATACATATGCACAACAACAACAAATAGGTAATTCGATGATCCAGCGTTCACTGCCTAGATCCCCCGATGATCCCATCGGGCCAACACGAGGTGGATAAAACCGTCCGATGATCCAGCGCACGCTAGCATAGATCCCCTGATGATCCCGTCAGATCAACACGAGGTGGACATACGACAATAATGCACAACTGCACAAAAGAACAGTACACAATGCACGACAACAACAATGCACGAATGTATCACAACATGATCGACACAAATGACAAAAATGATTAAAATACTTTCTCCGAGTCCTTCAAGAACAATCTCGGTATCTAAACCATCACCAACCATTATTCTGAATATTCGACGATCCAAAATGTCACGGACGGTAGATAATCACGTCTTCGTCTATACCACAATGTATCCACGATACCAAGTATACCAACAACAAATGTAAATCATATACATTATGATTTAATTCCCAAAACTCGAATACAACTTATAATCCCAAATATCCTGTGATTACGATTATAAACATTGCTATACGAATTATAAATGAATGAAACAAAAATCATTCATTAAATATTATAAAATGAGCAAGTAATAACTTGCCTCGATAACTATGAATCCGTTACCAATTCCTTGTAGTCGTCTACAAGCTCATCGGCTCCCGGCCAAAGCGATTCACGAACATCCCCGAACTCGACCGCAACACACCGTTATAATCACCGATCAATAATCTCAACCTATTACGATAATCGATTAATACATATTCGATAATAATCAATACCCATATAACCAATCAATCAAACTCAACAGCTCGAAAATTCCTCGATCATATACAAAACCAAATAACCCAACTCAACAAATACGAACTCATATCAACAATACAAACCGCAACTCGATGATCATACTTAACAATCAATACAACCGATTAATAAACCCAATGGTTCCACAATATCCCGATTAAACATAAATCCGAACAACCCGAATCAATCAATCATGAACTCATAACCACGATACATTTCCATAATCAGATAACCATATCGTCGATCAACTCATTTCGATAACAAGGATTACATAACACACTCTATTCCGAATTCATATGAATTAACACGATTCCTCCTTGTTTATGATTATAAATTTCATAGTAGGACAATACTATCGGCATAATCGGCAACCCGAACCACCCAACTAGTTCAATACCTTTGAGAATCTTGTTATAAGATTAACTATCATCTTTCCGGATTCAAAATTGTTATCATGATTCGTATTTCGTCAAGAACATACGAATTCTAGCACTACAATCAACATAGCATTGGTCTAAATCATCAATTCCATGATTATACTTAAAAACCATCATATATGTTATCAAATTTCCCTCTTTGATGTGATATATATACCAAGAACATCAAGAACATCAAGAACACCATGATTCCATAATCATGTTTATAACAATTAACATAATTGAAGACATAAACCATTGTCAAGAATCTTAACAACGATACCATAATCATCTTCATACGAATTATTCATCAATAATAACATCAAAATCCGAATTCAAGGTGTATAGTTCATCAACATACCTCAAGAACATGAATAACACAATCAAACTCTTCAAGAATCATTGATATCTTCGTATCCAAGCCTCTAGTCCATGCTTCCCGAGCTCATAACCGAGTTAGAAGAGCCACAATCGGCCTCTGAGGGTTGAACTACGAAGAAACGAGGTGGAACTTCTATAAAATGACGAAATGACGGTTCTCACATATATATATATATATATATATATAAACATACCTTACGTACGCTATATAAAATACCTAGCGTACGTAACAACCATTACATTTGTTATACTTGCTCGATAGCGTACGTAATCGATAGTCCAGAACCTCCTGTTTCAATTCGTGTCTTGTGTTACGTACGTAACACCTTGGCCTTAGCGTATGCAACACAGAGTTAACTTGCTACAGTAAAATACATGTTTAACGTACGTAATGTACCAATCATAACGTACGTTAACCAAGAGTTGACTCGCCCGTGCACGTTCTTCGCCGAAAGTTGTCGACCATGGGTCCCACCTGTAACACCCCCAGAATCAAATCGGGAATATTACACGCCGCAGACCCTCTCCGTGAGGATCCACCAGGCTAGACATCGAAACCACACAATAAATTACATACCGACATGATAAAATACCAAATCAATAGACCAACTTGGTCTTTCATTCACTAACATGCAAGTCAAAAATACACATTTCTATCTCAACTCATACCCATGCAAGGGTAAAATACACTCACAAACAAAAAGTACGACAGCGGAAAAGACCGAACACGAACTCCGATTGACTGCGTCCAAAACTAGACTTCGTGTGATTAGTATCATTTGCCTTCCATCATCCTTCGCGCTGATCCTGTGTTTTGCTCCCAAACCTGCATGTACCTGGATGCAAAACAGACATCCACCCCCCGAATACTCGGGGGTTAGCAAAACCCCACTGTTTTGCTAGTACAAGTATAAAGTGTAAATACGAGCCATACACAAGACATTCCGAGAGTACAACGAAAGACTTCCCGAGAAATTTTGTTTAATTAAAATAGTTTAAGTCTTGAAAGTAAAACGAAACAAGTAAGCACTTTGAAAACACTTCCAAATCTCGGGAGTTTTGAAAACATTTGTGATTGAAACGTTCTTAATTCCTCGAAAGCCACTTAGGGTCAGAGCCCCAAAGTTCATTTTCCAAAATGCAAATCCGTTAACAAAACACGGGTTCCACGACCCAACTATTCCGGTCACAAAACACAGGGTCCACGACCCGATCATTAACTTCAATTCACTTCCAAAGACACATTACACATGATACATTATTCTTATGCCATTTTAGCCAAACACTAAGACTCGATATATAATGTCTCTCGACCCCGAGCACCAAGCATTGTGATACTCCGAACATATCACAATTAATAATAAGTACAAATACTCTGACAATTCTCGTGACCCGGTCCGGCCCTCAAGCCACCAAGTCCCTGTGCGCCCCGTCGAGCGACCCCAAGTGAGAATGCCCACTCGAAAGTAACTCTCACGACCCGGTCCAGCCGCTAAGCCACCAGGTCCCCGTGTGACCCCGTCGAGTCAATCCCCGAGTGAGAGTACCCGAGAAAAACCTTACAACTCTCATCAGTTCTCATTCCAAACCCACAATCCTCATGAGTCAATCACAATATATATAGTCGAGGTATTTTGCTAGAATGGCCAAACTATCCAACACATACTCACGACCCAGAATTAATACTATCCACAAAGAAGCACACTTATCTCAACAACACTGAACGACACAACCAATATCACACAACTCACATATTCACCGATAACCACATGACTCCATGCACAATTCTTAACAAAAGGATTGAACCTTAAATTACCGGCGACATAATCACACATAATGACATCACCCGAAAGTAAGGAGATCCTATACTCAATACTAACACACATAGTCAATTAAGCACATTAAGTCCCGAATACAAGAGTTGTCTTTTAAGAAAACCATGATTGTAAATATACCGATTCTTTTGAGAAATGGTTGTAAACATTCATTTAGCACATATCGTCGATTACCAACCATTATATCCACAAAACACGTAATGTATGGGCAAGATACTTGCCTCAATAATCGATACCAGACACTCCGACGAACATGGCTCAATCGAGAAACCTCGAACACCTACAATTCTCCGGGCGGAACAATAATAACACAATCGATCGGGAAATGGAGAACGGAAGAGTTCTGACTCGAGTTCTTCACAAGGAATCAGACCCTAACATCATATCATCGATAAATTAACAATTGTACGATAAATTAACAATTGTACGAGGTAGAACGAGTGAAAATATGACTGCTCGGTCATATTTATACTGGTGCAGCCTAGCGTGCGTTAGGCTGCCGAGCTAACGTGCGCTCATGGGCGGTCATGGTCGAGAATGTTCGGTTGGGGCCCATATTGACTTAATCATGCCGACCACCCTGCCGTCCAGAACCTTCTTGTTGTAACACCCCAAATCACAAATGGGACATTACACGCCGCAGAACCCTCAAGAGGTCTACCAGGCTAACACACGACACACAATTCAATTATGAAAACCAAAAAAAAAAAAGACACAATCATAATAGTACAATAGGGTCGTGGCCTCGGCCAAAACATTTTAACCAAGCATGGTAAAGTATAAATCCATCTTAATCCATTGCCCACGCAAGGGGACTTTAATCAATTTATAAAACACTTAGTCTAACTCCAGTATCAAGGTAAATGCAATAGTGAAACATAAAACACGACTCGAGCCTTATCATCAAGCTGGACCATCCTTTGCATGCATATACCATGCCAACTCCTCGGCTCGACCAGTACCTGAAATGCATAAGACGCATTTCCCCCATTTAAGGGGTTAGCATTCGAATAGCTAGTGCAAGTACACAATTACACTACATTATATACATACATGATTAGACATAAGCAATCCATTAGGGAGAAAACATTTGAAACCAATATTCCGGAATATCACAATGACACCAAAAACAGTATAACCACAAGTTTTCCACATTTCAACCACCCACGCTTGGTAACTCGCGGCCGTACCCATTAGTATCGATCCCCAGCGGCCCCATCGGACCGTCCCAGGGTGAGAAACCACTTCCGCGACCGTACCCATTAGTATCGGCCCCCAGAGGTCCCGGAAGAACATCAACACATGCACCCAAGTCCACTTTTGTGACCGTACCCATTAGTATCGGCCCCCAGAGGCCACACATACCATCCCCGGGTGGAAGAACGACAACACATCCATGAAATAACACAATTTACATCATTCGCATCAAAATCGTACACACATAACGAAATGTAATACATGTACTTGCTTTGGATAAAATGAAGCGAAGGAAACGGCGATGGAAAAAGGTTTCGGTCCGAATGATCTTCACAAATTCGCTCCTAACATAATAATGGTATACAAACAATCTCAATATTGTGAAAAACGTCGGAATTCATCCTAGTTCTACCCGATGGGACAATTCGTCGAACACTACGTGGTCATATAAGATCCTAATCTATGAACGGTGAAATCTTTGAAGTTTTAATCCGTAAAACTATATTGGAAACAAGGAATCACGACTATACGATCGAAATCTAACCCCTCATCGAAGCTAAATCGGGTTTAAAAGGAAGAATCAAATCAAAAATCCCGAAATCCCCAAAGACTACGGTTCTAACGAATTATACCTCGATTCGGGCAGAGAAGGATGATTATGATGATGATTAACCTCCCTTGGAACACAATAATCGATCTACGGATGAACTCTACGGATCACCCTGCTCGAATCGCTCCAAATTGCTCGAAGAACTCCCGTCGCGAGCAAAGGAAAGAAAAAGAAACGAAATAACGCATCTGAGGTCTATTTAGGATTTAAGCGCCAGACAGTGCGTTACGTACGTCAACACCAATTGTTAACGTATGTTACGAGGTTAACGTACGTAACCTCTCACCAGTTAACGTACGTAACAGAACAACCTGTACTAATTGGTGCAGACCATAATGTACGTTACCAGTAGGGCATAACGTACGTTATGCAGGTGCCGATAACGCACGCTAAGAAGCATGCATAATGTGCGTTATGCATGCGGCAGTCCCACACTGCTGAACATCATTTCCTGCACAGACGATGCAACGACGGAACGCAACACAAGGACAGAGCCAGAAGTGTAAACACGAGATATCTATAACAACGAAGCTAAGTGCTGAAAGAAAATACGCTTCCGACTATCGGAGAATCCGAAATACAAGAAGGAAGATAAAATTCCCTAAACTTTTAGGAAATTACAAGATGGCCCAAACACCCGAAAAATCACGATTCGACGTCGGATTAACAATCCGAAACTCACAACATGAGCAACTCATCCATATGAACTCATAAAAACAGAGAAATAATGAAATCGAACGAGTTTTACGAGAATTGAACATACATGCGACAAAATATAACTCAAGATGAAAATACGTAAAAACATCATCGAAACTCATCCAAACGGAGAAACTCCAAGAACAAAATAGATTCAAGATTCCAAAACAGTAACAAGCGAGTCGTCCGAAATGAACATACACCAAAAATAGAAATTACCAAAAATAGGAAGTACGGATATTACATTTTCTCCCCCTAAAAATAAGTTTCGTCCCGAAACTTACAGTGCAAATAACTCGGGGTATCTCAACTTCATACTCTCTTCCGTCTCCCACGTGGCTTCCTCGGATCCATGTCTCGACCATCTCACTTTAACCAAAGGAATGGTTTTGTGTCTAAGTTGCTTCAACCGACGCTCTAAAATATGAATCGGCCTCTCCTCGATGGTCACGTCAGGTCCCAACTCAATCTCTCCAAAATCAATAATATGGATAGGGTCCGGTACGTACTTCCAAAGCTGGGAAACATGAAATACGTTATGCACGTGACTCAAGGATGGCGGCAAGCCTAACCGATATGCAAGCTCTCCAACTCTCTCTAAAATCTCGAATGGTCCAATATATCTCGGACTAAGTTTAACCTTCCGACTGAAGCGGTAAACTCCCCATGTTTGCGACACCTTAAGCAAGACATGGTCCCCCACCTCAAACTCCAACGGTCGGCGACGTGTGTCGGCATAAGACTTCTGTCAACTCTGGGCCGTCAACAACCTATCGCGAATCAAGGAAATCTTCTCTCTCGTCTCAACCACCATATCGGGCTCGATGCCAATTAACTCGGAGGCATCATCCAACACAACGGCAATCTGCACCTCCTCCCATACAATGCCTCGAATGGTGCCATTTTGATCGAGGCGTGCCAACTATTGTTGTATGTGAACTCGATCAATGGCAAGTGCGACTCCCAATCATCCTTCCAATCTAAGACACAGGCTCTCAACATATCCTCCAGCGTCTGGATCATCCGCTCTGACTGCCCGTCTGTCTGGGGGTGGTAAGACATACTGAGTCTCAACTCAGTCCCCAAAGCTCGATGAACGGCCTGCCAAAAATGTGATATGAATCGGCCATCTCGATCCGAGACAATACTCTTAGGAGTCCCATGCAACCTCACGATCTCCGCAATGAATACCCGTGCTAGTCTCTCCGGCCCCCAAGTATCCTTAATACCCAGAAAATGAGCTGATTTGGTTAGTCGATCGACAATAACCCAAATCATGTTCATTCCAGTCCGAGTCCTAGGCATACTGGTAACGAAATCCATGGAAATATCCTCCCACTTCCACTCCGGAATAGGAAGTGGTCGCAATAGTCCCGCGGGTCGCTGATGCTCAGTCTTAACCTACTGACAGGTTAAACACCTCGATACAAACTTGATCACGTCCGTCTTCAAATTGCTCCACCAGTAGTTACTCCTTACATCCTTGTACATTTTGCTCGTACCATGGTGTATGGAGTAAGGTGTAGTATGAGCCTCACTCAAGATCTTCTGTCTCAAGTCAATGTCATTTGGTACACATAATCTGCCGAGAAATCTCAAAACTCCATCATCCTGAATCACAAACCCGGGGGCTTTCCCTTTCCTCACATCCTCCCTCAACTGGACCAAAAACGGATCATCATACTGTTTTGCCTTGATATCATCAGTCAAGGACGAAGTGATCTCCAATGCACATAACTGACCCTGAACTCTCTAGACCCAAACCTCGATATTCTAACAAATCAAATCCCGATGGATCCTGCTCTGTGGTGTAAGTACCTCTAACATCTGTAACGATATCGGCTTCCGGCTCAACGCATCCGCCACTACATTAGCCTTACCTTGATGATAAAGTATCTCGAGGTCGTAATCTTTAATTAGCTCCAACCACCTACGCTGTCTCATATTCAATTCTTTCTGACTGAAGATATACTTCAGACTCTTGTGATCCGTGTAAATCTTACATGACGATCCATAGAGATAGTGTCTCTAAATTTTTAAAGCAAAGACGAATGCAGCTAACTCTAAATCATGCGTAGGGTAATTTACTTTGTAGGGTTTCAACTGTCGGGACGCATAAGCAATAACCCTATCTCTCTGCATCAAAATACATCCGAGCCCGAGGCCCGAAGCATCACTATACACCACAAAATCCTCGTTCCCCTGAGGCAATGCTAAAATGGGTGCGGTAGTCAACCGTCTCTTCAACTCATCCTGCCTCTCTGCGGTCCACTCGAACTTCAGAGTCTTTTGGAGTAACTAGGTGAGTGGTCTAGCGATCTTAGAAAACCCTTCAATAAACCGACGATAATAACCGGCAAGTCCCAGAAAGCTCCTCACCTTCTTCACATTTCTCGGTGTCTCCCAAGCTATCACTGCCTCTATATTCTGCGGATCTACCCGAACTCCCTCCACTGAAATCACGTGCCCGAGGAACATCACTTTCTTGAGCCAAAACTCACACTTAGAGAACTTCGCGTATAACTGCTCAGTTCTCAAAATGTCCAACACAATCCGGAGATGTAAAGCATGCTCCTCTCGACTCCGGGAATAGATAAGGATGTCGCCGATAAAGACGACTACGAATTTGTCCAGATACTCGATGAAAACTTTGTTCATTAACTGCATGAACACTGCTGGGGCATTGGTTAGCCCAAAAGGCATAACCACAAATTCGTAATGGCCATATCTCGTCCGAAAGGCAGCTTTCGGTATATCGCTGTCCCGAATCCTCAACTGGTAGTAGCCCGATCGTAGATCAATCTTCGAGAAGACTTACGCTCCTTGAAGCTGGTCAAACAAATCGTCGATCCTGGGAAAAGGGTACTTGTTTTTTATGGTCAACTTGTTTAATTCTCGGTAGTGGATGCATAAACGAAACGATCCATCCTTCTTCTTAACAAAAAGTACAGGCGCACCCCAAGGCGATGCGCTCGGTCGAATATACCCTTTATCTAACAATTCCCCCAATTGTTTCTTCAATTCTAACATCTCTGACGGTGCCATATGGTATGGCGCTCGAGAAACGGGAGCCGCATTCGGCTCAAGATCAATATGAAACTCAACCTCCCGTTGTGGTGGCAATCCCGACAAGTCGTCTGGAAATTCGTCAGGATACTCGCTAACGACTGGAATCATCGACATGTTAACTCCACCATTTTCCGCCTCCAGAACAAAACACCAATAGCCGACACAACCCTGGTTCAGAAGTTTCATCGCCTTCAAGGCGCTAATCACACTTCCCGATCTACCCGGATTACATCCAATGAGAGTATGCTCGGTTCCATCATCGGCCACTATCGAGATGGTACGAGTCCGATAGTTCATGATAGCACCGTGGCGATCCAACCAATCGTCCCCGAGGATCAAATCCTCACCCTTAAGGTCTATAACAATAAGATTCGCGGGCCAATCTCGGCTCCCGATCCTAACTGGGCAATCCCTAACTTCCCGATCCCCAACCATACGATCCCCGCTAGGCGTACCCACTATAAATGGTTCACACTCGAACAAGCAGTCAATACCAATACGACTCACACAATCCGAAGCAATAAAAGAGTGGGTAGCACCCGAATCGAAAAGCACTGAAACTGGATGAGAAAGGATCTGAGTAGTACCTGACGCCACCGGAACATCTGTCTCCTCTGTACGTCTCATCTGATACAACCGAGGGTGAACTGAGCCCGAACTCGATGCTGCACGGCGATCCGGCTGACCCCGGCCCCTACCACGGCCCGAACCCAGAGGAACATGAGTGACTGGAGTCTTCTGATTAATGCTGTGCTCCTGCTGAACGGCAGTGGTAATTGGAACCCTGGCGGCCCTAGAAGCCCTCTCACAATGAACTGCTCGATGCCCGGTCTGTCCACAAGTAAAGCAAGTAACCAACATAAATGGACATCTTTCATCACATGCTCGTGCTGACTGCAATTAAAACAAACTCTGCCACTAGGTGTAAGAGACTAAACTGAACGGTTACTCTGAGATCCTCCAGCCTGATGAAATGGTCTCTTCCCAGATGTCGGCATAGACTGCGACCTCGAAAACCGTCCACCTTTACCGGCTGAAAAACTACCGGTAGTTTTCTGCTTCTTAGCCTCGGAAACCGACTCTGATTCCGGAACAGACATCTCGATCGCTAGGGCGCGATCCTGATACTCTTTCAAGGTGGCACACATGAGCGGTGCCATACTCTGCCTGATATGCGGCTTCATATGCATATTGAAATAACGGATCTTATCGGCCTCGGTCCTCACCTAATCTTTCACGAATCCCAACTGTTGATTATAAGTGATGATGGCTTGAGAAATCGGCACATCCTGCGATGTAGCAGTGAAGAATTCCACAATCCTGCGCTCCTTGACTGGTGGTGGACAATATTATGCTTCCATAGCAGCCTTAAATTCCTCCCAAGTGGCCTGGCGGTATCTGGGCGCCACAGCCTCCCACCATTCCGCAGCTTCCTTATCCAGGAGGTACTGAGCAATATGTACCCTCCGGTCATCGGGACAAGCTACGGCATCAAAAGTCCTGCTCAATAGAAAGAGCTAATTCTCCCAGCCTAGGGTGTCAGAAGAACCAGAGAAACGAGGGGGTGCATCTTAGTTACTTTCCGAAGCTATTTACTAGCTTCGTCCTCTGGAGTCGGAGGTGGATTCTGGCGTCCACCCTGAGCTATATGAGCTAGCTGGGCTACCAACTGCTGAAGTACGGCAGTAGCCCTGGCATCGGCGTTATTACCCGACGGCACTGAATGAGAAGCCGAATCCGCAGAGGACTGAGAAAGTGAGCCTTCCTCGTTAATAGATCCACGACCGAGGCCTCGGCTGCGCCCCTTAGCCGGTCTACCACGACCTCTCAACATACTGAAGAAAAGATATGAAAGAATAAGATCAGAAAGGTTCACAATTTACAAGGTTGGTATCACAATTCACAATTCCAAACAACGCAATAAAACGAATTACAGAAGTATAAGAGTTCGAGGAGACTTACAGCCACGGGTTGCACGAAAAGACGGTAGCACGATGATATTAGGCTCAACGACTGACTCTGACGACACAACTGACAGACCCAAAATTAACCAACAGCCTAGGCGTTCATAACCTGGCTCTCCGATACCATAAATGTAACACCCCAAATCACAAATGGGACATTACACGCCGCAGAACCCTCAAGAGGTCTACCAAGCTAACACACGACACACAATTCAATTATGAAAACCCAAAAAAAAAGACACAATCATAATAGTACAATAGGGCCATGGCCTCGGCCAAAACATTTTAACCAAGCATGGTAAAGTATAAATCCATCTAAATCCATTGCCCACGCAGGGGACTTTAATCAATTTATAAAACACTCAATCTAACTCCAGTATCAAGGTAAATGCAATAGTGAAACATAAAACACGACTCGAGCCTTATCATCATGCTGGACCATCCTTTGGATACATATCCCGTGCCAACTCCTCGGCTCGACCAGTACCTGAAATGCATAAGACGCATTTCCCCCATTTAAGGGGTTAGCATTCGAATAGCTAGTGCAAGTACACAATTACACTACATTATATACATACATGATTAGACATAAGCAATCCATTAGGGAGAAAACATTTGAAACCAATATTCCAGAATATTACAATGACACCAAAAACAGTATAACCACAAGTTTTCCACATCTCAACCACTCACGCTTGGTAACTCGCGGCCGTAATCATTAGTATCGACCCCCAGAGGCCCCGTCGGACTGTCCCCGGGTGAGAAACCACTTCCGCAACCGTACCCATTAGTGTCGCCCCCCAGAGGTCCCGTCGAACCATCCCCGGGTGGAAGAACATCAACACACGCACCCAAGTCCACTTCCGTGACCGTACCCATTAGTATCAGCCCCCAGAGGCCACACATGCCATCCCCGGGTGGAAGAACGACAACACATCCATGAAATAACACAATTTACATCATTCGCATCAAAACCATACACACATAACGAAATGTAATACATGTACTTGCTTTGGATAAAATGAAGCGAAGGAAACGGCGAAGGAAAAAGGTTTCAGTCCGAACGATCTTCACAAATTCGTTCCTAACATAATAACGGTATACAAACAATCTCAATATTGTGAAAAACGTAGGAATTCATCCTAGTTCTACCCGATGGGACAATTCGTCGAACACTACGTGGTCATATAAGATCCTAATCTATGAACGGTGAAATCTTTGAAGTTTTAATCCGTAAAACTATATTGGAAACAAGGAATCACGACTATACGATCGAAATCTAACCCCTCATCGAAGCTAAATCGGGTTTAAAAGGAAGAATCAAATCAAAAATCCCGAAATCCCCAAAGACTAGGGTTCTAACGAATTATACCTCGATTCGGGCGGAGAAGGATGATTATGATGATGATTAATCTCCCTTGGAACACAATAATCGATCTACGGAGGAACTCTACGGATCACCCTGCTCGAATCGCTCCAAATTGCTCGAAGAACTCCCGTCGTGAGCAAAGGAAAGAAAAAGAAACGAAATAACGCATCTCAGGTCTATTTAGGATTTAAGCACCAGACAGTGCGTTACGTACGTTAACACCAATTGTTAACGTACGTTACGAGGTTAACGTACGTAACCTCTCACCAGTTAACATACGTAACAGAACAACCTGTACTAATTGGTGCAGACCATAATGTACGTTACCAATAGGGCATAACGTACGTTATGCAGGTGCCGATAACGCACGCTAAGAAGCATGCATAACGTGCGTTATGCATGCGGCAGTCCCACACTGCTAAACATCATTTCCTGCACAGACGATGCAACGACGGAACGCAACACAGGGACAGAGCCAGAAGTGTAAACACGAGGTATCCATAACAACGAAGCTAAGTGCTGAAAGAAAATACGCTTCCGACTATCAGAGATTCCGAAATACAACAAGGAAGATAAAATTCCCTAAACATTTAGGAAATTACAAGATAGCCCAAACACCCAAAAAATCACGATACGACGTCGGATTAACAATCAAAAACTCACAACATGAGCAACTCATCCATACGAACTCATGAAAACAGAGAAATAATGAAATCGAACGAGTTTTACAAGAATCGAACGTACATGCGATAAAATATAACTCAAGATGAAAATACGTAAAAACATCATTGAAACTCGTCCAAACGGAGAAATTCCAAGAACAAAATAGATTCAAGATTCCAAAACAGTAACAAGCGAGTCGTCCGAAATGAACATACACCAAAAATAGAAATTACCAAAAATAGAAAGTACGGATATTACGCTTGTCCGACCGCGGTAGCGCGCGCTGCATAGGCACTTGCGTGCGCTAGCCGGCCCATCCAGAACCCCCTGGACTAGACTGCTCGGCCAGGTAGCCTGCGCTGGTCGGCCGATAGCGTGCGCTACACCTGCCGATTAGCACGCGCAGCGACCGACAGTAACGTGCGCTACCTGCCGATCCTCCCCGAGTCCAGAACCTCAGAAACCTCTCTGCCCAACCCGATAGCGTGCGTTGGTCGGACGAATAGCGTGCGCTACTCCTGCCGAGTTAGCGCACACAGCCTTCCGACTGTGGCGTGCGATATGACGGTTCCTGCCGCACCTGCCCAGCCAGTGCCCGCACCCATCCGGCTAGTGCCCAGCATCATGACTCGACAACTCGCTTTTTCGAAAACGCACGGAACGAACATGACAAAACGCTCGAGGACAACAAGATCCATCCAGAATGAAAACAACGGATAACAAATCACCCCATACGGCATAAATCCAAAATTAGTAGTCGAGAAAAATAATACCAGCGCTCGACAACCGGGAAATATCCGAAGAAAAATCCAAAATAATCGGAACGAAAATTGTGGGTATTACACCACCTGTCGGCCACAGCCTGATCCTGTCAGATTCCCTTCGTTACGTACGTAATGCGTTGTGCATAGAGTACGTAACATTTAACATTTTAGCGTACGTTATCTTATAAACTTAACGTACATTAAGAGTTCTGTACTTAGCCATTTTCAGTTATTCTAGTCCAACGTCTCAACATACTAGATACGTATACATGACGCATTATATCCTCAAATACAATTGTCGACCAAGTACGACAATTATGCCAATACAGATGTCTCAGTCCTTTATTTATTTTATCCATACTGTATAGATTCCACGTTGTACAATATAACTCGGATAAAACAACATTAACAATAATGGTAGAAATTTCAGATATTACACTAGCCCACCCCATTTTGCCGGTCTAGTAAATGTAGTGTTGTGAATAGGCTATATATATATAGGATCAAATGAAAATGAGATTTATTTTGAAAAATAAGATTAAATCTCAGTTCTTGATTGCATGTAATGGATAGTCCGGATTGTATGAATACTTGAATTATTTCTTCATTTTTTTGCTCCACTTGAATTATTTCTTAATTAATGAATGATTCCTTATTTGGTAAAATTATTATTAATATATGGAAATGATATTTTTCTCATTTCATGTATTTAATTTGAATCATTAAACATTGTTTTGTTCACGAATTTCTAACTGATATTTTGAGTTTTTGTTGCATGAGGTTTACGAAATATGTATGCTTGATATTTAGTTAAAAGTTCATATAGTTTAGTATTTAATTAAAATATAATTGCACAGTTAACTAAGTTCGGTTTAGTAAAATTAGTTGGTAAGTTAGCTAGTAGCTGATTAGATAGTTGACAACTTAGCAACTAAGCGAGTTGATTTTAATACAAGTATTTATCATATTAACTGGTAACCTAGCTGGTATTTCATAAAAAGACATAAAAGGGTATTACTCTTTTATTATCTTTCTCGTTATATTATTACACTAACTTTTTCAAATAAAAATACATGATATTTTTCTCTAATTGTTTTAATATATACTCACTTTAAATTATATATGTACTATTCACCTTAACTTTAATAAAGTCATTAAAAATTATCAAAAGTTGATAAACCTATTGGTTGATATTCTAAGTTGACAAGATAAAAAAATCGTTAATGATTGTATAAAATCACAATAGAGCACTTACAATAAAATATTCAATCTAGCTAAAACCATATATAACAATAGAAAGAAAGAAATGTTCCGTGAAGCTTGAGATGAGCCAAGAAAATTGAGCGGGAGATAGAAGGAGCGAACTGTAACGACAGAGGCAAAGAGGGAATAGTAACTATTGGTTTTATTTTTAATTTAAATTAGGGATATTCGTGGAATAAAAAACATAAGAAGTTTTTTTTAATGCTAACTTGGTTATCTTATTATAACATCCAAACCCACAATCGAATGCATACCGGACCCAACAACCCTCCACAGGTCAATCCAAAAGTACTACCAGATTGGTATACATTGGTTGTAAATTTATATCTATATAGGACCTGAATATTCTTATTCTTATCGATATGGGATGTTACAAACACCCCCTCTTATTGGGTCGACGTTCTCGTCGAGCCCACACACAAACTCACGGAACCCAGGCAGTGCCTCTGCACTTTGGGTCGGGCAGAGCTCTAATACCATTTATAACATCCAAACCCACAACCGAATGCATACCGGACCCAACAACCCTACACAGGTGAATCCAAAAGTGCTAGAAGATTGGTATACATTGGTTGTAAATTTATATCTATAAAGGACCTGAATATTCTTATTCTTATCGATGTGGGATGTTACACTTATCAATCAGCTGACTAATAAGCCAGCTGATGAGAAGCTTGGTGTTCACACTACCAAAAATAATACTTACGCCGATGACTAGCCAGAGAACGGCCGACGGCTGGCCGGCGTCGTCGGCTAAAGTCAACAAGTTTAGCCGAAGACTTACTTATTGTCGGCTAAAGTAGTTTAGTCGATTTGCTTTTTTTCATCGTCTAAAGTCCATCTAGTCGTCGGCTAAAGTTCTGTAGTTTAACCGACGACTACGAGACTTTAGCCGACGACTTTTTAATGTTTAGCCGATGGCTAGTATACTTTAGCCGATGACATTCCATCGGCTAAAGCCTTACATATTTTTTTGTGCAGAATATATCACCATTTAACACTTCAAGACACTATTTATAAGTTACAACACATTCAGAAATTAGAAAGCAAGAAAACGAAAAACAACAATTTTTTCTGGTTTGATCATTCAAGAAATCATATTAAAGGTATGTTTATTGAATTTTAATATCAATTATAATTATATTATGCATATAATATATCTATTTGGATGATTATGAACATGTGTAAGAATTAGTTCATTTTCTCGAAGATTTCTTGGTGTATGTAACACACACACACACACACACACACATATATATATATATATGTATATGTATGTATATATATATATATATATATATATGTGTGTGTGTGTGTGTGTGTGTATTGACATCTTGAATTCGAGCTATGATGACTGTAGTCGTAATTTTGTTATGTTCTTGATAAATAAGATGTGTAATATGGTTGTTATTTTTGTTATAGGATGGATAAAAGTTGGATTGGTCTACAAAAATGGGATCCAAGGGTCATAGATGGAATGTGAGGGTTTATTCTATTTGTGAAGGAGCATGATAGTGATAGTATGATTCATTACTGTCCATGCAATAAATGTAAATATCGCAGCGATGTGTACCATTTTACACTTGATGTCGTACGGGAGCACTTGAAAAATAATGAATTTTAGGATAAATACACATGTTGGATTTACCACGGTGAAAGATCAAATTCAATTATTCCCCCATGATCACGGATAGTATAGTGCTAGCACATCAAATGACCCCACAAGAAGGTTGATTGATGACATGTTTGGTTATTACGAGAGGGACGTACCGGCTTAAGCTCAAGAATACTGTAATATCCGCAATTTTCGATTTTCGGTAAATTTCTTTTTTCGGCCGGAGTCCGTTTTGACGACTCGCTCATGACCGTTTCGTCATTCTGAGAATGACTAATTCTACACTTTTTGTCATCCGAGTTCGTTTCGGTGTTGTTTTGTTGAGTTCCGTGCTTTTTAGCGACTTTTCCGCACTTGAGTTCGATTCTTGCGAATCTCATCCGAAACTACTGTTTCGAGTTTCCCGCAAGTCTGTTTAACTTTGTTAGACGTGTTGTGAACTTCGGTTTGGTTATTCGATCACGTATCGTGATTTAGGCGTTTGGGCCATTTTGTAATTTCTTGAAAGTTACGGGTATCCGTATCGTAATTGTTGTCTCGACCCGTTTCTTGGTCGCGTATGATTAATTATGGTATTACGTTTTCATTTCGAGTCGTTGATGTCGCCCGCGAACTTTTCGCCGTGTTCGTCCGTGCGTTTTGAAATCGAGGCCGGGTCGTGGCGGCCGAAAGGTTGGCCGGACCGTGCGGCATCGGCCGGCGCGGCAATCGCCGGCAGACGGCAGAACCGGCGTAGCGCACGCCACGGCCGGGAGCTGCGCGCGCTAGCTCGGCAGTGTAGCGCACGTTGCCGAGTCGGCCCAGCGACGCTATCGGGCACGGAAGTGGGGTTACGAGGTTACGACTCGGTCAGGATCAGCAGGTAGCGCACGCTACTGTCGGTCATAGTGCACGCTAACCGGAAGGGGTAGCGCACGCTTCCGGCCGACTAGCGTACGTTACCTGGGTGAGTTTGTTAGTCCAGAGGATACTGGACAGGTCGACTAGCGCGCGCAGGCTTCCGGCCGTAGCGCACGCTAGCGGGAGTCGGGCGGACAGTCATGGTCGGCAGAATTGGTCGGTGGTGCCGGGTCACGCGGGCCATGGCCGTGAGTGCTCGGCCGATACTGGCCGATAGCGCACGCTAGTTCCGGCCAAGTATATAAATGACAGACTAGCGACTTTTTCAGTCATTTTTCATTTCATTTCTCTTCGGTCTGCGGCTGGGGTTTTGGAGGAGATGAAACCATGTTGTTGGACAACAAATCCATGAAGTTTCTGAGTTTATATCACCGATCAATCATCCTATAGCATCCTTCGATCCAGCGAATCAAGGTTAGATCTTTAGAACCCTACTTTTGGGTAGATTTGGGGGTTTTCCCGTTTTTGTCCGATTCGTTCCGTTTTGTCGATTAATTCATGATGAATATGATTAATCTTGTTGGTATTCTTAGTTTCCCTACGGATTCATGGTATATTTCGTGATTTTTACGGAATCGAGAGGGTTTGGTTGTGGTCCGCCCTCGTTGTTGTTTATATACGAATATACATGAATCGTAGGCGGGTTTTCGGGTGTATTCCAATTCTGTATTCATTTAGAAATGGTTGTGATTGTATTCTTCGAATCGTTAGGTTCGGTTTCATTGGTTCCTAGCGTTCGTCGGTGACTTTCCTTTCCGTTCGTTGCGTCGTCAATAATTCAAGGCAAGTATTTTTGGAAACCTTTATGCTTAACGTGGAATGGTAATGTATTTTTGTGTGTGATTTACTCACCTCGTGTTGGTCCGACGGGATCAAGGAGGGAATCCAAAGGGTTGAGTCCTGGATTCATGAGTTGGTATAGCTAGCCAGTGCGGGAGGGTCCTTAGAGGCCTCGTGCGGGAATCTATGATATTACTCTGTTCCCAAGGCGATGCATGTGCGTGTTTTGTTTTATAATATAGCCAGCGCGGGAGGGTCCTTAGAGGCCTCGTGCGGTAATCTATGATATTACTTTGTTCCCAAGGCAAATTGTTTGACTGTTTGTTTCCGGAAAAGACATGTCTAGTTTTGGTTTTTGAAATGATATTGGTGCATGTACTATGAAATGTGTAAGCGATTGGTTTGCCTTGAATACTTGTACTAGCGTAATTGCTAACCCCTTTGGGGGACCCGTTGTCGGGGAAATTCTTGTTATGGATTTCAGGTTATGTTCAGCCAGAGCGGCTACTGGATGGTACGAGGATGTCGGCCAAGGTTGTTGACATGTGCAATTGAGTCTTGTTATTTCCTATTGTCTCTTTTGATGTGGATGTTTTCCAAATTGTAAACTTATAGATTGTACTCGTGAGTACTTAGGCTTTTCCTTTCGGATTGTGTTTGGACTTCGTTGGAGTTACTGTATTTGTCGGTTGATGTTTATTATTCCGGTTGTACCGGACGTGTTGTTTTATGTTCTTGTTGTTAACAATTATTTCCTTGCTAACCGAGACGGTTAGTCGAGAGGTGTTTTCTTGTGTTAGCCTGGGGGATCCCATGTAGGGGTCCACGGCGCTGTAATACACCTCGAATATCTTGGGGGTGTTACAGAAAATGGTATCGGAGCTCTAGGTTTATGGATACCTAGGCTTGTTGGTTATTTGGGTCTAGTTGTGTTTTGTTTTGCACATTGTCACACCGCTGCCGGCATCTCAGTACATCCAGTGCTCGTAAGTTTTCCTTACTCGATTCTCTTGTTTTCTCGTATTGAAATTCCACTTCTTGAACTGTGATTGCCTCTCTCGTACTTATTGTCGAGTTGTTTTTCGATCCATCCGGTTCGTGCACTTTTGATTCTAGTATTGCGCAGTCCTTTATCTCTCTGGAGTATGTGCGCCGTTCTGGGCTTGACCGTTTGTCGTTTTGCGAGCCTTCCATCGCTAAACTTCCTAGCGTTGGTAGGATCGTTGGTGATCGAAAGATCCGAGTTTTGCTCCGTGGTATACTGTGAGAGGGCTTGACCCTCTAGTCTTTTGTTGTATGATGGAATATGTGTTTGGTAATTGCGGTATACTAAATGTATGTTGAGCCGAATGTACTGATGGGTTGGACACCGAAGGGTGCAGTATGATGTAGAAGTTTTGAACATTGATATGTTCCGGGAAAGGTATCGATGGCAGAGTTTGTTTAGAAACTCACATAGATGGTTTCGACGTGTGTTCGAATCAGTGTTCGTTAGTTATATTATTAAACTTGAAGAGATAGTTTGACATATGCTTGGAATTAGTATTTCCGAGTTGCGCTTGTTGAACTGGTGATTTTTGAATGCCGTATATGCGTGTGTTCGGGGATTGATGGTACTTGGATAATTATTAATATTTACAACCAATGTGTTTCTATTAATAATAATACATGTGGCGTGCATGCTTGAAAATTTTCTTAGACTTGATCGTATTGTGGCTTTTTGAAAAGTGACATGAATTTGGGCGAGCCAGCCTTGTATTTTCAAATAAAACCTTGTGTCGGTATTTAAAGGTCGTGTATAAAAGTGTTTAGGATATTTTATAAAATGCTACCGATGTTAATCCCTTGTCGTGTTTGAAAGGGTCTTGAAAACGATTTTTAACTTATCGATTTTATTTTCGAATAACTAGAGTATACGATTTTTAGAAAAATCAAATTAGCTTGGGGAAACCTAGGATGCCGAGTCAAGTAGTGTTTGTTGAGTTTTGTCTCGTCGGATTTTGTCTGACTTAGTCGCATCGCGACGCGTTGTTTGAGATCATTGGTCGTGATTAGTATCGAGGGGCGGTCATCACTTACGTGCGACCTATGGATGAAAAAACTCCCTTCTTTATGTTGTGCCTCGTGTGACGCGAGTTATTTGTATGATTAGTCGATAAATGAGGGAATCCTTCTGTGGATTTTGATTTCACGATATGTGTTTATTAGACTCTCGTATTTGGTTTATACGAGGAGTGTCATCACTGCTGATGTATTTTCAAACCGCATTTTATCCGCTGCGTGAGTTCTTTCAAACGGCTTTCGGCATTTTGCAAACTGAGTTTTATTTTGTAAAACCGATTCCCTGAATCAAGTTTTGGCATTTTGGCCTTGAACATTTCATGACGGTTTGACAAATGATTTTGTGAGCTTTGGAAAATATTACCGTCATTGGTCTTTTTAGCATTTTCGAAATGACATGGGAAATTGTGCTTAGCCTGGTAAACCCGTGTGAGAAAGGTTTACGGCATGTAATTTTTCTGATATGTTCTGTTGTTGTCTCTGTGGGTCGTTAGCGCACGCTACGCCTTGCGGCTAGCGCGCGCGAGAGTGCGTTGGTAGCACGCTAAGGGGAGGATAGCGCACGCTACCTGGTAGCCAGGCGATCCAGCCTACCGGACTGGTGCAAGTTCTCGTTAGCGCACGCTAACACTTGGGGTTAGCGACGCTAACGGTGTATTTTGGTCGAAGTTTTGTTTGGTGTCGTGATAGCGCACGGTAACCTTAATGATTAGCGCACGCTAATTGTGTCCAGTATAAATACTGGACACCAGTCTAGAAGTTGCATTTTTCTTCATTTCTTCTTCTTCCTCCATGAGTTTGAGATGTAGCGACTCGGTTTCGCATCTGGGCTGATTTTTCTTCCATCCAAAGGTGTTTTGGAGTATCCTAGATGATTTTTAACATCATCTAATCCATTGTTCTTCGCCGAATCTAGGTATTTTCTTGAATCCCTAGAGTTGACTTTTTGGAGTTTTGTTCTTGATATCGCTTTTCCATCCGGTTTGATAAACCGATTGTTGTTTTAACGATGTTGTTAAACATATCCTAAGGGTTGTATATCACTGTCGTGATTTTGAGCGATTTGATGCGTGTGATATGATGTGTTTAAGTGAATGTTTATACGTGCGAATTTTGGGCATTTTGGCCTATTGTACTTCTGAAAAACCTTGAGTATCTTAGAAAATAAACCTCGAGACGTACTTTTAAAATGAATTATTTTCTCACAGTGCTCTCAAGATGCCTACTAGTGCCACGCTATGTTTCAAAATTATTCTACCTTGAGGATCAAAATATTTTGAGATATTTCTAATGATTTAGAAACGCATTCGCTTAGACCCGAAGGTCGAATATAGCTGAAAAGTTTTAATTTAACGAAAGGTGTCTTCATTTTTTTTATCAAATGCAAGATGATTTTTTTTTTAAAGTCTCGATGACGATGTTTGTACTACTTTTTGATATATGATACTCAAGATCAACTGGTGCTTGCAAGTTATTTTCAAAAGATGGTTTTCGTTTTCAAAACCTATCATTCCTATTTGTGGTCCGGGAATATATGTGTGATGTTCGTACTTTCGTTAGGGTGTTAACCCTCGAGTTGTGGTTGAATCGGTGGTGTGAGTGTTGAGTCGTTCGCCACACAGTTGTCGTGGTAGCCTCTGTGAGGGGTGTGATGTTGGTATTGGATGTTGTCGCCTTGTAGCGGTTTATGCATTATCGCATATATGCGAGCTGTTAGAGCTCGGGTTGGTATGATTGTGTGCATCGGTGATTGTTCCGTGTTGTGTCGGTTGCTTGTTGTATTGTTACCTTGGTTCCGTTGTTGTGAGTTTCGGGGGCGAGGTCAAAGGTAATACCCGTACTATTTTGACTTCTATATTTTCTCTTTCTCCAGTCTATCGATTCGCTCGTGTTCATTGATACCTTCTGAACTTGTTCTGTACCTTGGTTTCATCGTTCGAACGAGCTGTAATCTGGTTTTGAGTCGATCTAGTTATCGCTGTGACTTTTCCGAACTCGGTTCGACTATTGTGAACCTTGTTCGGAAGTAACATCTTTTGGTTCTAATAGTTCTTTTATTCGAAGTGGATCGGATTTTGAACTTCTGTATTTTTGGCTCTATCGACTCGTTTATGCTCGTTAACATTTCTGAACTTTCCCTATCCCTTGCTTTTGTTGATCGAACGAGGGTGGTATTGTTTCGGAATAACACGTCTGTCGTTGTGGTTTTTCAATCGCTATTCCTTTTCCTGTGGATCTTATAGGAATGCACATCTTGCTGTTCTCACCAGGTCATCCTGGGAGTTGTTGTTTGAATTTTATTATCCTACGTGTTTCGGACATGATTGTTCGATTTTTGTTGTCTCAATCGTTTATTTGTTCGGTTTTTGTTCTCGTTTCGTGATTGTTGAGCGTTCAGGCTCCTTCGTAATTCCCTTAAGTTCGGGAAATTAGTCTCGTTTTCGATCTTCCAACCCTTGGGCGGTGGAATTCCGTATTTGTTCAGCGTTGACTCGCGTTTTGGTTGATGAATCGTTGGGTTGGTCAACCGTGTTGATTTTTGTTCGTTGAGTTTTGTGATTGTTCGGATAATCGACTCGATTGTATTGTCTATTTGATGACGCTTGTCACTCGTTGATTTTATTATGTCTCTACCGGTGGCGTTGTGTTAGTCGCCCTGGAGCGTATTTTCACGCCGTATGTCTCTTTGCGTTTCTTGCAGCGTTTCGCCGTCGGGCGCGAGTTTTCGGTTTTTGTGTATCTCGTTGAGTTTTCCTGGTGAGATATTGCTTCTCCCTACTTGTTTTAAGTTTCGGGACGAAACTTCTTTTAAGGAGGGTAGAATGTAATATCCGCAATTTTCGATTTTCGGTAAATTTCTTTTTTCGGCCGGAGTCCGTTTTGACGACTCGATCATGACCGTTTCGTCATTCTGAGAATGATTAATTCTACACTTTTTGTCATTCGAGTTCGTTTCGGTGTTGTTTTGTTGAGTTCCGTGCTTTTTAGCGACTTTTCCGCACTTGAGTTCGATTCTTGCGAATCTCGTCCGAAACTACTGTTTCGAGTTTCCCGCAAGTCTGTTTAACTTTGTTAGACGTGTTGTGAACTTCGGTTTGGTTATTCGATCACGTATCGTGATTTCCGGGCGTTTTGGGCCATTTTGTAATTTCTTGAAAGTTACGGGTATCCGTATCTGTAATTATTGTCTCGACCCGTTTCTTGGTCGCGTATGATTGATTATCGTATTACGTTTTCATTTCGAGTCGTTGATGTCGTCCGCGAACTTTTCGTCGTGTTCGTTCCGTGCGTTTTCGGAAATCGAGGCGTCGTCGTGGGCGGCCGAAAGTACCGCCGGACCGGTGCGGCAATCGTCGGAAGTTGGGCATCGGCCCGAGCAGCACGGCAGAACCGGGCGAGCGCACGCTACGGCCGGACATCTGCGCGCTAGCTCGGCAAAGGTAGTGCACGCTGCCGAGTCGGCCAGACGCATTCGGCCCGGGCGGTGGGGTTACGAGGTTCTCGACTCGGCCAGATCGGCGGTGTAGCGCACGCCATCGTCGGTCGTAGCGCACGCTAACCGGGCAGGGGTAGCACACGCCGCCGGCCGACTAGCGACGTTACAGGGTGAGTTTGTTAGTCAGGAGGATCTTGGACAGCCGGCTAGCGCGCGCAGGCTTCCGGCCGTAGCGCACGCTAGCGGGAGTCGGGCGGACAGTCATGGTCGGCAGAATTGGTCGGTGGTGCCGGGTCATGCGGGCCATGGCCGTGAGTGCTCGGCGGATACTGGCCGATAGCGCACGCTAGTCCGGGAAGGCTAGCGCACGCTAGTTCCGGCCCAGTATATAAATGACACACCAGCGACTTTTTCAGTCATTTTTCATTTCATTTCTCTTCGGTCCGCGGCTGGGGTTTTGTAGGAGACGAAACCATGTTGTTGGACAACAAATCCATGAAGTTTCTGAGTTTATATCACCGATCAATCATCCTATAACATCCTTCGATCCAGCGAATCAAGGTTAGATCTTTAGAACCCTACTTTTGGGTAGATTTGAGGGTTTTCGCGTTTTTGTCCGATTCGTTCCGTTTTGTCGATTAATTCATGATGAATATGATTAATCTTGTTGGTATTCTTAGTTTCTCTACGGATTCATGGTATATTTCGTGATTTTTACGGAATTGAGAGGGTTTGGTTGTGGTCCGCCCTCGTTGTTGTTTATATACGAATATACATGAATCGTAGGCGGGTTTTCGGGTGTATTCCAATTCCGTATTCATTTAGAAATGGTTGTGATTGTATTCTTTGAATCATTAGGTTCGGTTTCATTGGTTCCTATCGTTCGTCGGTGACTTTCCTTTCCATTCTTTGCGTCGTCAATAATTCAAGGCAAGTATTTTTGGAAACCTTTATGCTTAACGTGGAATGGTAATGTATTTTTGTGTGTGATTTGCTCACCTCGTGTTGGTCCGACGGGATCAAGGAGGGAATCCAAAGGGTTGAGTCCTGGATTCATGAGTTGGTATAGCTAGCCAGTGCGGGAGGGTCCTTAGAGGCCTCGTGCGGGAATCTATGATATTACTCTGTTCCCAAGGCGATGCATGTGCGTGTTTTGTTTTATAATATAGCCAGCGCGGGAGGGTCCTTAGAGGCCTCGTGCGGGAATCTATGATATTACTCTGTTCCCAAGGCAAATTGTTTGACTGTTTGTTTCCGGAAAAGACATGTCTAGTTTTTGTTTTTGAAATGATATTGGTGCATGTACTATGAAATGTGTAAGCGATTGGTTTGCCTTGAATACTTGTACTAGCGTAATTGCTAACCCCTTTGGGGGACCCGTTGTCGGGGAAATTCTTGTTATGGATTTCAGGTTATGTTCAGCCAGATGAGCGGGCGCTGGGATGGTACGAGGATGTCGGCCAAGGTTGTTGACATGTGCAATTGAGTCTTGTTATTTCCTATTGTCTCTTTTGATGTGGATGTTTTCCAAATTGTAAACTTATAGATTGTACTCGCGAGTACTTAGGCTTTTCCTTTCGGATTGTGTTTGGACTTCGTTGGAGTTACTGTATTTGTCGATTGATGTTTATTATTCCGGTTGTACCGGACGTGTTGTTTTATGTTCTTGTTGTTAACAATTGTTTCCTTGCTAACCGAGACGGTTAGTCGAGAGGTGTTTTCTTGTGTTAGCCTGGTGGATCCCATGTAGGGGTCCACGGCGCTGTAATACACCTCGAATATCTTGGGGGTGTTACAAATACCATATAGCTGATCAACCAGTCATCCAAACGCCTACATTGATACCCATTAACACTATTTCTTTTGATAGATACAACAAGCTAATCCAGCTCCAACAGACTCTTCTTTACCTGGGTGTCACATGACGGTTCTTAATAGTGTCATAGAGACTATGAGAGTGAAGGTGGAGAACAAAACATCGATTAAAGTTGCGAATGATTATTTAGAACATATAGTGAAAATGCTCCCAGAAGGTCATCATCTTCCTAGTAATCACAGTAAAATGAGACGTATCTTAAAAGGTCTTGGGCTATCGTACATCAAGATCCACATATACATATATGATTATGCTTTATTTTGGGGGAAACCTAATGAAGACCTAAAGAGATGTCCGGTATGTGACACACAGAGGTATAAGTTCACTCCTTCTGGTAAAGAGAAAGCTATGAAAGTTCTTTGGTATTTTCCTCTGAAGGTTAGATTGGAGAGGCTTTTCATGTCTCCTCACACAGCCAAGGCGATAAGATGGCATGCCGACCCTCACGTCCCTGACGAGGAAACTATGATACACCCTTCTGATGGAGAGGCTTGGAAGCATATAGATAGGGAGTTACCAGAGTTTGCATCATATATCCGAAATGTAAGACTCGGACTTACATCTGATGGATTCAACCCTTTTGGCAACATGAGTCTTTCGTATAGAATATGGCCGGTGGTGATGGTTCCTTACAACCTTCCTCCATGGATGTGCATGAAGGAGTATAATATGTTGACTCTCTTAGTACATGGCCCTGGGTATCCAGGAAAGTGTATTGATATTTATTTGAGACCTTTGATAGATGAGCTGAAGTTGTTGTGGGAGCAAGGTCACCCGACGTACGACAGTTACTCATATGAGATGTTCTACTTACATGCTATGTGTACCGGTACCATCAGTGATTTTCCTGCGTACGGGATGCTGTCCGGATCTGTTATTAGTGGATACAGAGGATGTCCAGTGTGCTTGAATGCTGACTGCGCAAGGTATCATTGTCAGAAGGTTATCAGAATGTTTCACCGTTTATGGCTTGATAGGATGCATGTTTGACGTACAGATGCTGCAGCATTTGATGGGACTGAAGAGGTTGGTGATCCACCACGGGAGTGGACTGGTGAGGAAATTTTGGCCGTGTTGAATGAGTATGATTATGGGCAGTTGAGCAACCATCGTGATATAGTAGCGGCAACTCCTGAAAGACCGGACAGGAATAAGTACTGGTCCCACAAAAGTATTTTCAGGGATCTACCTTATTGGAGTAAGTTGTTGATTAGGAACTACCTATATGTGATGCACATAGAAAAAAATGTTTGTGAAAGTGTTGTCGGCACAGTGTTAGGTTGGGAAGGAAAGACTAAAGATGGCCCTAAGGCATGCATTGGTTTAAAAGAAATGAACATTAGAAAATATTTATGGTTGAAGAAAGGGAAGGGGAAACACAAAATGCCGAAAGCTTCTTACACCGTCACCCCTAAGCAAAAGGCTGAGATTTTTGATGAAGGCTGCTAGGTATCCCACAGGATATGCTGGAAATATAGTGAGGTGTGTTATCTTCAAGGAGAACAAGTTAACTGGACTGAAGAGCCATGATTGTCATATCCTCATACAATGCTTGTTTCCTGTGTTTAATCGACCATACTTATCCAAATAGGTGGTCGAGCCTTGTGTATCGTTATCCAGGTTCTTTCAAAAGTTATGCACTAGGGAGGTAAGGAAGCTAGATCTCCGGCTCATACAAAAGGAGATCATTTATATCTTATGCAAATTTGAGAGGATCTTCCCACCGAATATGTTTGATCTCATGCCTCACCTCATGATCCATCTCCCTCGCCAACTTTTACTAACAGGTCCGGTCCACTATACGTGGATGATTACAATAGAAGGCAACTTGGTGAGTACAAGGACTCTGTGACTAACAAGTCTGCACCTAAAAGATGTATAGCCGAAGCATATCTTGCATGGGAGTGTGTAACATATACCAAGTTCTATTTGGGCACAGTGGATCCCACCCCGAGACTATGTCAACCATTCCAGTGCAATCTATTCTCTCCATCATCACCAACGAAGTCGAAGTTCAAGGAAGATTACCTGGCAGTCATTTACAACCTTACGAGCCAGGAATTGTACATGGGTGGATATTGCTTAACTGTCAAGAAGTTCAATATTGGAAAGACATTCACCTTTCATGTGATGCTGTGAATCGAGACATTAGATTCCACAATGAAATATTTGCTGATTATTTCGGACTTGGTAAAAAAAGGAGCATGGAAGATTGTAAATCATGTGGCTACGAGAAATATATGTAGTGCGGCTACACTTGGACAAGCAGTTGATAAGGATGACAATGCTGCATATCAAGAGCAGGATACAACCAATATTCCAGTATCCCCCACAATACTACTGAATAATGTTGTAGAAGGTCGAGCGGTTCGGCTACATGGTGAAGAATCTGGGTTCATAGATGTAGGTACAAATGAATTACATGCAGACTCTGATGAAGATGATGAGGAGGAGTTCAGACATATGCTGCCAGTTATCAACTCCGACACAAAGACAGACTCAAGTGGTGATTCTGACTACAAACCTCAGAAGGACATATCATTTGTAAAAGTTCCTTAATAAATATTCATTGTTGTGTGTCGCTCGAATAAATCGAAAAAATGATATTATTACCTGGATTTTTTTATTTTATTATATTCATTGTTCCATTGATGATTAAAAACTGTATAAATTAATAAACAAATATATAATCATATTATATATATATAATTAAATTCAAATATATAAAATATTATTATATAAAAACATGTCTAAATATATAAAATATTATTATATAAGAACTGTATAAATATATAAAATATTATTATATAAAAACTATATAAATATATAAAATATTATTATATAAAAACTTTATAAATGTAAACATATAGGGAAAATAATTTTTTTTGTCACTCAAATATTAGCTCTTTTAGAAACCTACCACTCAACTAAAAGTTTATTTAATGTAGGCACTAACGTTACACGTCTTTACCGTTTTAGTCATTCTGTTAAGTATATTTGTTTTATTGTTTTAAGATATTATATATATATTATCATTATCATTATATTATATTATATATTATATTGATTAATTATATTTTTAAATTGTTTTTAATAAAAGAAAAGTTATTTTTCAACTTGCATAATTTTGTTTAAATTTTTATACAAACTTCTCCGTATTAATTATAATTTTTTAAAACTAATTTTTTTTTTAAATGTGGGGTATTCACTGGCGAAAATTATAATATGTTTTATATTCTAAAAATAAAAAACAATTTTTAATAGTTAAATTTAAAAATTTGCCCCTCGCGGGGCCTATTTTGCGGAAAAGAAACATTTTTAATGGTTAAATTTAAAAACTATAATCATTAAATTTAAAATTTAAAAATATCTTTAATTAATATAACAAGGCTATATTGGTCTCCCTTTACGTTAAAAACTGATAATAAGACATATAGTTATATTTTATTATAATGGGACATATTTATAAATTACTTATTAATTTGTGATATGTTATACAAACTCCCTTTTTATTTAGTTTTTTGATTTTATCTAAAATATATTAAAAAACAAAATTTCCCATGAAAGTATTATATTCTGAATTTTTTAACTCATATAGCAGATCCACGTCAGCATAGTAGAAACACGTCAGCGTGTAAAAAATAAAATTTCTCCTTAAAGTTTATTTTTTTAACAGAAAACTGAAAGAATTAACGGAATGGTAACGGAATGACTAAAATGGTAAACATGTATAACGTTAGTACTTATGATAAATAAACTTTTAGTTGAGTGGTAGGTTTCTAAAACAGCTAATAGTTGGGTGACAAAAAAAATTCATTTTCCCAAAGATATATAATCCTATTATATATATATATATTTATAATTAAATTCACAAATATAAAATATTATTATATTAAAGACATGTATAAATATAAAAATTGGGTTAAAATGTATAAAGGATAAACATGACCCAGAGGCAAAATGTCATATCACTTATATAAATGGCCTGGGTTCGAACCCCAACAGTCACTGGGTCATGTTTTTTTTTTTGGATTAAGCATAGCCCACGACTGTCGTTGGCTAAAGTCCTAGGTATAGCCGACAGCAGCCTGACCGTCGGCTAAAGTGTAGCACCCGTGTCATTTGACACGGGCGTGTCGACAAGTATATTTATAATTAAATTTAAATATATAAAATATCATTATATAAAAATTGTATAAATATATACAAATATATAATCATTATATATATATATATATTTATTTATTTATTTATAAATATATATTTATAATCAAATTCAAAGATTTTAAAATATTAATATATGTATAAATATAGTTTTTTAGAATTTAGTTTAGCCGACGACAATCGTCTGCTAAAGTCCGTAAAAATATGACTAAATATACATATATCTTAATTTTGTATTAAATTTATTTATAATTAAATTTAAATATATAAAATATCATTATATAAAAACTGTATAAATATATAAATATTATTTTATAAAAACTGTATAAATATATAAAAATATATAATCATTATATATATTTATAAATATATTATTTGTAATTATATTCAATGATTTTAAAAAATTAATATATGTATAAATATAAAAACTGTGTTTAAATGTATGAATGATAAACATAACTCAGTGGCAAAATACCATATAATCTATCCAAATGGCTCGGGTTCGAACCTCGGCAGCCACTGGGTCATGTTTTTTTTTTTTTGAGGATTAAGTATAGCCGACGACAACAGGGCCGTCGGCTAAAGTGACACGGCCGTGTCAAATGACACCAAGTGTTTTGAATTTCCAAAAAGTTTCTGGACATATAACCCGATAGAGTCTTTCGACATGGTCGAGTCGTGCTGATCTGTTCTGACTCCATTTTTTTATTTTAGCAGACGACTCCCCTTGCCGTCGGCTAAAGTATATACTCCCTCCGTCCACTTTTTAAAGTCCCATTTAATGTTGGGCGTGGAGGTTAAGAAAAAATGATAAAGGTAAAGTGGGTGGAAGAAAAAGGTAGTGGTTGGAAGAAAAAGTTAGTGGTTTGGAAGAAAAAGATAGTGGTTTAAAGAAAAAGGTAGTGGTTTGGAGAAAAAAGTAGTGGGTCCATTAGTGAAAATGTAGTAATTAAATAAAGAAAAAAAGGGTAATATGATACAAAAAGTAGAGTGTGACTTTAAATTGTGGACAAATATTTGAGAACAAATGGGACTTTAAAAACTGGCGGAGGGAGTATAAAAAACGAGATTAGTTATTTTTTTCTTTTTTCATCACTTTAGATCCTGGAACCCTCAGTATCTTCGTCCGCCGAGCGCTTTCCACCGCTCGGTCTTCAGCCTTCTGTCCGTCCGCGAGCAAGATAGAAAAATCATCGGTGTTTGTTCGTCTGCCGTCAGCTCTTCCGGAACCAAGTCACCGACGCCCGCATCGCCGCACAGCCGCGACAGTCATCTCTCCGACTCCACCCTCCAGCCGCACAGCAGTTCAGCCTTCCAAGTTCCAGGTGCACTTCATTAATCATTACTTCAAATGAAAATTATGTTAATTAGTGGAATTGTATTATCAATTATTCAATTGTTTTGGAAAATGGATTGTGGATTGTTGCTTGTGGATGTGAATTGTGGATAAGTATGGAAGGTGCACTTTCATTTTATCTATTGAGCTTTTGTGAAAATCTCACCATGATTAAAATATCGTCGTTCCTTAATTTAGACAAAAAGAAAAAAAAATGTTGTCTGTTGTTCACATGAATTTGAATGGAGCAAATCTTGTCATTTTGCAGCAATAGCTGATAATTGATATGTTGATATTTGCTGATAATTATTTGCTGAAGTTGTCCGTGTAAAAGTTGAGTGTTTCATATCTGAAACTGCAAATCTATCATGGTTTTGGGGTTCTTTACTTTCTGTTCAATTTAATTTGGAAATGAAAAGTTGTTTCTGAATTCAGTTTTCAATTCCTTTATTTGTGTATCCTTTTTAATTGCAAATACAATTCCATCAAAGAATATTCCATCAATGATCTTTATTTGTGTATGCTTTTTGAATTTGTACAGGTTAAATAGATAAAATTAAGAGACTAGCGTGTGGTAAGAAAAAATCCAAGACTCCGGAGTCGGGGGATAGTTCCACATATTCTAATCGTGCGGATCATGTGGGTATGTATTTGGATGAGAGTAATTGTCGCGTATGTGGGCTAGTAGAGAATAGTGGGCTGAAGTTTAAGGATGGAAACTTGTATCCGACGGATGACGCACACACTATTGTGAGGCGCTTATCGTATCAGATTCACAGATCGCGGACGACCCCCACTACTGTCGAGACGACCCAACCTCGTATGCCTTCTATACACGCATCCCTCCCCTCCTCCTACATCTCGGAGCGGCCGAGCTATACCGAGCACGTCATCCGAGGTGCCTTCCGTTCCGCCGTCGACTCTATTTATGCCCCCTATGGTACTGTCGATTCTAGGGGTCGATGAGAAAGTAGTCCGCCGGCCATATAGCTTGGTTAACCCAACGGTGGCGTATGTGTTCCAGGCGTGGCATGAGAAAATGATTTGGCGGACATGTCACATATCTAAGACGAAGTTGTACGCGATGCTTGTGGAGCTTGAGAATGAGGAGGGTCGTACCGAAGCCAAACCGAAAAAGAAGAAGAGGACTCGTGGCCCATTGAAGGATCTAGCACTTGACGCACAACACAACAACAACATCTAAGCCTTAGTCCCAAAATGATTTAGGGTCGGCTAACATGAATCAAACTTTGAAACCGTCAATAATCGTTACATAAATAACATAAAAGGAAAAAAGAGGGAAAAAGTAGAGAAAAAAGCAAATAAAAAAAGAGAATGAATGTAAAAAAAATAAAAAAAAAACTGAAAAATAAATTAAAAGATAACATGAAATAAAAGAAAATAGGAATTAAAAAAAAAGAATCAGAATGCATCCACCATCCGTATTCTTTCCCGCCACATTTGTCTCTCCATCGCCATACTTTCTCCAATTCCAAGAAACCGCATATCCATTTCAATCATCTTTATCCAAGTTTTTTTTGGTCTTCCTCTACCTTTCACAACATTACTTGTTCCCCAACTTTCTAGCCTCCTCACCTGCATCACAGTCTTCTTCTCACATGACCAAACCATCGTAATCGATTCTCCATCATCTTGTCTTCTATAGACGCAACTCTTATTTTCTCTCTAATCACCTCATTTCTGAGCCGATCCTTTTTTGTATGACCACACACCCATCGTAGCATACGCATCTCTGCCAGATTCATCTTTTGAACGTGACACTGTTTTACAGCCCAACACTCGGTGCCATATAACAGCGCAGGCCTAATTGCCGTGCGGTAAAATTTACCATTTAATCTATGAGGCATGCCAGGATCACATAAAACCCCTGTGGCACTCTTCCACTTCAACCACCCTGCCTTTATTCTGTGAGCCACATGTTTCAAAAAATGGTTGTTACAAGATAGCAGTAGATGAAAGTATCGACGAGCCATTTTGGCTTCGGATGCTTGTACGGCATATTGTCGTAATGTTGGGTTTGTCATATGCGATAGAGTTCCGATACTGTGGGTTGAGTGGAAGGATTTGCACAATGTGTGAAGGATGCATTGAACAATGCTATGTCGGTAAGTTTATCTCAATTTCGAAAGCTACTTTGTGTATTTAAATAGGAAAAAATTTAGTAATATATATTATATGCTAATTGTAGGTTTGGTTTGAGGTTCCTTCTTTCCTACTACATACTTGGTGTGATGAGGTGCAAATAATCAAGTAATTTTCACAATACGTAGTTGAGTAATTATTCGAGAAATTTTTGCATCGTTTTAGTTATTGGTAAAAATATGTATTTGTCAAATATTTTAATAATTTATTTATGAATATAAAATACTTTGTAATATAAAATTCACAACTTATAAACATATAAGGTAATTTGATTGATAAATTTAAACATGGTACACTCTAATTTACTTGTAATTATGAGTATTATAACATACACTTTTAGAATTACATAAAATATTATAATATTAATTATACATAAAAAATAATAAACCTAACACATTAACATTATATAATCATACACAAACAAAAAATATAAAATGACATTTAACATAATCACTAAACTTAAATATTAATATTTAACTGCATAATAACAACTGTATACACACAACAGTTTATTTATGAATAACATAATAAGCAAATAACATTATTAATAAGAATAAAACAAAAAACACAAAATCAGAGTAAATAATACCTAGAATTTACAAAATACTTTACAAATATATTTGACCAATGTTTGATTATTATTTATAAATGTTTTTTATAGGTACAAATCTTGGAAAAATGAGCTACACATATTTTGGTCAGCTTGGGGTAATTCTACGAGGCTACTCCTGAGGAGTTCAAGTATCGGGAGTACGAGTGGAGGTGGATATTCGCACATTTTAGGGTCTATATTGTATGTAATCGAGCTCTAATATTGTCGTAATGTTATTGTTGTTTAAAGATATGTAACATATATGAAACTTACTTGTGGTAATTTTGTTCCTTGTTAAATAAAAATTACATGTTTCTATGTGTAGGCAAGCAGTTCAACCAACACTGTTAACCATAAGGGTTTGACGGAGCACCACAGATTAGGTTCGCGGTCGTTAGCGAGAGTTTGGCACGAGGCCATTTCTGATGAAAATGTGGCGAATGCCTTTGTCTACGTGACTCAGAAGGCATATCCGAACTATCTGGATAGATTTGTAAGTTGTAAATGTATCCTAACCATTTTAATATTGCTAACAGTCTTTACCTGTGAACTTAATTAATATTCGGTTACTGTTTTTGTTCCCACTTAATTAGGAGAGAGTGACTGAGGAGTCTGAGAGGATGTTGACAGAGATGGCGAGGGAGGAGCATCCGGATTTGGACGAGACTGGCCTCGAGTTAGCACGCCGAGAGATCGATCAGGCTGATCCCTACATTAGGACAAGGGTGTGGGCTAACATTTACCCTCCTAAAGGGAGTCATCACCGGACGCCGATGATGGGAGCTGAAGGCAACTGATTATTGAAGAATACTACAGGGTTTCAGCGCAATCAAAGGGGCGACACTCAAAAGGCCTATTTGGAGGAGCAATTGAGGATCGAGAGGGAGCTCCGAGCTGAGGAGCAAAGGAAATCTCAAGACGAGTTCCAGAAATTTCAAGAGGAACAAAGGAAAGTTCAACAAGCCATGATGCAGTATATGATATCATTGAGTCAGACTGTGGATCAGTCGGGGATTCCGGTACCACCACCACCTCAATTCTTCGATTCGCAAACACCCTCCTCTTCTTCACAGCCTCAGGACGACGACATGCAAGACGGTAGTAATCCTTCTTCAATCTTTAAGAATTTGGCGGATCTTTGAGGGTTTTAGTTGTCATCGTAGTAGTTCTTTTGCTATATAAACATATTATTAATGCTAAATATTTTTTTATTTAGACTCGTGTTCATTAACGTTGGTGTTTATAGTGGTTTTGTTGATGTTGCTACATGACATGTTGATATGGTGTGATTTTTATATTGTTGGTGTTTAAATTATGCTTTTCGTACATTGACATATGTTGATTGTGATATATGGTGGTGTATTGTACATTTGGAATAACAGGTTATTCGAACAGGTTTGGGGATTCCAAATTCGGAATATATTTTTTTAACAGGGTTTAGTCGAAGGCATTTGCACAAACCGTCGGCTAAAGTTTATATTTAAAAAAAAATACTTTAGCTGACAATATTTTCATCGTCGGCTAATAGTTAGAAATTTAGCCGACAACAATTGTCTCGCCGGGTACGATGTGTACTACTTTAGCCGACAACATGGAAACCGTCGGTTAAAACCAAAATATTTTAGCCGACAACGTTTACGTCGTCGGCTAAAGTTCAACTTTAGCCGACGACCTTTTGTATTTGACGTCGGCTAAAGTTTAGCCGACCGACCTCGGCCGACGGACTTTTAGCCGACAACTGACCACTTTAACCGACGGTTTTTGACTTTAGCCGGCAACTTTTTGCTGTCGGCCAAAGTATAAACATTGGTAGTATTACGTAACGAACTTATTTTCGGCCAATGGTCAAATAAACTCCTGAAGCTCATAAGTTAGTTGATAAGTTATTGCTAAACACAACCTTAATCATAATTTAATCAATTATACTTAAATCCTAAAATATCGATTAATATCTACGATTTAGTTAATTTACACTTACATGTTTAGTCAATAATTAATATATTTCGTCGAGTTAACCAGTGAACTTGGTTCACTGGCCACGGGTCTTCCACTTTAAGTGGGAGACCCGAGTTCGAGTCCCTCTGAGGACAAGAATTTTCAAGGGTTTATGACTCTTTAATCAATGATTAAAGAAGAGACCCTAGCCCTCCGTGGTACGATGGTGGAACAATTAAATATTGAGGGCTTCAAGCGGCAGTGTGGGAGGCCAGATCTCGGTGGGACCCTGCGGTTGGATTTGAGGGTGGCGTGGAGCAATCACTGTGACGACTTTTGCGCGGTAGTTGAGGATATTTAAGAACCCTGGGATGGATACACATCCCGCGATTTAAGTGGTAGCGATCTTGTGATCGTTATCCCATTAATCGTGTCAGTTTCTAACCCTATCAGATATATATATATATATATATATATTTCGGCGAGTTAATTAGTTAATCTCTCTCTCTCTATATATATATATATATATATATATATATTGTTGGTTTTATGGTAATCCAAATTTTCTGATAATTATAGATTGAATTACAGTTTACAAAAGCAGAAAAGAATTGAATCAAGTACTTTTCACAATACAGAATTCTGGCGAATTAGTTGGTGTAGAAATCTCGACAAACAAATGATTAAGGAAATATGGATTCAACATGCTAGAATGCTTTTGATGTTGTGGGTTCTGTAAAGCATAACCACATGTATTTGTATGCTCCAAAACAGTGCATCATTGGGATAATTAAATACTTACATAATGACATTCAAGGTTCAGTAACCTCCAACTCTTGAACTTATAGTTCAGATCACTTTAATAGTCAGGCTCCAAAAGAACCAATCTGGTAGGCTCTTCAAGTTTGTGTATTCTACTTTCGGGTCCAATTCAAGCTGCCTTTTAACCTCGTTGTGCCTGGTTGCAAAATAATTATAGTTCCAGCCTAAGCACTTAGCTACTAGTCCCAAATCCAACCTAAAGTGCAATTATCAATAACCAGGGACCAAGACCTACAACCCATGGCTTGAGCTCGAGTCGACCCGAGTTGTACCGAGTCTGTGATATACGAGATTTTTATGCTTGTAAAATTTAGGATTTTGAACCTTTGTGTGTGGATTCTGTTGTCGTACTGTAGAACTTGCGAGTTCTTATTTCTGTGATGATTGGCCCGTTGTCTGAACTTATCGTAATTATGGTTTCCACTGTATATTGGTTTCATGATATCGTTGTATAATTATTCTATTAAGTGATGTTGAGCCTTATCCTTTTTTAACCATGATTTATTCGAATAACCCTTTTTCATTTATTTGTTGCACTTTGTTTTGGCTCCGACTGGCGTCGTAAACCCAACACGTGTCAATATCGAGAGTTATTGTGATGATATTGATCATATTCCAATCATTATTATGCCTTGAGGTTGTTCATCCTCACTACCAATATCGAGGGTTTAGCCGACGACTTTAAGTCGTCGGCTAAACACCAAAGTCGTCGGCTAAAAAACCGTCGGCCGATATTCATCGGCCAAGGTTTAGCCGACGACTTTTTTGGTAGTCGTCGGCTAAAGCTCGAAGTTTAGCCGACGACTTTAACCCGTCGGCTAAATAGTTAAGGTTTTAGCCGACGACCGAGAAAAATATCATCGGCTAAAGTGTTTTTTTAAAAAAAAAACATATATATACTTTAGCCGACGACCTTTACAAAAGTCGTCGGCTAAAGTATTTTAAAAAAAAAATGATATACTTTAGCCGACGACTTTTGTAAAGGTCGTCGGCTAAAACCTAATATAAAAAAAAAATTCAGATTTTGGGATCCCAAAATCTGTTTTTTTGCACCTGCAATTTTTATACACCAGCTCCCATTATCAACAACAATCAACGCACAACACATTCAACTAATACCATCAATAATATGCCCAACATTATATGTAACACAACGCACAACACATTCAAGAACATAAATTTCATCAACATACTAGTAGCGTCAACAAAATCACTTACACAATTCTAATACAAATATAAATATACAAGAGTCCTACAACAACACATCTACAATTATAAGATTTTACAGACAATTATAAAATGACATATATATATATATTAAAAATAATTTCATACCATGAACTCCGGGTCGCGAAAATGGGCGCGTAGCCACTTCCACTCGTACTCTCGGAACTTGAATTCTTCCAGGGTAGCCTCTCGGGTATCACCTCAGGCTGTCCAGAACATGTGCATCTCATTTTTCAAGATTTGTACCTACAACACACGGTGCTCAACATATACTATTCGTAAGAAAAAAAATTACGCAAACAATGTAGATACAAAATAAATTAAAATGACTTACTTGGTAGACTGCACCTCGTCACACCAAGTACGTAGTAGAGAGTCGGGAATGACAAACCACACATATGAACAACATAAATACGCAATATTTTAAAAACGAAAACATATTCATCAAATATTTCATCAATTCACAACTCATCAAACATTTCATCAATTCACAACTCATCAAATAATTTACCTAATTCATCACACAATTTATCATATTTCGACATATTTCATCCAATTCCCAAATTCATCACATATTTCATCCAATTTCCAATTTACCTAATTCATCACAAAATTCATCATATTTCATCCAACTAACAACTAACAATTGATCAAAACTAAATTGAACACAAAATATGGGAAATACTAAATTCATCAAATATTCTAAACAAATTCATCAAACAAATACAATAATTCATCAAACAAAAACAAATGAAAATGGTTACCTGGCGGACGGACGGCGAAACGGGGGCTGGCGGGCGGAGGTCGTCGGGCGGGACGGAGGCTGTCGGGCGGGCGAGCGGGCGAGCGGCTGTGATTTGGCGGTTGGGTTACGGGGATGGGGACGGGGGTCGGGGGGCTGGGGATGGGGGTCGGGGGCTGGGGTCTGGGGACGGGGGGCTGGGGTTGGGGGAAGAGGAAAGTAAGAAAAGAAGGAGAAAAAACGTATAAATATTTAGGGGTTTAGCCGACGACAAGATCTAAGTCGTCGGCTAAAGTTTTTTTTTAAAAAAATACTAATATACTTTAGTCGACGACCCAATAGTCGTCGGCTAAACCCCAATTTTTTTTTCCGGATCGCGATCCCAAATCTGGACCGCGTGACAGCGCCTCCCCAAATCATCCGCATCAGCCCTTCCTCGGATCGTGATCCAATATTTAGAGGTTTAGCCGACGACTTCCACCAAAGTCGTCGCTAAACTCCAATTTTTTTCGAAGGGGTTTAGCCGACGACTTTGGTGGAAGTCGTCGGCTAAACATCTCCGATTTTTTTTAATAATATTATTAATATTATGTTAATATTTTGATTATTATTATTATTATTTTCATTATATATAACGTATAAAAATATACATCTAATAAATTTATGGCTCATTTTTCGCAAGGTCACAATACTCAAAGTAGCAACTCATAAGCTTTTTTCGGGAATAACTGACAGAGTCGGGAATAGAAAGGTGCTCTTTAGCGGGGAGAGGGGCAAGATTGGGTTGGTGTTCCGTAGACTATATATAATTTTAAATTGGAGGTTTAGCCGACGACTTGATCTGGGTCGTGGGCTAAACCCCAATTTTTTTTTTCCGAAAAGGGTTAAGCCGACGACCCAGATCAAGTCGTCGGCTAAACCATTATAAAAATCGTCGGCTAAAGTGTTAAACTTTAGCCGACGACTACGTTGCACTTTAGCCGACGACCCATATCAAGTCTTCGGCTAAAATTGTTTAGCCGACGGTAGTACGAGTCATCGGCTAAAGTGCAAAGTTTAGCCGACGACACTTAAAAGTCGTCGGCCGTTTTTTTATGGGTCGTCGGCTAAAGTGTGAATTTTGGTAGTGATACCCTAAGAATTCACTTCAATGTCTCAAACAATGATCTCTTCGTCGTCTCTCGACATTCGATGATCGTTCTAGACTCGCCAATCGAACTGTGACTGGATCGTTAGATGGTATCGAGGTTTGCAATTCTTGTTTTAAGTATTATATCATTGGACTATTTAAATATAAATGGAGTACTAAAGGGGTGTTAATAAAGAAATAAGGATGGACAATTATGGAAAGCACTACACGCAAGGACTGACTTTGATCAGTCACCAGAAATTGTAAAAAAAATCCAAAAATTCAAAACCTTTACAGCATTGTAGATTATTGAGTTAGCTTTCTAATAGAACAAACGGCAAGCCATTCGGAGCTCGAACGAGAAAGTTATGGTCGAAACAAAACAAGAGTATCAGTCTGACACGGTGAAATTACTAAATTGCCCTTACAACCGACCTTACGGGTTTCTGGGAAATAAATGGCAAATTTCAGTCATTTCTTTCATGGAGGTTCAGCGTGAAGAACAGAGCGCTTCTTCCCTCACTTTGGAATTCTATTCCGGTCCGGTTCCGAGCGAAGCCAGGGGATTGTCTTGACGAGGGCTTTGTGGTATATGTTATTGTTCAGATAGTTCGGCCGACTCCTGACTTGGTATGTACCACCCGGAGGATAATCCAACCAGAGATATCCCGATGGGGACTCAAAGGTATATATTATCGTCCAGGACATGTGTTCGGACCGGGTATATACCTGGATCCCCAGTGATTAGATAGATACGATGTGCGTATTATTCCGGAATAATGACATGGTGGACGATGTCGCTGTCACAATACTGTTGAGACGCTGGTACTAAGTGAGAATGTCCTTCTTCTGGATATACTAATATAATCGGTCATCACAATATTTCTTTTATTGCACGTTATACATATTTCTGTTATCAAGTACTTGCATCGGCCGTTTGCTGACCTCTATCGGGATCTATACCTTTTTGTGTATTTAGGTACAGGACTTCATGATGCGAAAGTGCAGGAAGAGCACGAGAATGATGAGCAACAGTGATATTGCCTCGAGTCCCCACTATGGATTTTTTTTTATTATTTTGATCTTGGGTTGTTTATGTACTCGCGAGTACTGTCGTTGTTGGTGTTATGCCCGCTTGTGGGCTTGTGGAATTAATCTTTGAGTTTTTATCTGTATATTGAACAGAATGTGTTTGTCGTTATGTTCAACCTTGCCAGTCGTAATGTTGTGAAGGTGTTGCATTGTTGACCTTGCCTGTTGACGTGAGTTGTTTTGTATTAGGTCCGATCTGGTTGGTCGTTGTGTGTATGTGTGTTAAATAGATTTTACCTTGTGGATTCTCAAAATGGATCCATGACGTCGTAACAGTTCTGACCCGGGCAGGGTTGTTATAGAGTCAATGGATAGCAACATCGCTTGTGCTTGGGTTTTGCATCGTCGATCTATTAGAGTCGATTTCTAGCTTGTTTGAATGGATTTAAAATAAATGAAAATGATAAATATGTGTGTAGATAATATGATAATTATGAGTAGTAGTTGCATCGAGTTGGACTCTTTTCCCATGTGCTATTGAAGCTAATGTTTCATGGACTTCGTATAAAGGGGAGGATGTTAAAGTAATAATACTTTATGTGTACCTAAGTCTGTTACTATATTGGCTCTTCTAGTTAGGGTAGGATTAAGCTGTTTGTATGTAATCTCTCCCTATATATAGGGACATTATCAATGAGAATATGCATTTTTTTGCCCTACTTCTTGTCTCAATTATTTTTCCTTCAACACGTTATCAGCATGTAGTCTCTCCACGAGCAAAGAAAAACTATTCGCAAAATTCTAAGAATTTATAAAGAAAAAAAAGATTTTCTTATTTTCCAAAAATCGTCCGAGAAAAAAATTTTGAAACTCTAATTTCGAATAGCTGTCTTCTTCCCCAATTCGATCTGCCGCTCGTCCTTGCCTCCGTCAACCACCGCCACACGGTAGCCCTCTGCCGCGACTTCACCTTCTTCAACAATAAGATGGCAACCCCAAACCTAATTCCTATTGCTCGTCGTCTTTCCGATTGTGATGGGAACATCAATGTCGCAACCTGCTTCCTATCGTCTTCCCAATCGCGATTGCAACATCAATCTTGGTCGCTCCAGCCCGTCGTCTCCATTTGCGACCTATTACCAGAAGCTGTGCCTCCAACCCGCCTCTGCTCCCATTCGCACGACCCACATCCCAGAAACTGATTGTCGTCTCCGTTAATGTGAATCCAACCAGCGAGACAAGGATCTGTCCAAAACTATACACCTGGATTGATGCAAACAACATCTCGATGTGTGGTCCAGATTCTGGCTTGCTCGCGCCTAGCTCACTAGAAACCTTAGCCCGGCCCACGACCGAGAACCAGAAAGAGGAACTCATCCCGCTACTGCCGGCCCGACCCCTCGCCCAATCCAGCCTCGATTTAATAAAACAGAATTTTTTAGCTCCAATCTCGAACCAAGGGAGTCTCTTTGACATCACTTTGGAGAGGAATCAGGAATTCTCACTGGAGATTTAAGCAGACGAGATTGGAATGAGAATTGCAATTTCACAGAACAAATCGACGATATACTCAAAAAAGAATCGTGTCTTCCTATAACATACACAATATGCATGACCATACTATTTGCAACATGCTTCAACTCATTTTGTTGCATATTTATCTATAAATTTGTTATATTTATGCATATTTAACGAATTAAAGCATGCTGCATTAATAACCTTAATTAAATCGAAGCATATCGCTTATTACGACTTCGATTAAATTAAATTCACGAGAATTAATGTATATTGCGGCATAAGAAACCTACTTGACTGCATAATATGTGTATAGATATATTTTAAGAATTATGTGTCTATATCTATAAATATACGTATATTTCGCATGCATATATAGATATCGCATGCAATTAGGCTTCATATTAGTAGATTTTAGAGGATTTATTTATACTGCCTCTATCAAATAGAACCATGATAAAGTAATTTCATTGGTAATTCGCAAATAGCATCAAAAGTAATTTCGACCATATCATATTTCAGAAAAATAATACACTCATATTATTAAGATTTTATCATGAAAGTACTCATGGTAAACTGTGAAAAGTCATTTTTTTTTCTTGTATCAAGATAACTGATCCAATTCGTTTCAAATTTGATATCTTGGACTCAAAAGGTCTTGAGTACCATAGATGGGTCCTCCACGTCAAGACCACATTTATCACTAAAGAATATAGTAGTACGCTCCTTAACACCACAGACCAAGCAACGTCTGATAAGATAAAAGCGAGTGCACTTATGTTCCTTAGGTGAAACATCGAACCATCTTGAGATGAAAATATCTACAGTTGAAATCCCCAGAATGGTGATATGCCCTTAAGAGCCGATTTGGGAACATTCGTAACACTTTGCCCCCAGAGTTGATCGTGTAGTGAAATAAAATCCGCTTGCTTGATTATAAATGGATCAACAATTTCAATAAAGATATGCTCCGCCTCAAGGCACGCTTAAAGGGATATCACAGAAGATGACATGATCCAGAAAACTCTTTCCACTTACCCTACTTCTGCCCTTATATTAGCGAACCAGTATAGGCTGGAGTACGATACCAAATATATCGCTTATCGATATTCGTTGCCACTTGGGCAGACCAACCTGTTGTGAGTGGCTGAGAGGCATAACAAAGTGTTAGTGAGCAATAATGCCAGGACGGTTGGGGTCAAAGAAAAATCTATAGGCTAATTATGGCAATGTGAAGTATGAAAACTACCCCAATAAACAGGGGACTAGACATGGCAGGCGTCGTGGTCAAGGACGTGGGGTTCTTTCAAATGTATTGCGAAGACTTGGTGCTTCTGGCTCTGTTAGCCAATGAACCAAAAAGCGCCTACCCATCCTATCGCCTCTAAGACTCGAGTTGTCAATGAACCGTCTTATCATTATGTGCTGGATATGGTACAAGAACTACCATGCGAGCAAGCAAGTCGCATTTCACTAAAAGAAATATAGAGAGTCCAAAGAAAGGAGAATTCACTATATGGAGGAATATGATCTAGATGAGTCCCCCTATGTCAATTTCGCAGTCACCAATCGTCGAATTGAGTCAAAGAACCACAGTCTATAGAGGAACCCCCTTTATGACTGAATCATAGTATTATGTTTACTTTATCATTTACATTTGGTATAGTTGTCCCAAGACAACTGTGTTGGTGTTTTATTTTCAATAATGGTGTGATGCAATGTTGTTTCACGAACAAGATATTAATATTGCTTACATTATATTCCTAGCTTTATTTCAAAGTACTAAATATCGCTCGAATGCTTATTAGCTTCAATAATATACATAGCAATTATTTCCAGATTGAAACCCACTGCGAGAATGGAATAGAGTTTCTTTATTAATTCTAACGAATGTGAACGTATATGCATTTTAGAAAAATTGATGAGTCGATCTAGTGGATGTACCTTACTACTATTAGGTTTTCAAATCCGATGTTGTCACCAGCAATGTACTTTCGGATATAGATTCATATATGATATATAGACTATGTCAACTTGGTCGAAGTATGATGACCCGTATACATTTCTTTCGAGCAAAAAGGTGGCAACAACTCGACATAAAAAACAATGTTGATGTTAATCATGTTATGTGATCCAAAAAACTCGATACATATCAAGTTTTACAAAGCCTGCTCTTAAAAGTAGGAGCGAGACCTTCCTACGTTAAAGAAACAAAATCAAGCATTCCATTTTTACGCCGGATATAAGGAGATATTTGTGGACCCTTCTACCTAATATCCGGACCATTTATGTACTTTATGGTTTTGGTGGAAACTCTGACATGTTGGTCAGATATCGCTCTCCTGTCCACTCAAATTTCTACGGAACTTCCAAGATAACTTATAAGGGCTCACCTTCCTTATCACATATAAATGACTTGATGATGTTGGAGAGTTCACATCAAAAAGTATTTGATGGTTATTGCATGATAGAGATCAATGAATAATATCTCGCCCCATGTGCATATACAAACGGTCTCACATAAACCACCTTCAAAAGAATATGTATGGTGACTATGTCACTGGTTATGCGCACCAATTTGCATATTTTTGCCAGGATTATGCAATATTGCATGCAATTTTACTTAAATAGTTCATTCCTTGACCATCTGCTAACCAATTAGTTTATGCGTACCAGTTGGTAACTGGATAGCCTGATTTTTTATTTTAGACCCAGACAAACTTGAGTGCCAATTTTGCATATTTGGTTGTGCATATTTGGTTATGCATTACATGTGCCTTCTGCACTCCACAATGCATCAGTCTTTAGAAACGATTAGGTATTCAGGTTAGATAAGAATCTCCAAATGTTTATCTGCTATTTGGAACCTTCACATGTGATCTCTTTACCGCACGGTTTGCAGATTGTCACTTTAATGAGACAACCTTCTCATCGTTAGGGCGAGGATAGGAAACATAATTTCTCGGGAAACGATAAGAATTTTTGTGGTGTGTCCCCATTTTGTCTCATTATGATCCCCCAACTTCACAATGTTACTGTGAAGCACAAAGAAAAGTAGATCTTCAGGATGTAGTAGATTCGATGCCTGATGCATTTAATGATATCGTTCAAGTGACAAGATCTCACATTACAGCTGCAAATATACCTGTAAGGTTATAAGTCCCATACAGGGGCACATCACCAGTGAACTGGCTGATGCAACCGCACTTGGTGGAGGTGTGGTGAGGTCGTGGCTCCCTGCGAAGGAAGGGGTGGAGGACTCATGGTTCAATCAAATACGCACCCAAGGAAAAGGTAGAGTTTGACATAAATTTATATGTTAACCATCAATGAACTCATTTCATGAGATCATGCTTGAATTTATTATCTCCACGAGTCATGACGAGGGGGACGCCCTGAAGATATGATTCAGAAAATCAAGAATGTCGATGAAATTATGAGAGTGTGGCCTGATCAAACACCCATTTTGATGACATATCATTAATCATAAAGTATGATGATTTAGAACCCCGCTCAGTTGGATGAAATCAACATAGAGTTGATTGGCCCATAAGAGAAACATTCCAAGTAGAACTAGATTCTCTGACAAAGAGACAGGTATTTGGTGTAGGTAGTACTAACCTAACCAAGTGTAAATCCTGAAGGACGTAATCGAGCCTTTGAGCGTAGTGAGAATAATAGAGTCCTAATGTACAAGGTTCACGAAGTAATGCTTCTCACACTGCCCTGGAATAGGGATGGCAGTCGGGTACGGCGGGCGCGGATAGTACCTATCCACATCCGTACCCGCGAGGTAAACCTGTACCCGAGACCCGACCCGCAACCCGCAACGGGTATGATTTGCCAACCACACCCACGACCCGCGGGTATCCGCAACCCGTCGGGTATCCGCCACCCACCACCCGTCGGGTATCCGCAATCCGCTATCCGACGGATACCCGCGATGCAAATAAATGAATTCAATATAAATAAAAAATTCATGCAAATTAATATCCATAAATCAAACTCAGAAATTCAAATACTCTAACCCACAAAGTTCAAGGTTTAAATCCACAAATCACAAAGCACAAAAAGATTAAAATACTTGTACATCATACGAAATTCAAAATCTGTTCGGATATTTTATGAGTATTTCGTGTGTATTTTTGTGGGTATTTTGCGGGTATCTTCGCGGGTGTTTTTCGCAGGTAGACGGGTTTTGCGGGTACGGATAGTAGCTATCCATGTCTGTACCCGCGAACCAAATGAATAGTAATTTCATACCACTAAGCTATCCGTGGATACCAAATGCCCACCAAACCCGCACCTATTAGGGTCGGGTGCCCACGGTTATCCGTTACCCGCGGGTAAATTGCCATCCCTACCCTGGAATTGATTACGAGGAAATATACTCCCATGTATATGTTCCGCTATTTGATTAGCATAGTAATTTCCGAGGGACTGGAAATACAGCAATAGATATGGTTACTACGTATCTCTATAGGGATCTAGATACAAAGATATATATGAAAGTGTTCAATGGCATTTCATTACCCAAATCAAGTGATTTTAGACCACGTAGTGCGTTTGTAATTAGATTGAAAAGCTCAACTTTACGGTAGTGAAGCAATCCCTAAGGATATAGTATAACCGTGTAAGTGACTACTTTATTGAGAAGGGATATAAGAACGTTGAATTGTGTCCTTACGTCTTCACAATGAAAACAAGTTCTGGATTCATGATCATCACAATGTATGTCGATAACATGAACATAATTGATCTTGATGAAATAAGAGAAACCATCAGATAATGGAATCTGAGTTTGAGATGAAAGATCTTGGAAAAACTCGGTTCTGTCGAGGCATTGAAATAGAAAATCGAGTTTATAGAATTTATTCCACCGGTTTACCTATGTCTAGAAGATTCTCAGGCACTTTAACATAAACAAGGTACACCCGACTAGCACTCATATGATAGGTCGAAAGTTTGGATGCAAAGGAAAGATCCATTTCGTCTAAAGGAAAGTTGCGAAGGGTTTTGAGAGCTGAAATTCCCTACTTGAGTGCAATCGCGAGTTATTATACTTGGATCAATGTATACGGCCTGATATCACTCTTCAGTTAATTTGGTGACTAGATTTAGTTCAGCACCAACGCAACATCAATGGAATTGTATCGAGAATATCTTCTGATACTTAAAAGAAATCATTGACTTAGGGCTATTCTATCCCTACAAACAGGAAAAAGAAGCTGCTTATGAAAAGACAAATGCTAAAGTAAATGCTGGTGCCGGAGCAACTACCACAAAGAATGTGTTGGTATGATTTGCTTATGCTTTGGAAAAATCGACTACGCAAACCGTTTTTGCTACCTCCTCAAATTACGACAAGATTATTGTTGTCAGGAATCATTTCGTTAGTGTACATGATTAAGAACTATCATTCTACACTTGTGAGAAACTAGTGGTTAATTACTACCACTGATGAGCATACTTACATTTATGAACATGATGTATCTTGTAAATCGCCTTGATTGATGGAATGATCATAACGAGAAATATGTGAGATATAAGGGAGCATACTCACATATGTTGCAATATTTTCCTTAGACCAAGGTTTATTTTTCCCACTGGGTTTTGTTACTTGGCAAAGTTTTTAACGAGGCAATGATATATGAATGAAAGCATTAGGGGGAGCCATAGATTTTTTCAACTTCCGAAATTGATGTATAAAGAAACTTAATAACATGAAAATGGTGATTTATAAAGAAACTTAATAACATGTATTAGGGGGAGCCATAGATTTTTTCACAAGAAAATGGTGATTTATAAAGAAACTTAATAACATGTATTTTACTCTTTTCTTTGACCAAGGTTCATTTTCTCCCATTAGGTTTTGTTACTTGGTGAAGTTTTTAATGAGGCAACGATTACTTAATTGATGTACAAATCAGGGGGAGATGTAGACCTGAGGGGGAGTCTTACATCCACATCGTACGTTATACTCTTTTCCTTTCAACTACCATTTTTTGTAGGTCACAAGTCGTCCAGGAACAAGTCTAGAGGGGGGGTGAATAGACTTGTTGAAACTCTTGAACTCTTTTTCTCGAAGAGTGAGTTTCTTCAGCTGATGGTCAAACAAATGACTTGGAGTCGTTTGTTCTTGGATATGTGCGGAAGTCAGCTGATGACGAATATAAATTAACTTAATGAAACACTTAACAATGTATGCAGCAGTTAGAGTATGATGCAGTAAAACAGTAAATAACACAGGCAATTTATAGTGGTCTCAGAGGTGGGGTAATCCTCTACTAATCCACTTTTCTCCAAACCAGTTGGAGATGAATTCACTATAATTTTCAACCAGTGATAAATATTACAGTGATTTAACCACAATACAACAGCTTCCAACCAGTGGAAATCCGTGCCGTTGTACACACACTTGACTGCCTTGCACCTCTTGATCCTCGATCCTCGGATGCCTTCTGATCTCTTACTTCAACCGATGAAGTACCCGTACTCAAGATTTATAGACAAGAGTGTTTGTCTTCTCCAACTTAAGAGCTTCTTTAAGAATGAACTTCTAGATCTGCTCTTTTCACGATGCTATTTGATTGCTTGAGATTGCTTTGTTTGCTTTGATCGCTAGAGTATATGTTCGCACCGGTAGTTGCTCAGTTTCAAGTCTCTGGATATATATAGATCACGATTTCTGAGCTTCTTCCTTGTAGCCGTTGCAAATCTGAACAAATCCGTCCGTTGGAGGGAGACTTCATTGTTTAATCTTTCTGAACGTTGCAAGGCTGGATTCCCATTATTTAATTTTATCTTCCGACCGTTGTGAGGACTTCTGCATGTGAGCGCCGAATCTTTTGAATATAAAAGGATTAAAGTCTTCTCGGTGGGTCAGGATGATTTAATTAAATCATATCTCTTGCGGGATCACTCCAATTTGTCTCTTCACGTTGCATGTGAGCTTTCCGTAATATTTGAATTTTCAAAGCATGCTGACGTGGACTTGGAGTACTAGGTTGTAGTTGAGTAGGCTGATGTGCAGCTTACATCTCTGCAGGTAGGTCCTCTCGGTTGTTCACTGTTTTGTGACTTGTCTGATCAGGTGACTTCCCTGAGATACCTCGGCTGCAGTCTGGTCAAACTTCTCTGATAAATTTAGTTGACCAGAGCTACTCTGACTGGAGTCGGCTGTACTTCTCTGATGGACTAGGCTGTACTTTAGTACTTAGCCGATTTTCAGCCTAACTAACTTTGGCCTACAGAAGACACTCATTTGGTTCTTCTTTACATTTTGCCAAGTTATACTTAACATATTTTGGCCTATGGAAGATACTCATTTGGTTCTTCCTTACATTTTGCCAAGTAATAAACATTTGATTTTAAATAAATGACATCATCAAAATCTAACAAGTATTCCTAACAAATTCCCCCTATTTTGATGATGGCAAAACTAAGTAAGAAATCAAATAACCAAGTCTGCACTTAAGTGCGAGACAAAAACTGAAATCAGTCCAATATTGAGACAACTGGAAATTGTCATTCAACAGACTGTTTATAAACTTTTCTGACTTATCATTGAAATTTTACAAGAATGTTTTAAGTACAGAAAATAAAATTACAAGTAAGAGAAATAACTAAAATCATCTGCCTCTTCCTCTTGCCTCTTGAATAGCCGCTTGTGAGCTTGAATGGTTTGGCTCCGATGGGTCTTACCTTGGTGGAGCAAGGCCATATTTTCTTTTCACCACGAGTCTTTGCGAAATCCTGCTCTTCTTGAGATACGAATCATTCTCGAGGCACACTAGCTTGATTTCCTTTTGAAGTTGTAGCTCATCAAGTTCACCATCCATGCGGATTGGTGCTTCTTCAACTCTGAATAAGGGAATCATAGGAAAGGCATTTTGCTCCTTAGCGTGCTTCTTCAGAACAGCCCAAAGATTCGGATGGACTTCTTCCATGAAGTTTATGAAGATTTCCTGTGGGGAGAGTTTGTCATCTTGAAGTAGTTCCCAGACATAATAGTCTTTGATGAACCTCTTCTTAGCAGCTCCCCACATTTCAAGAGCTTCAAATGGGATGAAGTCGCCAACATACCATAGCTCCATCCCTTCCCATTCAAGAGTAGGTTCAAAGCTGCCTCTGGTCCTTCTTCTTTTTCCTACAGGCTGCACAGCCTGGTCTTCTGGGACTTCAGCTTCCTTTCTTTTCAGACTGGAGGGTCCTTCAATCTGAGGGACATCCTGCTTCTTCTTGCTTCTGATTTCTCTTTCTTCCCCCTGAATCCTCACTTCCCCCTTTTTGCCAGCATCAGTAAGGGTTGTCAACTGTTGTTCCATGCGGCTCATCCAGTCAGACATGCCGAAAGGCATTCTGTTGTTTGTAGGAGGAGGAGGCTGAGGGATCTCTCGCTGAAGTAGGGTGTCAAGCTTGGCATTTATGGTCTGAAGCTCAGGAGTGACCTGAGTTGATAGCAGCTCCCCAATAGTGTCTCTGACAATTTGCTTGATCAGCTCAGTCATGGTAGGTGATAACTGAGCTGATGGGGAGTGTTCTCCTGATCCTTGAGCAAGGGAGCCACTAGACTGCAGGCTCCTGGCTGCAGCTGGTAGATCAGATTGGGTTTTCTCCGGGGTCCCTGACCTGGAGTCTTCTGCCAGCTCTGCGTCTAGGCTGGTGTACCGGGCAGGTACAACAATCCTATCTGCAGCTTCATGAGTAGCCTCTGGCTCTGGCTCTGGCTCTTTGGCTCCTTCTCCCTCTCCTTCTTTCCCTTCTCCTTCTCCAGATTTTTCTTTCTCTTTTTCCTCATCTTTTTCTTTTTCTTTTTCTGCTCCTCCTTCACCTCCATCATCATTGTTATCATCATCATCATCATCATCATTTTTATCATCATCTTTCTCCTTCTCTTCTCCTTCATCATCCTCATCATCTTTCTCTTCTTCATCTTTTTCATGCTCTACTTCTTCTCCTTCTTCTTCATCTCCTTCATCCATCACTTCTTCTGTTTTCTCAATCTCCTCTGTTTGTTTTTCAACTGGTATATTTTCTTCACATTCTTTCTCTTCTTCTTCTTCTTCTTCAGCCTCCAAATTGATAATTTCATTCTCACCATCAACTTCTTCAATCCTAATCTCCTTCTCTACTTCCTCTTCCTCCTCTTCAAAGACACCATTAAAAATACTGAGCATTATAGAATGGATAAATTGGTCCATGTTGGTCTCAAAATGTGACATGAACCAGTTATCCTGGAGAAGTAAAGCTAAATCTGACTCTTTGCAAAAATTAGTCAGAACATCCTCAGTGGCTTGGGGATATTCCCAACCACTAGTTTCAATAAAGATTTGAAAATTTGTAAAAGACATGGTTTTGAGAGTTTTCCACTCTTTAAAAATATTTACAAAGGAGTGTTTTTCTGCTTGCGGTTTGACAAGCTGAAGTTGCTCAATAGAGAGATTAAAAGTATTATTTTCTAAAAGATTGAAAGTGTAATCTGATTCAGGAATAGAGATAACAAGACCTGCTTCCTCTTCTTCGGTTATGTACACAGGAGGTGTAATAACGGGTACAATCCGAGTTTCGATTCAGTGCGGGCAAGTCGGATGGATTGGTGAGTGGCCCGATGGGGCAGTATGGTGCTCAGGCTGCTCTCCTTCGCTGAACTGCAGCTTCCTTGGCCTCTTTGGTGAGGGTTCAGGTGATGACTGCAGGTTAGAGGGTCCTGCTGGGGCTGGTCCCCGTCTCTTGAATCGGATGGCGATTGGTGTATCGTCAGACTCATTCCCGGACTCCACTGCAGTTCCGATCTCAGCTGCAGTTTGGTCCGATTCCTCTGATAAATCGTATCTTGGGCAATACGGAGAGTCTGGCAAATCCTTCAACAACTGGGCTGCTCTCCCAGTGACTCCAACTCTCTTCTTGTCATGGTCCATGTGACCTAGCCTCTTGTTCGGGTGGAAAGGGTCAATGTTTCCCTTGGCCACTCCGATTTTCTCCAAAAGCCAACTAAGATGGGTTTCGTACGCCAACTTAGTTTTGAATTTCTTCTCACCTTCAAGCCATTCGACTTTGTTCACCTCGCGAACAAGTTGTCTGAAAATATAGTCCGCCCAATCAACTTCTTCTTCTTGAATTAACGCACCCAACACCATGAATTTGGATGATGACAGTTGGTCATAGCTGCCTGCCATCCCCATCACTATCTTGTTTGTGATGTCCAAAGCAACTCGATAAATCCTCTTCAACTCATTCCTCTTTGCTGTAAACTTCAATTTCTCTGGGATATTCTCGGCTTTGATCATTTTCCATGTTTCGGCGGGTGATTGTTTAAGAGCTTCGACCGCCAATCCGCGATGTTTCATCCCGAATACGGAACGGATCTTCTCTCGATCTATGGTGAAAGGGATTCCTGATCGAGCCGTTAATCCGTCTTGAATCGAGAGGCATTACGATAAAATTCGACGACATCTTCCTTGAACAAATGTTGCGGGTTGATGTCGAGAAACGGGTAGATTCCGTTCAGCTTCATCGCCCGGATTAAATTAAGCATATCGAAGTCCTCTAGATTTGCTTCCAATAAACCTTCGAAGTCGACGACCATGGAGAAGATGACTTGGTCCTTCATCGCCTTCAAGTTTGCTCCTTCAAGAGATGCCATTTCGCAAAAGGATTTTGGATTTTTAGTGTATATTTTGCTCAGTAAATTCTAGGGTTCCTGTAGGCGTAAAGGGTAAAGTGAAAGGTTTTCTTCCTTATAAAGAAGATGAAAAGACGTTTGGATTAGTTTATTATAAATTTAAACGGTGGTACGCCTTTTGATATCCTTTTGAATTTCAAATTTGAATCGGTGGCCCCATTTAAAATTTGACGGTTGATTACGATTGCCACCGTAGAGGTTAATTAAATAGGCGTGTGACGCGTGTATTTAAAATTGCCACTTGGCTCATAAAATATATATTTTAAATGCCTGTTTCGTTAGCCCAAAATAATATTATAAATATGGCAGATATTAATTAAAAAATATAGAGGTCAGTTTAGAGAACTTAGCTGATCTGATTTCGTTGACTGTTGACCACTCTGCAACAGGTGAGTTTGACTTCTACTTTGGTATTCATGACTAAGTTGCTTTCGGCCTTCATCTTCTACTTTGCATCGGCTTAGGTGATTCTTAGTGTCCGTCCTTCCTTCAATTTGCTTGATTACTAGATTCCCAATCTAGTAATCCAAGGTCTCTGCTCAGCTCTAGGAATCTTTCTTCTGGCAGGGGTTTGGTGAAGATGTCGGCTATTTGGTAGTCTGTGCTGACTCTTTCAACTCTAACCCTTTTGTTAAGCACATGGTCTCGAATGAAATGGTGCTTAACGTCAATGTGCTTCGTCCTTGAGTGCAAAACCGGATTGTTGGTTATTGCAATAGCACTATTGTTGTCACACCAAATAGGAACTTCGTTGGCAATAATATTATAGTCCCTTAACTGTTGTCTGATCCATAGAATCTGCACAATGCTTGACTACTGACTAGGTATTCTGACTCTGTAGTGGATATGGAGTTAGAAACCTGCTTCTTGCTAAACCAGGATATCAGTCTGGTTCCTAGGAATTGACACGTTCCACTAGTGCTCTTCCTATTGATTTTGCATCCTGCGAAATCCGCATCTGAGTATCCCGATAGCTCGAAGTTGTCATCCTTTGGGTACCACAGTCCAACATTAATTGTAGACTTTAGGTACTTAATTATTCTCTTAGCTGCATCTAGGTGTGATTGCTTCGGCTTGGATTGGAATCTTGCACAAACTCCAACTGCATATGATATGTCTGGCCTGCTTGCAGTGAGGTACAGAAGAGATCCGATGAGTCCTCTGTAGTGGGTTGAGTCCACTGATATGCCTGCCTCGTCTGCATCCAGGTGAGTGCTTGTGCTCATTGGAATTCTTGCGGGCTTGGCTGATGCCATTCCATATCTCTTGATAAGATCCCTAGTATACTTTGCTTGGTTGATGAAAATTCCTTTTTCCATCTGCTTAACTTGTAATCCGAGAAAGAAGTTAAGCTTTCCCATCATACTCATCTCAAATTCTCCTTGCATGAGGTTGGAGAATTTCTCGCATAGTTCAGGATTGGTTGACCCGAATATAATGTCATCCACATAAATCTGAACTATTAAAATGTGGCCTTCGTGTTCCACTCTGAATAGGGTCTTGTCCACTTTTCCCTTGCAAAATCCATTTTTCTCAAGAAACACAGACAGTGTTTCATACCATGCTCTCGGTGCTTGCTTGAGTCCATACAGAGCCTTCAACAGCTTATAGACTTTGTCTCCTTTGACAAAACCTGGGGGTTGCTCTACATAGACTTCTTCTTCTAGGATTCCATTCAGAAACGCACTTTTTACATCCATCTGGTAGACTTCAAAGTCCTTGAATGCAGCATATGCGAGGAATAGTCTGATGGCTTCTAATCTTGCAACAGGTGCATAAGTTTCATCAAAATCTATTCCCTCACACTGTGCATATCCTTTTGCTACGAGTCTGGCTTTATTCCTAACAACAGCTCCGTCTTCATCACTCTTGTTTTTATACACCCATTTGGTGCCAATAACTTTCTTGTGATTAGGTGCATGCATTAGTTCCCAGACTTTGTTTCTTTCCATCTGCTCCAATTCCTCTTGCATGGCATTAATCCATGAATAATCTTCCAAGGCTTGTTCTGTGGTCTTGGGTTCAATTTGTGACATGAAACATGAGAACATCGCCATTCCCGCCGGTAGAGTGACTGTCTTGTCTTGACTCCATCGACCAACTTTAGATAATTTGCTGATTTGTATTATCCTTGAGCAATTTGGGGATCTCGTCCTCTTCGGGTTTGTTCCCCTGTTGGATTGCTCGGTGGTTATCTCGCATCGGTGGGTTACAGTCTGCCTGGATCGGCTACCGCCTTGTCATCTGCAGCTTGGTTACAGGCTGAGATGAGTCTTTGTCGGCTCATTGGTCTTCTTCCGCAAGCTGGATCGGATAGGTTTGGTGATCTGTCGATCTGCGATTGGGTCTTCATCACCGTGCGGTTGGGTCATCAGTGATCGTAGGTGAGTCCACCATTCCAGTGTCATGTATAATGACTTCTTCAAGGGTTGCTGACTTGAGCTTGTTCTCAATTTGCTCAAGTTGTTTCCTGTACTCAACGGTAGATTCATCAAAAACAACATGGGGTGTTTCCTTCACAACTAAGGTTCTTTTGTTAAAAACTCTATATGCCTTGCTTCTTTGGGAATATCCCATAAATAGACCATCATCAGTTTTAGCATCAAAGGCATTTAGCTGTGTTTTACCGTTGTTGTGGATGAAACACTTACAATCAAAAACATGAAAGTAAGCAACAGTAGGAGTTCTATTATTCCAAACCTCATAGGGAGTTTTGCCATGTCTCCCTACTATCATACTCCTGTTCTGGTGTGGCGGTGTGCGGCTTGACCCGAGAACCTCTTGGGTAGGTCCGCTCGCAATCATGGACCTTCTTTGCTTCCTTCAGGGTTCTGTTCCTTCTTTCAGCAACACCATTCTGCTGGGGCGTCCTGGCTGCAGAGAGCTCATGCTGGATCCCATTCTGATCGCTGAAATCAGTTATCACCTTGTTGAGAAACTCTCCTCCTCTATCTGATCTGATCTTGATTATAGAGAGGGATTTCTCATTCTGGATCCTTCTCAGCAGCTCAGGTAGCTTGGTCAAGGTTTCACTTTTCTTGAATAGAAAAATGATCCAAGTGTACCTTGAATAATCATCTACAATCACAAGAGCATGCTTTCTGCCGCTCAAAGTCCTTGGCTTGATAGGACCAAATAGATCCATATGTAGTAGATCTAAGATCCTTGTTGTGAGCGTTGTAGGCTGAACTGGCTTGAACGATGCCTTGGTCTGCTTTCCCTTCTGACATGCATCACAGAGTGCTTCCTTTTTTAATACTTCATTTGGAAGTCCTCTGACCAGCTTCTGAGAGCTAATCTTGTTGATGGCTTTGAAGTTCAGGTGACATAGTCTTTTGTGCCACAACCATCCATTCTCAGCTACAGTCTTGGATAGAAAGCAGGAGTTAGGTGTTCCTGTGTTCCAATCAATCATGTATACATCTCTTCTTCGGAAACCTTGTAGCTTTATTTCTCTAGATAAGATGTCTATCACCATACACTTCAAGATGGTAAAGACTACTAGATTCTTCTCGTCACAGAACTGGCTGATGCTCAGGAGGTTATACTTGAGCCCTTTGACATAATGAACTTTGGATATTACAATGTTTCCTCGGTGCAGCTCTCCAAAACCTTTTATCTGTCCTCTAGAGCTATCTCCAAAGGTTACATCGGGACCTCTTTCTTTGACATATTTGGTCAGCATCTTCTTGTTCCCGGTCATATGCCTCGAGCACCCAGAGTCTACAAACCATTCTTCACCTCCAAAATTTGAGCTTGAGGAGATGTGGTTGTAGTCCTTCCACCTTTTCTGCAATTAAACAAGCAAAGATTTAGGTACCCAAATTTGTGTGGGTCCTTTGGGGTTAGTTGGTTTCCTGGAGAATTGATTTCTCCTTGGATTATTGAAATTGTTATTATTATTATTATAACCCTTATTAGGTGCCTGTTGTCTAGGTCTAAATCTCTCGGTTGGATTGTATACCGGATATTCCTCAAAATAGTGTGGTCCATTTCTAAATCTAGGTGAGACCATTTATTAAATCTTTGTGGTCTCCACACTTGTTCATTTTGGTAATTTGGATAACCTTGAGGTTTCTATCGCCCCTCCCATTATGAAATCTATTTTTGGGGAGTTGTTGGTAATAGTGGGCATGTTGTGCTGATTTCTTTGCTTTTGCAGGCCTTTGCCTAGTCGCTGTCTAGGTGGTCATGCAGTGTAACCCGATTGCGGCTAGACGTTTGACTTTGCACTGCTTTTTGAAAATCGGTTTATACAGGCTCGTGATCGAGACCATTGTTTCTCCCTTGATAAACTTGGTTTTAACTAGAGGGAGTGTGAGAATCATATCCAAGGCTGATTTGGTATATAATGACGTTTAATACGTACACAAATCGCCCGAGTTGAAGATGCCTTCAGGAGGTTATTTCTGCGCTGAGTTTTATTTATACGTGCCAGCTTAGTAAACTCAGCTTTGGCATGAGCAAGTGCAGCTGACTTTTCTTTAAGTAAAATATTTAGCCGGTCTATCTCAGCTGTATTGACACTTGCCTGGTTTTTAAAGTCAGCTGTAGTTGTCTCAACCTTATTTAAATCTAGGCTGAGTTTTTCGAAATCATTTTTCAGCTGCCTATTCTCATCTTGCAGCTGAGTCTTATCTGCTGATACAGCTTGGTGTGCAGATTTAAGTGTTTCAAAATCTTTGAATAACTGATTTACCGATTCATGTAAATCCATATCTTGCGACATGGCTGAGCTATTATTTGAACCGGTAGGTTTAGAGGTTACCTCTTCATCAGCTAGATTTGCCATCAGGCAATCATACTCCTCGACTTCATCAGAAAAGAAACCGCCGCTTGATTCGACATGCTCCTGGTCTTCTCCGATGAGAGCTTTTCTTCTGTCTTCCTTTATGCCCACCTCCTTCTTGGTTTCGTCCTTCTTGAGCTCGGGACAATCCATTTGGATGTGTCCTATTTTGTGACAGTTGTAGCATTCAACTTTCCAGCTTCCAGCTTTCTGGTTCCTTCTCGGATTCTCCTTGTAATTTTTCTTATACTTGGAGTAGTTCTTTCTGAAATTGCTGAACCTTTGCATTATGAAAGCCATTTCTTCCTCAAAATCTAGTGGATTTGGAGGTTTCACATCAGATAAGCTCTTATTAGGGGACTCGGCTGCAAATGCGATTCCCTTCTCTGCAGGCTCAGTTGAGGATGAGCTTGGAAGCTCGAACTCATAAGCCTTTAGATCAGAGAACAGCTCCTGAATTTTTATCTTATTAAGGTCTTTGGACTCTCTCATAGCTACAGCCTTCATGCTCCATTCGGGATTTAGAGATCTGAGGATCTTTAGTGCCATTTCCCTGTTGCCATAGGTTTTGCCCAGGGAGTTGATCTCATTGATAATTTCAGTGAACCTTGTGTCCACTTGGTCTATTGATTCACCATTCTTCATTTTAAAGTTGTCAAACTTTTGGATAGCTATTGACAACTTGTTTTCCTTGATCAGCTCCGTTCCTTCACACATTAGAGCTAATGTGTCCCAAATTTCTTTGGCATTCTTACAATTTTTGATCTTGACCATTGTGGATTTGTCAAGAGTTTGGTATAGCACACCTGCGGCCTGTTGTCAAGATTGGCGGCCTTTCTCTCTTCGGGGTCAGCTCCGTTCTCTTCTTAGGAATCTTTTCGGGCCTCCCAGCTGCGATCTCCTCGGCTGTATTGTCCTTCTCGAAAATGAATGGACCGTCTTCAATGATGCACCACATGTCGTCATGGATTGAAGATAAATGTGCCTGCATTCTTATCTTCCATAGATCATACTCACAATCGAAAATACAGGAGTCTAGAGTGCATGTGTTCCATTATAACGTGAGAGATAAGATATATATCTAGTATAGATCTGGTTCGTGAGAAAAAAATGAACCAACCTCTCCGATACCACTTGTAGGTCACAAGTCGTCCAGGAACAAGTCTAGAGGGGGGGGTGAATAGACTTGTTGAAACTCTTGAACTCTTTTTCTCGAAGAGTGAGTTTCTTCAGCTGATGGTCAAACAAATGACTTGGAGTCATTTGTTCTTGGATATGTGCGGAAGTCAGCTGATGACGAATATAAATTAACTTAATGAAACACTTAACAATGTATGCAGCAGTTAGAGTATGATGCAGTAAAACAGTAAATAACACAGGCAATTTATAGTGGTCTCAGAGGTGGGGTAATCCTCTACTAATCCACTTTTCTCCAAACCAGTTGGAGATGAATTCACTATAACTTTCAACCAGTGATAAATATTACAGTGATTTAACCACAATACAACAGCTTCCAACCAGTGGAAATCCGTGCCGTTGTACACACACTTGACTGCCTTGCACCTCTTGATCCTCGATCCTCGGATGCCTTTACAGTCTCTTACTTCAACCAGTGAAGTACCCCGTACTCAAGATTTATAGACAAGAGTGTTTGTCTTCTCCAACTTAAGAGATTCTTTAAGAATGAACTTCTAGATCTGCTCTTTTCACGATGCTATTTGATTGCTTGAGATTGCTTTGTTTGCTTTGATCGCTAGAGTATATGTTCGCACCGGTAGTTGCTCAGTTTCAAGTCTCTGGGTATATATAGATCACGATTTCTGAGCTTCTTTCTTGTAGCCGTTGCAAATCTGAACAAATCCGTCCGTTGGAGGGAGACTTCATTGTTTAATCTTTCTGAACGTTGCAAGGCTGGATTCCCATTATTTAATTTTATCTTCCGACCGTTGTGAGGACTTCTGCATGTGAGCGCCGAATCTTTTGAATATAAAAGGATTAAAGTCTTCTCGGTGGGTCTTTTCGGCTACTGCCTCTTCCAGACTCAAACCATTAGCGCATGCTACTGGCAAAGCTAGCGCGCGCTACTCGACACGAATAGCGTGCGTTAACTCACGCCTAGCATGTGTTAAATGCCAGTCCAGAGAGCAGAACTCGGCTACTGCCACTGCCCTACTCAGACCATTAGCGAGCGCTACTAGCGAAGCTAGCGCACGCTACGAAACAGAATTACCGTGTGCTACCTGCTCCATCCAATAACATCGCCATAAGGTCCAATCAATACGAACATGTTCCGAATGATACGAAACTATAGAATCAACAACATCTCGATGGGTGCTTACAAGAGCGATAAAGGCAAAAGAACGACAAGGTCAAAATCATAAAAAAATACAGGTATTACAGTGTTATGTTATAAACAATGGGAATGATCAACTCAAAACCTTCGACGAAAAGTATGATGAAGGTGTATTTGTAGGACACTCCTCTGTCAGGAAAGCTTTCAGGATATTTTATAAGGAGAAGCTGACAATAGAGGAATTCGTCCATATAGTATTCGATGAACCCCATTGTCATCCTACAAGAGTAGAAGGCATAACTCAGAACATCAAAACACCTTCCATCGATGATCCCCAAACTCCAATAGAACCTGTCGTAGACCTAGAAATTATCCCGCTGCTGGAAGATCAGAAGCAGTCGAAGTTGATGCTGTACAAGCTGAAGCCGAGACTCCAGCACCACAAGATATAACATGGGACTCCGAGTTAGAACCTGACAAGAGATGGCTGAGAGATCACCCCCAGGAGTTGATTATAGGATATATCGATGCTGGTGTAACCGCTAGTAGGAGAATACAGAGTACACAAGGAACTGTACTCTATGCACAAGATGAAATACTTTTGAAAAGTCTCAATTTTCTATATGGAAATCTCAAGCCGAACCTAGGAGACTAGCTATGTGCACTCTAGCTGTATTCTTAGCCCAGTCCGAACCTATTTTGACCAATGAAGCTCTGAATAATTCACATTGGATCACTTATATGAAAGAAGAGCTAAATGATTTCGAAAGAAACAATGTATGGTATTCTAAAACCCTCAGAGCCATCCGGGAATATTACAGTGTCGTGGGTCCCAAGACGGAACCCACAAGGCTAAAAGACATTTTTACAAACATTCCAAGTATGCCTAAGCGGCAATGACGGTAACATCTTTTTAAAATATGCAGTGGCTTTATGAAAAGTCCATTTATCAATACCGTCGTAAAATCTCATTTGAAAGTACAAGGCCAAAACGCCAAAGTTCAACAGTTTCAAAAGTGTGCTTTAAGCCATCACTTGCAAGTACCGATAAAATATTTTAGAAAATGATTTTCCAAAGTAACTTAAGTTGCCATAAACCAAAAGGCCATTTAAAAATACTCACGCAGCGGAAAAGACAAAAAGTTAAAAATACTCTAGCAGCAGAATACAACAACTAATCAAAGTACTCAATTCACAAACACATGGCATAGCCAGTATCCTCCGGGAAGCTCATCTATTCATGACCTCTACAAGCTCAATATCCCAAGAACCTAAAAACAAAGCCCGCGATGGGGTCAGCCATAATACTCAACAATGATAACGATCACATCACATCAATAATTTCATACCAATGAAAATACTAAGTAAGAATACTACCAATGTAATCTTACCATCATAACTTTATAACTCGTGATAATCCTCATCAAAACAACCTCGCCATATTCCACATCTCGTATTTCTCAAAAACATACTAAATCGTACACAAACATTGGTACTGTATCTCAGACAATACCTAAGATTCTCAAAACATCATCATAACTCACTGATACGAAATATACCAACTTTGACCAATCTAGTCCATCAGATAACATCCTCAAATCTCAATATGATAATCAATTGTCCATCAAATGACAAGTACCAAGAAGGAAATAAGGAGCATACCTCAAGATACGCAATGCCACGACAAATCAGGTCAGTCTAATCCGAGATCAAATCAATACACATACGGACATGGTCCTAACACAAGACCTACAAATGCATACTCATATGACAAAGTCAATATGCTCACAACAATAACAACAATGTATACTCAGTGGAAATCTGATGATCCAGCGCACACAGCATAGATCCCAAGATGATCCTACTAGATCAACACGAGGTGGATAACCAACAATATACATATGTACAACAACAATACATGGTAAATCCAATGATGCGAATCCACATGATTCCATCAACACAACACAGGGTAATCCAATGATCCAGCGCCCTCAGCATAGATATGAAGATGATCCCGTCGGACCAACATGAGGTGGAAAATCCGTCCAATGATCCAGCGCCCTCAGCATATATCCCAAGGTGATCCCGTCGGACCAACACGTGGTGGACAACTGATCCATCGCCCTCAGCATAGATCACACGATCCAGTCGGATCAGTACAACATACACAATACAACTATGCATACACATATGCAAATCAATATGTTCATCAACATGAACAACATATGAATCAATAACATGAACGACATTATGACAAATCAACTTGGACGACCTCATGTTCGACAACATGAATGACAATATGCATGATCAAAATCATCAACATTAAATCAAAATCAAATTAAGATACTTGCCCCCAGTCCTTTGGGAGCAATCTCGATATCAAATCAACATCAACGATTATCCTCAATATTCGACGATCTAAAATACCACGGCCATAGATAACTCATACCCTCGTCTTTACCATAATGTACCCTCGATACCCAAGCATATCAATCACCAATGTAAATCATGTACATTATGATTTAATTCCCAAAATCAAAAAACAATGTACAATCCCAAATCTCCAGAGTTCACAATTATAATCATTGTTATACGAATTTTATATGAATGAAACTGAAACCATTCATTAAATATTATAAACTATGCAAGTAGTAACTTGCCTTGATACCGATACGATGATAATGAAGCTGTTACCAAGTCCTTGTCGTCGTCTACAAGTTCCTCGTCCCTAACCAATGCAATTCACGGACATCCTCGAACTCGACCGCAACATATTACTCTAATCGATGATCAATCTTCACAACCTATTGTAATAATCGATAAACAACAAGTTCGATAACAATCAACAATCGATATAACCAATCGACAAACCCAACGGTTCCACAATATCTCGATTAAATATAAATCCAAACAACCCAAATCAATCAATCATGAATCCACAGCCACAATACGATTCCATAACCCGATAATCATACCAACAGTCAATTCAACCCGATAACCAGATTATAACATTCTCAATTCCAAAATCAATCTCATATACAATTCAAGAGTTCCTCAAGAACGTGAATTAATCCATAAGCACATCCAATTAACATCACCTTGTTCATAATCACCAAGACAACATAATCCAATATGTTATATAACCTCTAACCTAATTACATTTCACTCATAACCCGATCAATACACATATATCATCATCTTCTTCGACATGCATTATTCAGAACACCAAGAATCATAGCAATACTACCATAATCGTCATCATACGAAGTAAACAACAATAATAACATCGAGAATCCGAAATGAAAGAGGGAATTACATCGACATATCTTTTCATCACGATCCAAAACCATTACAATCATATCAATACTCATATATCAACAACAAAACCCGATTACATCATACGAGCATGTTTGAACGAATTTCAACCCTTACAACATGAATAACCTTAATCCATATCTTCAATCTCTTGTCACAATACCATTTATTCATGTATAATATCATAATAACAAAAAGGTATATCAACATGCTTCCTAACATGTAAACATCATTCCAAACTCGAGCTATAATGAGAGGAATTACAAATGTTACCTGATATTGAAGAACTATGATTAAGAACAATCGAACTCCTTCCAATAATTATTATCAACTCTAAGAACAACTCCAACCTATGCTCCCCAAGCTCATAACCGAGTTAGAAGAGCCCAAAATCGACCTTAGAGGGTTGAAAGACGACGAAACGAGGTGGAACTCCTCCAAATAGCAAAATGACAGAGTCTAACATATATATAAGCTTTCCGACCTTACGTACGTTACATGACCATCTTAACGTACATAGAATCCTTTACATACGTTATTGAATGTCGATATCGTACGTAACACTACTCCAGAACCCACTGCCTCATTTCGTACTTTGTATTACGTACGTAACATATGTGCCATAGCGTACGTAACATAGAGTTGACTTGCTACAATAATATATCCATTTAACGTACGTAATGTACCACTCATAACGTACGTTAACTCGGAGTTGACTTCTCCTTTCCACATCTGTGCCGAAAGTTGACGACACTTCGGACCCTGTCTGATTCTCTTCATAAAGTATGTTATATACTCAACGTAATGTATGTTATGGATTGGGCTTAACGTACGTAAGCTCCTATGCTTAACGTACGCTACGCTTGTATTGACAAAGCCCTCTGAGCAGACGATTGCATCTCACCTGATACGTTAACGTACGTAACGAAGTCACCTTAACGTACGTAACTTCAAATCTTAACATACGTAAGCTCGTACGCTTAACATACATTATGGCTTCTATACTTAGCCATTTACAACTGCTCCTGATCATCGTCTCAATATACCGAATACATATACACGACACGGTGAATACATATACTCGTCCCAATAACATTCTCATACGATACATAAAATCCTCAAATGCAATTGTCGACCAAGTACGACGATTATACCAATACAGATGTCTCAGTCCTTCAATTATTTTATCCATACTGTACAGATTCCACACTGTACAATATAATTCGGATAAAATAACATTAAACAATCATAGAAGAAATTCAGGATAATACAGGTATCTTGTACCCAAGCCAGATCATCAAGCTGTGATTGGAACTAAATGGGTATTTAGAAACAAAAAGGATGAAAATGGACTTGTCATAAGAAATAAATCCCGACTAGTCGGTTACAGATATGAAGAAGGCATAGACTATGATGAAACTTTTACCCCTGTAGCCAGACTATAAGCCATCAGGATATTCCTAGAATTCGCCGCCCATAAGAATTTAATAGTATATCAAATGGATGTTAAGAGTGCATTCCTGAACGGAGATCTCGCCGAAAAAGTCTATGTTGAACAGCCACCAGGGTTTATCAACACTGAAGTCGAAGACCTAGTGTACAGGCTAAGGAAAGCACTGTATGGACTTAAACTGTAATACCCACATTTTTTTTCTTACTTTCTCTTCTGTTTCGTCCAACCGTATCGACTCGACTGTGTTCGTTAATGCTCCTGACCTGGTGTTGTTTCCCACCTTTGTCATTCGAACGAGTTCTGATATTGTCCCAAATTGATCTATATATCGTTGTGACCTTTCCAAGTTAGGAAAATTAGTCTCGTTTTCGATCTTCCAACCCTTGGGCGGTGGAATTCCGTATTTGTTCAGCGATTGGCTTGCGTTTTGATTGATGTACCGTTGGGTTGGTCAATCATATTGATTTTCGTCCGTTGTGTTTTGTGATTGTTCGGATAATTGACTTAATTGTATTATCCATTTGATGACGCTTGTCACTTGTTGGTTTTGTATATCCCTAACGGCGACGTCGTGTTGGTCGTCGTGGAGCGTGTTTTCACGCCGTATATTCCTTTGCGTTGCTTGTAACGCGCCGATGGGCGTAAGTTACGTGTTTCCTGCGTATCTCGTTGAGTTTTCTGGTGGGATATTGCTTCTCCTACTTGTTTTAAGTTTCGGACGAAACTTCTTTTAAGGAGGGTAGAATGTAATATCCGCAATTTCGATTTTTCGGTAAATTTCTTTTTCACCGAGTCCGCTTTTGACGACTCGCTCATGACCGCTTCGTCATTTCGAGAATGATTAATTTCGACTTTTTGTCATCCGTAATACCGGTTGTAATTCATTCGTTTTCATTCAAGAATTATCACCAGTAATTGTCACTCGGTATTTCACTCAATTATAATCATTCATCAATCATATTCATTCACCGTGTTCACCGCTCGAAAACTTCGAGTTGTGTATCATTATTGTTCATTGTTTCAACTTTCATCATATGAATTCGACTTTGTTAGATCACCATTAATTTTTGGTAACTCCAAAAATTCTAAATCCTTGCAATATTATAGAGCATCGAATTAGCTTTCCATTGGTTCAAACGGTGAGTCAATAGGAGTCCTGGACGAGAGTTATGATCGTTGCTCACCCGCTCATTTTTCGACTTTCGGCCGATCACGCCGACCGGACTCGGCCGTGTCGTCCGACACGCCCGTGCCGCACTCGTCCGATAAGCCGGAAGCGATCGCTCAGACTCGACCGTCGCCTGCACGGCCGCGTTGCACTCGTCCGGATAAGCCGGTAGCGACGCCTGCAGGCCCGACCGTGTTCCAGTGACACGGTCGAGTCAATGCCGAGCGCCCTTCGCGACAAGACCGTGCCATACAGACACGGTCGAGTCCCCGCTGCCAATCACAAGGCCACGACCGTGTCATGTCGGACACGGCCGAGTCTCTGTCACCCTATTTAAGGCACAGCGGCGTATTTTTCGCTTGATTTCTCATTCCTTTTCTTCCTGCTCATGTGTGGGTGTATACATCATGGAGACATGATGTTGTTCTTTCAATCCATGAAGTTTTGAGGCTCATATCATCAATCATCCGTTCTATAACATCCTCCGATCTACTGATCACGCGATTTCCTAGAAATCTAATTTTGGGGATTTTGGGTATTTTGGTTGTTTTCGTCCGATTAATCCGATTTAACTTGGTATTATGATAGATTGATGATTATTAAGATGTATTACATCTTTTCCCTTAATATTCCATGGTTGGATCGTATCGATTCGTTGTTTTGGTCGAGTTCTTGATCGACGCCTTGAAGGTGTTCGGAAATGTCGTAGAGGGGTTTTCGGCGTTCTACGATTATTCTTCCTCGTATGATCGATGATTTATTGATTATATGTTGTTAGGTCGAATTCTTGCGAAGAACTCGAGTCGAAACCTTCCGCTCGCCGCTTTCTTCAAGCTTTTCGATCGTGGGCGTATTCTTTGTCTTCACGAGAATCAGAGGTGTTCGAGGTGTCCCGACTGAGCCGTGTTCATAGGAGTGTCCGGTGTCGATTATCGAGGCAAGTACCTTGCCCATACATTACGTGTTTTGTGGATATAATGGTTGTTAATCGTCGATATGTGCTAAATAAATATTCATAACCATCTTTCTCAAAAGTATCAGATATTTACCAACAAGGTTTTCTTAAAGACGACTTGTGTGTTCCGAGAATTAATATGCTTAATTGAATACGTGTATTAATGTTGAGTATAAGATCGTAATACTTTCGTGTGACGCCATTGTGTGTGATTACGTTGTCGGTAAGTTTTGAAGTTTAGTCCTTTGTTAAAGCCGACGTGGAGACATGTGGTTATCGATGAATTATGTGAATTTATGTGATATTGGTTGTGCCGTTCGGTCTTTGTTGGAATAGTGTGCTTTCTTGTTGATAGTATTAGTTCGGGTTATGAGTATATGTTGGATGAATCGCCATTCTAGTAAGGTACCTCGACTATATATACCGTGATTGACCTTCGAGGCTTGTGGTTTGCAAATCGTGATTTCGAACGTGTGTGTGTTGTTCCTTCCACCGAGTGTCCGACGATGTCCGGGGTCGAGCATTAAGGGGTACGGCCACGGAAGTGGACTTGGGTGCGTGTGTGGATGAACTTCCACCGGAGTGTCCGACGGGATGTCCGGGGTCGATACTAAGGGGTACGGCCGCGGAAGTGGTTTCCCACCCGAGTGTCCGACGGATGTCCGGGGTCGATACTAAGGGGTACGGCCGCGGGTTACCATTGTGGTTTTTCATCTTGAGGATGGCGATGTTATCGTTAATTGTGATATTGTCAGAGTATCACAATGCTTTGTGCTCGGGTTGAGAGACATTGTATATCGAGTCTTGGTGCTTGGCTAGAATGGCATAGGATTAATGTGTTATGTGTAATGTGTCCTTGTAAGTGATTTGAAGTGGATGATCGGGTCGTGGACCCCGTGTTTTGTGACCGGAATGGTTGGGTCGTGGACCCCGTGTTTTGTTAAACGGATTTGTATTTTGAAAAATGAACTTTGGGGTCATGACCTAAATGGCTTCGAGGAACTTTAGAATTTTTCAATTTCTAACGCTTTTAAAACTCCGAGATTTGGAAATGTTTTCAAAGTGCTTACTTACTTCGTTTCTACTTTCAAGACTTGAACTATTTTTAACTAAATATACCTCGGGAAGTATTTCGTTGTATTCTCGGAATGTGTTGTGTATGGCTCGTATTTGCACTTTATACTTGCACTAGCGAAACAGTGGAGTTTGCTAACCCCGAGTAATCTGGGGTGGATATCTCAGATTGTGTCCGTGTACATGCAAAGTTGTCGGGAGCAAGACACGGGATCGGCACGAGGGATGATGAAAGACGAATGATACTAATCACACGAAGACCGCTTTGACTTGATTAGTCGGAGTCCATTGTATTGTCTTTTCCATTGCCTTATTGTTCGTTGCAAGTATTTTACCCTTGCATGTGTATGAGTCTGGATGAGTTTATGTATTTTGATTTGTAAGTCGCTGACGGAAGACCAAATCGGTCTATTGATTCGTTATTTTGATTCATCGATGTAATGTAATGTGTTGTGTTGATGTCTAGCTGGTGGATCCTCACGGAAAGGGTCTGCGGCGTGTAATATTCCCGCTTGATGCGGGGTGTTACATTTATGGTATCGAGAGCTTAGGTTGCGGAAACCTAGCCGCCGGGTCCATCGTGTATTGTTGGGTCTTGTCTTGTCGATTGAGTCCGATCGATGTCGTGTCGCGACGCGTCGCTTTGGAATGTCGGCCGTGATTAGTATCGGGATGCACCATCATCTTCGTGCGATCCGTGGATGTAAGTCTCCTACTACAAAGTTGTACCAAGAGCTATACGAGCTGTGTGATTTTGTGTTATGTAGTTAATATTTGAAGATGCATCGTGAGTAAGTGACATATATTTGTTGATTCCGTCTTGCGCTAAAATGTAGAATGATATTCTGAATGTATCCTTGTATAAATCATTTTTCTTACAAGAGTATAAACCTTGGAATTTTAAGTTTTCGAATCCTTTCGGGGAGTCACGTAGAATTTTTAAAATGCCCTCCAAAGGAGGAAAAAGTTGATTTTCGTATGTTGACCACAAGGTGAAAGTTCGAAAACTCGAATTATTGATAATTCTTTTCCACCGTACTATAAGTTTTCAAAACTCGAGTTTTTAACTCAAATAAGGTCTTCAAAATATACTCAAGACGTGACTCGCTTGTAACTTTTCGGTTTCATGAATGTTGGTCAAAAGATGCGTATTGATGATGCTCTCGTTGTTGAGCAAGGTGCAGCGCTTTAAAATTAAAATAGTAACGTGAATGTTGAGTCCATCGGTATGTATGTGTTGAGATAGTCCTCTATATTGAGAAGTAAAATTTTCATTTTTGTAGGATGATTTTCTTTTGATGGTTGCTTGCGAGTTGTTATAATTATGTGAGTCGATGACATTTAGACTTGTATGTTGTTGCTTACTTGTAACCTTCGAGTCTAGTATTACCTCATATATGTTTGCAATCGTGTTGGTGATTAGAGCAGTTAGCACAGGCTTAGTACGAGCCTAGCGCGCGCTAACGTGGCGTGTTTAGCGCACGTTAACCTTTGTTGTAACGCGCGCTAATCAACCTGGGCAGAGGCTATGGAACCGCATTATAGCCGTCAGGTCTAACTTTTACTGCCAATCACTTGTAGTTGTATTCTCTACGTGGTGTCTAGTGATAACAACTGTTGTGCGTGAATGCGTGTTAAGACTTTTCGTATTGCTAGGTGATATTTGATTGTGGTTGATGAATTGATAAATTATGTCTGCTGTGTGTGTTCAAAAACACTTTCCTGGAAACTTCACAAAGTTTTGACGGTTCGATTAATCGGCGGCTCCGTGTATACTTTGAAAATTATTTGGAAATTGGCAAGCCGGCCTTGGATTCTCAAATAAAACCTCGACGGTATTTGAAAGAGTTGTTTTAAAGTACCTTGAATATTTTCTAAAGTATTACCGTCGTTGATGTCTGTGAAGTGTTGGGAGGATTTTCGAAAATTATTTTAACGTATTGTTGCATTTTCAAATATTTTGAGTGAATGATTTTCAAAAATCTTTCACACCATAAAAATATTTTATTTCAAAAAAACAATGCGATTTTTATTTTCAAAAAAAATATAGTGAAAGATGAAAAATCTCACTCGATGTAAAGTTCAAACTCGGATTTAGAAATGTTAGAGTATGTAAGAATGATTTGATGATCTTGCATGGTTAACTTGTTAGTTATTAACGGTGATGATTATACGTAGAGGCTTGATGACTTCAAATGATTTCAAATGAGACGGTTAAAATATGTTGTTTACAAGTTTTGATGGAACAACCCGAGGTACCAAAAGTATTTTTAAAGTTTATTTTAAATAGCATACAAATCTAAGGATTTTCAAAAGATTTCCTTTAAAAGGATACCTCGTGGATTTTCTTTTCGAGTTGTTATTGGTTACCTTATGTGATATGTCGTGCTGAGTTGGTACTTTAGCTTAATATTTTGCGAAGTTGTACAATCGTATTGAGTGGGAATCTGCTTAGTATGCCGATGGGCAGAGGACACAGTCGTGACCACGATACTAATGGCCTTGAAGATCGGATGTGGACCAAGAGGGTATAGTCGGAAAGGTTGCTATTCCAGCACTTCGTTCTCGTTGTTTAGGTTTCGGGACGAAACCTCTTTTAAAGGTGATATGATGTAATACCCACATTTTTTTTCTTACTTTCTCTTCTGTTTCGTCCAACCGTATCGACTCGACTGTGTTCGTTAATGCTCCTGACCTGGTGTTGTTTCCCACCTTTGTCATTCGAACGAGTTCTGATATTGTCCCAAATTGATCTATATATCGTTGTGACCTTTCCAAGTTAGGAAAATTAGTCTCGTTTTCGATCTTCCAACCCTTGGGCGGTGGAATTCCGTATTTGTTCAGCGATTGGCTTGCGTTTTGATTGATGTACCGTTGGGTTGGTCAATCATATTGATTTTCGTCCGTTGTGTTTTGTGATTGTTCGGATAATTGACTTAATTGTATTATCCATTTGATGACGCTTGTCACTTGTTGGTTTTGTATATCCCTAACGGCGACGTCGTGTTGGTCGTCGTGGAGCGTGTTTTCACGCCGTATATTCCTTTGCGTTGCTTGTAACGTTTCGCCGATGGGCGTAAGTTACGTGTTTCCTTGCGTATCTCGTTGAGTTTTCCTGGTGGGATATTGCTTCTCCCTACTTGTTTTAAGTTTCGGGACGAAACTTCTTTTAAGGAGGGTAGAATGTAATATCCGCAATTTCTGATTTTTCGGTAAATTTCTTTTTCACCGAGTCCGTTTTGACGACTTCGCTCATGACCGTTCGTCATTTCGAGAATGATTAATTACGGACTTTTTGTCATCCGTGTAATACCGGTTGTAATTCATTCGTTTTCATTCGGTAATTATCGATCGGTAATTGTCACTCGGTGTATTTCACTCAATTATAATCATTCATCAATCATATTCATTCACCGTGTTCACCGCTCGGAAAAACTTCGAGTTGTGTATCATTATTGTTCATTGTTTCAACTTTCATCATATGAATTCGACTTTGTTAGATCACCATTAATTTTTGGTAACTCCAAAATTCTAAATCCTGCAATATTATAGAGCATCGAATTAGCTTTCCATTGGTTCAAACGGTGAGTCAATCGAGTCGGACGAGAGAGTTATGATCGTTTTCGTTCACCCGCTCATTTTTCGACTTTGGCCGATCATCGCCGACGGACTCGGCCGTGTCGTCCAACACGGCCCGTGCCGCACTCGTCCGGATAAGCCGGAAGCGGCGCCTCGAGGACTCGGCCGTGTAAATGCAGCGCGGCCGTGCCGTACTCGTCCGAGATAAGCGGTGCGGCGCGCAGAGGCCGGCCGTGTTCCAGGACACGGTCGAGTCAATGCCGCGCCCCTTGGCGACACGGCCGTGCCATACGGGACACGGTCGAGTCCTGCCCGCCAAGCTGCGCGCCACGGCCGTGTCATGTCGGACACGGTCGAGTCTGTCGGCTATTTAAGGCGTGGCGGCGTATTTTCGCCGATTTCTCATTCCTTTTCTTCCGTTCGCGGTGTGGGTGTATACATCATGGAGACATGATGTTGTTCTTTCAATCCATGAAGTTTTGAGGCTCATATCATCAATCATCCGTCTATAACATCCTCCGATCTAGAATCGAATCGATTTCCTAGAAATCTAATTTTGGGGATTTTGGGTATTTTGGTTGTTTTCGTCCGATTAATCCGATTTAACTTGGTATTATGATAGATTGATGATTATTAAGATGTATTACATCTTTTCCCTTAATATTCCATGGTTGGATCGTATCGATTCGTTGTTTTGGTCGAGTTCTTGATCGACGCCTTGAAGGTGTTCGGTAAAATGTCGTAGAGGGGTTTTCGGGCGTTCTACGATTATTCTTCCTCGTATGATCGATGATTTATTGATTATATGTTGTTAGGGTCGAATTCTTGCGAAGAACTCGAGTCGGAAACCTTCCGTTCGTCGTTTTCTTCAAGCTTTTCGATCGTGGGCGTATTCTTTGTCTTCGCCGGAGAATTGTAGGTGTTCGAGGTGTCCCGACTGAGCCGTGTTCATAGGAGTGTCCGGTGTCGATTATCGAGGCAAGTACCTTGCCCATACATTACGTTTTTTGTGGATATAATGGTTGTTAATCGTCGATATGTGCTAAATAAATATTCATAACCATCTTTCTCAAAAGTATCGGTATATTTACCAACAAGGTTTTCTTAAAGACGACTTGTGTGTTCCGAGAATTAATATGCTTAATTGAATACGTGTATTAATGTTGAGTATAAGATCGTAATACTTTCGTGTGACGCCATTGTGTGTGATTACGTTGTCGGTAAGTTTTGAAGTTTAGTCCTTTGTTAAAGCTGTACGTGGAGACATGTGGTTATCGATGAATTATGTGAATTTATGTGATATTGGTTGTGCCGTTCGGTCTTTGTTGGAATAGTGTGCTTTCTTGTTGATAGTATTAGTTACGGGTTATGAGTATATGTTGGATGAATGGCCATTCTAGTAAGGTACCTCGACTATATATCTGTGATTGACCTTCGAGGCTTGTGGTTTGCAAATGTGATTTTGGAACGTGTGTGTGTGTGTTGTTCCTTCCACCGGAGTGTCCGACGGGATGTCCGGGGTCGATACTAAGGGGTACGGCCACGGAAGTGGACTTGGGTGCGTGTGTGGATGAACTTCCACCGGAGTGTCCGACGGGATGTCCGGGGTCGATACTAAGGGGTACGGCCGCGGAAGAGGAATCCCACACGGAGAGACCGACGGGATGTCTGGGGGTCGATACTAAGGGGTACGGCCGCGGGTTACCAGTTGTGGTTTTTCATCTTGAGGATGGCGATGTTATCGTTAATTGTGATATTGTCCGGAGTATCACAATGCTTTGTGCTCGGGGTTGAGAGACATTGTATATCGAGTCTTGGTGCTTGGCTAGAATGGCATAGGATTAATGTGTTATTTGTTATGTGTCCTTGTAAGTGATTTGAAGTGGATTATCGTGTCGTGGACCTGTGTTTTGTGACCGGAATGGTTGGGTCGTGGACCCGTGTTTTGATAAACGGATTTGTATTTTGAAAAATGAACTTTGGGGCTGTGACCCTAAATGGCTTTCGAGGAACTTTAGAATTTTTCAATTTCTAACGTTTTTAAAACTCCCGAGATTTGGAAATGTTTTCAAAGTGATTACTTACTTCGTTTCTACTTTCAAGACTTGAACTATTTTTAACTAAATATACCTCGGGAAGTATTTCGTTGTATTCTCGGAATGTGTTGTGTATGGCTCGTATTTGCACTTTATACTTGCACTAGCGAAACAGTGGAGTTTTGCTAACCCCGAGTAATCGGGGGGTGGATATCTGTATTGTGTCCGGTACATGCAGGTTGTCGGGAGCAAGACACAGGATCGGCACGAGGGATGATGAAAGACGAATGATACTAATCACACGAAGACCAGTTTTGACTTCAGTTAGTCGGAGTCCATTGTATTGTCTTTTCCGCTGTCTTATTGTTCGTCGTTGCAAGTATTTTACCCTTGCATGTGTATGAGTCTGGATGAGTTTATGTATTTTGATTTGTAAGTCAGTGACGGAAGACCAAATCGGTCTATTGATTCGTTATTTTGATTCATCAGTATGTAATGTAATGTGTTGTGTTGATGTCTAGCCTGGTGGATCCTCACGGAGAGGGTCTGCGGCGTGTAATATTCCCGTTTGATCTGGGGGTGTTACATTTATGGTATCGAGCTTAGGTTGCGGAAACCTAGGTGCCGGGTCGATCGTGTATTGTTGGGTCTTGTCTTGTCGATTGAGTCGGTGATGTCGTGTCGCGACGCGTCGTTTGGAATGTCGGCCGTGATTAGTATCGGGATGCGGCCATCATCTTCGTGCGATCTGTGGATGTAAGTCTCCCTACTACGAGTTGTACCAAGAGCTATACGAGCTGTGTGATTTTGTGTTATGTAGTTAATATTTGAAGATGCATCGTGAGTAAGTGACATATATTTGTTGATTCCGTCTTGCGCTAAAATGTAGAATGATATTCTTGAATGTATCCTTGTATAAATCATTTTTCTTACAAGAGTATAAACCTTGGAATTTTAAGTTTTCGAATCCTTTCGGGAGTCACGTAAAATTTTTAAAATGCCCTCCAAAGGAGGAAAAAGTTGATTTTCGTATGTTGACCACAAGGTGAAAGTTCAAAACTCGAATTATTGATAATTCTTTTCCACTGTGTACTATAAGTTTTCAAAACTCGAGTTTTTAACTCAAATAAGGTCTTCAAAATATACTCAAGACGTGACTCTCGTTTGTAACTTTTCGGTTTCATGAATGTTGGTCAAAAGATGCGTATTGATGATGCTCTCGTTGTTGAGCGGTGGTGCGCTTTAAAATTAAAATAGTAACGTGAATGTTGAGTCCATCGGTATGTATGTGTTGAGATAGTCCTCTATATTGAGAAGTAAAATTTTCATTTTTGTAGGATGATTTTCTTTTGATGGTTGCTTGCGAGTTGTTATAATTATGTGAGTCGATGACATTTAGACTTGTATGTTGTTGCTTACTTGTAACCTTCGAGTCTAGTATTACCTCATATATGTTTGCAATCGTGTTGGTGATTAGAGCGGTTAGCACGGGCTTAGTACGAGCCTAGCGCGCGCTAACGTGGCGTGTTTAGCGCACGTTAACCTTTGTTGTAACGCGCGCTAATCAACACAGGCAGAGGCTATGGAACCGCATTATAGCCGTCAGGTCTAACTTTTGCCGCCAATCACTTGTAGTTGTATTCTCTACGTGGTGTCTAGTGATAACAAGCTGTTGTGCGTGAATGCGTGTTAAGACTTTTCGTATTGCTAGGTGATATTTGATTGTGGTTGATGAATTGATAAATTATGTCTGTGTGTGTTCAAAAACACTTTCTGGAAACTTCACAAAGTTTTGACGGTTCGATTAATCGGCGACTCCGTGTATACTTTGAAAATTATTTGGAAATTGGCAAGCCGGCCTTGATTCTCAAATAAAACCTCGACGGTATTTGAAAGAGTTGTTTTAAAGTACCTTGAATATTTTCTAAAGTATTACCGTCGTTGATGTCCTGTGAAGTGTTGGGAGGATTTTGAAAATTATTTTAACGTATTGTTGCATTTTCAAATATTTTGAGTGAATGATTTTCAAAAATCTTTCACACCATAAAAATATTTTATTTCAAAAACAATGCGATTTTTATTTTCAAAAAAAATATAGTGAAAGATGAAAAATCTCACTCGATGTAAAGTTCAAACTCGGATTTAGAAATGTTAGAGTATGTAAGAATGATTTGATGATCTTGCATGGTTAACTTGTTAGTTATTAACGGTGATGATTATACGTAGAGGCTTGATGACTTCAAATGATTTCAAATGAGACGGTTAAAATATGTTGTTTACAAGTTTTGATGGAACAACCCGAGGTACCAAAAGTATTTTTAAAGTTTATTTTAAATAGCATACAAATCTAAGGATTTTCAAAAGATTTCCTTTAAAAGGATACCTCGTGGATTTTCTTTTCGAGTTGTTATTGGTTACCTTATGTGATATGTCGTGCTGAGTTGGTACTTTAGCTTAATATTTTGCGAAGTTGTACAATCGTATTGAGTGGGAATCTGCTTAGTATGCCGATGGGCAGAGGACACAGTCGTGACCACGATACTAATGGCCTTGAAGATCGGATGTGGACCAAGAGGGTATAGTCGGAAAGGTTGCTATTCCAGCACTTCGTTCTCGTTGTTTAGGTTTCGGGACGAAACCTCTTTTAAAGGTGATATGATGTAATACCCACATTTTTTTTCTTACTTTCTCTTGCTTCGGCCCAACCGTATCGACTCGACTGTGTTCGTTAATGCTCCTGACCTGGTGTTGTTTCCCACCTTTGTCATTCGAACGAGTTCTGATATTGTCCCAAATTGATCTATATATCGTTGTGACCTTTCCAAGTTAGGAAAATTAGTCTCGTTTTCGATCTTCCAACCCTTGGGCGGTGGAATTCCGTATTTGTTCAGCGATTGGCTTGCGTTTTGATTGATGTACCGTTGGGTTGGTCAATCATATTGATTTTCGTCCGTTGTGTTTTGTGATTGTTCGGATAATTGACTTAATTGTATTATCCATTTGATGACGCTTGTCACTTGTTGGTTTTGTATATCCCTAACGGCGACGTCGTGTTGGTCGTCGTGGAGCGTGTTTTCACGCCGTATATTCCTTTGCGTTGCTTGTAACGTTTCGCCGATGGGCGTAAGTTACGTGTTTCCTTGCGTATCTCGTTGAGTTTTCCTGGTGGGATATTGCTTCTCCCTACTTGTTTTAAGTTTCGGGACGAAACTTCTTTTAAGGAGGGTAGAATGTAATATCCGCAATTTCCGATTTTTCGGTAAATTTCTTTTCACCGAGTCCGCTTTTGACGACTCGCTCATGACCGCTTCGGCCATTTCGAGAATGATTAATTTCGACTTTTTGTCATCCGTGTAATACCCGGTTGTAATTCATTCGTTTTCATTCAAGAATTATCACGGTAATTGTCACTCGTGTATTTCACTCAATTATAATCATTCATCAATCATATTCATTCACCGTGTTCACCGTTCGGAAAAACTTCGAGTTGTGTATCATTATTGTTCATTGTTTCAACTTTCATCATATGAATTCGACTTTGTTAGATCACCATTAATTTTTGGTAACTCCAAAAATTCTAAATCCTTGCAATATTATAGAGCATCGAATTAGCTTTCCATTGGTTCAAACGGTGAGTCAATCGGAGTCCGGACGAGAGAGTTATGATCGTTTTCGTTCACCCGCTCATTTTTCAGCTTTCGGCCGATCACTGCCGACCGGACTCGGCCGTGTCGTCCAACACGGCCCGTGCCGCACTCGTCCGGATAAGCCGGAAGCGACTGCCTCAGGACTCGACCGTGTCGTCTGGCACGGCCGTGCCGTACTCGTCCGGATAAGCCGGTAGCGACTGCCCAGAGGCCCGACCGTGTTCCAGGACACGGTCGAGTCAATGCCGAGCGCCCCTTCGCGACACGACCGTGCCATACAGGACACGGTCGAGTCTCGCCGCCAATGCGCGCCACGGCCGTGTCATGTCGGACACGGTCGAGTCTGTCGGCTATTTAAGGCGTGGCGGCGTATTTTTCGCTTGATTTCTCATTCCTTTTCTTCCGTTCGCATTTGTGGGTGTATACATCATGGAGACATGATGTTGTTCTTTCAATCCATGAAGTTTTGAGGCTCATATCATCAATCATCCGTCCTATAACATCCTCCGATCTACCGAATCAGGTCAGATTTCCTAGAAATCTAATTTTGGGTATTTTGGTTGTTTTCGTCCGATTAATCCGATTTAACTTGGTATTATGATAGATTGATGATTATTAAGATGTATTACATCTTTTCCCTTAATATTCCATGGTTGGATCGTATCGATTCGTTGTTTTGGTCGAGTTCTTGATCGACGCCTTGAAGGTGTTCGGTAAAATGTCGTAGAGGGGTTTTCGGGCGTTCTACGATTATTCTTCCTCGTATGATCGATGATTTATTGATTATATGTTGTTAGGGTCGAATTCTTGCGAAGAACTCGAGTCGGAAACCTTCCGTTCGTCGTTTTCTTCAAGCTTTTCGATCGTGGGCGTATTCTTTGTCTTCGCCGGAGAATTGTAGGTGTTCGAGGTGTCCCGACTGAGCCGTGTTCATAGGAGTGTCCGGTGTCGATTATCGAGGCAAGTACCTTGCCCATACATTACGTTTTTTGTGGATATAATGGTTGTTAATCGTCGATATGTGCTAAATAAATATTCATAACCATCTTTCTCAAAAGTATCGGTATATTTACCAACAAGGTTTTCTTAAAGACGACTTGTGTGTTCCGAGAATTAATATGCTTAATTGAATACGTGTATTAATGTTGAGTATAAGATCGTAATACTTTCGTGTGACGCCATTGTGTGTGATTACGTTGTCGGTAAGTTTTGAAGTTTAGTCCTTTGTTAAAGCTGTACGTGGAGACATGTGGTTATCGATGAATTATGTGAATTTATGTTCTATTGGTTGTGCCGTTCGGTCTTTGTTGGAATAGTGTGCTTTCTTGTTGATAGTATTAGTTCGGGTTATGAGTATATGTTGGATGAACTGCCATTCTAGTAAGGTACCTCGACTATATACTGTGATTTACCTTCGAGGCATGTGGTTTGCAACTGTGATTTTGGAACGTGTGTGTTTGTGTTGTTCATTCCACCATGAGTGTCCGACGGGATGTCTGTTGGTCGAAACTAAGGGGTACGGCCACGGAAGAGGACTTGGGTGCGTGTGTGGATGAACTTCCACCGGAGTGTCCGACGGGATGTCCGGGGTCGATACTAAGGGGTACGGCCGCGAAGTGGTTTCCCACCCGAGTGTCCGACGGGATGTCCGGGGTCGATACTAAGGGGTACGGCCGCGGGTTACCGCCAGGGTTTTTCATCTTGAGGATGGCGATGTTATCGTTAATTGTGATATTGTCCGGAGTATCACAATGCTTTGTGCTCGGGGTTGAGAGACATTGTATATCGAGTCTTGGTGCTTGGCTAGAATGGCATAGGATTAATGTGTTATGTGTAATGTGTCCTTGTAAGTGATTTGAAGTGGATGATCGGGTCGTGGACCCTGTGTTTTGTGACCGGAATGGTTGGGTCGTGGACCCCGTGTTTTGTTAAACGGATTTGTATTTTGAAAAATGAACTTTGGGGTGTGACCCTAAATGGCTTTCGAGGAACTTTAGAATTTTTCAATTTCTAACGTTTTTAAAACTCCCGAGATTTGGAAATGTTTTCAAAGTGATTACTTACTTCGTTTCTACTTTCAAGACTTGAACTATTTTTAACTAAATATACCTCGGGAAGTATTTCGTTGTATTCTCGGAATGTGTTGTGTATGGCTCGTATTTGCACTTTATACTTGCACTAGCGAAACAGTGGAGTTTTGCTAACCCCCGAGTAATCGGGGGGTGGATATCTGTATTGTGTCCAGGTACATGCAGGTTGTCGGGAGCAAGACACAGGATCGGCACGAGGGATGATGAAAGACGAATGATACTAATCACACGAAGACCAGTTTTGACTTCAGTTAGTCGGAGTCCATTGTATTGTCTTTTCCGCTGTCTTATTGTTCGTCGTTGCAAGTATTTTACCCTTGCATGTGTATGAGTCTGGATGAGTTTATGTATTTTGATTTGTAAGTCAGTGACGGAAGACCAAATCGGTCTATTGATTCGTTATTTTGATTCATCAGTATGTAATGTAATGTGTTGTGTTGATGTCTAGCCTGGTGGATCCTCACGGAGAGGGTCTGCGGCGTGTAATATTCCCGTTTGATCTGGGGGTGTTACATAAACAAGCGCCTATAGCCTGATATGCAACCCTGTCCCTGTACCTAATCAACAATGGATTTGAGAAAGGTGCAGTAAAAAAGACCCTCTTTAAAATACAGGTAAGTGAAGGTCTTTTAATGATACAAATATATGTCGATGATATTATATTTGGTCCAACTAACCTCGCTTTATGTCAAAGGTTCTCTCATCTAAAGCAAAGTAAATTTGAAATGATTATGATGAGAGAACTTAGATATTTTCTAGGATTGCAGGTTAAGCAATTGCCTACAAGTATATTCATCAACCAGGAAAAATACAGCAAAGAGCTGCTCAATAAATTCGGGATGAACAACTCCAAATCCTCATCCACTCCCATGAGAACTTCCACGCAAATTAGTACTGATGAAGCTGGAAAGCCGGTTGATCAATCACTTTACAGGAAGCTTATACGGTCTCTCTTGTACCTAACAGCTAGCAGGCCCGATATCTAGTTTGATGTAGGAGTGTGTGCTCGGTATCGGGCAGCACCTAAGGAAGTCACACTTCACCACAGCCAAACGAATCCTTAAGTACGTGAAAGGAACAATTGATGTAGGATTGTGGTATCCTAAGGAAGGAGGATTCGAGTTGGTAGGATACGGCGACTCGGATCTCGGAGGCTATAAGTTGGATAGGAAGAGTACAAACGGCACTTGTCACTTCCGTGGACCTAGACTTGTGTCATCATTCAGTAAGAAGCAATTGTCCAACTCGCTTTCTACAACTGAGTCGGAATATTATGCCGCTGGAAGTTGTTGTATGCAGATTCTCTGGATGCAACAACAGTTACAAGATTATGGAATCAGCACCAAAGAAACTCCAATCATGTGCGATAGCACGAGTGCAATTGCAATCACGCACAACTGTATATTGCACTTGGGAACTAAGTTTGTTGATATGAAGCATCATTTCATTAGCCAACATCTTTACAAAACCTCTCAGCACAACCAGATTATGCATGCTTCGTCAGGAATTGGGAATGTTACAGCCAGACTCTCTGTAAGTTTTACATTTTACTCATCAATTGAGGGGGAATGCTGTAAGACCTAAGAATACAGTATCCACTTTAATTAATTGTACACTCAGAACAGGTAAGATCTTACTGTAGGAAGAAGAAGGCATAAAACCTTCCTACAGGTGACGTGTGCGTTAATTAATGTGGAATATAGTACGACTCATGAATACAGTATTAATCCAATATTGTTTTAAGAATTGAATCTTGTATGTACCTTTTAAGGGGGAACACTATATTTTCGAGGATACAGCACATATATTGTATGATATCAATTAATATTATAATCATATCTAATTCACACACTTTCTCATAGCAAACTATTTTAAGTCCACGTGCTCTGTCTGAATTTAAAATGTTTTATCCTTTAATAGTGTTAAAGACACCTAGACTTTACTTCCTTAAATACCGCGACTTCAAAATTCAAACCACTGTTTCGTGCAATAGTGGAAGACGAACTATGTCAGAAGTGGGACTGTCTATTATTTCAAAACTGACAGACTAGACGTACAAGTTACATTTGAATCCATCATGTACGTTCTTTCAAAGACGGTTCCCATCCCTTAAATCTGACCGTTCACTGTTAACCTAGTCTTCTCTGCACCCAATAAAAGGACAGTACATTGCTCTCACAGATTCTTTATGCTTTCTGCAATATTGAACGAGTCTAAGCAATCTGTCTACATATCCTCTGCATGTTGGGTACCAAATCGGATATTGCGCCGTTTGTGCGGAAGCGAATATAAAGTGCGGAAAATAAACGACACACAGATTTATAGAGGTTCGGCTATTAACGAAGCCTACGTCCTCTCTTCAAGATCTTTTTCAAAAGGCTTAAGATCAAAACCTCTGCACCTCTCTTCTATCGGTCGAGGGATTACCGTTACAAGCTCGTCTTCAATCGGTCCGAGTAAGACCGTTCTTACTTGTCTTTTTATCGGTCCAAGTTAAACTGTTTTCCTTTTCTATCGGACAAGGAATCAACCGCTCTAGCTTTCTATGGGTACTAGATAAACCTCACTAAGATAGCGATTGTGATTCTAATAATGCCGGATCCCTGATCCTAATAACACTGAATCCAATCGTATCTTTTCTTTTTCTCGTTCGTGTATGATTTAGTGTATAACACTCAATCACTCTCAATATAAGCTCAAGAACAACAACTTAAATGTTTACAATGATATAACAAGTTTATATGAATTGCTCAATGTTGTTGTATGGATTGATACCAACTCATTTGGTATTTATAGCCTTCTTCCACAAACTAGCCATTACTGCCAGTTGTTATTAGCGTGTGCTAGTCTTTTCTCCTTAGCGTGCACTAAGCTTATTAGCGTGCATGTTGCGTGAGCTAGCGTGTTCCAGTTTCAGTCCAGTGGCTACTGACTATCCTCCTTAGCGTGCGTTAGCTTTTCCGTTGCGTACGTTAAGTACACACATTTAGCGTGCGTTAAGCACTCTTTGTAGCGTGCGCTAACTATATATCTGTTACATGATTTTGTCAAATTGACCGTTCCAACTTTAAGACTTTGGCCAGATTCTTTCCAATGTTCTGATTGACTTGCATTTCAAAACTCCTTAGCGTGCACTAGCTTCTTCTTGGTAGCATGCGCTATGGCTTACTTCACTGTATACGTCATTCTATGTTTGAATAACTTCACAATGGTAATATGGGCTCGATAGCGTGCGTTAGTAAACATGTGTAGTGTGTGCTATCCTTATCAGGTGACTTCACTTCAGATAACTTCGAACTCGACTGTACTGCAGATAACTCCCACTAGCGTGCGCTAATGCAGTCCAGATTGCAACTTTGTGCGTCTTCGATTTCTTCGTCGTTTTGCTTTGCCTCTTTGTTGTTTTGTATTGTTTAGCAACTTAATCATCAAAACACTATTTTAATTAATGTGTGGAGTAAATATACCAACACTGCATTTCTTTGATTAATTTCCTATTTTCTCACCCATTTTTCTAGAAAATGTCTACCTCATAGACCTCTTCAATCTCTCTGAAGAAGAAGGAAACCATAATCGACAGTCGCATCTTTGCCAAATCTGTTTTAATGGAGAGAATTTCCTTTGGAAGTGAAGATGAAATCGGAATGGACTTGGTTGTTACTAGAGTGAAGCACAAGGTCTGTACCGTCTGGGAAGTCATCACGCTGACAACTACGACGAACAGATAGTGGATGAATTCTATTTGGATGCTACGTTCAAACATTCTTCGCAGAGGAAAGGCTCTGAAATCACTGACATAATTGGGACTTGTAACTCCCCATTTCTCAAATGGGACATTACACGTCGTAGATCCTTCAACAAGGTCTACCAGGCAAGGACATACACACGGTTTACAATAATCTCGTAATGACAATACTAATAATGAAAATAAGGTTGTAGTCTTGGCCAAAACATTTTGGTTCAATTAAAAAAACATGATGTAAAATGAATTCCTTGCACACGTAGGGGACTTCATCGACATCTTTAAAAACAAAAATACGATTACTCGACTGATTCCGACAAACCACTTAAACATAATAAAATAAATAATATAGCCTCGAGCCTCATCATCATACTTGACCATCCTTTGCATGTGTGTCCCGTACCAGCTCCTCAGCTCGCTCGATATATGAAATGCATAAAACGCATTTCCCCCATTTAAGGGGTTAGGATACGAATAGGTAGTGCAAGTACACAATTACTTGACATTATACATATATACGATTCAACACTGTCATCTCATTTAGAAAGCATTTGAAAATAATATTCTGGAATATCACACTTGTGCCAAAACATCAATTTCATAAACACCATATCAACATATTTCATCACCACAAACATCCACACCTGGTAACCTGCGGCCGTACCCATTAGTATCGACCCTCGGAGGCCCGGTCGGGCTTTTCCTAAGTGGGAAACCACTTTGACTGCTGTACCCATTAGTATCGCCCCCCATAGGTCCCGTCGAACCGTCCTCGGGTGGAAGAACAACAACACACACACACACGTTATAACAGTTCATCATTCGTATCGAAACTGTAACACACATGACAAAATGTAATACATGTACTTACCTCGAATAACGCGACGTGAAAGAAATGGTGAGAGGAAAGGGTTTCGGTCCAACTCCTTTCAAATATTCGTTCCTAAATCACAACGACACATAATCAATCACAACACTACGGAAAACCATCCTAAGTCCTACCTATAGACATAATTCACCGAACACTACGAGGCCGTAATCCAATATAATCGAATAATGGAAGAGTACATGAATTCTATTCACCAAGACTACAAGAATAACAAGGAATTTCGAATATACAACCCTAATCTAATAACAAAATCGGCCGAATTGGAATACTAAAATGGAATCACAAGAAATTCCCCTAAATTCCCGAAGTTAGGGTTTAAGCCGATTTACCTTGATTCGGATGGTGGAAGACGTTAGGACGATGATTAGTTCTTGCTAGGAACTCAATGTAACACCCCAAACTAGGCGGATATTACAGTGCCGTAGATCCCCAACTGGGACCCACCAGGCAAATGAAAATGAATGAATTATACAGGATAAATGTAGTACCGAACTACATTACAACAATAATTACTCCGATGAGGAGTTTAGTTACAACACACCAGGACAATACCGAATACTAGTGTATTTTATATGAAGATAAAATACACAACACTGAATGAAACAGAGTATCCAAATGAAAGTCTGCAGCGGAAAATAAAGGACAATAACATGAATAACTGAAAGATCGGGGCCCCCTACTAGTATCACTGGGACTCCTCGACATCAACGTGCTATTCCCGTGCTTTTGCCTTGCCATGACCTGAAAAACAAAATCCCCAGCCGGGGTCAGTTACACAGAACAACAATCCTCAAGGGTTGAAAATACACAAACATGATTTAACTGAAGTTATGAAATATCCTTAGTTATGAATTACGCTGAAGAAGAGTATCATAGTACGCCCGTAGTGTTCTGTGCGAGTGTACAAGACGAATGACCGGACACACCCGTCCTTGTACCTAATTAGTCTCACGGTGTAACGCTTTCCCGTGTGCACAGTCCAATGTATCACTCCCTATACATGGCCATAACGTGCCCGACTAAAAATTCCACACAGCCACACCCGGCCACGCAATATGAACCTGAAGGTCATTTGATCGAGAATGACCGTAATGAATATCAATGAATAAATAATAATCGACAAAGTCAAGAATGACTCACCGAGATGAGAGTAATAATGAAATGAATGATAGCTCAACGAAAAGATTGGAACCGCTGCTCCTTATGACTGAAGTGATTAATTGACAATAACAAGTTTTAATATGATTAATACAATGATGAATGAGTTATGATTATGAATGATCAACAACAAAAGGTATGAATATCCTTTTAACCGAGTAAGAATTAACTTACACAACACCGGGGACAATTATCCTTCCACGAACAACGTCCTAATAGAGATATCGGTCGCTCGAACAACCTTGAATAGTACAATAACCAACAATCCGTTCAACATACGTAACAAACAAGAATATAACGAACCCAACACGTTGATAAGACTAAACCAAGTCCATTGAGGCATTAAATCAAACACGTTGCGTCCAAACTCCGATTGTTTACAATCAAACCTCAATATACCAATATCAAATCCCCCAAGAAGTGTTTCAAACCAACAAAACATCTCCAATACGATTAATAATCCAAAACGAATATCCAAAAACATGATTATAACGACAATTAATCGAAAACCCCCAATCTCAACTCGATATTCAAAGTGTTCTTGAATAATCCCTCAATAATCCAATGAATCCTTATACAAACTCATAATCATATACATATCCCTTCATATAACATGATTATAACGTCCAAAACATCATATCTCAACACAAAATCGAAGTCCAAGGTGTTGAAGAAATTACCTCTTGAAGATCCAACCACTTCGATCCGATGAACACGAGTTAAAACGAGTATCCAAGCTATATGATCGAATGGAAATGAAGAACTCAAGTACACAAGTGTTTGATGAAGGAAGAATTCCTTTCCCCAAGCTCTCTCTGACAAAAGGAAGAAGAAAGTGAAAATGAAGAAAATGAGGAAAAAGTGTCCTGCCAAAACATATATCTGCCGGAAGTTACGGCCAGAACTCGCCCTCTTACGGCCGTAACATTCTGTGTCAACGGCCTTACGGCCGTAATCGCCAACTCAGACGTCCGTAACTCGGCTACGTCCGAAAGCTCGCCGACAGCCTTACGGCCAGAATCGTTTCTCGAGTTACGGGCGTAACCCGCCTTCGTCAAAAACATCCGTCGACACCCTTACGGCCGTAACCGCACACCTTACGGCCGTAACTCGGATGATATGGCCGTATCCGGCCAACCTTACGGGCGTAACCCGCCTTCGTCAAAATTGGCCAGACCTCCTGTCTGCAGCGTACGGCCGTAACCGGCCAAGCCTTACGGCCGTACCTTCCTCGACTTACGGCCGTATGCCGCAACCCTTACGGCCGTAAGTCACCCTAGGTCGACAACACTGAAAATTTACGAACACCACTTACGGCCGTAACTAACCCTCCTTACGGCCGTAACTCGCCTTTGGCCAAAATGCTCGGGCACTGGCTGACCACGACGTCAGAATCGCCACCTTACGGCTGCACTACCGAACTTATGGCCGTATCCCAGAACCTTACGGCCGTAACTCAATGCTGGCCAAGGTGAAATAAATCCGATGATTCCGATTCCTCGCTACGACTGATGAATGATCCGACATACCAAGCGAATGCGAAAATGAACAAGTCTAACACATGCCAAAAATGATACTTCCAGCACAAGACTACCAATCACGATGATAATGATAATACTCCCGCTCCGACACTCAAACGGAGATGAAAAGACGATCGGTAACTGATACACGGTTACAACATGCCAAATGAATGCAAATGAAAGAATCATGACTGATGAATGATTATTAATGAGTGAAAATTACTAAGTGATAATTACAGACTGATAATTACTAAATGATAATGAATGAATTACAACCGGGTATTACATACTCCCCCCCTTAAAAAGAGTTTCGTCCCCGAAACTAGGGTCAAACAACTCGGGATGACTTTCCCGCACTCTCCTCGGTTTCCCAAGTAGCCTCTTCGACTCCGTGTCTAGACCACTGAATCTGACCAAAGGAATCGTCTTGTTCCTCAACTGTTTGATTCGCCGCTCTAACACTCGTATAGAACGCTCCTTATGCGAATGATCATCCGCGATCTCGATTTCTTCGAACTGAAGTATGTGGCTCGTGTAATACCCAGTAATTATCATTCAGTAATTATCATTCAGTAATTATCACTCAGTAATTATCATTCAGTATTTATCATTCAGTAATTGGTACTCAGTAATTTCATTATTGATCATTTATCACTCGATTGATCATGGTATTCATCATTCAGAGTAATTGTATCGTGTATCAATCGTCATTCATCACTAATCTGATTGGAGTTTCGTGCCGTGTTTATCATCATTGTCATTTTCGTTGCAAGCTGTGCTTGAGGGTAGCGCACGCTACATACTCCTTTTAGCGTACGCTAATTGGGTATAGGTAGCGCACGCTACCGCTCAGCTTTAGCGCACGCTAAGGCTTCCTTGGCCGCACCCGTAAGGTACTGATCGCAGTGAGAATATTTGTAGCGCACGCTACGAGTGGTGAGTAGCGCGCTAACGGGTTGTAGTAGCGCACGCTATATGTGGAGTAGCGCTAGGGACGGATCGAGTTGAGTCCGGGGCTACCGGATCGCACCGGATTAATTCATAGCGCACGCTATGAGTTATATTTAGCGTCGCAATCAATATTATAGCGCACGCTAATCGGTTGTTGTAGCGCACGCTATCGAGGTTAGATCGAGGGCGACGGTTTTACGGACTCCGATCGGGCGTCGAATATTTCGCTAGCGCACGCTAACAATGGATATTAGCGCACGCTAGTAATATGGCCGTAGCGCACGCCACAAATAGGTACGTGCGCGCGCTACCGTGTTCGGACGAAGTACTGGACTACCCAATCACACGTTAGCGCACGCTATGCACAGGCTAGCGCACGCTAACATGGATAGTATAAATTGGACAGCTTTAGTCAGAGTTCGTCATTTTCCATCTCATTTCATTCCTTCGGTAGTTTTGGGCGATTTCGAGCGATTCGGAGAGGATTCTTCGAGGTGTAACCATCAATCATCATCTTCAAGCTCATCTTTCGGATTGATCATCATTTCATCATCTTCATCACATCGAATCAAAGGTATTAAACTCTTGGATCTAGAATTTCGATTTTTGGGTTTTCCTTCCGATTTCTTCGTAAGCTTGATTATCATTGGAATATGTTAGTTATGGATTATCTAACTTGGATAAATATATTCCTACGGATTTAAACGGTTATTTTCGAATTATTCCAAGAACCCTTGGGGTTGACTTCGGTTAATTGGGGATTTTCCGATTGATGTTGTTGTAATCATGAGTTATGGATTCCTAATGGATTATTGATATCCTTGAAAGTGTTTTGATGGTTTGAAATACTCATCTTGGAGTTGGTTTCGATTCATTCGAACTCGAATATCGTTGTGTCGATGTTTGAGTCGTTTATGATCGTTTTTGATTTGCGTAATGATCGGATTATTGGTAAATGTGTTAATAAAGGTTGTTAGAGCGACCGATATTTAATTTAGGGCGTTGTTCGTGACGGACATTCATCATCGGTATTGTGTAAGTTAATTCTTACTCGGTTAAAAGGATATTCATTCCTTTTGTCGTTGTTCATTCATAATCATAACTCGTTCATCATTGTATTAATCGTATCAAAACTCGTCATTGTCAATTAATCACCTCAGTCATAAGGAACGACGGTTCCGATCATTTCATTGAGCTATCATTCATTTCACCATCATTCAATCTTGGTGAGTCATTATTCATTTTCATTGTCACTTTTGTTATATTGTGGCATTAGGGTCATCTTGGCGTGCCGGTTGGTATGTGTAGGATTTTCATGTCGGGCACATTATAGTCGTGTGTTGGTTGGTGGCCTCACATTGATCGTGCACACGAGTCGATTGCTCGTGAGGCCGATTAGGTACAAGACCACGCGTGTTTGATCGTTGGTGGCTTGTGCACGGACACATTTCCATCCGGGCGTAGTGTGGCGCCATTCCTTTGAGCCGTACTGATTAGTCGATTCATATAGCATGTTTGATTGCGTATGTTTTGACAGAATAATTCATAATTTCGGATATATCATGATTGTGTATTTTCAACCCTTGAGGATTGTTGTTCTGTGTAACTGACCCCGTTGGGGATCTGTTTTTAGTCATGGCAAGGCTAAGGCACGGGGAGAGCACGGTGACGGCGAGGAGTCAGTGATACTAGTAGGGGGCCCGATCTGTTCAGTCATTTATTCAGTCATTTGTGTTTCCTTTATTTATTCCGCTGCAGACATTCCGTTTGAGTGTTCATTTCATTCAGTGTTGTGTATTTTATCGTCATATAAAATACACATGTATTCTATTTTATCCTGGGTGTGTTGTATAAAACTCCTCGTCGGAGTAATTGATGTTGTAATGTGGTTCGGTACTACATTTACCTGTGTAATTCATTCATTTTCATTCGCCTGGTGGGTCCCAGTCGGGGGTCCACGGCACTGTAATATCCGCCTAGTTTGGGGTGTTACAGAGTTGGTATCGGAGCGTGGTTTTGAATACTACCCTCCAAGTCATGTCTCATTTGAAATCATCGTCATCGGACTAGTATCATTGGACTTTCGCGTCACGTGTGACCTGTGCAAATGCCGAGCCAATCAGACCAAGAACTGTAAGATTTCTAATGCCATGGTATAATTTCTGGCATTAATCATTCATTCATAATTCATCAGTTAACAATCCTCATTCATCAATTTCAATTGTGATCAAGTCGATAATGTTAACTCATTAATCACTCAATTCATTTCATTACTCAGTTGTTGATCTTGAAGATCATATCATCAGTCTTGTTAAATTGTTCAAGATAATCATTTCAGTAATTTCATCAGAAATCATGTCACGTCAACTAATCATTCATGTAATCGCTGTATTTGAGCGCGTATGCTCATTTTCATCATTTCATAATATAATCATAATGTGATACTCATGCGAGATATATAATCATCATATGACTTTCCACTTCAGCATGGAAGGGGCTGGCAGAGGACGTGGAGGACGAGGCCGTGGAGCGGGCCGAATCCCGAGAATTCGTGCGAATACACGTGCAAATGCCAGGAATAATGCTAACTCATCGAGCAGTGATGCTGCCACTCACTCACCTGGACGCGATCATTCACCATCGGGGAGTCGTACCCGGGACACGGCTCAGTCAGAGGGTGTCCGGGTTGACCCACTCGCATTTATGCAGGGCATGATGGCCCAAATGACCCAGATGGCTCAGTTGATGGAGACGATGCATAACTCCGTCAATCAAAATCAGCAGGCTCCTCCGCCGCCACCTCAGAGGCAAGAGAAGGGTGTAAGCAATATCATTAGCGATATCTCGGCCAAATGACCACCTACTTTTGAGGGCTCATCCGAGCCATGGATATTGTTCACCGGCTCCGATTTTGAGAAGTTATTTGCTATGGTGGATTGCCCGAAGGGCATAAAGTTTCGATTGCGGCTTACTATCTCGGTAAGAGCGCTCATTCATGGTGGTTATCGTTGAGGCCCACAGGAACATGTACTTGGGATCGATCAAGACTCTCATGATGGAGAGGTACTATCCGGCCCCACTCGGGAGGCCAAGTTGTCGGAATTACTCACTCCCGACCTTTCGGCGGATGATGACGTTCTCGCCATCGCCGAAAAATTTCAGAACTTCTTCCGTTCGCCTCATCTATCATTCACTCGAAGCGGACAAGATCAAGTATTTCACAAGAGGTCAAACCCCGTATGAGACTTCGCCACTTAATCATAATCGTGCCACTGCCGAGTTCATTGAGAAGGCTCTTACTTACGAGCTTACGGCTAAGGAAATTGCTAAGCGGCAACCTTCGTCTCGCTAGCAAGAAGTCCAAGAATCAGAATCGGTGACGGGAGTCGTGCCACTTTCAAGAAACCGCGGGCGGGCTCTACTTTTGAGCGACCTCCTGGCGTCTAAACCCGCGGAATCTCGATCGCGAGCGGCCGATTCGCCATCACTGTTTCAACCGTGAGGAACAGGGGTCATTTCGGCACCAAGTGTCCGGCGATGTCACGTGCCACAACTGTGGGATTGCTGGGCATAGGGCTCGTTTTTGCCGTAGGGACTCTAAACCCACTCCGGCGTCATCTCAAGCCCCAGGTCATTCAGGGTGCAGAATCGGGCCACTCACTCGGCGTCGTTCAAGACGACAGGAGCTAAAGGCGGAGCCAAGAGCTATCGACGGGAGCATCCGGTTCGGGGCCTAAGCCCCGAATTTATGAGATGAAGAAGACCGATGATCCCGAGGCCGGATGATCTCGGGTACACTCGATATTCTATCTCAACCTGTGTACCCTTTTGATACCGGTGCATCTCATTCATTCATTTCCGAGTCATGTTTGAGTAGACTACGTGGGTAGTGCTACTAGTTGTGAGCCATATGTCATTGGCCTACCCGATGGTAGACGCATTATCGGTGAACCGTGAGATTCGTAATTGTCCGATTCGGGCCATGGTCGTGTATGGCCGCCGGACCTAATCGTAGTAGATTTACCGAGGGACGACATCATCTTGGGTATTGATTGGATGGATCGTCATGATGCCATCATTAGTGTCCGAAAGCGTTTGGTCACTATCATTTCGATGGAGTTGAATATGTGTTTCGTGGAGGTAATCCTACTGCTCGAAAAGTCATTAATTTGATGAAAGCGGTAAGATTACTCAATCGGGGATGTGTCGGTTATTGGTGCTTTATGGCCAAAACCGAGAAATCATCGATAATGTTAACGGATATTCCGGTGGTGAGGGAATATGCCGATGTTTTTCCAGACGAGTTACTGGTTTGCCTCCACGAGGGATGTGGAATTCACGATTGAGTTGGAGCACAGTACGTCCCCGATATCGAAGGCACCGCATCGATGGCCCCGACCAAATGCAGAATTAAAGAACCAACTTGAGGAGTTGTTCGAGAAAGGTTATATCCGACCGAGTGCGTCCTCGTGGGGAGCACCGGTGTTGTTTGTCAAGAAGAAGGATGGTTCATTCCGCTTATGTATTGATTATCGGAGTCAACAGGTGACGATCAAGAATAAGTATCCCTTACCCCGTATTGACGATCTCTTAGATCAACTTCAGGAGCTTCGGTATTTTCCAAGATCGACTTAAGATCCGGATATCATCGATGCGGATTCGAGAGTCGGATATCGCGAGGACAACGCTTCGAACACGCTATGGTCACTATGAGTTTGTGGTTATGCCGTTTGGATTGACTAATGCACTGCGTATTCATGGAGTTAATGAATCGGGTCTTCATCGACTTTTGGATCGGTTTGTTGTTGTCTTCATCGATGACATTTTGATTTATTCTCGTGACCGGGAGGAACACGAGTTTCACCTTCATCAAGTGCTCGACGTGTTGAGACGAGAACAACTTTATGGGAAGTTTTCTAAATGTGAGTTACGGATGTCCGTGACTTTTCTCGGACATGTAATTTCATCGACGGAGTTCGTGTCGATCCTCGAAGACGGAGGCTATTCGAGATTGGCTACCTCCGAAGAACGTTAAGGAAATCCAAGTTTCCTCGGATTAGCGGGTTATTATCGGCGATTTGTAGAGGGATTTTCTCGAATCGCTCAACCCTTAACGAACCTTTTGCGGAAGGATAAGAAATACACGTGGTCCGACGCGTGTCAACGGAGTTTTGAGGAACTCAAGAGTCGGTTAATGTCGGCACTGTACTTTCCTTGCCGCAGGGGACGGAAGGATTTGTGGTCTATAGTGATGCGTCGGACGGGGTCTCGGATGTGTGCTCATGCAGAGCGGGAAAGTTATTGCCTATGCTTCACGGCAATTGAGGCCTTACGAGGTTAATTATCCGACCCACGACACGGAGTTAGCGGCCGTGGTGTTCGCTTTGAAGATTTGGCGTCATTATCTTTATGGCGTTACATCGATATTCACCGATCATAAGAGCTTAAAGTATATATTTACTCAGAAGGAGTTAAATATGCGCCAGAGACGGTGGTTGGAATTAATCAAAGATTATGATATCGAGATCCTTTACCACCCGGGGCAAGGCGAATGTTGTCGCCGACGCCTTGAGTCGTAAGTCCGTTCAGGAGCGGATGCTTGCCCGTTTAACAATTCGAAGGAGCTTCGGCAGGAATTCCTTAGACCCGAGATCGAGGTCCGGCCGGCGAGTTCGGGGGCTTTGTATGTTAGAGATTTCATCGGCACTCGAGGAGGAAATCCGAGAGAATCGTGGTTCGGACCCATCATTGTTGCGCATCCGAGAAGATGTGGCTCGGGAAAGCCTCGATTTGTGGTCCACGAGGATGGACTTTTGAGGTTTAAGAATCGGTTGTGCGTATCGCGAATGACGAGTTGAAAAACTCGATTTTGAAAGAAGCTCATGCTACCCCTTATTCTGTGCATCCGGGGTCTAGTAAGATGTACAAGGACTTGAAACAAAATTACGGGTGGAGTAATATGAAGCGAGAAGTCGCAGAATTTGTTTCGAGATGCTTAACCTGTCAACAAGTTAAGATTGAACATCAGCGACCGGCGGGTATGCTGAAACCTCTTCCTATTCCCGAGTGGAAGTGGGAAGACATTTCTATAGATTTCATCACGAGTTTGCCGACGAGTCGTCGTGGCATGAACACGATCTGGGTGATCGTGGACCGCTTCACCAAATCAGCTCATTTCCTTGAGATCAAGGATGCGTGGGGTCCCGAGAGACTTGCCCAGTTGTTCATTAAAGAGATAGTCAGACTGCACGGTACTCCTAAAAGTATCGTTTCCGATCGTGACGGACGGTTTGTGTCGCACTTTTGGAAATCAGTTCATCGCGCTATGGGAACTCAGCTTAATCTCAGTACCGCTTTTCATCCTCAGTCCGACCGGCAATCAGAGAGGACCATTCAGACATTAGAGGACATGTTGAGGGCATGCGTCCTCGATTGGAAAGACGATTGGGAAGCCCAACTACCATTGATCGAGTTCACGTATAATAACAGTTGGCATGCTTCGATCAAGATGGCACCTTACGAGGCCTTGTATGGTCGTCGTTGTCGATCTCCGTTGTGTTGGGACGACTTATCAGAATCATTGGGCACCGAGCCCGATATGCTTATAGCCGCCCGTGAGAAGGTAGCTTTGATCAGGAGTCGTTTGTTGACAGCTCAGAGTCGACAGAAATCATATGCAGATAACCGTCGTCGACCATTAGAGTTCGAGGCTGGTGACCACGTGTTGGTCAAGGTATCCCCGAGTCGTGGTATCTTCCGTTTTGGGAAGAGAGGGAAGTTGAGTCCGAGATTCATTGGACCGTTTGAGATTTTGGATCGAGTAGGCGAGTTAGCTTATCGATTGGCTTTACCTCCGGCGTTGAGCCGAATTCATAATGTGTTTCATGTCTCCCAGTTGCGGAAGTATGTTGCCGACCCGAGTCACATACTTCAGTTCGACGAAATCGAGATCGCCGACGATCATTCATATGAGGAACGTCCTATACGAGTTTTAGAGCGGCGAATCAAGCAGTTGAGGAATAAGACGATTCCTTTGGTTAAAATTCAGTGGTCTAGACACGGAGTCGAAGAGGCTACTTGGGAAACCGAGGATAGTATGCGGGAGAGTTATCCCGAGTTGTTTGACCCTTAGTTTCGGGGACGAAACTCTTTTAAGGGGTGTATGTAATACCCAAGAATTATCATTCAAGAATTATCATTCAAGAATTATCACTCAAGAATTATCATTCAAGATTTATCATTCAAGAATTGGTACTCGAATTTCATTATTGATCATTTATCACTCGATTCAGGTCATGGTATTCACCATTCGAGTAATTGTATCGTGTATCAATCGTCATTCATCACTAATCGATTGGAGTTTCGTGCCGTGTTTATCATCATTGTCATTTTCGTTGCAAGTCGTGCTTGAGGGTAGCGCACGCTACATACTCCTTTAGCGTACGCTAATTGGGTATAGGTAGCGCACGCTACCGCTCGCCTTTAGCGCACGCTAAGGTTACCTTGGCCGCATCCGTAAGGTACCGACCGCAGTGAGAATATTTGTAGCGCAAGCTCCGAGTGGTGATTAGCGCGCGCTAACGGGTTGTAGTAGCGCACGCTATATGTGTGGAGTAGCTCGCGCTAGGGACGGATCAGGTTGAGTCCAGAGGCTACTGGACTGCACCGGATTAATTCATAGCGCACGCTATGAGTTATATTTAGCGTACGCAATCAATATTATAGCGCACGCTAATCGGTTGTTGTAGCGCACGCTATCGAGGTTAGATCAGAGGGCAGACGGTTTTCTGGACTCCAGTACTGGGCGTCGAATATTTCGCTAGCGCACGCTAACAATGGATATTAGCGCACGCTAGTAATATGGCCGTAGCGCACGCTACAAATAGGTACGTAGCGCGCGCTACCGTGTTCGGACAGGGGGTACTGGACTACCCAAATCACACGTTAGCGCACGCTATGCACAAGGGCTAGCGCACGCTAACATGGACTGAGTATAAATTGGACAGTTTAGTCAGAGTTCGTCATTTTCCATCTCATTTCATTCCTTCGGTAGTTTTGGGCGATTTCGAGCGATTCGGAGAGGATTCTTCGAGGTGTAACCATCAATCATCATCTTCAAGCTCATCTTTCGGATTGATCATCATTTCATCATCTTCATCACATCGAATCAAAGGTATTAAACTCTTGGATCTAGAATTTCGGATTTTTGGGTTTTCCTTCCGATTTCTTCGTGTAAGCTTGGATTATCATTGGAATATGTTAGTTATGGATTATCTAACTTGGATAAATATATTCCTACGGATTTAAACGGTTATTTTCTGAATTATTCCAAGAACCCTTGGGGTTGACTTCGGTTAATTGGGGATTTTCCGATTGATGTTGTTGTAATCATGAGTTATGGATTCCTAATGGATTATTGATATCCTTGAAAGTGTTTTGATGGTTTGAAATACTCATCTTGGAGTTGGTTTCGATTCATTCGAACTCGAATATCGTTGTGTCGATGTTTGAGTCGTTTATGATCGTTTTTGATTTGCGTAATGATCGGATTATTGGTAATTGTGTTATTCAAGGTTGTTCGAGCGACCGATATTTCATTTAGGACGTTGTTCGTGGACGGACATTCATCATCGGTATTGTGTAAGTTAATTCTTACTCGGTTAAAAGGATATTCATTCCTTTTGTCGTTGTTCATTCATAATCATAACTCGTTCATCATTGTATTAATCGTATCAAAACTCGTCATTGTCAATTAATCACCTCAGTCATAAGGAACGACGGTTCCGATCATTTCATTGAGCTATCATTCATTTCACCATCATTCAATCTTGGTGAGTCATTATTCATTTTCATTGTCACTTTTGTTATATTGTGGCATTACGGGTCATCTTGGCGTGCCGGTTGGTATGTGTAGGATTTTCATGTCGGGCACATTATAGTCGTGTGTTGGTTGGTGGCCTCACATTGGACTGTGCACACGAGTCGATTGCTCGTGAGACTGATTAGGTACAAGACCACGCGTGTTTGATCGTTGGTGGCTTGTGCACGGACACATTTCCATCCCGGGCGTAGTGTGGCGCCATTCCTTTGAGCCGTATTGATTAGTCGATTCATATAGCATGTTTGATTGCGTATGTTTTGACAGAATAATTCATAATTTCAGATATATCATGATTGTGTATTTTCAACCCTTGAGGATTGTTGTTCTGTGTAACTGACCCCGTTGGGGGATGCTGTTTTTCAGGTCATGGCAAGGCTAAGGCACGGGGAGAGCACGGTGACGGCGAGGAGTCCCAGTGATACTAGTAGGGGCCGACTGCTCGACCATTTATTCAGTCATTTGTGTTTCCTTTATTTATTCCGCTGCAGACATTCCGTTTGAGTGTTCATTTCATTCAGTGTTGTGTATTTTATCGTCATATAAAATACACATGTATTCTATTTTATCCTGGGTGTGTTGTATAAAACTCCTCGTCGGAGTAATTGATGTTGTAATGTGGTTCGGTACTACATTTACCTGTGTAATTCATTCATTTTCATTCGCCTGGTGGGTCCCAGTCGGGGGTCCACGGCACTGTAATATCCGCCTAGTTTGGGGTGTTACAGCTCGGGTCGGCAACATACTTACGCAACTGAGAGATGTGAAACACATTATGAATTCGGCTCAAAGCCGGAGGTAAAGCCAATCGATAAGCTAACTCGCTTACTCGATTCAAAATCTCACACGGTCCAATGAATCTCGAACTCAACTCCCCCCGTTTTCCGAAACGGAAAAACCTCGACTCGGGGATACCTTGACCAAAACGGGGTCACCCGTCTCGAACTCTAGTGGTGGACGACGATTATCTGCATATGATTGGCCGACTCGGAGCAACAATAGACGACTCCTGATCAAAGCTACCTTCTCCCGGGCGGCTATAAACATATCGGGCTCGGTGCTGATTGACTCTGATGGTTCTTCCCAACACAAGGGAGATCGACAACGACGACCGTACCAGGCCTCGTAAGGTGCTACCTTCCTCGCAGCATGCCACTAAACTGTACGTGGACTCAAACAACAGTAATTGGGCTTCCCAATCGTCTACTAATCGAGGACGCATGCCCTCAACATGTCCTCCAATGTCTGAAAAGTCCTCTCTGATTGTCCGTCGGACTCAGGATGAAAAACGGTAATGATATAAAGTTGAGTTCCCAAAACACGATGAACTGATTCCCTAAACGAGACACGAATCGCCCAACACGATCAGAAACGATACTCTTAGGAGTACCGTGCAATCTCACTAACTCTTTGATGAGCAGCTGGGCAAGTCTCACGGGATCCCACGTATCCTTGATCTCAAGGAAATGAGCTGATTTAGATAGCGATCCACGATCACCCAGATCGTATTCATGCCACAACGACTCGTCGGCAAACTTGTGAAGAAATCCATAGAAATGTCTTCCCACTTCCATTCTGGAATAGGAAGCGGTATCAGCATACTCGCCGGTCGCTGATATTCAATCTTGACTTGCTGAGGCTAAACATCTCAAAATAAATTTCGCGACTCCTCGCTTCATATTACTCCACGAGAAATGTTGTTTCAAGTCCTTGTACACCCTGCTAGACCCCGGGTTAACCGGATAAGGGGTAGCATGAGCTTCTCTCAAGATCGAGCTTTTCAACTCATCATTCGCCAGTACGCACAACCGATTCTCAAGTCTCAAGAGTCCATCCTCGTGGACCACAAATCCAGGGGCTTCCCCCCTGTACCACATCCTCGCGGATGAGCAACAAAATGAATCTGAACCCTGATTCTCCCTGATTTCCTCCTCAAGTGATGATGAAATCTCTAACATACAAAGTTGTCCCTGAACTTGCTGAAGCTGGACCTCGATCTCGGGTCTAAGGAATTCCTGCTGAAGCTCCTTCTGAACTCTTAAACGAGCAAGCATCTTCCCCTGAATGGACTTACGACTCAAGGCATCGGCGACAACATTCGCCTTGCCCGGGTGGCAAAGGATCTCGATATCATAATCTTTGATTAGTTCCAACCACCGCCTCTGTCACATATTTAACTCCTTGTGAGTAAATATATACTTCATATCTTGTGATTGGTGAATAACTGACAGGTGACGCCATAAAGGTAAGGACGCCAAAATTCCAACGCGAAAACCACGGTTGCTAGCTCCGGTCGTGGGTTGGATAATTAATCAGCTGATCCGAGGAAACTTCGGATTTACTTAACATCTTTCGGAGGTTGCCAATCTCGGATAGCCTCCGACTTCTGAGGGTCGACACGATCTCTGACAAATGAAATTACATGCCCGAGAAAATCACTTCGGACATCCAGATCTCACAATTGGAAAGCTTACCATGAAGTTGCTCGCGTCTCAACACGTCGAGAACCTGATGAAGATGTACCTCGTTTTCCTCTCGATCACGAGAATAAGCCAAAATGTCATCGATGAAGACAACAACAAACTGATCCAAAAAGTCGATGAAAAACCGATTCATTAACTCCATGAATACCGCAGGTGCATTAGTTAGCCCGAACGGCATAACTACGAACTCATAATGACCATAGCGTGTTCGAAACGCCGTCCTCGCGATATCCGACTCTCGAATCCGCAACTGGTGATATCCAGATCTTAAGTCGATCTGAAATACTGAAGCTCCCCGAAGTTGATCTAAAAGATCAACAATACGGGTAAGGGGTACTAATCTTGATCATCACCCTGTTCAACTCTTGATAATTATACACACACGAGACGAGTCATCCTTCTCCTTGACAGATCACACTGGTGCTCCTCTCGGGAACGCAATCGGTCGGAGATAACCTCTATCGAACTATTCCTCAAGTTGAATCTTCAACTCCTGCATTCTGGTCGGGGCCATCCGATACGGTGCCTTCGATAAAGGGGACGTACCGGCTCCAACTCACTCCTGAATTCCACTACTCTATGTGAAGGCAACCAGATAACTCGTCTGGAAATACATCGTCAATCGATGACAATAATACCACAGATGATTGAACATTTCGATTGCCCTAGAATGGTCAATCGATAAAAAGTGATACAATGAATGATTGGACATCTCGATTGTCTTAGAAAGGCCAATCGATGAAAATGGTACAATGAATGTTTCGATTGCCTTAGAAAGGCCAATCGATGAAAATGACACAAGGAATGATTGAATAGCTCGATTGCCTTAGAAAGGCCAATCGATGAAAATGATGCAATGAAGGATTGAATAACTCGATTGTCTTAAGAAGGTCAATCGATGAAAATGATACGATGAATGATTGAATGACTCGATTGCCTTAGAAAGGCCAATCGATGAAAATGATATAATGAATGATTGAATAACTCGATTGCCTTAGGAAGGTCAATCGATGAAAATGATACGATGAATGATTGAATGACTCGATTGCCTTAGAAAGGCCAATCGATGAAAATGATGCAATGAATGATTGAATAGCTCGATTGCAGAATTTCACTGCTTCCGCCATAATAATAATTCTACTGGAACAACGGGGATTACTTCCCTGAAGCACCCATTCGACAACCAACGACGGAAAGATAGTGACCAAACGCTAACAAACACTGAGGATAGTATCAAGACGATTAAACCAACTAATACCGAAAATTACATCGTCCTAAGATAAATTCACCACGATTAGGTCCATCAACCAATCGCGGTCACTATGCTTACTTCGGTATGATTCCGAAAATTCTTCCATCGCCAGGTAGACCGATGGTATGAGGTCTACAAGCAATAGGACTACTCCGAAATAAGTCTACTCAAGCATGATTCGAAAATGAAAGAATGCGGTGTACCATCATCACAAGGTACACACAGGTTGAAATAAGATTACGAGTATACCTGAAATCATTCGGGCCACCGGATCGTCGATCCTCCTCATCACATGAATCTGGGACTTGCCGGCCCCCGAACCGGACGCTCCCGTATGATAATTACGAGCTCCAACTCTATTTGCTTCCATTGTCTTAAACGACGTTGACAAAGCAGTCTGATTCTGGAACGCTGATTGCCTCGGGGCCTGAGATGCCGCCGGAACCGACTTGGAGTCCTTTCTGCAAAAACGGGCCTTATGCCCAAAATTTCCACAATTATAGCACGTGATAGACGGTTTCAGACACTCAATGCTGAAATGACCCGGCATTCCACAATTGAAGCAGGTGATGACCGAACACGCCGCTCGGGACTGAGATCCCGCACGATTATGCGCCGTAGGAGATCGCTCAGAAACGATAGGATTCACACGAGGCTTCTTGAAGGTTGACTGACCGCCTTCGGGTCGATTACGCTTCGTTGATTTCTTGCTGACAGACGAAGGTTGTTGTTCAGTACTTTCCTTAGCAGCCGGCTCATACGGGAGAGTTCTCTCGATTAATCCGGTCAGAGTGGCGCAATGATGATTGAGCAACTGCACATGGGTCATCATGGCCTGCATAAAAGTGAGTGGATCAATCCGAACATCTTCTGATCGAGCCGAGTCTTGGGCACGATCTCCCGGCGGCAGTGATTATATCTCGGGTTTCGGCCCGCACCGCGCCTCTTCCGTGCATCCTGACAGCTCTCTCCATCTTGAAGTAGGAAGGTCGCATAATGATTATATTTCCCGCATGATTATCACGTTATGATTATATCATGAGATGATGAAAATGAGTATACATGCTCTACTTAGTGATTTTATGAATGATTTCTTGGAGTGACATGATTATCTCACGAAATTCTTGAAATGATTATCTTGAATAACTTAACAAGATTAATAATATGATCATCCAGATCGCAAGAATCGAGTAATGAAATGAATTGAGTAATTAATGAATTAACATGATCGTCCTGATCATTAACTGAGTAATGAAATGAATTAAGTGATTAATGAGTTAACATGATCGTCCTAATCACAATAAATGATGATGTTTGAGGATTGCTAATTGATGAATGATGAATGAATGACTATTGCTAGAAATTATACCATGGCATTAGAAATCTTACAGTTCTTCCGGTCTGATTGGCTCGGCATTTGCACAGGTCACACGTGACGCGAAAGTCCAATGATACTAGTCTGATGACGATGATTTCAAATGAGACATGACTCGGAAGGTAGTATTCAAAACCACTCTCCGATACCAACTCTGTAACACCCCAAACTAGGCGGATATTACAGTGCCGTAGATCCCCAACTGGGACCCACCAGGCAAATGAAAATGAATGAATTATACAGGATAAATGTAGTACCGAACTACATTACAACAATAATTACTCCGATGAGGAGTTTAGTTACAACACACCAGGACAATACCGAATACTAGTGTATTTTATATGAAGATAAAATACACAACACTGAATGAAACGGAGTATCCAAATGAAAGTCTGCAACGGAAAATAAAGGACAATAACATGAATAATCAAAGATCGGGGCCCCTACTAGTATCACCGACTCCTCGACATCAACGTGCTATTCCGTGCTTTTGCCTTGCCATGACACGAAAAACAAAATCCTCAAATGGGTCCGCCATACGTAACAACAATCCTCAAGGGTTGAAAATACACAAACATGATTTAACTGAAGTTATGAAATATCCTTAGTTATGAATTACGCTGAAGAAGAGTATCATAGTACGCCCGTAGTGTTTTGTGCGAGTGTACAAGACGAATGACCGGACACACCCGTCCTTGTACCTAATTAGTCTCACGGTGTAACGCTTTCCCGTGTGCAGAGTCCAATGTATCACTCCCTATACATGGCCATAACGTGCCCGACTAAAAATTCCACACAGCCACACCCGGCCACGCAATATGAACCCAGAAGGTCATATGAACGAGAATGACCGTAATGAATATCAATGAATAAATAATAATCTGACAAAGTCAAGAATGACTCACCGAGATGAGAGTAATAATGAAATGAATGATAGCTCAACGAAAAGATTGGAACCGCTGCTCCTTATGATCAAGTGATTAATTGACAATAACAAGTTTTAATATGATTAATACAATGATGAATGAGTTATGATTATGAATGATCAACAACAAAAGGTATGAATATCCTTTTAACCGAGTAAGAATTAACTTACACAACACCGGTGACAATTATCCTTCCACGAACAACGTCCTAATAGAGATATCGGTCGCTCGAACAACCTTGAATAGTACAATAACCAACAATCCGTTCAACATACGTAACAAACAAGAATATAACGAACCCAACACGTTGATAAGACTAAACCAAGTCCATTGAGGCATTAAATCAAACACGTTGCGTCCAAACTCCGATTGTTTACAATCAAACCTCAATATACCAATATCAAATCCCCCAAGAAGTGTTTCAAACCAACAAAACATCTCCAATACGATTAATAATCCAAAACGAATATCCAAAAACATGATTATAACGACAATTAATCGAAAACCCCCAATCTCAACTCGATATTCAAAGTGTTCTTGAATAATCCCTCAATAATCCAATGAATCCTTATACAAACTCATAATCATATACATATCCATTCATATAACATGATTATAACGTCCAAAACATCATATCTCAACACAAAATCGAAGTCCAAGGTGTTGAAGAAATTACCTCTTGAAGATCCAACCACTTCGATCCGATGAACACGAGTTAAAACGAGTATCCAAGCTATATGATCGAATGGAAATGAAGAACTCAAGTACTCAAGTGTTTGATGAAGGAAGAATTCCTTTCCCCAAGCTCTCTCTCGGACAAAAAGGAAGAAGAAAGTGAAAATGAAGAAAATGAGGAAAAAGTGTCCCGGCCAAAACATATATACTGCCGGAAGTTACGGCCGTAACTCGGCCCTCTTACGGCCGTAACATTCCAGGTCAACGGCCTTACGGCCGTAACCGGCCAACTCGTACGGCCAGAATCGCTACGCCCGAAAGCTCGCCGACAGTCTTACGGCCAGAATCGTTCGAAGTTACGGCGTAACCCGCCTTCGCTAAAAACATCCGTCGACACCCTTACGGCCGTAACCGCACACCTTACGGCCGAATTTCGATGATACGGCCGTATCCGCCAACCTTACGGCGTAACCCGCCTTCGTCAAAAATGGCCGACCTGTCATGCCAGACGGCCAGAATCGCCAAGCCTTACGGCCGTACCTTCCTCGACTTACGGCCGTATGCCGTAACCCTTACGGCCGTAAGTCACCCTAGGTCGACAACACTGAAAATTTACGAACACCACTTACGGCCGTAACTAACCCTCCTTACGGCCGTAACTCGCCTTTGGCCAAAATGCCTGGGCACTTTTGACCACGTACGGCCAGAATCGGCCACTTACGGCCGTACTACCGAACTTACGGCCGTATCCCAGAACCTTACGGCCGTAACTCAATGCTGGCCAAGGTGAAATAAATCCGATGATTCCGATTCCTCGCTACGACTGATGAATGATCTGACATACCAAGCGAATGCGAAAATGAACAAGTCTAACACATGCCAAAAATGATACTTCCAGCACAAGACTACCAATCACGATGATAATGATAATACTCCCGCTCCGACACTCAAACGGAGATGAAAAGACGATCGGTAACTGATACACGGTTACAACATGCCAAATGAACGCAAATGAAAGAATCATGACTGATGAATGATTATTAATGAGTGAAAATTACTGAGTGATAATTACAGACTGATAATTACTGAATGATAATGAATGAATTACAACCGGGTATTACACTCAAATCTATGGATGGATGATGATGTCTGGTCGAGATTCACTCAACTCCGTCTCAAATTACCGAGAATCGCGAAGGAAGAAGAAATGGTAGGAAAAATGATGAAGTCCACTGCTGCTATCCTATTTATACAGGCAGCGATTAGCGTACGCTATAGGCATGCTTAGCGTGCGCTATTCTGGGTAACGTGTAGTCCAGAGACTTATGTCCTCCTCATTAGCGTAGCTAATGTCAACATAGCGCGCATTAGCGTCTGAGTTAGCATGCACTAACATACGGGTTAGCCTACGTTGCCTGGTTTAGCCTGAAGTCGCTGAACCTACTGTCTAAATCCAGAATATTCTGCCCACCCTCATTAGCGTACGCAATGGTATGATAAGGTACACTAATCTTCTCAACAACGTACGTAATGGTAAAAATAATATACGTTAATCAACCCACTCTAGAAGATACAACTTACTGTCCAGTTTGATTAGCGCGCGCTATCTATATTGTTAGCATGCGCTAACTGCACTGATATAGGATACAGTTATGAAACCTGGTCAGAATGTACACGTCTCGAAAGGTATAAAACTCGGCAGTTACCAACAAATAACAAAGTATTAATAAGAGACAACAACATGCAAGCTCACTTTCTCATCAGAACACATGAATCCAACCATTCGACGGAATGGACAACAATTCCAATAATGGTACCCAAAACTATGAAAAATTACAAAACAGCCCAAATCCCCGAGAATCACGATTCTAGGCCAGATAACAACCTCGGGAAGGCATAACGTATCCAAAAATATTAAAGGAACTCGTAGAAGTAACGAAATGTCAGTTTAGAATGAGATTTACAAGAATCGAGCCTAAACGCGGAAAAGTTACACAATAATCCAAATCTCGTAAAAACAACTCCGAAACTCGTCCGAATAGCCATGAATGCAGAATAAAATAGTTTTAGAATATTAAAAAAATTACAAGCGAGTCATCCGAAATGAAAATACACTAAAAATAGACATTACTAAAAATAGAAAGTGCGGATATTATATTCTCTCCCTTTAACAAGAAGTTTCGTCCCGAAACTTACAGGGTGAATAATTCGGTATATCTCGTCTTCATACTATCCTCCGTTTCCCATGTCGCTTCCTCTGATCCGTGTCTCGATCATTGTATTTTAACCAAAAAAATGGTTTTATGCCTAAGTTGCTTAATTCGACGCTCCAAAATCTGAATCGGTCTCTCCTCAAATGTGATGTCAGGTCCCAGTTCAATATCTCCAAAATCAATGACATGACTAGGATCCATACATACTTTCTAAGTTGAGAGACATGAAATACGTTATGCACGTGACTCAATGACGGCCACAAACCCAACCGATATGCAAGATCTTCAACCGCCCTAAAATCTCGAAAGGTCCAATATATCTTGTACTAAGTTTACCCTTCTGACTGAAGCGGTAAACTCCCCGAGTCGGCGACACTTTCAGTAATACATGGTCTCCAACTTCAAACTCTAACGGCCGACGATGCGTGTCGGCATAGGACTTCTGTCGACTCTGAGCTGTTAATAACTTGTCACGAATCAAGGTAATCTTCTCTCTTGTCTCAACTACTAGATTTGGTTCGGTACCAATCAATTCAGATGCATTATCCCAACACAAAGGCGATTTGCACCTCCTTCCGTACAAAGCCTCAAATGGTGCCATTCTAATCGAGGCGTGCCAACTATTGTTGTACGTAAACTCGATCAATGGCAGGTGTGAATCCTAATTATATTTCCAGTCTAAGGCACATGCTCTCAACATATCCTCAAGCATCTGAATCGTCCGCTCCGACTGTCTGTCTGTCTGAGGATGGTAGGACGTGCTAAGTCTCAACTCGGTTCCCAAGGCTCGATGAACAGCCTGCCTATGAGATACAAATCGACTGTCTCGATCGGAGATAATACTCTTAGGAGTACCATGCAACCTCATGATTTCTGCAATATACACCTAGGCTAATCTCTCCGGTCCCCAAGTATCCTTAATACCCAGAAAATGAGCAGATTTGGTTAGTCGATCGACAATGACCAAAATCATGTTCATTCCGGCCCGAGTCCTAGGCATACTGGTAATGAAATCCATAGAAATATCCTCCCACTTCCACTCTGGAATAGGAAGTGGTCGCCCTGCGGGTTGCTGATGCTCGATCTTAACATGTTGTCAGGTCAAACACTTCGACACAAACTCGCTAACGTCCGTCTTTAAGTTGCTCCACCATAAGTTACTCCTTACATCCTTGTACATTTTGCTTGTACCAGGGTGTATCGAATAAGGCGTAGTATGAGCTTCTCTCAAGATTTTCTGTCTCAACTCAATATCACACGGTACACAAAATTTGCCTCGAAATCTCAAAATTCCGTCATCGTGAACCACAAACCCAAGAGCTTTCCATTTCTTCACATCCTCCCTCAACTAGACTAAAAGTGAGTCATCATACTGTCTCTCCTTGATATCATCAATCAAAGACTAAGTGATTTCTAACGCACATAACTGACCCTGAACTTCCTGAAGCCAAACTTTGATATTCTGACAAATTAAATCCTGCTGGATCTTCCTTTGAGGCGTAAGTACTTCTAACATCGGTATATCCATCGGCTTATGACTCAACGCATCTGCTACTACATTGGCCTTGCACGGATAATAAAGAATCTCAAGGTTGTAATCCTTAATTAATTCTAGCCATATCTGTTGTCTCATGTTCAATTCCTTCTGGCTGAAGATATACTTCAGATTCTTGTGGTCCATGTAAATCTTACACGACGACCCATAGAGATAATGCCTCCAAATTTACAAAGCGAAAACGACTGCAGCTAACTCTAAATCATGTGTAGGGTAATTTTCTTCATATGGTTTCAACTGTCGAGACACATAAGAAATAACCCTATCTCTCTGCATCAAAACACATCTAAGTTCGAGGCTCGAAGCATCGCTATAAACCACAAAGTAATTGTTTCCCTGCGGCAAAGATATAACTGGCGCGGGGGTCAAACGCCTCTTCAACTCATCAAAGCTATACTGTCTATATGCATTCCACTCGAACTTCTGAGTTTTCTGAAGTAACTGTGTGAGTGGTCGGGCGATATTGGAAAATCCTTCGATGAACCTACGGTAATAACCAGCAAGTCCTTGGAAGATCCTCACTTCCTTCACATTCTTAGGTGGTTCCCATGCCAGTACCACTCCTATCTTCTTTGGATCAACCGGAACTCCCTCCGCTGATATCACATGCCCGAGGAATGTCACTTCCTTGAGCCAAAACTCATATTTAGAAAACTTCGCATACAACTGCTCAGCTCTCAAAATGTCTAACACAACACGAAGATGTACAGCGTGCTCCTCCTGACTCCGGTAATAGATAAGAATGTCATCAATAAAAACAACTACGAATTTGTCCAGATACTCGATAAAAACCTTGTTCATCAACTACATGAACACTGTTGGGGTATTGGTTAGCCCAAAAGGCATAACCACAAACTCGCAATGGCCATATCTTATCTGAAAGGCACCTTTCGGTATGTTGCTATCCCGAATACTCAACTGATAGTAACCCGATCATAAATTAATCTCCGAGAAGACTGTAGCTCCCTGAAGCTGGTCAAATAAGTCGTCAATCTGGGGCAAAGGGTATTTATTTTTGATGGTCAGCTTGTCTAGTTCTCGATAGTCGATGCACAAATAAAGAGATTCATCCTTCTTTTTAACAAAAAGCACAGGTGCACCCCAAGGCGATGCGCTTGGTCGAATATACCCTTTATCTAGCAATTCCCCCAACTACTTCTTTAACTCTAACATCTCTGACAGTGCCATACGGTATGGTGCTCGTGACACAGGAGCCGCATTTGGCTCTAGATCAATAGGAAACTCAACTTCCCACTGTGGTGGTAATCCCAGCAAGTCATCCGGAAATACGTCAGGATATTCGTTTATGACAGGAATCGAAAACATGTCAGCCCCACCATTTTCCGCCTTTAAAGCGTAACACTAATAGCCTACGCAACCCTGGTTCAGAAGTTTCACTGCCATCAAGGCGCTGATCACACTCCCTGATCTACCCGGCTTACAGCCCACCAGTGTATGTTTTGTGCCATCATCAGCCACTATCGAGATAGTATAAGTCCGATAGTACATAATATCACCGTGACGATCTAGCCAATCGTCCACGAGGATCAAATCCTCACCCTTAAATCTACAACAATGAGATTCGAGGGCCAGTCTCGGTTCCCAATCCTCATTGGGTAGTCTCTAACTTCCCGATTCCCAATCATACGATCCCACTAGGCATACCCACTACAAATGGTTCGCACTCAAATAAACAGTCAATGCCAATATGACATACACAATACCATGCAATAAATGAATGAGTAGCACCCGAATCAAAAAGCGCTAAAACTGGATGAGAAAGGATCTGAGTGGTACCTGATGCCACCGGAGTATTTATCCCCTCTGTGGGTCTCATATGATATAAACGGGGGTGTACTGATCCCGAACTCGATACTGCACGGCGGTCCGGCTAACCCTGACCCTACGACGGCCCAAACTCTGAGGGGCCTGAGTGACTGGAGTCCTCTGATCAACACTATGCTCTTTTTGTACTATAGTGGAAGTCGGAGCTCTGTCTGCCCTGGTAGCCCTCTCACAATGAACTGCCGGATGTCAGTCTCCGCATGTAAAGCAATTAACTAACATAAATGGTCACCACATGCTCGGTATGACTGCAGTTGAAACAAACTCTACCACCAGGGATAGAGCACTAAACCGGATGGTTACTTTGGGAGCCTACGGCTTGATGGAACGATCTCTTTCCCGATGTGGGAGCAGACAATGACATAGAAAACTGATTCCCCTTTCCAGCTGAGAAGTTACCTGAAGTCTTTGTTTCTTTTCCTCGGAACCAGACTCTGACTCCGGAACTTCCATCTCAATCGCTAGCGCGTGATCCTGGTATTCTTTTAATGTGGCACACATGAGTGGTGCCATACTTTGCCTGATGTGCGGCTTCATGCGCATATTGAAGTAGCGAAGCTTATCGGCCTCGGTTCTCACTTGCTCTTTCACGTATACAAACTGCTGGTTATAAGTGATGATGGCCTGGGAGATCGGTACATCTTGAGGCATAGCAGTAAAGATCTCTACGATCCTATGCTCCCGAACCGGTAGTGGACAATATTCCGCCTCTATAGCGTTCTTAAACTCATCCCAAGTGGCCACACAATTTCTGGGCGCCACAGCCTCCCACCACTCCGCAGCTTCCTTATCCAGGAGGTATTGAGCAATAGGTACCCTCCTGTCATCAGGACACGCTACGGCATCAAAGGTCCTCCCCAACTGAAAAAGAGCCAATTCTCCCATCCTAGTGAGTCAGTAAAACCAGCAAAGCGAGAGGGGTGCATCTTAGTCACTTACTGAAGCCATTTACTAGCTTCGTCTTCCGCAGCCGGGGGCAGATTCTGGCGTCTGCCTTGAGCTATCTGAGCTAATCTGCGTCGGTGTTATTACCCGACGGTTGGCCCTGACTGACTGATAAGTGTTGCCCATCAGAACTCAGGAGTAGAGTATTCGGCACTGAATGTGAGGCCGAATATGCAGATGACTGAGAAAGCGGAACTTCCTCACTATTAGCACCACGACCACGGCCTCGGTCGCATCCCCTAGCTGTTCTACCACGACCTCTCAACATACTAAAGAATAAGAATTTAAAAGAACGAGATCAGCAAAATTCACAATTTACAAAGTTGGTATCCCAACTCACAATTCCAATTTATGTAAGAGAAGTAATACACAAACATAATAGTTTGAGAAGACTTACGGCCACAAGTCACACGAGAAAATGGTGGCACGATGATATTAGGCTCAACAACTGAATCTTACGACACAACTAACAGCCTAGGTATTCACAACCTAAGGCTCTGATACCATAAATGTAACACACCAATTCTCAAATGGGACATTACACATCGTAGATCCTTCAACAAGGTCTACCAGGCTAGGACATACACACGTTTTACAATAATTCCGTAATGACAACACTAATAATGAAAATAAGGTCGTGGCCTCGGACAAAACATTTTGGTTCAATTTAGAAAAACAGAATGTAAAATGAATTCCTTGCACACGCAGGGGACTTCATCGACATTTTTAAAAACAATAATACGATTACTCGACTGACTCAGATAAATGACTTAAACATAATAAAATATAACATAGCCTCGAGCCTCATCATCATACTTGACTATCCTTTGCATGCGTGTCTCGTGCCGTCTCCTCATCTCGCCCGATTCTGAAATGCATAAAACGCATGTCCTCCATTTAAGGGGTTAGCATTCGAATAGCTAGTGCAAGTACACAATTACATGACATTATATACAGATACGATTCAACATTGTCATCTCATTTAGAAAGCATTTGAAAATAATATTCTGGAATATCACACTTGTGTCAAAACATCAATTTCATAAACACCATATCAACACATTTCATCACCACAAACATCCATACCTGGTAACCCGCGGCTGTACCCATTAGTATCCACCCCGAGAGGCCCGTTCGGACCGTCCCTAGGTGGGAAACCACTTTTACGGTTGTACCCATTAGTATCACCCCCCAGAGGTCCCGTCAAACTGTCCCCGGGTGGAAGAACAACAACATACACACACACATGTTATCACAGTTCATCATTCGTATCGAAACCGTAACACACATAACGAAATGTAATACATGTACTTGCCTCGAATAACATGACATGAAAGAAACGGTGAGAGGAAAGGGTTTCGGTCCAACTCCTTTTAAAGGTTCGTTACTAAATCACAACGACACATAATCAATCACAACACTACAGAAACATAGGAAACCATCCTAAGCTCTACCCGTAGACACAATTCGTCAAACACTACGAGGGCATAATCCAACATAATCGAATAATGGAAGAGTTCATGAATTCTATTCCCCAAAACTACAAGAATAACAAGGAATTTCGAATATATAACCCTAATCTAATAACAAAATCAGCCGAATTGGAATACAAAAATGGAATTACAAGAAAATCCCCCAAATTCCCGAAGTTAGGGTTTAAGCCGATTTACCTTGATTCGGATGGTGGAAGACGTTAAGATGATGATTAGTTCTTGCTAGGAACTCAAATCTATGGATGGATGATGATGTCTGGTCGAAATTCACTCAACTCCATCGCAAATTGCCGAAAATCGCGAAGGAAGAAGAAAAGGTAGGAAAAATGACGAAGTCAACTGCTGTTGTCCTATTTATACAGGCAGCGATTAGCGTACGCTATAGGCATGCTTAGCATGCGCTATTCTGGGTAACGTGCAGTCCAGAGACTTCTGCCCTCCCTATTAGCAAACGATAATGTCAACATAACGTGCGTTAGCATCTGAGTTAGCGTGCACTAACATACGGGTTAGCATACATTACCTGGTTTAGCCTGAACTCACTGAGCCTACAATCCAAATCCATAATATTCTACCCACCTTCATTAGCGTACGCAACGTTATGATATGTACGCTAATCTTTTCAAAAACATACGTAATGGTAACAATAACGTACGTAATCCACCCACTCTAGAATACATAACTTATTGTCCAGTTTGATTAGTGCGCGCTACCTATGAATTTAGCGTGCGGTAGGGATACCACTTTAGCGTGCGCTATCTATATTATTAGTGTACGCTAACTGCTCTGATACAGAATACAGTTGTGAAACCTGGTCAGAATGTACACATCTCGGAAGGTATAAAACTCGACAGTTACCAATGAATAACAAAGTATTAATAAGAGACAACAACATGCAAGCTCACTCTCTCGTCAGAGCACATGAATCCAACCATTCGACGGAACGGACGACAGTTCCAATAATGGTACCCAAAAATATGAAAAAAATACAAAACAGCCCAAACCCTCGAGAACCATGGTTCTTGGCCAGATAACAACCTCAGGAAGTCGTAACATATCCAAATATATTAAAGGAACTTGCAGAAGTAACGAAACATCAGTTCAGAATGGGATTTATGAGAATCGAGCCTAAACGCGGAAAAGTTACACAATAATCGAAATCTCATAAAAACAACTCCGAAAATCATCCGGATGGCCATGAATGCAGAACAAAATAGTTTTAGAATACTAAAATAACTACAAGAGAGTCATCCGGAATGAAAATACACTAAAAATAGAAATTGCTAGAAATAGAAAGTGCGGATATTACAGGACTGTGCAAGGGATTGAGATCCCTCTGAACAAAGATCTCTTAGAAAATCTATAAGTTGCCCTCTGACGGACTGAAGGTGGAAGAACTGGAGACCTTCGGGTCTGAAATCCTGTTGTCCGATTACTGAAAGCTCTTTACTGGTACTTTTATGGCTACCAACGTCCAACCTTCTTGCCACAAAAAAGAACTTCACTCTCTCATACGTCTACCTTCATGATTTTTGCTACCGTGTAGTTGAAAACGAAATTGGTGCTTTCGAAATGTGCACCAACTTAAGATACAGAATGATGGTCGCCATCATGTCTTGTGAGAAAGTTAACTGATGCCAATCCTTTTGAAATGCATTAAAGAAGATGCATCTAAGCCTGAGTCTTAAACCACATCCTCACTCGCTGAGGAGTAAAGTAGTCCGGAGGCACCAAGAAAAATGGAACCAGAAAGTTTATCGATGGAATCAGACCCAATGTATACAACCAAACGCCCATTCTTGGAACCAGAAAGTTTGTCGGTGGAATCAGACCCACTGTATACAACAAAACGCCCATTCTTGCTAACAGGCCCAACCCCTACAGCATGCCAACCTCGAGTGACCTGAGGGATGTCACTCTGAAAAGCTCGAGTGATGGGAAGAAGAGAAAAAGAAGTATTCCCGACAGCAGCTCCAACAAAGCTGTCGAGAAGAAAAGAAATAAGACGAAGAAATCTTCTAAGGCTGATCCTATGGTGACTACAGCGGTCACTGTAGAAGTCCCATCGACCAATCCAATCGCTGAATCTGTCCCACAGGCACAACCCTATGGAAGAAATAGTTATTACTCGTACAGTAGATCCTGATCCAGTTCCGGCTATGATGGAGGAACAATTGTTTGCCAAGTTAGAAGGATCTGGCGAATCGGTTGCCCCTTTGGAGCCGATAGTTGCAACTCCCAACAGGGCAACCACCCCTGTACGGAGTCCCACTCCCCACAGGGTACCTACCCCTGTTAAGGATCCCTCTCCCCAACAGGATCCCACACATGTTGAGTATCACAACCGGATAATAGAGTCATATGTTGTCGGGGTCCCTCCCTAATGGATATTATCAATAACACTCTCTTTCAAGTCCAAATAGAGGAAGCCTTCAAGCGCTTCAAAGTTTGGAAATCCTATAGGGTCGTCCCATACGACACCCTGTATAAATGGGAGGACTGGAAGGAAGAGGACTTATTTGCTCTGGAGGTCACGGACACCCAGAATGTTGAGGTCCTGATCATATGGGAAGATCACTTTTGCCTTGAGCTTATCTAAAATTATTTCATGGGAAAAAAAAGGCCCGACTCAAATGGAAGTCACAGTCCAGTGACAAGGCTCCATCACCAAGCCACCACTCTGACCCGGACTCCGACGACGATGATGAGACCTTACAGGCAGGTCTTCAGATAAGCTGAGAAAAGTCTCAGAAAGGAGAATTTGCTAACATCCAAGCCCAACAAGGCCAGGGGACATCCATTGTAAAACATCAGTCCCCGCCCCCGCAACAAGAAGTAGCCTATGAAGACCAGAAATAAGAGGAATCAGTCCCTCCTGTAATCAATGTAGAACCCGCTACTTCTCCCCTAAAGGAAGCTCATCCTATACAAGATGCATCTGTCCAGCAGATAGTGGAAGAAGAAGAAGCCACTCGCACCGTCCGCCAAGAGGAATCAGTCCCTCTTCCGAAACAGGTGGAAGCTGAGAGCCGGCAGGAAGAATCAATCCCTCCTATAGTTCCGACTACTGAAAACCAACAGAGGCAGGAGGAATCAGTCCCTTATGTCTCCCAAACAGCCCCTGCAGCTCAACCTACAGAAGCTCCTGCTTCTGAAATGGTTGAATATCCTAGGTCTATAGGTTACCACTATGAATCTGATAACGGTTTCCTTTCTGACGATAAAACATGCATACCCCATCACAACGTGATTCTTAGACAGCTCGTAGAACCATCAGACTCGAATATTTCGCGCCCTGGCTCGCATAGAGGCACGAATTGGGCAACTCTAAGCCATCGGCCGCCAAACTGTATTCCTGCAGGATGTCGTCAAGGCCCTATATGACTGGATGCGCGAAGCAGCTCAGGACGAGCTGCCAAAGCTGAAAAGGGCCATGAATGATATGGAAAAGACTTTTCGCCTCATGCCATCAACACTGTGGCAAGCCCTGAATCAACTAAAACAGCATGGGGAGCGGATCCTGAAACAAGAACAATAGAAGTTTCGTGTCGTTGAAGCTAATACTGTTGCCGCCTTTGAATACACCGCCTCAAAACTAACTGACCACGATCACAAGATCGACGATCTTACAGCAGTGGTTGCGAGGCTGGTTGATAGTGTCAATGATCTGAAGACCCAAAAGGCTGAATCTATAAAACTCCTTCGGGATATTCACAACAAAGTCTCCAATCTTGATGATGCCAAAAGGGGGAAGAGTCTAGAGAGGCTGCCACGAAGTGGAGGCTGGAGAGAGAAAGATAAATGGAGGTTGCACTAGAGGAAGCGTCGCTACTGTAATCGGATGACTGGCCGGACCCGGGCCAGGTCAAGGAGCGAAAGGATATAGGGTAACTGGTTCTCAGCCTGAGTTCCAAGATCCTAATTTCCCATGGAAGAATACAGTATGAATGCCTGCTGAGATATTGCTCCAGACGGACCGACAACCTTCAGTAGATGATTTGAAAGCATTGAAAAACAATGAACTGCTGAGATACTTCTGTACTCTCATCAGGGAGTCCGCTATTCAAAATACTAGAGGATGATGCTAACGAGTTCTCGAGGATACTGTTATAAGGAAAGCTTCCCTTATAGCTAAAGATGAAGTCTAAACACCAAAAGGGTAAATGGGTAACCCATCCGGAAGATTGGATCCTTGCCTACGATGTTTCCCAAAAGCATCTACAGAGACCGAGGCATATACTTCTTAGTCAACTGGTGGAGAGGAATTGATCATGATCCCTCTCGAAAGACTTGGAAACATTCTAATTATAGGGACTAGCTAATGTTAGTTATATGTTGTATTTTATCCTAAGGTATGATCTTCGATGTAGTATTTACTTTAATCTTTCAAACCATGTAATTTTCAATCATCAATAAAATTTTGATTTCTTGAAAGATTACAGCTTGTAATCTACTTTTATTGTTTTTACTGTTTTGATTACGAAGTATTGATATATTCAACAAGTACAAGCTTGTTAATCCATAAGCTGTAAGAACTTGTCTGTGTACAGTTCATATATTAAGTTGTATTCAATCAATATTACATCCTGTAAGATTGTGCCTACGCGCCAATCATAAGTTAAGTTGTAATACACTTAGTCCTGTAGGATTTTCATTTTAGAACTTACCTGCGAGTAGTTTAAATTGTTAGACTAAGTCATGAAGATCAAATCTTTTAAACAGAAGACTTGAAGGCAGACTCTCCGTATCTATAAAGTTTTGGCATTATCAAAAAGGGGGAAACTATTGGGATAAACATAGCCTATTTTGATAATCGCCATCATACAGTAAGAAGTCTTCAGAGTCAACATTTCGCTAAGTATGGAAGCTGTTAAGAAACTCCGAACAGCATATCCATACAGCAAGAGATCTTCCTACAGAGTCCGATCCTACAGTGCCTACATCATTACACAGCAGAAGTAAAGATAGTTGGATACAACAATCTTGCTGTAGGAGTTTTACTTGGGAAAAATAAAACACATCCAATAGAACCGAAGAATAGCTTTAAACTGTTGTGAAATAAACTTTGTTTATTCATAAAGTATTTACGGTTAAAGTAGCATTTAATGCTGATTGAACAGCATTTAATGCGTGCGAAAGAGATAATAGTCTGAACGCGCTGAAGAGCATTTAATGCAAAGTCAAAGAGAATGTCTGAAGTATTAAATGCGAATCGCCTTTAATTCAAACATTCTGCAGCCGCCAATCAGATCTATCTAAATCTCACCAACCTGCCAACGACTATATTTATAATGGATCTATTTCCAAGGTTATAAATAGCCTCAAGTATAGGACATCAGATAACAACAACAAGTGATCCTCTCGCGCATTACATCTGACAATTAGCTCTGACAATCAGAATATCAAGTTAAGAAAGCGCAATATATTTCTTGAGCATAGATCATTATCAAATCGAAGAAATATACAGTCCTCAACGAAAACCGCACAGCATACAGCAATCGCTCGTCAAAGAATAAACTGTTGTTTGAACTTGTTCTACCCTATCTTCCGTTGAGATCAACCATAGCCCTGTGTGGACTAAGTCCATGCTAGTTCCGACCTGTGTGGGAAGAATAGCACTGAAGATGAAGCTTCGATCTGTATGAGAAGAAGCAAGTTGAAAGAGCTAAAGCCAATCTATGTGAACGGCCCAAGTTGTTGTCACTTTATCAATTTATGTGAACGATACAGATGTTGGGATTCAGTAACTAAAATCAAGATATGCAGCGGAAAATAAACTGGCCCCACAAAGAACACATCTAGGAATTGATACAATATTTTTCTTCTCTTCTCTTCTTCCTTTTCTTTCTCTCAAAGATGAATAAGATGAAGAAATTTATTTTTCTCTCTCCTCTCCTCTTGCTCACGACTGCTCTTTGGTGTGTATGTGTGTGTTTTTCATAAGTCATCATCAAATGAAAGACATTCACATTTTATAAAACAAAAATGAGATCAAATGTTGAGATAAGATATCTCATACATTTGTCCTCATCTCATAATATAAAACTCACACCCTACATCACATGGATCAACATGGAAGCTTAGAGGAAAGAGGGATGGGCGGCCACATGGTGATAGGTGAGAAAATGAGCCGAGCCACTCGGTTCATGTATCGGACGTTCGCGTGTATAGTCCATTAAGTACACTTCGTTTTATCTCAAATGTATTTATACTTAATTAATTAATCCAATTAATTTATTTTATCAAATACAAAATTATAATAATATATTTCCAAGAAATAATTATCTATGAATTAAATTAATCACTCGGTAATTAATTTCAATTCACTAGACCGCATGATTTATCAAATAAATCAAATTAGATATCTAATATCCAATATTAATGAAGAGGTAATAAATATACATATTTTTCCATTAAATATCCTTGTGCGCGACTCCATAGGTCTGTCTTAGTCGGCAATGGTATGAGCCAAGGAGTACGGGTAACACTTAGCGAGTCTAGTGCTCCGTACCGTAATCCAACTAAGAACAAATGATCGGTTCATTCCAAAACCATTATGTCGTGAAGCGTGTATACGTATAAACCCTTCAATCATATACGTATAAACCCTTCAATAATATATCCCGGTCAAGTATTAGGGTCACGGTAAAGTCAAACCCTATTATAACTTGACTCTATACATTTGTTAATACAGACCGATATCACTGAGCTCTTGTGCATCAAATACAACTAGCTCTAACTGCTTTGGCCAAAGACTTAGATCTCATTTGCCATTAACCGCATAGGACATTTACCTGCTCACTAACAGAAGAAAGAATCCTATCTTGGTATTCAGTAGAGACTGTTACTTGCCCAAGTTGCATTTCGAGGTTGACCCACCTTTCGGCGATTGGATCGAACTACTCTAATGACTAACTTAATGTCACAAGCACATGTCCTACTGAAACCTCAAGTCAAAGGTTCACGTATACCTCTCACAACTTTTCGATTCAGTTATTGATAATCCATGAGTGATATCTATGTGACCGAATCGAGGTGAGTCGTGTTCGAGTATACTAATCCCATTAGCATATCTATAATGTGTGCTCCCACTAATCCTTAGTGAAGATAGTCACTCTAGATGTCAGAGTACATGTTATACAAGACTTGTCTAAACTTACTGTCTAGTTGTTTTATCGACTTGCGAACCAATTAAGCATTCGAGCCTTAAATACTTCCAGTGCCTATCTCGTTATCTCCATAAGGAGTGGAATGTTTGCTCTCAAATGCAAGGACTATTATTTTATATACCAAATCATAATACACGTGATATAAAATAATATAGAAATAATTAATGCCTTATTTAATTTAATATTCATAATAACAATATAATTCTCTCACTCTCTCATCTTCTGAGTGGCATTCGATGGCATATTCTTAACAATCTCCCACTTGCACGCAATGCCACAAACTATGGTATCTAATACCCATACTCTCCAGATTTCACTCTAAGACCTTCTGAGATAGTGGCTTGCTAAGCGACTCAGCAATGTTATTTGTTGTGTCTACTCTCTGCAGTATAACATTCCCTTTCTGAAACATTTCTCTAAAAAAATGATACTTTCTCTCAATGTGTTTAGTGTTGTGGTGAGCCCTAGGCTACATAGCCTGCGCAACAGCTCCATCGTTGTCACAAAACAGCATCACGGGCTTCTCTGCATTAGGAACCACTTGAAGTTCCTCAATGAACTTCTTAATCCAAAAAGCTTCTTTAGAAGCCTCCGTGGCTGACTGATATTCGGCTTGACATGTATAGATTGCAGTCGAGCTTTGATTGACACTTCTCGAAGAGACTTCCTCACCATTCAGAGTAAAGATATACCCTGATGTGGACATCTGAGAATCCATGTACCCCAAAAAATCTGAGTCTGTATAACCCATCACTCTAAGTTCTCCACCATCGTATGTAAGAACCAAGTCTTTAGTCCTCTTCAGGTACTTAAGAATGTTCTTCACAGCAGTCCAATGTTCCCTCCCTGGATTTGACTGAACCCGACTTACTACGCTCACAGCATAGGTAATGTCCGGTCTAGTGCAAATCATAGCATACATAAGGTTATCCACTGCCGAAGCATAGGGTACCTTGCTCATTTCCATTTTGTCTTTCTCACTTTGAGGACACATCTCTAAGGAAAGTTTTACACCATGTTGCATAAGTAGGAACCCTCTTTTAGAATTTTCCATCCGAAATTGCTTCATGGTCTTTTCTATGTAGAGGGCTTGGGAAAGACCTATCATTCTCTTCGTTCTATTCCGGTAGGGACGGATGCCTAGAATATAGGTAGTTTCTCCCAAGTCTTTCATTGAGAATTTATTAGAAAGCCAAGCTTTCACTTAACTGATCATTCCTACGTCGTTTCCTATAAGTAGAATGTCATCCACATATAGTACTAAGAATGCAATTTTGCTCCCATTAACCTTCTTGTAAATATAGGGCTCCTCTTCATTTTGAACAAAATCAAACTCTTTAACTATCTCGTTAAAACGAAGATTCCAACTTCGTGAAGCTTGCTTCAGTCCATAAATGGCATGCTGAAGTTTGCATACTTTATGAGTATTGGTTTCAGATATGAATCTCTTAGGCTGTTCCATGTAAATCTCCTCATCGAGGAATCCATTTAGGAATGCAGTTTTCACATCTATTTGCCATATTTCATAATCTAAGTGGGCTGCTATGGCAAGCATCATGCGAATAGACTTAATCATAGCTAAAGGGAAGAAGGTCTCGAAGTAATCGATTCCTTATCTTTGGGAATAACCCTTTGCCAAAAGCATGGCCTTATAGGTATCAACCTTAGCATCTCCATCAGTCTTTCTTTTATAGATCCATTTGTTTCCAATAGGCACCATGCCTCTAGGATGATCTACTAAAATCTAGACCTGATTAGCATGCATTGAGTCTATCTCAGCTTCCATAGCTTTTTGCCACTTTGTGGAGTCAACATCTACCATCGCTTGGTCGTATGTAGAAGGATCATTCTCATGACTACTTTTTGTCATCTCATGGACACCCAGTTCCTCTTGATATGGATAGCCATACCTCTCAGGTAATTGATAAATTCTACTATACTTTAGAGGTTGTGTTTGCATTTCAGAAGGTTCGGTTCTAATATCTTGCACAGATGTCTCATTTGGTGTTTCTTTTATTTCTTCCAAAGAAATATTTCTACCTGTGCTTCCTTCCTAAATGAACTCATCTTCAAGGAAATGTGCTTGTAAAGCAACGATGATCCTATGATCGACGTGCATGTAGAATAGATATCCCATGGAATCCCCTGGATATCCTATGGAACGACTTTTCACCGATATAGCTTCCAATTTCTCTACTTTAGTCTTCTTGACATAAGCAGGGCATCCCCAAATCCTAATGTGATTAAGACTTGGTTTCCTACCTCTCCACATCTCATGTGGAGTCTTAGGAATGAATTTGGAAGGACATCTGTTCAAGATATGTGCAGCAGTAAGGAGCGCAAGACCCCACAGATAAATCGGTGGGTCAGTATAGTTAAGCATGGAGCGAACCATGTCCAACAAGGTTCGGTTCCTTCTTTCTGATACACCTTTTAATTGTGGAGTAGCTGGAGGAGTAATTGTGACACTATTCTTAGTGCTTTTAAGAACTCATCAAACTCGGTACTCGTGTATTCACCACCTCGGTCTGACCGAAAAGTCTTAACACGATTACCTGTTTGGTTTTCAACTAGGGCTTTAAATTCCTTGAATTTATCAAAAGATTCAGACTTATGTTTCATTAAGTACACGAACCCATACCTAGTATGGTTATCAGTGAATGTAATGAAATACTAAAAGCCATCTCGTTCACTTCAAAAGGGCCACAGACATCGATATTGATTAATCCAAGTTTTTCAGCAGCTCTTTCAAAAGTCCCTGTGAAGGGTAACTTAGTCATTTTGTCTTGAAGCCAAGATTCACAAGTTGGATAGGGATCTGATCCCAATGGACCCATAAGCCCATCTTTATCCATTTTATGAACCTTGGTCTAACCAGTATGACCAAGTCTAAGATACCACTTAAGTGCCTGGTTTGTTTTATCCCTACCACACTTCCTAGTTATACTGTTCACATTTGTTTTATTCTTTAGATTCAAATGGTATAAACCATTTAATAATGTAGAAGTACCAACCAATTTATTTTTAAAATAAATTCGACAGGATCCATCTCCAATAAAGAAATGAAATCCCTTTCGGTCCATGATCGGAATTGATACAATATTTTTATGCCCCTTGGGCAAAACAAGTACATCATCCAAAGTAATTATAATATCGGATTCTAAATCCGACATAAGTGATCTGATGTCAGTAGCCTCGACACTATGACCGCTGCTGACTGTCACCATCACTTCTACAGCTCCAAGCTTTCTACTTTGTTCCAGATCCTGATTCATTGTACATATGTGAGAACTTGCACCAGAATCAAGTATCCAAGAAGTAGGATAAACAGTTATAGAACAATTCGTTTCCAAAACTAGTAGTTCAGTACCTGAAGGTGCATTACGGTCAAGTTTTGGACAGTACCTCCTCCAATGGCCTAGCTCACCGCCGTTGAGGCATACGTCCATTTTCTTGGCCCCTTGCTCTTTTGAACCATTTGGGCCTTGCCCTTATCTTTCTGTACCCTACCATTTGTCTTGAAATGTTTTTTGCCTTTCTTCTTACTGTTCTTGGACCTCAAAAGCCCTGAAGAAATTACAAGAGTAGCCTCCTTCAGCCTCATCTTCATCTGAGACTGTGCCGTGCTCAGTTTGTTCATTAGTCCAGCTAAATAACATGCAATCTCATTGCAGTTAAAGTTCATGACAAATTGAGCGAAGGAGTCAGAAAGTGATTGAAGAATGAGGTCAGTCTGGAGAGAAATGTGCACACTAAAATCAAGAGCCTCCAATCTCTCGATCATAGATATCATTTTGAGGACGTGGTCCCCAACTTTCTCTCATTACTTTATTCAAGCACTAAACAACTGTTTCGATATCTCATACCGAGCAGTTCGACTATGCTCCCCATAAATTTCAGTCAGATGTGCCAGAATCGCCCTTGAAGAGGGAATTTTCTCATGGGACCACTAAAGCTCATTGTTCATAGTGGCCATCATAAAACCACAGACCCTGACATCATCTTTAACCCATTTCTCATGGGCATCAACTTCTTCCTGATTAGTCTTGGTCCTTGCAGGAGCCGGTGGGATGTCTGCCTCCAAGACGTATCCCAGCATCTCCATACTGAGGACTATCCTCATATTCCGGAGCCAGTCCACAAAGTTGGGTCCAGTTAGAGTGTTCTTTTCAAGTAGAATTGTGAGTGGGTTAATTGTCAATCAGAGAGATGTTTGTTAACTGCGGAGAATAATTAAGATTCATTTGTGATTGTTTAATTATGATCTGAGTAAAGAATTTAAGGACTTTCTTTATCTATAACTCGGTTCCCACTATTTTATCGACATTTACACACTCTCATGTGAAATTCGGAAGTCATGGTTGACTTCATAGTGGTGATCAAGTTCATTACAAAGTTTAATAGAGGGCAACCCATTCGGTTTCTATTCTATCGTTCTATATAAGGTGGTGTCTAACACCAACCCATCTAATGGATGATTCGATCTTCTTTTACCCCTAGTTCACTTGCCCTCAACTCATTTGGTTTCAATGGCTCGCTGAATTATCTATGTTTATACCTTCAACTCCTATTAGTCTGACAATTAAATCTTACCCGGAAACCCATATGGTTTCTAGGGGTCTAATTTGTCACAAACAAGACATCTAATGTGTTTGTTTGGTATTGCCACTTGAATAGTACGATGTAGAGTTTTCAAACTCTATTGTGTTTGCGGAAGCGTATTTAAAGTGCGGAATATAACACAAGATTTATAGAGGTTCGACCAAATGTGCCTACGTCCTCTCTTCTTATCTTATTCTATAGGCTTAACATAAACCTTTATGTTCTTGTCTTCTATCAGTCCTAGCTAAACTGTTACAATCTTGTCTTCAGTCAGTCCAAGATAAACCGTGATGCTCTTTTCTTTTTCTCGGTCCAAGCTAAACCATTTTCCTTTTCTATCGAACAAGGAATCAACCTATCTAGCTTTCGATTGGTACTAGACAAACCTCATTCGGATTTAGATTGTGATTCTAATAATTCCGGATCCTTGATCCTAATAACACCGAATCAAATCTACAATCCTTTCTTTTCTCTCGTGTATGTTTGAGTGTATCGAATACTCAAACTCTTAACAATTAAGCTCGATTACAACAACAATAATGAATATAACAATATGAGATGTATAAATACTTTGCTTGGAGTTGTTGTGTGGTGAATACCACATGAAGTGGTATTTATAGGCTTCAAAGCCTAAACTAGCCGTTGGTGTCTTTAACCTTCATAGCGTACGTTATGTCTCCTGTGTAGCATACGTAATCCGTTTAACGTACGTAACACATCGGTGTAGCATACGTTAACTGCTTGTCATTCCGGTCCAGTAGCTTCTGTCTCTTACATAGCGTACGTTAACATATATCGTAGCGTACATAATGTTCTCCTTGTAGTGTACATAGCCATTTTTGATTGCATACTCAGATATCCATTGAGATGGTGTCATACACCATGACGTCACATCCTTTAACATATGTAAACACAAACTCGTAGCTTACATAATGTATTCATATCCGTTACATGCTTTTTGACTTTCTAGAATCAATCCAATGGTTTGATTTCATTTTAATTCGAACTTCATGTTCCATAATGTACGTTAACTAACCAGTGTAGCATATGTAATTGCTTCTTCCTTGCGTGCGCTATTCATGCACCATAGCATGCGTTATTCACTTCATGTAGTGTGCGCTAATCTTTGATTTAGCCTGTGTTCACTGTTCTTCTGCCCAGTTTTTGTATCTTCGACTACTTCTTGACTCATTGTTGTTTTTCCTTGATTCATTGTTGTTTTTCTTTGTTTGGAAACTTATCATCAAAACCTCAATTATGAGTGTGGAATAAAATGTTCCACTAATCTCCCTATTTTTTATGATTACAAAACAACAACCTATTGACGGGATTTATACCTGAAAAAATATAAAATAAATACAGATCAAAGTTTTCGGCTTTATCCATTTTGTTAATTTTCTTCTCCCCGTCATATATTCTCTTTTTCTTTTCTTCTCCCCCATTATATTTTTTCACCTTAATTTTTCTCCCCTTACTTTCTCTTTTTCTCGTCACTTTCTCCCCCATTTTGTCATTAGCAAAAAGTGCACGAAATTCATGAGAAATTAAATACTGAGAAATAAATGGGTAAAACTCCCCCTGAAAATTATCTCCCCTTTTTAAGAAATAACTCCCCGTGAGTTAAATACAAATTATTAAAATACCAATTGATGAAATATATTAATTTTGAATTTTGGGGATCCATTCGGCTCTTGGTCGTTTTTCATTAGGTAAATAAATGATATTCAGTATAATGGTTCCTTTTGGAATCCATATTTTCTTAATTTTTATCATTAGTCTTGGGCTTTTACAATTTAAAATATGATGCCAGATTTTTAAACATTTACCACATTGGGGTTCTTTCAAATTTAAGGATTCGTTTTTGTCGCTTGGTTTGAATCCTAATCCTTGTTTGTTTAACGAAAATTTTTGAACTGAAAGCAATTTTTCAAATTTGTCATTTCCACAAGAAAATTTGTTCGTTAAAACTTTAAGTTCGTTTTGAACTTTTAATAAATCATTCTTTAGATTATTTTCTTTTTCAAGGCATTGAGAATGATCGGTTTCAATAAATTTCCCTTTTTCTTTTAATGGAGATTTCATCTTCCAAAAATTTATTTTTAATTTAAGAGATCTATTATCTTTTAAAGAATTTTGAAAGTCCGTATGCAATTGTCCGAAAGCAGTAAAAAGTTTATCTTCAGACGAGGTACTTACCTGGCTTTCGTCATCACTGTCGTCAAACAAACTCCTTGCCATGAGTGCGGTATTATTTTGAATATAATCTTCTTCTTCATCCTCGTCACTCCAGGTGGCTATAAACACTTCCTTTTTGGAAGTCGATGTTAGGAATACTTGATAGATTTTGATGATGCCATCCCTGTGTTTTGTGATTTATTCGAATGTATGTTCTAAGTACTAGGCATTGTAAAGAAAAACCAAATGAGTATCTTCTAAAGCCATTGAAATAAGCTTTAGTTTGATCAAGTATTGATCAGTTAGAAAAAACGGCTAAGTATAGAACTGTCTATATATCAGATAAGTTAATTATCAGCCGAGTTTTGGTCAACGAAATTTATCAGAGAGGTTTGACCAAACACTGTATCAGCCGAAGTACAGACAAGTCTTCATCAGTTGAGTATTGGTCAACTCTACAGATCAGAGAAGGTTGACCACAGAAAAGTTATAATCAGACAACCTATCAGAGGAGTTCTGGTCAACTCAGCATATCAGAGAAGTTTGACCGCAGACAACTTATCAGAGGAGTTCTGGTCAACAAAGCATATCAGAGAAGTTTGACCACATGCAAGTTTTAAAACAGACGAGTTTTCAGAACAGAGAACTCTATCAGAGAACTTTTGTCTGAGCAGATCAGAGAACTTCATCAGAGCAGATCACAGAACTTCATAAGAATATATCAGAGAACCTTGAAAGAACAGAGAACTTTGTCAAGACAGATCAGAGAAGTTTTTCATAGAAGTTCTTTCAACAGAAACATCAGACGAACTCTGAACTAAGTCCACATCAGCAAAGCATTGAAAGTCAACAATTACGGAAAGGCACGTGCAGACTTATTTCACAGAGACAAAGTGAATGATTCTCAGAAAGTTAGGAATAAAATATTTCTTAAGATCCGCGCCAGGATGACTTTCCAAATATAAAAATCAAGAAATGCGGCACAATGGGAAGATTCTTCAAACGGACAGATTTGAAGAATGAAATCAAGTCGTGCAAAGAGATGAACGAACAAACAAAGAAGTCCACTCTCCAACGGACATGTTTGTTACAAGATGCAACGGCTATGAAGAGAAGCTCAAGATTCGTACTATAAATATCTGAAGATCAGAATGAGCAAAGTACGATGTGAACAATACATTCAAGCGATCAAAGCAAACAAAGCAATCAAAGTGAACAATAGCATCATGAAGAGCAAAGCTTAAACAGCCATATTCTGAGAAGCTCTTAAGTTGGAGAAGACAAAATCTCTTGACTTAAAAGATTGAGTGAGGGGTTGCTTTCTTGAACGAGGTTCTTGAAAGTAAAGAGACTGTAAACGTATCCACGGGTTCTTGATTGGAAGGTGATAGACATCTCGGGAGTTATTGAGGCATCTATGGGTTTTCAATCAGGGGGTGCTAGATAGTCAAGGGAATTGCAACGGCCATGGGTTTCTACTGGTTGGAAGCTGTTGTAACTGTGTGAATTCTTTGTAACCTTTATCACTGGTTGACAGTTATAGTGAATTATCTCCAACTGGTTTGGAGAGAAGTAGATTTGTAGAGGATTACCCCACCTCTAAGACCACTATAATTGCCTGTGTGTTTTTACTGCATTCATCATAATTATCTGCTGCATCCATATTTACTGTTCCATATAGGAGTCAACTGTCTTCCGCATAACTTTAGTTTTACAGTTGACATAAGTCATCTGCAGACAACATTAGTCTCCTGCATTATTATCAGCTGAGCTTCCGTATTATCATATGCAGTTAAGTGTTTGTTAACTGCATCAGCTGAGTAAACTCACCTGACTTCCAGGAAAGGAGTTTAATAAGTCTATTCACCCCCGTAGACTTATTCCTGACGACTTGTGACCTACAATTGGTATTGTCTTCCGCATAACTTTAGTTTTACAGTTGGCATAAGTCATCTGCAGACAACATTAGTCTCCTGCATTATTATCAGTTGAGCTTCCGCATTATCATATGCAGTTAAGTGTTTGTTAACTGCATCAGCTGAGTAAACTCACCTGACTTCCAGGAAAGGAGTTTAATAAGTCTATTCACCCCTCCTAGACTTATTCCTGACGACTTGTGACCTACAATTGGTATCGGAGAGATTAGTTTAATTCTTTTTACGGAACCAGATCCATATATCCGAGCATATATATTAAATTCTCATTTAGAATGGAACACATGCAGCACATGCACTCTAGATTACTTGTATTTTCTGTTGATGAATATGACCTCTGGAAAATAAGAATGCAGGCACATCTTTCATCCATCCACGATCACATGTGGGGTGTCATAGAAGATGGTCCCTTCATATTTGAGAAGGACAACGCACATGAAGAAATTACAGCTGGGAAGCTAGAGAATATTCCCAAGATGAGAACAGGGATGTCACCTGAAGAAGAAGCTGCGCAACCTAGACAACCGTGCCAGAGATGTTCTATATCAGACCCTTGATAAAGCCACCATGTTGAAGATCAAGAATTGCAAGAATGCAAAAGAAATCTGGGACACATTGGCAGTAATGTGTAAAGGGACCGGGCTGATCAAGGAAAACAAGTTGTCAATAGCCATCCAGAAGTTTGACAACTTCAAAATGAAGAATGGAGAAACCATTGACTAGGTGGATGGAAGATTCACAGAGATAATAAATGAAATCAATTCTCTGGGAAAAACATATGGCAACAGGGAGATGGCCCTGAAAGTTCTAAGGTCCCTGAACCCCGAATGGAGCAAGAAAGACGTAGCCATGAGGGAATCAAAAGACCTCAACAAGATAAAGATCCAGGAGTTGTTCTCTGACATGAAAGCATATGAGTTTGAGTTGCGCATCTCATCATCAACTAAACCAGCAGAGAAAGGATTGGCATTTGCAGCAGACTCCCCTACAAAGAACCTGTCTGAAGTAAAACCTCCTAATCCTCTAGATTTTGAGGAAGAAATGGCATTTATCATGCAAAGATTCAGCAACTTCTGGAAAAACTACTCCAAGTACAAGAAAAATTACAAAGACAATCCAATGAGGAATCAAAAGGCTGGAAATTGGAAGGTTGAATGCTACAACTATCATAAGACAAGACATACAATTTGACTACCCTGATCTCAAGAGATATGAAGCTAAGAAGGACATGGGAAGAAGGAAGACAAGAGAAAAGCTCTCATTGGAGAAGACCATATTGAAGAGAGAGTAGAATCAAGTGGTGGATTCTTCTCTGATGATGATGATGATGAATACAGATGTCTGATGGCCAATCTAGCTGATGAAGACGTAACTTCCAAACCTCAGACTACATAGGGTTTTAGCTCTGACATGTCTGAAGATATGAATCTTCATGAATCTGTAAATCAGTTACTAAAGGATTTTGAATAAAATCAGCTCACCTAACTGTTACAGCTGAGAATGCGCAGCTGAAGATTGAGAAAGTCCAGCTGAAAAATGATTTTGACAAACTCAGCCAAGAGTCAACAAGATTTAAAAACATTATAGCTGAGTTTGAAAAACAATCTGAAAATATTTTGAAAAACTCAGCTGAAAATACTACAGCTGAAGTTCATAAGTTGACTGTTTTAAACAGTTGAAAGTCAGCTGCACTTGCTCATATCAAAACTGAGCTATCTAAGTTGAAACAGCTAAATAGTACACAAGCTAAAGAGATAACATCTCTGAAGGCATCTATAACTCTTGATGGTTTGTGTATGAACACTTTATTCAAGATCGGGCCTTGGATATGACCCCAATACTCCCTTTAGTTCAAAAACCATTTTTGTCAAAGGAGAAACATATGTCCCAACTGCTGAGCCTATAAAACCCGTATTTCAAAATAGGCAACACCCCAGTCAAAAGTTTAGGCAGTATCCAAGGTTCACAAGGCAGCCACCTAGACAGGAGACTAGGCAATGGCCAAGGCAGAAGCAGCAGTCAAAACATTATGCAAATTATTACCAAAGACTCCCCAAAAACATATTTCAAAATGGGAGAGGTAAATGGAAAAGGTAAATGGAAACCTCAAGGTTGTCCAAATTTTCAAAATGAACAGGTGTGGAGACCCCAAAGATTTAATAAATTGTCTAAGCCACGATTTAGAAATAGCCCACGTGACAAATTTTATGAGGCATATCCAGTATACAATCCTAACCAGGGATATAGACCTAGACAGCACACACCTTATAGGGGTAATCAACATAATTTTTATAATCCAAGGAGGAACCAATTCTCCAGGAAGGCTACTAACTCCAAAGGACCCACACAAATTTAGGTACCTAAATCTCTGCTTGTCTGATTGCAGAAAAGGTGGAAGGACGACTACCATGTCACCTCAAGTTCAACAGGAGGAGGTGATGAATGGTTTGTAGATTCTGGATGCTCAAGGCACATGACAGGGAATAAGAGGATTCTGTCAGAATATGTGAAAGAAAGAGGTCCAGATGTAACCTTTGGAGATAGCTCAAGTGGACAAACCAAAGGCCATGGGAAACTGCTCAGGGGAACCTAATCATTACTAATGTACATTATGTCAAAGGGATCAAATACAATCTTCTAAGTATAAGCCAATTCTGTGATGAGAACAACCTAGTAGTATTCACTAGATGGAAATGCATGGTGATTGATCTCCTGGCTGGAGAAATGAAGCTACAAGGATTTAGAAGAAGAGACGTCTATCTGATAGATTGGAAATCAAGAGCACCAAATGCTTGTTTCTTATAAAAAACAATTGCTGAGAATGGATAGCTATGGCACAAAAGATTATGTCACCTGAACTTCAAAGCAACAAACAAGATAAGTTCTCAAAAGTTAATCAGAGGACTTCCATCATAAGTATTCAAAAATGAGGCTCTCTGTGATGCATGCCAGAAGGGAAAGCAGATGAAATCATCATTCAAACCAGTTCATCCTACCACTGTAACCACCAGAATCTTAGATCTACTTCATATGGATCTCTTTGTCCCCATCAAGCCAAGGACATTGAGTGGAAAGAAGCATGCCTTAGTAGTAGTGGATGACTACTCCAGATTTACATGGGTTGCTTTTCTCTATAAAAAGAGTGAAACATTATCAAAGTTACTTGAACTGCTGAGGAAAATTCAGAATGAGCAATCCCTCTCAATAATAAATATCAGATCAGACAGAGGTGGAGAATTTCTCAACAAGACAATCACTGAATACAGTGATCAGAATGGAATCCAGCATGAAGTTTCTGTCGCAAGAACACCATAGCAAAATGGTGTTGCTGAAAGTAGAAACAAAACCTTGAAGGAAGCTGTCGGGTCAATGATTGCAGAAGCTGACCTGCCAAATAGGTTTTGGGCTGAAGTTGTCAACACAGCATGCCATACTCAGAACATGAGTATGATAGTAGGGATACATGGCAAAACTCCCTATGAGATTTGGAATGGCAGAACACCAACTGTTTCATACTTTTATATATTTGGTTGTAAGTGTTTCATCCACAACAATGGTAAAACCCAACTGAATGCCTTTGATGCTAAAACTGACGATGGTCTATTTATGGGATACTCACAAATAAGCAAGGCATACGGAGTATTTAATACAAGAACATTACTTGTGGAAGAAACACCCCATGTTGTGTTTGATGAGTCTACTATTGAGTGCAGGAAACAGGTGCAATCAATTGAGAAAAAGCCAAATCCGCCTCCCTGTAAGAAATTATCATCCATGACACAGGAATGATGGATTCAACTGAAGATCTAACTGCAGATCAACCAGAAGATCCAACTGCAAATCAGCCAGAAGATCCAGATAAGCCTGAAGACCCAACTGCAGATCAGCCTGAAGACCCAACTGCAGATCAGACAGGAAACCCAACTGTACCTGTTCCAACTGCAGCCGATGAAGATACACCTGCAGAGCAGATAGAATTCCCATCTACATATAACAAGACCGTAGCTAAACCAGATGCAGTTCAAGAAGGCCAAAACGAAGCCGGTGCATAGAGAGACGAAGTCAATCAAAGTGACTCAACAGGGGGAACAAACCCTAAAGAAGATATCCCCAAATGGCTCAGAGATAATCCCATTCAACAAATCATTGGAAACCTAACTAATGGAGTCAGAACCAGACAATCTACAGAACAAGCAGGAATGGCAATGTTCTCATGTTTCATGTCTCAAATGGAACCTAAGACAACATATCAAGCACTGGAGGATTACACATGGGTAATTGCAATGCAAGAGGAGCTAAACCAGATGGAGAGAAACAATGTCTGGGAACTAACAGACAGGCCAGATCATAAGAAAGTCATAGGGACCAAATGGGTGTACAAAAAAAATGTGTTGAAGATGGAGATATTGTTAGGAATAAAGCCAGACTAGTTGCAAAAGGATACGCTCAATGTGAAGGAATAGATTTTGATGAAACCTATGCACATGTAGCAAGATTGGAAGCTATCAGACTATTCCTTGCATATGCAGCATTCAAGGATTTTGAAGTCTACCAAATGGACGTAAAAAGTGCATTTCTCAATGGAGTTCTAGAAGAAGAAGTCTCTGTAGATCAACCCCCGTATTTGTCAGAGGAGACAAAGTATACAAGCTTTTGAAAGCTCTATATGGACTCAAGCGGGCACCAAGAGCATGGTCTGAGACACTATCTGTGTTTCTGGATAAAAATGGATTCACCAAAGGAAAGGTGGACAAGACACTATTCGGAATTGAACATGAAGACCACATACTAGGGGTGTTCAAAACCGGATATCTGGAATTTCGGATATCCGAAATTTTAGATATCTGAAAATTCGGATAGTAGATTTTGATATTCGATATCCGTATCCAAAATTTCATATATCCGATTTTCGGATATCCGAAATTTCGGATAAGGATATCGGATATCCGAATATCCAGAAAAAATAAGAATTATATTCGAATATCCTTATATACGAAAAAAATATTCAGATTTGGATATCGGATATCCAAATATTCGAAAAAAACTTCGGATATGGATATCGGATATTCGAATATCCGAATACCTTATATTATTTAAAATATAAAAAAACTAAAATTTTTAGGATTTTTCGGATATTTCGGATATCTGAATATCCGATTTTTCTGAAAAGTACTATCCGATATCCGAATCCGAAGTTCCGGATATCCGAACTTTGGATTTTCGGATATTTCGGATCGGATATCGGATATTTTTGAGCACCCCTACCACATACTGCTTGTTCAAATATATGTGGATGATATCATATTTGGCTCAACCAACGCTGAGCTATGTGAAAAATTCTCAACCCTCATGCAAGGAGAATTTGAGATGAGTATGATGGGAAAGCTAAATTTCTTTCTTAGTTTGCAAGTCAAACAAGTTGACAATGGAATCTTCATCAACCAAGCCAAGTATACAAAAGATTAATCAAAAGATTTGGCATGGACTCGGCCAAACCACTAAGAATTCCTATGAGCACCTCTCAACACATTAATGCTGATGAAGGAGGTATTACAGTGGATCCAACCCACTACAGAGGACTAATTGGCTCACTTCTATATCGCACTGCAAGTAGACCTGATATTTCATATGCAGTAGGAGTGTGCGCAAGATTCCAGTCCAAGCCGAAGCAGTCTCACCAGGAAGCAGCTAAGAGGATAATCAGATACCTTAAGTCCACAATCAATGTTGGTTTATGGTATCCCAATGATGACAACTTTAAACTCTCAGGATATTCAGATGCAGATTTTACATGATGTAAGATTGACAGGAAAAGCACCAGTGGAACATGTCAGTTCCTAGGAACCAGACTAATATCATGGTTCAACAAGAAGCAAGTATCTAACTCAATATCCACAACTGAGTCAGAATACTTAGCTGCAGGTAGCTGTTGTGCTCAAATTTTATGGATTAGACAACAACTAAGGGATTACAATATCATTGCAAATGAAGTTCTTATCTAGTATGACAGCAATAGCACAATTGCTATAACCAACAATCCTGTCCTGCACTCAAGAACAAAGCACATAGATGTCAAACATCATTTCATCAGAGACCATGTGCTTAACAAAAGAGTCAGAGTGAAAAGGGTCAGCACAGAGTATCAAATTGCTGACATATTCACTAAACCCTTACTAGAAGAACAGTTTCTCGAACTTAGCAGGGATCTTGGATTACTAGATTGGGAATCTAGTTTTTAGATGAAAAACAGAAGAAAAGTCATCTGACCAGATAAGAAAAGTCATCATACCTGAAGCAAACAAGAGTCGATGAAGTCACCTGATCAGACCAGACGAGGAAGTTACCTGATCAGGCCATACGAAGAAGCCACCTGATGCAGAAGCAGATGACCAATGAAGAAAGCTAGCTGATCAAAGGCACAAACAAGAAAAGTCCTCTGATCAGAGCAGAGAAAAACTTGAGATCACAGCTGCATCAGAAGTCAAACGGTCAACCAGCTAAGTCTCTCATTCCTTGACCGACTTATAATTATTATATCATTTACACGTCGACAAAACACATGATCACACTACCTCCACGATGTCCAATCAAACTCCAACCGTCATTCCTTATTTATCAAAATTCGGATCACCGCTTACTTATTTTATTAATAAACTCAAAAGGTCTTTTCAACTAGGTATATAAGACGGCGGAAATTATTTAAGAAAACTTTATCGTCTTCAAGCTCTAAGAATATTCACTGCACTCAAATCGAAAAGCTTATTCTTGCAGAAATGGACTCTACCAAGTACTTAGAAGGAGTGAATCTCAAGCTGGTGAAGGAACAAATAATATTCAGCATCGTCGTTGATTTCGAGGGATTACTAGAATCGAACAACACGGGAGAAATGAGTCATGTAATTCGGCTGATGAAAAAGAATGGTATCCACCATTTTCTGGACATCAATCCTAAGCAGTTGTACAAGGAAGTTGGCATATGTTTCTTCAAATAAGCGTGAGTCACGGAGCATTGCATCGAAAGTTCAATCTTTGGAGAAGAAGCCACCATCACACCACAAACCATCGCCGACGCATTCAAGATGGAGAATAGGGGCATTGTTGCCGAGGCCCTAAAACAAAACCCTACTGAAATCTGGTATGAAATCAAGTTACCTGAGTAGTCAAACAAGGTCAAATTTACGGCGAAGAGAGGCGACCTTAAGAAGGAGTACAAGTATGTCCTTGACATGACGAACAAAATCGTCATGGGCATGGCAGACAGTTATGATCAACTAGCATCTTCCAAGTATACAGTGATGGGAGCGTTAATCCAGCAACAGAGGATTAACTGTCCTGACTACATCTACAGGCAGTTAGTCTGGGAAGTTAACAAAGCTAGCTGGAATGAGGATGAGAAGAAATTCAGACAAAAACTGGCTTATGGAACTCAGATCAGTTAGATCTTGGAGTTCCTTAGGAAGGCTAAAGGAGCTGCAGATACCTTTCATGGAAGCAAAAGACTTGGTAACCTGGACCAAGAAACATTGAAGAAGTTGGGAGACCAGAGGAAAGCAACTGAGATTCTGAAGGAGATGACAAGTAGGACTTCTCCCTATAGAGGACCTTCGGACTCAGATGAAGTTCGCTCTGATGCTGCTGCCCAACACCCATCTAAAGCAATTGCAGAGAAGATGACGCCAGCTCTCCCTGCAGGTGAGATACAAAAGTCACCTGCATTTGAGAAGCTACCTGCAGATGACTCTGACTCAGACAACACTCCTCTGTCCAAGATATACAAGAAGAAGTCACCTGAAGCAGAGGAAGTTTTCCACATCTACGCCTCACCTGATCAACCCTCCTAGAGACAGAAAGGTCTGGTAGATTACTCTTCAAAATAAGAAAAATAGCCGCAGACTGCAACATCACCTGCACCTGCACCAGACCAACCGCAGACGACCTCATCACCTGCACCTGCAAAGGTTGCAGAACAATCAAATCAAATGCATCTGATCATATCACCTGCACCTGCAGTGTCTGAAGATCAAACTGAGCATGCATCTGACCTGGTATCTGATGTAATTCCCCTCCTAACTCTTCCAAGCATAACAGATGAAGAAGAAGCAGAAGAGATAATTGAAATACCAGCTGTAGACTAGTCATTCAACCTAAGGACAAATAATTCTTTGGGACTTACCAAAACTCAACTATAGTTGGTAAGAAAAGAAGTTTTAAATTACTCTTTTATTAACATGTATGAGGAATGGAGAGAACTTAAAATCCTCACCTTCTCTCAATTAAAAATATTTGTGTAGAGAAGTACTTGGGAGCACCCTATTGTTGTAGAACAGCTTGTTTTGTATTTCTGTAAATAGACAGATGTGGAAAATTTACTAGAGGAGAATTGGTTCATCTCCCACTTTAAACATAACACGGACTAATTCATCCTTCAAGTAATGAAAGATGTACTCCAAGGAAAAATGTTTGATGGTCAGGGTAAAGGAAGAAAAGAGAAAGAAGGAGAAAGAAGAGGAAACAATATTACTACTATTGTTGAAGTTGAAGAAGCAGTTGAAAAGGAGAAAGATGAAAAAAATGCTGGAGTTGAAAAAGAGAAAATAGAAAAGGCTGAAAAGGAAGTAGTGGAGGAGAGAGAGGAAGAAGTTGAAAAAGAAACTGAAGGAGTTGAAAAAAGAAAAATAAGAAAAGATCGAAGAAGAAGGAGAGAAGAAAGAAAAAGAAAAAGAGGATGAGGAGGAGGAAGATGAGGAAAAAAAGGAAGAAGAAAAGGAAGAAGAAAAGAAGGATGAGGAAAGAAGAAATGATGAGGATGATGCACCTGATCAAGCATGTAGATCTCATCAGCCAACAGAAGAAGACAAGTCAGGTACCCCGGATAAAACTCCATCAGATCAGAAAGCAGCTAATAGGAGCTTACCCTCTGAAAAGTCTACAGCCAGGAAATCAGCACAGGAAGGCTCAGGTGAAAACACTCATCAAGGGGGAAGATGCCAAAATAAACGGTCACTGATCACCTGAAGTCCAACTATCACCTGAGGTCACTGATCTGATCATATGACTTGTGGAATAAACGGTTGCAAAACTCCTGGCAACTGAAGTCAAGCCTAGCTTGCAGTCCCTAAATGCCAAAATAGACACTCTTATCAACAGGAAGGAACTCTCCCCACCACCCTCAAGCTCCAGAATGCCCCTTGGCATGTCTGACTTTATGATTAGGGTGGAGGATCAGCTAGCTAAGATCCTTGATGCTGGCAAAAAGGGGGAAGATGGTATCAAGGGGGAAGAGAAAGAGGTAAGAACAAAAAGACAACAAGACCTCCCTCTAATTCAGGCAGGAAGTTCAAACCTAAAAAGAAAAGAGCCAGCTGCATCTGAAGACCCACCTGCAACCAAGAGAAAAAGGATCAGACAAGACTCAGAAGTAAGCTTTCAATGAAAAGGAAAAGAAATCCAGTTTGTAGAGGAATTCTTGCCAGTTGAGGCAGAACCAATGTGGTGTAGTGCAAGAAAGCAATTTATGGAGAAGTATTACCTCTGTGAAATACTTCAAGACAAAGACTGTTCACCACAGAAAACTTTCATAAACTTCATGGAGATGAACCATCACAAACTTTGGAAAGTCCTGAAGAAATATGCTGAAAAGGATTTCGGTGCATATCCCATAATTCCAAATTTCAGACCTGAAGAAGCACCTATCTCATGAATGAAAAACTATATGAGATTGCTCTTCAGGAAGAAATAAAAAAGATATGCATTGAAAATAAGTTTTCATCTTCTCAAGAACAACAGTTTGCCTCCCAGGTAGTCAAGAAGAAATATAGGTTAATACCAGTCACCAAAAGACCCATAGGAGCTAAACCATTGAAATCACTTCCTCCAGCAAAGCAGCAGATTAGAGGCAGAGGAGGAGGAAGATAATTTTTACTTGTATTTTTTTATACTTGTAATTTTTACTTCTAGTTTTTCATTCACTTGTAATGTCTCTATAATTCTTTTCATTAAAACTGCTTTGTATTGCAATATGAAACAATGAAAAGTTTATAACATTCACTTGAATGACAACCACCAGTTGTCTCAAACAGGCTGAGTTTGATTTTTTTCTTGCACTTTACTCTTTGTGCAGACTTGTTTACATTTGAAATACTTAATTTTTGCCATCATCAAAATAGGGGGAAATTGTTAGGAATATTTGATAGATTTTGATGATGTCATCCCTGTATTTTGTGATTTATTCAAATGTATGTTCTAAGTACTAGGCATTGTAAAGAAGAACCAAATGAGTATCTTCTAAATCCATTGAAATAAGCTTAGTTTGATCAAGTATTGATCAGTTAGAAAAAAGGCTAAGTATAGAACTGTCTATATATCGGATAAGTTAATTATCAGCTGAGTTTTGGTCAACGGAATTTATCAGAGAGGTTTGACCAAACATTGTAGCAGCCAAAGTACAGCCAAGTCTTCATCAGTCGAGTATTGGTCAACTCTACAGATCGGAGAAGGTTGACCACAGACAAGTTATAATCAGACACCCTGTCAGAGGAGTTCTGATCAACTCAGCATATCAGAGAAGTTTGACCGCAGACAACTTATCAGAGGAGTTCTAGTTTGACCACAGGCAAGTTTTAAAACAGACTAGTTTTCAGAATAGAGAACTTTTGTTTGAGCATATCAGAGAACTTCATCAGAGCATATCAGAGAACCTTGAAAGAACAAAGAACTTTGTCAAGACAAATCAGAGAAGTTTTTCATATAAGTTCTTTCAACAGAAACATCAGATGAATTCTGAACTAAGTCCACGTCAGCAAAGCGTTGAAAGTAAACAATTACGGAAAGACACGTGCAGACTTATTTCAAGAAGACAAAGTGAATGATTCCCGAAAAGTTAGGAATAAAATATTCCTTAAGATCCGCGCCAGGAAGACTTTCCAAATATACAAATCAAGAAATGCGGTGCAACGGGAAGATTCTTCAAACGGACAGATTTGAAGAATGAAGTCAAGCCGTGCAAAGAGATGAATGAACAAACAAAGAAGTCCACTCTCCAACGAACGTGTTTGTTACAAGATGCAACGGCTATGAAGAGAAGCTCATTCATACTATAAATATCTGAAGATCAGAATGAGCAAAGTGCATGCGAACAATATATCAAGCGATCAAAGCAAACAAAGCAATCAAAGTGAACAATAGCATCGTCAAGAGCAAAGCTTAAACAGCCATATTCTGAGAAGCTCTTAAGTTGGATAAGACAAAAACGCTTGTCTTTAAAGATTAAGTGAGAGGTTGCTTTCTTGAACGAGGTTTTTGAAAGTAAAGAGATTGTAAACGCATCCACGGATTCTTGATTGGAAGGTGATAGACAGCTCGAGAGTTGTTGATGTTGGGATTCCGAAAATAAAACGAAATACGCAGCGGAAAATAAAAATTGAATCCCAAACAAGATCGATCAAGTAACGTATATATAAAAAATTAAATACGAAGATAAAGGATCATACTCTTGAAGCCTTTGAAATAAATCTTCGTAAAATGGATGATGATCACGAACCCCGTCACGAACACGAAATATCTTCGTTCCAAGCACCGAAACTTCGAAGCCTCTACTTCACACGCGTCGGAAGTTGCCCGGAAAAAATTGGACGAGACTCCGTTCTCCAAGAACACGACTAGGGAACTCGTAGGAATTTTTTTCTCTCAATTTATCTCTTATTTTTCCTCAACTCAAAGTGAAAGAAAATAAGATGAAAAAATTTCTCCCTCCTTTCAATATCACTCTCGGCCAGGAGCAGCAAGAAAGTATGTGTATGTGTATGTTTTTAGTTGTTATCATGTGTGTTTAATATATATCTCTCAAACATATAATTAATATGTCTAATAATGACATAAAATGTCAACACAAGATAACAAAAATACCACCATCACATACACATGCATGGAAATACTTCCATGTGAGGTGGGGAGAGGGTGGGGCGGACCCAAGGAAGTTTTCTAGAAACGAGCCGAGTCACTCGGTTCGTGTACCGGACGTTCGTCAAACGACTCCGTTTAATCATCAATGTATTTATATTAATTAATTAATCTAATTAATTAATTATATCAAATACAAATATATTTCTCTAAGAAATATAATTTATGAATTAAATTAATTACCCGGTAACTTAATTTTAATTCATAAGACCGCTATTTGATTTATCCAATAAATCATAATTAGATATCTAATATCTAATATTAATAGAGAGATAATAAATTCATATTTATCCGTCAACGCTCCTGATGCGCGACTCCGTAGGTCCGTCTCAGCCGGCATTGGGAGGAACCAATGAGTGCGGGCAGCACTTAGCCAGCCTAGCGGGCCGCACTGTAAACCCCGACTGAGAACGAATGAAGGGATCATTCCAGAACCATTATGTCGTGAATACTACATACGTATAGACCCTTCGCAGGATGTCCCGGTCAAGTCTTCGGGTCACGGTAAAGTCAAACCCTACGGTTGACTAGACTCTATACATGTGTTAATATAAATCAAGACCGACTGATTAATAGTGTATCTAATACGACTATATCAGAATGCTTTGGCCAAAGACTTATGATCTTATTTGCCATTAACTGTATAGGACATTCGCCCACTCACTAACAGGAGATAGAATCCTTTCTTGGCGTACAGTAAAGACTGCTACTTGCCCATATAGTCCACACTTCGAGGTCGACTCAGCAATTAAGAAAATGAGTCTAACTAATCTAATGACAAACTAAACGTCACAGGCACATCTTCTACTGAACCCTCAAGTCAAAGGTCCACGTATACTAACACAGCCTTTTGATTCGTCATTGACTCTCTGAGAGTGAATACCGTGTGACTGAATTAAGTATGAGTCGTGTTCGAGTATACTGGTCCCACCAATATACTTATAACTATGCTATCAAGACATGCACATGTCCTAGCATCAGTTATACAAGTCTTATTAAAACTTAATGCCCATTTAAGTTTATTGACTTGCGAATGATTTACGTAAATAAACTTTAAACACTTCCAGTGCATTTTCTCTTATCTCATAACGAGAATGGAATGTTTGATTTATTTACATAGACTTCATTTCAATATTTACCAAGTCAAGAATGCAATTGAAATACAATAAACAGTGAATGAATCGAATCGCCTTTTTATTAATTATTCTATAATTATAAGTACAATGCCCCTACTCTCTCATCCCCTGAGTGGCATTTGAGTCCATATTCCTAACAATCTCCCACTTGCACTAAATGACACACATCATGGTATCCAATACCCATATTTTTCAGATGTCTTTCCAAGACGTCCTGAGATAATGGCTTAGTTAGCGGGTCAGAGATATTGTCTTCTGAGTCTACTCTTTGCAACGAAACATATCATTATCAACCATCTCTCTAATGATGTGGTACTTTTTCTCTATATGCTTGGTGTTGTGGTGAGCCCTAGGCTCCTTGGCTTGGGCGACAGCTCCATCATTATCACAGAATAGTGATATAGGCAGCTCCGTATTAGGCACCACTTGAAGTTCTTGCACAAACTTCTGCATTCAAAATGCTTCTTTGCTAGCCGCTAAGGCATCTTGGTACTCTGCTTGGCAGGTGGAATCTGCAGTAGCGGTTTGCTTGGAGCTCCTCCAAGATACTGCTCCTCCATTGAGAGTAAACAAATACCCAGATATCGACTTAGAGTCGTCATTATCTCCTTGAAATTCAGAATTGGTTAATCCAATCACCTTCAGTTCTCCACCACCGTAAGTAAGAACCATATCTCTAGTTATTCTCAAGTACTTAAGAATGTTCTTGACAGCAGTCCAGTGTTCCCTTTCTGGGTTTGCTTGAAATCGGCTTACCATACTCACAGCGTAGGCTAAGTCCGGTCTCGTACACAACATAGCGTACATGTGGCTACCCAATGCCGAGGCATAGGGTACCTTACTCATCTCTCTCTTGTCTTCCTCACTTTGAGGACACATATTCGTGGTGAGATGAATTCCATGTCGCATGGGAAGGAAATCTCTTTTAGATTCATCCATCTTGAATCTTCTCAGGATTTTATCTATATAGAGGGCTTGGGAAAGTCCTATCATTCTTCGCGGTCTATCTCTGTAAAGACGGATCCCTAGAATTAGGAAGCTTCTCCCAAGTCTTTCATGGAGAACGTTTTAGAAAGCTAAGCCTTCATAGTGCTGAGCATTGCTACGTTATTTCCTATAAGCATAATATCATCTACATATAGTACTAAGAATGCATTGTTGCTCCCAGTGACCCTTTTGTAAACACATGGTTCCTCCTCATTTCACACGAAGTCAAAGTCCTCTGACTGCTTCATCAAATCGAAGGGGCCGTCCTCACGACTATCAGGTGTGTCATGGAGACCCAGTTCTTCGACATGTGTATAGCCATACCTCTCAGATAAGTGATACACCTTATCAGACCTTCGAAGTGGAGGTTGTGTTACAATAGGTTCGGTTCCTGATCCCTGATCAGATGTCTCCTTAGGACTTTCATTATGCTCTTCCAAATTGATATTTCTACCCAAGCCACCTTCCTGAATGAATTCATCCTCGAGGAAGTGCACTTGTAATGCCACAACGACCCTATGGTCTTCTGGCATGTAGAATAGATAACCCATCGAGTCCTCCGGGTATCCAATGAAACGTCCTTTGATGGACCTCGCTTCCAGTTTGTCCACCTTAGCCTTCTTGACATAGGCTGGACATCCCCAATTCCTTATGTGATTAAGGCTTGGTTTCTTACCCTTCCACATCTCATGCAGAGTGATAGGAATGGATTTGGAAGGACATCTATTAAGGATATAGGCAGCGGTTAGTAAGGCATACCCCCATAGGTAAATTGGTAAATCAGTGTAATTCAACATGGAGCGAACCATGTCCAACAAAATCCGATTTCTCCTTTCTGAAACACCATTTAACTGTGGGGTTCCTGGCGGCATGAATTGTGAAACTATTCCATGTTCCTTAAGGAACTCATCAAACTCTATGCTCATATATTCGCCATCTCGGTCCGACCGAAGTGCTTTGATATGACATCCAGTTTGTTTTCAACTAGGGCCTTAAATTCTTTGAATTTAGTGAAGGCTTCGGATTTATGTTTCATTAAGTACACAATCCCATACATAGTATGATCATCTGTGAACGTTATGAAATATTGATATCCGTCTTTGGCCACTTCTAAAGCACCACAAACGTCGGTATGTGCTAATCCATATTTATTGGCAGCCCTTTCAAAAGTCACTGTGAAGGGAGACTTGGTCATTTTGCCTCTAAGGCAAGATTCACAAGTTGGATAGGGTTCTACACCCAATGGACTTAAAAGTCCATCTTTCTCCATTTTTTGAACCTTGGTCTGACCAACATGACCAAGTCTAAGGTGCCATTTAAGAGCTTGAATAGTATCTTGCCTGCCACGTTTCCTAGTTATAGTGTTCACTGCTGTTTTATTTTGCATGTTCAGATGATATAAACCATTCAATAATGTAGATGTGCCAACCAATTTATTTCGAAAATAAATTTTACAACTACCATTGCCAATGAAGAAACAAATTCCTTTCCGGTCCAAGACTGGAATGGATACAATGTTTTTATGCCCCTTGGGTAAAACAAGTACTTCATCTAATGTCAAAATATAATCGGATTCTAAACCCAATAGGATTGATCCAATATCGGTTGCCTCGACACTTTGTCCGCTTCCGATAGTGATCATTATCTCCCCAGCTTCAAGTTTCCTACTTCGTTCCAGATCCTGATTCATAGTACAAATATGAAAAGTGGCACCTGAATCCAGAATCCATGAAGCAGAATATACAGTAGCGGAACAATTAGTTTCAAAAACAAAAAGTTCCGTACCTGATGCGCCATTAATCTTAGGAGAAGTCCTTCTCCAGTGGCCCAGCTCACCGCATTCAAGGCATTTGTCCGTAGGTTTTGGACCGCCTACCTTTTGAACCTTTTGGGCCTTGCCCTTTCCTTTCTGCACCCCTTTCTTGGGTTTGTACTGCTCGTAGATCTTTTTCTTCTTGTTCTTGGACCTCCGAGGCCCAGAAGAAATCACAAGAGCAGCCTCTCTCGGTTTAGTCTTCATGTTAGACTGTGCCGTCACCAGTTTATTCATTAGCCCAGCTAATGTGCATGAAATTTCATTACAGTTGAAATTCATCACAACCTACATGAAAAAGTCAGGGAGATATTGAAGAATGAGATCAATTTGAAGTGATAAATCCATATTAAAGTTGAGCACGTCGAGCCTCTCAATCATAGAGATCATCTTGAGGACGTGGTCTCCCACTTTCTCCCCTTTTTTCATCCTAGCACTGAACAACTGCTTTGATATCTCATATCTAGCAGTCCTACTGTGCTCTCCATAAAGTTCGGTCAAGTGTGCGAGAATCTGCCTAGCAGAAGTCATTTTCTCATGCGCTCTCTGCAGCTCATTTGTCATTGAGCCCATCATAAAGCCACGGACTAGCACGTCATCCTTGACCCATTTTTCATGGACGTCAATATCTTCCTGATTACCCCTAGTCCGGATTGGAGTCGGTGGAATGTCTGCCTCCAAGACGTATCCCAGAGACTCCAAACTGAGTACAATCATCAGATTCCGCAACCAGTCAACAAAGTTGGGGCCAGTTAGGAGATTCTTTTCAAGTAGTATTGCAAGTAGGTTTTTAGCCATTTTAGAGAGATTTGGTTTCGTTTTCTGCAAAGATTTAGACAAGATTAAATTAGTGACTGTTTTATTATGACCGAGTATAGAATTTAAGGGCTTGTATAATTCTTGTCTCGGCTCCCACTAATTTTATCGGAATTATACACTCTCATGTTATAATCCAGAAATCATGATAAGAACGACTTCTTAGTGGTGATCAAGTTCTTTTCAAATTTTAACAGACGCAACCTATCAGGTTTCTTGCCAATTAATTTCTGTAAAGTGGTGTCTAACACCAACCCGTCTAACGAATGATTTGATCTTCTTTTACCCTTAGTCTTCATGCCCTCAACCTATCAGGTTTCTTGGCAATCCAGACTATCTAAGTTGTTGACCATCAACGTCTATCGGTTTGACTATTGAATCTCACCCGGCAACCTATCAGGTTTCTAGGGCGAAATTTATCACCAACCGAAGGGATCTAATGCACTCAAGAATTTTTCAACCTCTACCAAATGTACTACCCTGATAACTCAGAAGCATAGCACACCAGTTTGGGTATCAATTTTCTACGAGTTTGATGGAGGGTAGGAAACCTCGTAACCTTTTTCAAACTTAGTCCGGCCACCCTGCCAGGCACTGCCTGGTAGTGACTCGGGCAGCCCTGGGCTGCCGAGTCCAATCTCCATTCGGCTCGTTTTTTCGGCTCTTTTCCAAAACGTGATGTTACAACGAATCATTTAAAATCTACGATTGTACCAAACATGATTCTAAGTCATAAACATCATCCAAAAGAATTCAAAATGCACAAATAATCGTATATACGGTATCATTGACCTCGGTCCGATACCATTGTTGGGATTCCGAAAATAAAACGAAATACGCAGCAGAAAATAAAAACCGAATCCCAAACAGGATCGATCAAGTAACGTATATACGAAAAATTAAATACGAAGATAAAGGATCATACCCTTGAAGCCTTTGAAATAAATCTTCGTAAAATGGATGATGATCACGAACCCGTCACGAACACGAAATTTCTTCGTTCCAAGCACCGAAACTTCGAAGCCTCTACTTCACACGTGTCGGAAGTTGCCCGGAAAAAATTCGACGAGACTCCGTTCTCCAAGAACACGGCTAGGGAACTCGTAGGAATTTTTTTCTCTCAATTTATCTCTTATTTTTCCTCAACTCAAAGTGAAAGAAAATAAGATGAAAAAATTTCTCCCTCCTCTCAATATCACTCTCGGCCAGGAGCAGCAAGAAAGTATGTGTATGTGTGTGTTTTTAGTTGTTATCATGTGTGTTTAATATATATCTCTCAAACATATAATTAATATGTCTAATAATGAGATAAAATGTCAACACAAAATAACAAAAACACCACCATCACATACACATGCATGAAAATAATTCCATGTGAGGTGGGGAGAGGGTGGGGCGGTCCCAAGGAAGTTTCCTAGAAACGAGCCGAGTCACTCGGCTCGTGTACAGGACGTTCGTCAAACGACTCCGTTTAATCATCAATGTATTTATATTAATTAATTAATCTAATTAATTAATTATATCAAATAAAAATATATTTCTCTAAGAAATATAATTTATGAATTAAATTAATTACCCGGTAACTTAATTTTAATTCATAAGACTGCTATTTGATTTATCCAATAAATCATAATTAGATATCCAATATATAATATTAATAGAGAGATAATAAATTCACAGTTATCCGTCAACGCTCCTGATGCGCGTATCCGTAGGTCTGTCTCAGCCGGCATTGGGAGGAACCAATGAGTGCGGGCAGCACTTAGCCAGCCTAGCGGGCCGCACTGTAAACCCCGACTGAGAACAAATGAAGGGATCATTCTAGAACCATTATGTCGTGAATACTATATACGTATAGTCCCTTCATCAGATGTCCCGGTCAAGTCTTCAGGTCATGGTAAAGTCAAACCCTACTGTTGACTAGACTCTATACATGTGTTAATGTAAATCAAGACCGACTGATTAATAGTGTATCTAATACGACTTTGGCCAAAAACTTATGATCTTATTTGCCATTAACCGTATAGGACATTCGCCTGCTCACTAACAGGAGATAGAATCCTTTCTTGGCGTACAGTAAAGACTGCTACATGCCCATATAGTCCGCACTTCGAGGTCGACTCAGCAATTAAGCAAATGAGTCTAACTACTCTAATGACAAACTAAACGTCACAGGCACATCTTCTACTGAACCCTCAAGTCAAAGGTCCACGTATACTATCACAGCCTTTCGATTCATCATTGACTCTCCGAGAGTGAATACCGTGTGACTGAATCAAGTATGAGTCGTGTTCGAGTATACTGGTCCCACCAATATACTTATAACTATGCTATCAAGACATGCACATGTCCTAGCATCAATTATACAAGTCTTATTAAAACTTAATGCCCATTTAAGCTTATTGACTTGCGAATGATTTACGTAAATAAACTTTAAACACTTCCAGTGCATTTTCTCTTATCTCATAACAAGAATGGAATGTTCGATTTATTTACATGGACTTCATTTCAATATTTACCAAGTCAAGAATGCAATTGAAATACAATAAACAGTGAATGAATCGAATCGCCTTTTTATTGATTATTCCATAATTATAAGTACAATGCCCCTACTCTCTCATCCCCTGAGTGGCATTCGAGTGCATATTCCTAACAGTTGAGGCATCCACGGGTTTTCAATCAGGAGGTGCTAGGCAGTCAAGGGAGTTGCAACTCTAACACCCCCAAGATATTCAGGTAATATTACAGCACCGTGGACCCCAACATGGGACCCACCAGGCTAATTAAGAAATACCACTCGCCTAACTATCTTAGTTAGCGAGAAAACACACATCACGAAAACGAAAAATAAATTAAACGCCCGGTATAACTGGAAAAACAGAAATCGTTGACAGTCATAAATAACATATAATAATACAAACCATAATCCCAATATAAATGCCTAAGTACTCGCGAGTACTTTCTATAAGTTCACAAGTTTAAAGAAAAATAACCGCATCAAAAAGGACAACGAAAATAAAGAGACTCAATTGCACACGTCATCAACCCTGGCCAGCATCCTCGTACTGCCCCAGTGACCGATCGTCCGGCTGAACATAACCTGAACTTCATAACAAGAATTTCTCCAAAACGGATCCCCAAAGGGGTTAGCAATTACGCTAGTACAAGTAAACAAATGAAACTTACACCTTGCACATATAGTCAACGCATGCAAATGAGAAAACATCACTTAAAACACACATTTCCGGAAATGCCATAACCCAAAACACATCTATAAAATGCACCACAATTAACCGCGAATCCACGCCTCTGTGGACCCCTACCAAGACCCCGTCGGATCTAACCCGTAGTGGTTAAAAGCCAAGCTCGTGGATCCACGTCTCCGTGGACCCCTACCGAGACCCTGTTGGATCTAACCCGTAATGAGCATACACAAACACGTTACTCATGCAATACTACCATGTTAAGCATGTAAGTTCATTAAGGGTACTTGCCTCGATTATCACGACGAAAAGACGGGATGAAACAATCGTGGTTGCGAGAAATTGGACACACCGAACCTAGGCGATTCGTCAAACACCATTACAACCAATTCGACAAGAATAACGATAACGGAAGACACCCGAAACCCCACCTACGATTCATGTAAGTTTGTACAAAACAACAATGAGGACGGATCGCAACCGAACCCTCTCGAGTTCACAAATACCATGAAACTTACCATGAAATCATAGGGAAAACGTGAATACCACCAAGATTAATCATATACATCGTGGATTAATCAACAATACGGAACGAATCGGACAAAAAACCCAAAACCCCCAAATTTCCCGAAAATAGGGTTTTAGGAGATTGCCTTGGATTAAGGATGAAGAACCCAAGTAGATGTTATTAATCTATACCAAGAACTCAAGGAAAATGATCTCTGAAGTGATTGGAAGAAGAAATCGCCTCTGAATCGCCTAAAGGATCGCCCGGCCGTGGAGAAGGAGAAGAAATGAGAAATGAGGCGGATCTGGGTCAACTCTCTGGTTTATATAACCAGAGGGCTTAGTGTGCGCTAACGATCCATTGTTAGCGTGCGCTACCCAGTCAAAAACCAGTCCAGAACCTATGGTTCTAGCCCGTTAGCATGCGCTACTAGAGAATAGCGTGTGCTAAGGGCCCCTCGATAGCGCGCGCTACCGGGCCATAGCGTGCGCTACCAGGACACTAGACCGAGTCCAGAAACATTCTGCCCAGTCTGGACTACCAAGTTAGCATGCGCTACCGATCACCGAGCTAGCGCTAAGTCCAGACCATAGCGTGCGCTAATATACAATGTAGCGTGCGCTAGGATGCTCGTCCAGAGAACAGAGAGCATAAACAACTCACTGTCACTACTGTGCTCGAGTCGTTAGCACGCGCTACCGACCGAACATAGTGTGCTCTACTCAACGATACTAGCGTGCGCTAGACAACAGGAATAGCGCGCGCTAGCGGGTGCAGACAGTAGTACACACAGCACCCCAAAGATGGAAAACAGCGAATTCCACCTCGGATGAAAATAACGCGAATCCGACACCAAACAACGGGCCGAAGAAGACACACGAACAACAAGATCGAGTCAGAACCAAAGCGCTAAAGGAAAACACGATTCTGACTACCCAGGGGTTCGGAAAACTACAACGTTAGTAATCACCCCAAAACTTTGGGAAATTACAAAACGGCCCAAAACATCTGAAACACACGATACACGATCGAAACAACATACGAAAGCTCACAACATGCATGATAACATGAGATGGGTCTGCGGCCGCCCCGAGACGGTGGTTCCGAACAACGATTATGAGAATCGAACGAAATAGCGACAAAAAGGCAATAAACACGAAATTGAGTATAACAGGTCCGAAACAAGCTCGGATGACAAACGGTCCAGTATTAAATATTCTTGAAATATTAATACACTTACAAGCGAGTTGCTAAAAATGAAAAATACACCAAAAATGAAAATACCGGGAAAGATAAAATGCGGATATTACAGCAACGGCCATGGGTTTCCACTGGTTGGAAGCTGTTGTAACTGTGTGAATTCGTTGTAACCTTTATCACTGGTTGTCAGTTATAGTGAATTTATATCCAACTAGTTTGTAGAGAAGTGGATTAGTAGAGAATTACCCCACCTCTGAGACCACTATAATTGCTTGTGTGTTTTTACTGCATTCATCATAATTATCTACTGCATCCATATTTACTGTTCCATATAGGAGTCAACTGTCTTCCGCATAACTTTAGTTTTACAGTTGACATAAGTCATCTGCAGTTAAGTGTTTGTTAACTGCATCAGCTGAGTAAACTCATCTGACTTTCAGGAAAAGAGTTTAATAAGTCTATTCACCCCCTTCTAGACTTATTCCTGGCGACTTGTGACCTACAGTCGAGCCTCGGCAATTTTTAGCAAAATGGCCTGGTTTTCCACAGTTTCGACAATTATTATCGAATTTCTTTGAGTCGTACCGGTCCTGCGAGATGTCTTTTCTTCTCTAGTTTAATAAGTTTTGATACTTATTGATGTTTTTGGCATAATATGCCGATTTTTCATTATTTTCATCTACCAGGACGACTTCTTCATTTCTTGACATCTTAGCTTTGAAAGATATCGTCTTCTCCTTGGGTTTTGGCTTGACATTTCTAGGTTTTAAAATTATCTCATAGTTTATTAGCGAACCAATGAGGGCGCTAAAATCGAGAGTGTTGAGATCTTTAGATTTCATTATATCCTTAATCGTCCCGTCCTATTCAACAGGTAGTGATCGTAAGGTTTTCTTCACTTTTTCACTACTTGTTAATAGTTTCCCAAACAAGCCAGTCCATTTGTAATGACCAAAAATCGGTCGAGCATGTTTGTTATGGACTCTTCGTTCTTCATCATAAAAAGCTTGTGGTCATGGAGAAGCATATTGATCTTCGTCTCCTTCACTTGTGATGTTCCTTCATGAGTTGCCTCAAGTATTTTCCAAATCTCTTTAGCACTATCACATGAAGATATCCGGTTGTGTTCTTCCGGATATAAAGCACACTAAAGTAATTATGTTGCTTTACAATTATAGTGGTCGTTCTTCCAATCTGTATCATCATACTCTTCAAAGCTTTTGAGAGTTCCTTTAGAATTCGTGGGAATTTTCGGACCAAGACATATAACTTTACAAAGCTCAATATCATAGGCTCGAATGAAAATAGACATCTTATTTTTTCACGTCATAAAATTCAATCCATCAAATAATGGATGTCGGTTTAAGGCGAGACCTACGAATGGTGTAAAATGGAGTGCCATTGATCTTTTTCTCCTCGGATGTGTTGCTACCCGAAATATTATCCGGAGATAGATATTGCTGGAATGGACGGGCAGCAAACAAAGTGCGAGAGCACGTCCGTGGGAATGGAAATAACACAAGATTTTCCGAGTTTGTTAGGCCCGGGCTTGAATGCTCTCGCGAGATGTTATTAATATGAATACATTTGAGTACAAATATTAATGTAAGAATGCGATTACAATGAGTGTAAAAAATCCTAGTTATCTAGTTGTTGAGTGCTTACCGGAAGAACTAGAGTTGCTCTAAGTTCTTGTTCTCGTTTCTGCCGACCGTCTTAGGAGTAAGAGGTTCCGAGAGTGAGAGATGGAAAGATGTTCGAAGTGTATAGCGTTGCCAAGAGAGAAGACACTTTACAAGCTGAACTTCTGAACCCCTTTTCCGTTGCTGGAGGCTTCCTATTTATAGGGCTGTCCATAGTTGGGCGATCGTCTTTCCTGTATTATAATAAGGGGGCGATCGTCTTTTAGCACATGGGCTGTCTGCCTTAAAGTACGCGGCTGCTGCTGGCAGCCAGCTGTGCGGACCAATGAGAAGTCTGTACGCGTCCTGAGTTGCTGTCACGGAAGGTCCCACTTGCACCTTTCGGCGGGTCTGTCTTGGTGACAGGCTATGGTCAACGATCCATGTTCTGCGGCGCCATTCGCGGATCTGCACATGGGTCCTTGCTTCGAGTTTCGGCCTTCGCAGACTAGACTGATGTTGGCTTTGCACGCGGCATGAGGCGGTCACCCTTGGCCGGGCACTAGAGCCGATCGCCAGGTGCCAAGAGACGATCGCCTTGGATGTCAATCGCTCGGCACTTGGGATGATCGCTAGGTGCCAAGAGACGATCGCCTTGGCAGTCGATCGCTCGGTGCTGGATCCTGTTCTGGGTCCTTCGATCAGCAAGTCTGCCTTGGCTATTTGACTCTGGATCGGTCGTCTGGTCTCTGTGCCGATCACCATTTGAGATGTATAAATCTCGACACAATAATTGCCCCCCAGCTTGCTCCGATGTTGAAGACATGGGGTGAGGTGGTTCTTACTGGCGATCGCTGAGGATAAGGACGGGCGATCCGTTGAGCGGACTTTGGTCTCGAATTTGGGTGATCTGATCAATTGGCGAGCTATCTTCGGTCTTGTACCTGCAATTTTTAATTTTGCCGGTCCCTCGTGGAAAGCTGATTGTTTCGTCGTTGAGGAACCGTGCACAGTCGCGGAGTTCGATGGACCGACCTCCATGACCGTGTCTTGTGCGCGAGCGACATTCCAACTGTAGGTTTGTCTCGTGACTCATTTTATTATGAGGGTCCTCCGTTAGGCTGCGCCTCGCCTCGTATTTAAACGAAGGGCGTGCGGTCTTGGTCTGGAGGAGTCCTTGCGCGGGGCGTCGTCGGATTAATCGACTCCACGTCCGCGGCTTGTTAGCACTTTTCTACCTCAGATCGTCATGTTAGATGGCAATCCTCGACAGTATACGTTGTGACGGGGGTAGGGACGCGTCGCATTGTCCGGGTTCACCAAGTTAGATGATGAACCTTTGAGGGCGGGCGAGCGTGTCCACTGATTTGTTTGGAGGGTCCTTCGGCTACGCCCGCCTCGTATTTAAACGAAGGGCGAGCGATCGCAGCCCAAAGGAACCTTGCATGGCCGAAGCAGTCGGTTCCATCGACCACCAGGACCATGGCTACACTCTTCTACCTCGGATCGTCATGTTAGATGCCGACCCTCGACGGTGTATGTTGTGCGGGGGAGGCGATCTCGTGCCTTAGTCCACCAAGTTAGATGATGAACTGTAGATGGCGAGCGAGTCCTCCGATTTTGGGAGATGTTGTTTGATTCTGGCGTTCGGATTGGAAGACTGATGATCGTCGATCCGACGCCGATCGTGGCATTTGATTCAGGCGATTGGGTCGGGAGACTGGTGATCGTCGTTCGGTCGCCGATTGCGCTATTCACAGATAGAAAAGTAACCTTTGCCTGGCCAAAAAGCCTGCGGCCTTAGCGCGGAAGATCGCATAGGTCGGGGGGATGTCCTTTGTAAGATGCCTGAACATAGGCGAAATACCATCGAATCCCCCTAGGATCGAGTAGAGGGCGATCTCGTCGCTTATGGGCTCGCCGTTGAGGATGATCTCATCTACCCTATCGATGTAGTCTGCGTCGGACTCTTCTTCCCCTTGCCTGATCTGCATCATGCGATGGGGACCTTCCGGCCGAGCGACCTTGGCGGCGAAGTACGACGTGAAGACGCTCGCCAGTTGTTCAAAGGAGCTGATGGATCGCGGTGGCAATGAAGTGTACCATCTATGGTCCAGGTCGCCCAGCGTTAGCGGGAACATTCAGCATCTGGTTGCGTCTGATGCCCCACACCTGGTAATGTAGATCCGGAACTTGCTCAGGTGAGTCTTGGGATCCGACCTTCCCTCGTACAGAGGTGTTTGCGGAGGAGCGATCCTACGCTACACGGGAGCGAGCTCGATGTGGACTGCGAGTGGCTCGCTCGGCCCGGCGATCTTGCTATTGGCGCCTGCCCCAGTTTCTAGGAGCGCCTCCATGTCGTCGAGCTGGCGTTGCGTCGTGGCCATCGCTGTAGCTTGGTCGCTCGTGGTTTGGCTCTCGGAGCGGGTGCCGAGATGATCGTGTACCGATCTCCTGACTCCGCGGTAGGCGATGAGGTCGTCGCCGCCGATCTTGGTTTTTCGGAGAGGAGTCATATGGTTGGCCTGCCTTCTGGGAGTTGGGTATGCCGAACTCCTGGTGACGGATTCGGGCTCCGTCGTTTCATGGCTGGGACCAGAATGCCCTGGTCGCCACGATGGGTCGCTTCCTAGGTGGCTGAAGACGGAGGTGTCCCGCCTTGCGAGCGCCTTTTCTTGCGAATCGGGGCCTCCTGGCGATCGCTCAGTCAGCAACCCCTTGAACTTCCGTTTGCTCACGCGGAGGATGGCCGATGGGGTTATAGCGGGCGCGTTGAATGCTCTCTGTTGCTCCCGTAGGATGGCGAGGGTCTCTTCGATTTGTTCCGCGGTTTGGAACTGATCGAGCGAGAGGCTTGGGACGTCCCTCGGGGGCGGGATCGAGAGTCTTGGGTCGTCGTGGCTACCCTCCGCCATAGGCTGGGGCTTGGATTGAGACGGAATGAGGCGTCCGGTGGATCAGCCAGCGGCTTTCTTCGATGTGGAGGCAGAATTCATGATTCTGAAAGCTTTCTTTGAAGAGCAGTGAGTGTCTCTTCAAGTATATGCCCCGGAGAACAGTGAGTGTTCTTCGAGACAGTAGGAATAAAAATGAAGGTTTAGATGTCCTTCTTCTAGCGTCAATTGTTGCTACCCGAAATATTATCCGGAGATAGATATTGCTGGAATGGACGGACAGCAAACAAAGTGCGAGAGCACGTCCGTGGGAATGGAAATAACACAAGATTTTCCGGGTTTGTTAGGGCCGGGCTTGAATGCTCTCGCGAGATGTTATTAATATGAATATGTTTGAGTACAAATATTAATGTAAGAATGCAATTACAATGAGTGTAAAAGATCCTAGTTATCTAGCTGTTGAGTGCTTTCCGGAAGAACTAGAGTTGCTCTGAGTTCTTATTCTCGTTTCTGCCGACCGTCTTAGGAGTAAAAGGTTCCGAGAGTGAGAGATGGAAAGATGTCCGAAGTGTATAGCGTTGCCAAGAGAGAAGCCAATTTACAAGCTGAACTTCTGAACCCCTTTTCCGTTGCTGGAGGCTTCCTATTTATAGGACTGGCCGCCTTTCCTGTATTATAATAAGGGGGCGATCGTCTTTTAGCACATGGGATGTCTGCCTTAAAGTCCATGGCTGTTGCTGGCAGCCAGTTATGCGGACCAATGAGAAGTCTGCACGCATCCTGAGTTGCTGTCACGGTAGGTCCCACTTGCACCTTTTGGCGGGTCTGTCGGTAGGTGAGATTGGTGACAGGCTGTGGTAAACGATCCATGTTCTGCGGCGCCATTCGCGGATCTGCACATGGGTCCTTGCTTCGAGTTTCGGCCTTCGCAGACTAGACTGATGTTGGCTTTGCGCGTGGCATGAGGCGGTCGCCCTTGGCCGGGCACCAGAGCCGATCGCCAGGTGCCAAGAGACGATCGCCTTGGATGTCGATCGCTCGGCACTTGGGACGATCGCTAGGTGCCAAGAGACGATCGCCTTGGCAGTCGATCGCTCGGTGCTGGATCCTATTCTGGGTCCTTCGATCGGCAAGTCTGCCTTGGCTATTTGACTCTGGCTCGGTCGCCCGGTCTCTATGCCGATCACCATTTGAGATGTATAAATCTCGACACAACAGGATGTAAAGCCAACTTTTAGAGATACCGCTCCAATACAAATTGTTGGGTTTGGTATTGCCATTTGAATAGTACGATATAGAGTTTTCAAACTCTTTTGCGTTTGCGGAAGCGTATTTAAAGTGCGGAAGATAAATGACACAAGATTTATAGAGGTTCGTACAAATGTGCCTACGTCCTCTCTTCGTATCTTTTTCTATAGCCTTAAGATAAACCTTTATGCTCTTGTCTTCTATAGGTCCAAGCTAAACCATTACAATCTTGTCTTCAATCGGTCCAAGGTAAATCGTGATGCTCTTGTCTTTTTGTCGGTCCAAGCTAAACCGTTTTCCTTTTCTATCGGACGAGGAATCAACCTATCTAGCTTTCGATTGGTACTAGACAAACCTCACTCAGATTTAGATTGTGATTTTAATAATGCCGGATCCTTGATCCTAATAACACCGAATCAAATCTACAATCCTTTCTTTTCTCTCGTGTATGTTTGAGTGTATCGAACACTCGAACTTAATAATTAAGATTGATTACAACAACAATAATGAATATAACAATATCAGATATATGAATACTTTGCTTGGAGTTGTTGTGTGGTGAATACCATATGAAGTGGTATTTATAGGCTTCAAAGCCTAAACTAGCCGTTGGTGTGTTTAACCTTCATAGCGTACGTTATGTCTCCTATGTAGCGTACATAATCCGTTTAGCATACGTAATACATCAGTGTAGCGTATGTTAACTGCTTGTCATTCCTGTCCAGTAGCTTCTGTCTCTTACATAGCGTACGTTAACATATATCGTAGCGTACGCAATGTTCTCCTTGTAGCGTATGTTAGCAATGTTTGATTGCATACTCAGATATCCGTTGAGATTATGTCATACTTGATGATGTCACATCCTTTAACTTACATAAACACAACCTCGTAGCGTACGTAATATATTCATATATGTTGCATGCTTTTTGACTTTTTAGAATCAATCCAACGGATTGATTTCATTTGAATTCGAACTTCATATTCCATAATGTACGTTAAGTGACCAGTGTAGCATATGTAATTGATTATTCCTTACATGCACTATTCATGCACCGTAATGTGCGTTATTCACTTCATGTAGCGTGCGCTAATCTTTGATTTAGCGTGCGTTCACTGTTCTTTTGCCCAGTTTTTTTTTCTTCGACTATTTCTTGACTCATTGTTGTTTTTCCTTGATTCATTGTTGTTTTTATTTGTTTAGCAACTTATCATCAAAACATCAATTATGAATGTGTGGAATAAAATGTTCCAACATAATGTAATCTAGGAATTTATCAACCTTTCCCAAAAATATTACCCCGACATACTCAGAAGAATAATATTTCAGTTTAGATTTCAATTTTCCATGAGTTTGACGGAGGGTAGGAAATCTCGTAACCTTATAACTTGGTGTTTGTAAGTGGGAGTTTAACGCGATTATTTTTTACACTTTGCACATTAATCTGTTTATAAGTGCGGTTTGTCGGTTTGTTTGTTTGTCATACAATATGAAAACATACACAACCTAAAACTAACAACATGCAGTTCATGGACCGTTCCTAAGTACCGAGTCTTCATCGACTCGATAAAAGAGAGAAGTAGTCTAATTACAAGTCTTGAATCTTCGTTTTCATGGCGGTTCGTCCTTGGCTCTTCGTCATAGCTAATTTATTACATTTATAAAGTTTACATCCCATATAAATTTATAAAAAAGGCTCAAAACGGCCATTACAACCCCATCGACTAAAGATTCAATAAACTAAGTCCATGAACTACATCACCATTCAAATAATAATGCAACCATTACATTAAAATAAATGGCAAATAATAATTAATCTAAATATTAATCCAATCAATATATAATTAATCCAACTATTAGAATTAATTCAATTAATTCACACAACCGTTAATTTTAGTTTGTTCCGGACAAAATAAACATTTCATTAAATTAATTCCTTAAAAATAAAATTATCATAATTATATTTTAGTCAAATTAAATCCAATTTAATTTGCAGAAAATTAATTTATCGAACGAAATATAAAAAAAGGAGTCGGAAAACACAAGGCCCGGGCTAAGCCTGCGGCCCAGCAGGGGGCTGTCCAGCCCAGGCCGTGCAGACGAGTACTGGCCTGGCCGCTGCCTGCTCCTCTCGGCAGGTGTAACACCCCCAAAACCGACCGGGAATATTACAGCGCCGTGGGCCCCATATTGGAACCCACAAGGCTAAAATCATTTTCGCAAACGTTTAAAAATGCCAAAAGGCCCTTTGAAAGTACACACACACGCAGCGGATAAAAACACAGTTCAAGAGAATACCTAAAACCATTTAGAAACATACACACACAGCGGATGAAACATAATTAAATACATTTGCAGCAGAATTATAAAAACCAGAAAGAACACTCGAATCGCAACAACTACGCCATAGCCAGTATCACTGGAAAGCTCATCCCTTCACGACCGCTACTAGCTCGAACTCCGAGTACCTAAAAGATAAAGCCCACGACGGGGTCAGCCATAATACTCAACAATGATAACGATCACATCACAAAAACAATACATATCAATGTAATTACAAGGTAAGAATAATTCCAATATGATCTCACCGAAGTAACCTTACCAACCTGTCACAACCATAACAATCAAATCTTACCATATCCCACGCCTCGTGTCCTTAAGTAATGAACGAATTCAAATGTAATCACATCAGTATCCGAAACACTACCAAGATTTCCAACGAAACATATCTCGAGTATAGAATAATCTGGTCAAGTTCGATTCTCGCTTACTGGTCGCACAATCGGAACCAATCGATAGGAACTGATATCACACGATACATCTGCAAATCAACTGTCCCGAAACAATGGCAAGTCCCGGATATCAATACAAAGCATGAATGCTCACACAATCAATAATGATAACAATCAATACATCACACCAGAAATATCAATGACATGATAGTTCCACACAAGATCGACAAAGGGATCAACCACGAACGAGAATACCATGATGTGGTAACTCCAACAAGATCAATGAAGAATCAATAACAGGGAATACCGGCAATACGGCAAATCCCAACAAGGTCAATAAAAGGTCGACAACCGAGAATACCGACGACACAGTAAGGATCAACGAAGAATCAATAATCGAGAATACTGACGACACGGTAAGGATCAATGAAGAGTCAATAACCGAGAATACCGACGTCACGGTAAACTCTAACAAGGTCAATAAGAGTCGACAACCAGAATTACCAACGGTACGATAAACTCAAATGAGAACAATAAAGGGTCAATAACTGAGAATACTGACGACACAGTAAACTCTAGCAAGATCAATAAGGACCAACAACCGGGAATACCAACGATACGGTAAACTCCAACAAGAGCAATAAGGAATCGACAAACGAGAATACTTACGACACGGTAAACTCCAATAACATCAATCAAGGACTAATAACCAAGAATACCAACGGTGAGACAACTCCCAAACGGAATTAATAAGGATCAATAACGAACGAGATTACCAATGACAGGGTGAACTCCAAACGAGATTTATAAAGGATCGACATCAATGAGTTGACCATCGATATGGTAACTCCGAACGAGATTAGTAAAGGTTCAACGGCGACAGATACACGAGAGAATAAAATCATCAACCATATACAAATCATATATACGGGGTTTCAAAGACAACCCGAATATCGAATAGACCCAATTATACATGGACTGTGAATGACCACTCAATAAGACTCAAGATGGACGTCACGATACGCTCGATCCGGACATGTGTCCGTGTACAAGCCAACCACGGGTATTGATCAATACACGTCTGGTCTCATACCTAATCAGCCTCACGAAGTACGTCTCGTGTGCACGGTTCAATATGAGGTCGAAACCAACATATGCTACATGTGCCCATCCCGAAAATCCTACACATGAACGATCAGAATGTATCTGACTCCAGATATGCCACGATACAACATGACAACAGATCTCGAAGAAATGCATATCCAACAAGGATCAGAAGATTTTCCAAGAGGGCAACAATAACTCGATCATGAAAGACCGACACGACCACAATGTCGTATTCCGTCACAAGAGTCCACAAAGATGCTCAACAATGCATATAATAATAGCATATAAACTCCCAAGGCAAAGCAGCCAAGGGTCACTAAGCATCTACTCAGAATACTCCTGACAATATCACATAAACTCCCAAGGCAAGAAATGAGGGTCACTAAGCATCTACTCAGAACACTCCGGACAATATCACATAAACTCCCAAGGCAAGAAATGAGGTCACTAAGCATCTACTCAGGAATACTCCGGACATAGGTGCCATTTAGGTCTTATCCCCTAACACATTTCCATTCGGGTACCATACAGGTTTTATCCCTAACACATCGGCCCCACAGATTACGGCTCAAACAAAGAGCACATCACAGAACGTAACAAACAATGGTGCACACTCACCGCATGAAATATCAACACATACATGCAATAATGCAACGATGATTATCATAATCTAACAATAGTAATTTACCTCAAGCTGGAGACGCTAACCTTTCCACGACCAACCGCCCTGAACGAATACACGGTTTATTCGGCAATCCAAAATGAAGTACAGTCCATAACTAATACCAAACCACCATCCCGAGTTCAACATCGACACGATAATTAACCTTGATATCCAACTTCTCATGCAATAGACCAAATTATAATTCACGTTCCCATTTCCACTAGACATCCTTAAAATCCTATACATTATGATTTATCTTAGTCCAAAAATACCATACATACCACCATTCCGACAATTCATATATTCCATAATACCATTGCTATATGAATCATAAATGAAATGAAAACGAAATCATTTATTAACATTACGAACTGAGCAAGCATAACTTGCCTGGATACCAATACGACGAAGCCACCATCAATCCCGTCGTCTTTGTCTACAAGCTTCGCAGCCCCGACTCACCGCAGCACAACGGTTAATATCAACGATCATCTAATGCAACCTAATACAATAATCAATCAACAACCGGTATCATCAACCAATCAAACTCAACGGTATCTCGATCGTACGAAACCAAACCGTATCAACTCTTAACAATACGAACACAAGCCGAAATTCGGTGTTCAATAATCCTAACAATGTCTTCAACATATAGTTCATATAACCGCAAGAATCGTAACAACAAAACCATAATCATCTTCATACGAATCCTTCTTCAACGATAACATCAAAATCCGAATTCAAGGAGAGGATTATCGAACATACCTCTAGAAGATGAAATACACAAGTAATCACTTGTTTTGAATAGCACGGCATAAGAGATCGACAAAAGGGAAGGGTACCGATTCAACTTCCTTCAAAAGTTCATTCCTAAATCACAATAATATCAATTCAATCACCATTCGTACGAAAACGTATAGAATTTCCCCAGTTCTACTCATTGAGGCATTTCATCGAACACTTTGAAGGCATAATCCAATTTAATCATTTTAACGAAGAAATACTCGAATTTGTTCCACAAAACTTCAAGAGTATTGAATGATTACGAGTATACAATCAAGTTCTATCAATAATCTAAATCAAAACGAAGCAAATCGGCCAAAACACCAAGAAACCTCAAGAACATCCAAAAACCAAAAGTTCATGTGTTCTTACCTTCGATCCGGGTGGAGGATGATGTTAATATATGATTCTAACTTCCAAAACATGTTGTTATAAGTTGATTCTACTCAAAACCATCATATTTGCTGAAGAAATCGCGGAAGGAACGAAGAAAAACTAAGAAATGAGCAGATGACTCGGTCCAGGCCTTATATAGGCCGAGACCTACCGGCCAGTTACGTACGTAACCGGCCGTGGCTTACGTATGTAACCGGTCGTGGCCTACCTTACTGTCCAGTTTGTTTGGCACCCTTACGTACGTAACCGGCAGCTCCCTTACGTACGTAATCGGCCATTACGGCCGTAACCGGCCACTGCCTTACGTACGTAATCGGCCAGTCCTAGCCCCCAGCGAGTCACTGCCGACCATGCTCGGCCATCCCCACGAGTCACGGTCGGCCATGCTCGGCCATCCAGGTCATCTCGGCCACGACTCGGCCAGCCGCCCCATAACGTATGTAACACTTATTCCGTTGCGTACGTAATACGTACGTTGACTTGCTACAGTACAATGGTCGTGTTACGTACGTAACACGTCCTGTATAACGTACATAACACGCACGTTGACTCACCTGTCAACATCCTCCGCCGAAAGTTGCCGACACAGGGTCCCACCTGCCGACCAGGACTCGATCGTCTGATTCCCATGTTACGTACGTAATGTCTCGGCCATAACGTACGTAACTCTACCAATTTAACGTACGTAAGCTTCGACACATAACGTACGTAATGGCTTCCATACTTAGCCATTTCTAGCAATTCCTGTCCAACATCTCGACATAACAAATGTGAACATACGACAATACTGAACACATATAAGAAATCCCGAAAATATTCTCGTACGGTACGTCTGATGCGCGATATCCTCAATTACAACTGTCGACCAAGTACGGCAATCATACAGATACTCATACGGTATATCCGACATCGAAAAACACATAAAGCATGTAATATCCTAGAATCAAAATAACCTCGATGACATACTGGCACGACTGTCACGGTTTCCAAAATTATCCGCTCATATCGTGTCGGTCCCACTGCATGCAAGACATCCCGTATAAAATAATGCGAAAAATTCATAGTGAAATTCTAGGATATTACATATCTACCCACTTAAATAAGTTTCGTCTCGAAACTCAAAATCTCACACAATCAAGATCTCCATCCCGAAATATCTCAGAATCACGACACCATACTCAAATAATCATCATCAAAACTGAAATAACTGAAAGAACACACTTACAGGTCCGTGAAGTCGATGATCTTCCGTGATACCAGCATACGACTCCCATAAAAAGTCTCAACACACAAGCATCGCAAATACAATAATTTGAAAATATTTCAAAAATTTTGAAACCTCCACAATCGGTTTGACCCAAAAGTCAGAAAATCATTTTCAAAAGTCACGCTACTACCGCACCGGTAAAGCCACATAACACACACGCCCGGGTTTTACGAAACCCAAGCTCTGATACCATCTTCTATAACACTCCCAAAACTGACCGGGAATATTACAGTGCCGTGGGCCCCATATTGGAACCCACAAGGCTAAAATCATTTTAACGAAGAAATACTCGAATTTGTTCCACAAAACTTCAAGAGTATTGAATGATTACGAGTATACAATCAAGTTCTATCAATAATCTGAATCAAAACGAAGCAAATCGGCCAAAACACCAAGAAACCTCAAGAACATCCAAAACCCAAAAGTTCATGTGTTCTTACCTTCGATCCGGGTGGAGGATGATGTTAATCTATGATTCCAACTTCCAAAACATGTTGTTATAAGTTGATTCTACTCAAAACCATCATAATTGCTGAAGAAATCGCGGAAGGAACGAAGAAAAACGAAGAAATGAGCAGATGACTGGCCCAGTGCCTTATAGCCGAGACCTACCGCCGATTACGTACGTAATCGGCCGCGCTTACGACGACGAATCGGCCGTGGGCCTACCTTATCGTCGGCTTTGTTCGCACTTACGACGAATCGGCAGCTCCCTTACGTACGTAATCGGCCATTACGGCCGTAACCGGCCACTGCCTTACGTACGTAATCGGCCAGTCCTAGCCCCCAGCGAGTCACTGCCGACCATGCTCGGCCATCCCCACGAGTCACGGTCGGCCATGCTCCGCCATCCAGGTCATCTCGGCCACGACTCGGCCAGCCGCCCCGTAACGTATGTAACACTTATTCCGTTGCGTACGTAATACGTACGTTGACTTGCTACAGTACAATGGTCGTGTTACGTACGTAACACGTACGTTGACTCACCTGTCAACATCCTCCGCCGAAAGTTGCCGACACAGGGTCCCACCTGTCGACCACGACTCGATCGTCTGATTCCCATGTTACGTACGTAATGTCTCGGCCATAACGTACGTAACTCTACCAATTTAACGTACGTAAGCTTCAACACATAACGTACGTAATGGCTTCCATACTTAGCCATTTCCAGCAATTCCTGTCCAACATCTCGACATAACAAATGTGAACATACGACAATACTGAACACATATAAGAAATCCCGAAAATATTCTCGTACGGTACGTCTGATGCACGATATCCTCAATTACAACTGTCGACCAAGTACGGCAATCATATAGATACTCATACGGTATATCCGACATCGAAAAACACATCAAGCATGTAATATCCTAGAATCAAAATAACCTCGATGACATACTGGCACGACTGTCACGATTTCCAAAATTATCCGCTCATATCGTGTCGGTCCCACTGCATAAGACATCCTGATAAAATAATGCGAAAAATTCATAGTGAAATTCTAGGATATTACAAAGTGACTTCTTCTTGCCGGGCGATCCTGACCACTTCAGCCGGTCCGGCCATTTTTACGGCTCGTCTTTTCATCCCGAATCCAAAAATAATATTTTTCGAATTTTATATTACACAATTAAATCAGTTTTTCAAAAGAAAAATAGATTTATATTATAACATAAAATCATGAAAATTGATTTTTAGATGAACAATTTAAACATTAACAATTAAAATAATTATGCTTCTAAATCATAAAAAAAATAACCAAGTATTCCAAATGCAAATATCGAATATACGATCGTATAGACCTCGCTCCGATACCACTATTGGGATTCGGTGATTAAAATCGAGATATGCAGTGGAAAATAAATTGGTCCAACTGGATAAAACCAAACCCCAAAAACGGGTCGATCAAGCATCGTATATACGAATATAAAACGACGAGGATAAAATTAAGAGATCATACTGTCATAGACCTTTGATAATATCTTCTTCAAGAAAAATTCGCGAGCCAAACTTTGATCGTTTCCGGTCACCAACACGAACACGAATCCAATTCGTTGTAAGATCAAAACACCGAAGATGCCGAGTGTCTCTACGTTATCATGCGTCGAATATTGATCGGAAAAATAAATTATCACTTCATTCTCAAAGAACACGACTATGAATTGATACAGTATTTTTCTTCTCTTCTCTTCTTCCTTTTCTTTCTCTCAAAGATGAATAAGATGGAGATAATTATTTCTCTCTCTCCTCTCCTCTTGCTCACGGTTGCCCTTTGGTGTGTATGTGTTTTTTCACAAGTCATCATCAAATGAAAGACATTCATATTTTATAAAACAAAAATAAGATCGATGAGATAAGATATCTCATCCATTTGTCCTCGTCTCATAATATGAAACTAACACACCCCACATCATATGGAGCCAAATGGAAGCTTAGAGGAAAGAGGAGGGGCGGCCACATGATGTAGATGAGAAAACGAGCCGAGCCACTCGGTTCGTGTACCGGACGTTCGCATGTATAGTCTGCTAAGTACACTTCATTTTATCTCAAATGTATTTATACTTAATTAATTAATCCAATTAATTAATTTTAGCAAATAAAAAATTATAATAATATATTTTCAAGAAATAATTATTTATGAATTAAATTAATTACCCGGTAATTAATTTTAATTCACTAGACCGCATGATTTATCAAATAAATCAAATTAGATATCTAATATCCAATATCAATGAAGAGATAATAAATACATATTTTATCCATCAAATATCCTTGTGCGCGACTCCATAGGTCCGTCTTAGTCGGCAATGGGAGGAACCAAGGAGTACGGGTAACACTTAGCCAGTTTAGTGCTCCGTACCGTAACCCAACTAAGAACGAATGATCGGATCATTTCAAAACCATTATGTCGTGAATATTGTATATGTATAAACCCTTCAATCATATATCCCGGTCAAGTATTAGGGTCACGGTAAAGTCAAATCCTATTATAACTTGACTCTATACATTTGTTAATACAGACCGAGATCACTGAGCTCTTGTGTATCAAATACAACTAGATCTAACTGCTTTGGCCAAAGACTTATGATTTCATTTGCCATTAACCGCATAGGACATTTACCTGCTCACTAACAGGAGAAAGAATCCTATCTTGGTATGCCCACTAAGTTGCATTTTGAGGTTAACCCACCTTTCAGCGATTGGATCGAACTACTCTAATGACTAACTTAATATCACAAGCACATCTCCTAGTGAAACCTCAAGTCAAAGGTTCACGTATACCTTCTCACAACCTTTCGATTCAGTCATTGACAATCCATGAGTGATATCCATGTGACCGAATCGAGGTGAGTCGTGTTCGAGTATACTAATCCCATTAGCATACCTATAACGTGTGCTCCCACTAATCCTTAGTGAAGACAGTCACTCTACATGTCAGAGTACACGTTATACAAACCTTGTCTAAACTTACTGTCCAGTTAAGTTTTATCGACTTGCGAACCAATTAAGTATTCGAGCCTTAAACGCTTCCAGTACCTATCTCTTTATCTTCATTAGGAGTGGAATGTTTGCTCTCAAACGCAAGGACTATTATTCTACATAACAAATTATAATCCCCGTGATATTCAATAATATAGAAATAATTAATGCCTTATTTAATTTAATATTCATAATAACAATACAATGCTCTCACTCTCTCATTCTTTGAGTGGCATTCGAGGGCATATTCCTAATAACAGAGACAGGTTTAGTTAAAGTCACGTAGTTGTGTACGTAGTGATTTTAATAAACATTTTACTCCTGTGTGGAGGACCAGTGGACGTAGAGGGGTTTACCTCGAACCACTTATATCTCTGTGCATTTTACATTCCGTCCTTACTGTTTTCATTTATACATGTGATTTAAAGTATACATTGTGAAAACCCTATACGCATCAAGCAAACATGAGAATACCTAGTTGATGGCATACCTGGAGTATGATTTGAATTGATCGTTGCTATATAATTAGTGATAAAAGGGTCAAATATCCTGAAGATATTTGTATCATTCAAATTCTTGGCTTATCTTGTTTCTTCTTTTTATGAATAGAATACCAAGTTCTTGGGATTAAATAATGGTCATGATTTATTGTCTCATCAAAGTGCAAATATGCATGATATCTTTAGAATGATACTTTTCGTATGAAAAAAAAAAGGTAGTGCTAAATTTATTAACAGTTCATGAAGAACCACTAAATTTCTTCCTACATGGTCGAAGATTTTGCACTATTATCTTCTAAGTATCGATAAATCTATGGATTTCTAAACTATCGCTTGAAATATGTATGATTCCGCGATAACAAACAAATGACATATACAATTTCTGAAGAAAAGAAATTGGTATTAGAAAAAATATCAATGTAAATAATATTCACCACTTATTAGACCAGAAGTCTATTAATCCCAATACTTTCAATATTTACATGTTTAAATTTACGTGTTTGGTGTTAAAGTCTATTTATATTATTTTTATATATTATTTAACTATATGTTTATTTATGATATATATCCTGAAGATATATTAATACAAATTCACACATATTGTATGATAAATATCACAAATTACTAGTAAATATCATGAAGTATATTTATACACTTAAAATTGTATTATTTTGAGTTGACCAATTTTCATCAGCATCTTATAGATGTTGGATTAATTTCATAATAATTATTGCGCTTTCTTCTGGAAGAAGAGTAATAACGATAGTTATTACATATTATATTGACGATAATACTTGTATCATTGATATAAAATTATTTGTAATGATTCTTTTAATACATTACATTAATATATTTTCATGGTTTCCCGAAGAAATATGAATTTGTAATTTTAATAATCCAGAAGATTATTAAAAAGAAATTGTTGATGTTCTTGATAAAACACAACGATATATAGTCATATTTTTATGATAGTATTTATGATAAACACATCAGTTAAAGTTAATATTCCTGAAGAATATTAAACAAAAAAAAGGCATTATTTTGAATATTTTCTATATGGCCTTGTGTTATTGAATTGCTTCTATTATCACCACATTGATATAAATTGTTGCTCATAACGTAGCACAATTAATACTTTTAATTAATATTTACATACTCTTTAGAGTAATTTATATTTTGGGTGTTATATGTTTATAAATTGTTGCTCCCAAGATAGCATAATTGATACTTTTGAAAAATATCACATACTTTTGATGAGTACTTCATATTTCCGGTAATATATGATTATCTTTGATTTAAATTGTTGCTCCTGAGTTAGCACAATTAATATTCTTGAAGAAAAACACATGCTCGTGGTGAGCAACTTACATTTGAAGTTGCATGTATTTATTTCAAATAAAAAATACATAACTTTATGTCATATTGATTTGTTCAATTGCTACTGGAGGAATGGAAAGACAATCCCCGAAGGATTGGTATAATTTCATATGGCAATATTCTTATTGTCGGTCTAAAAGGAGTTTATTCAATGAGTATCGAATTAACTATAAGCGATATAATATTTTATCCAATGATCATGTTGCGATGAATTTCAAATTCAAGTATCCATATCAAAGGCACAATATTTGGGTCACGCCCTCTGTTATTAGTGCACCTCCTGAAGAGGATTGATTTTATAATCCAATTCCAACTATCTCCGACATTAGTGGGAGATATAAAATATAAATAAGAGAAAGTCGAAAAATTCTCGTTAAGTTGGATATTTAAATTTACGCACTATGAACTCGAAGTTCAACAAGTTATTGATTGACAAAGGAGTGATGAAATCTCATATACCAGTTGTATATGTACCATAAAGAATTAAAGTCGAATGTGAACGAAATATATTTGTTGATACTCCTCAACGCCAGAAGCGTGAGAGACGTATTCTTTATTGGTATTAAAGATAAAATCCGCAGAATACAAATAGATTAAACTATAACATCACTTCAAAAACCTCCTGAAGAGGATCATCCCGAAGATGAGAATCTCAATACCTTAATTTGCACGTGCACTAAATAATTACAGTATTGGATTATGGGACGACCAAATCAAATATTATGGGAAATGTTGAATATTTGATTTTGTTGAAGTTGTCATTGACTTTGTGAATATGGGAGAATTGTTTATAAGAATGATAGTTATCGACAACACTTTGTGTCACAACAATTGCTAGTGGAGTGCCTGAAGCACTAAATAAAATATAAGCACTTGAGACAAAGCTTAACTCGCAAAATAAAATAAAGTGGTGAAAGATAAGCGAGATTAGCATATCAAGGGTTTAAGCGCATACCCAAAACATATTCTCCCGTTGGCACTAAATTTCGTCATTTAATATACATATGACAATTATTATGAATATAGATATTCAATTAGTGATGTCATCACCACATTTTTCTATGGTTCATTGGACGCGAATATCTATATGAAAGTCCCTGACGGACTTGAGGTTCCTAGAGTAATAGGAACAGGAAATTCGCAACATGTACTATTTTGAGTTATAAATATTTATACATTTTGAAATAGTCTGGTGGATCAACCGACTAAGTGAATTCCTCCTGAAGAGGATATATGTGAATTATTTGAACTCGTGTCTAAATACAAGTTCAAAATGAAAAACTTAGATAAAATTAAGTATTAGTATTGTCTCGACTTGTAGATCGGGAATATATGATGGAAAGTTTTTATCCATTTAGCTACCTAAAGGTTGTCTTACCACTTGAAGTGGATACCGACTCATATAGATATCAAGAAAATAACAAAGATATAAGAGGACCAGAAGTTCCGTACTTGTATGCTATTGAAGCATTACATTATCAGGCATGATATACAATTTGAAGTTAACATGCTAGCAAAATTTAATATTTCTCCAGGAAGGAGAATGTGGAATGGTGTTAACCATATTGGTTTATTACATGAAAGAGATCGAGATTCGATATTGGTGGCTATTAGGGATTATGATCTCATATTTGTTCTCATACTGCCTATTTATTATGATGATAAATATTCTCCATTTATGTGTCGCATATAATGTTTGGGCAAGTAAGATGAAATTTATTTCCACACGAGCTTCAAAAGAGCAATAATGATAATCTAGCAGATTTATTCACTAAATCTCTCCATGTCTGAAAATTATATTCATGGTATTGGAGTGCAAGATTGTTATCTGGAGGGGGATAAGTGATAACTTTTAAATCAGTTTGAAGATTATGTCGACCCTGAAGGTCAAAAGGTCCTGAAGACCAAATGGTTGTACTCTTTTTCTCTTTCTAAGTTTTTTCCCACCGGGTTTTCTTAGTTAAGGTTTTTAACGAGGCAACCAATGCAACACATGAGCAAATTTATACTATGTACTCTTTTTCTCTATCGGTTTTTTCCCACAGGGTTTTTCCGAAGGAGTTGATGAGGCATGAACATCATAATATTCAAGAGGAACTATTGTATGAAGACGATGTCACTTGTATCTCAATGGTAGATACATCAAATATTCACTTAAGTGATTAGTCGGCGAACTTATTCACAAAGGTGTTGCCGACATCAACATTCAGAAGACTAGTACACAAGATCGGAATGCGTCAACTCAAAGATCTTATGTAATCGATTTCAGGGGGAGTAGCTGTACTCTTTTTCCTTCGATCGGTTTTTTTCCCACTGAGTTTTCCCGACAAGGTTTTAATGAGGCAGCATGTATTAAAGGTCATTCAAGGGGGAGTGTTGTAATTAATGTATTTATTAATGAATAACCTTTATACCCCTGAAACCCTATATGTGTACCTATAAATAAAAGCTTTTGGCCCTCATAAGAATACACACATTATTCTTCTTCTCTTTCAATTTCTCTTTTTTTCTCTCAAGTTTATAACAAAAAGAAATTATTTATTGCTGAAATTTTGGAATTTCAAAAAGTTTAAAACATGGAAGTTGGATTATTATAACTAAATACAAATTTCAAAAATAGTAAAAGAATCACACACCAACAAAAACTCTTCCATGACTTAATTCATACAAATTCTAATATAAATACAATTTTTCAAAACCATATCAAAACAAACGAGCCTCAAAATACAGACTCCTCTAAAAAATCGAAGAAACTCACTGCATCCTAGAAAAAGTACTGCAGACAATTGTGGCTCCAATCTGAATATTGGTCAAAGATCTTCAAGCGAGAAATATGGCAGACCATATGCGACTACAATTGATAAGTATGTATCGCGTACTTGAATGGAATAGAGATGAAACCAAGACCACCGACGCACAGGTACTTCCCAACTGCATTTCGTATTTTAATACTTGTAACTCAAATAAAATGTTGTATTGAAAAATATGAATCTGCATATTATTTATTCAATAGAATTTCTTGAGTGAACTTCGGATATGTAATTTCAAAATCTAGCAAAACTTACTTTTCGTACATCTTTCCATCATTGTTTATGATTTGTAGGGAGTTCGCATACATGCAACAAAGGCACTGATTGTGGCGAGAATATCATCCTTGAAGAACTACAATAAGTATATTACCATTTAACATATAATAAAAAACAACAAAATGTTGTTACTTAGATTCGATACAACTAAGGAGTTGTTTGATTGGTATCATTAAGTCCCATATGGATAAAGTTAGTTGTATGGATAAAGTTGTCTGTATAGATAAATAAAGATATTGTTTGTTTGTTGTGCTGAATAAATTGTCTGAATAATAAAAATTACTATTTTACCCTTTCATTTCTTCTTTGTTTTGTTGAATCATCCACATTCTGGTCGATTTGCAAAACAAATCTGGTCGATTGACAGAAATTTTTGAAGAAGAAACACATAAAATATTGAAGAAGCAGAGATGATCCACCCATGAAAGGAGCAGAGATGCCGACCACGGAGGAATGATCCACCCACGGAAGGAGCAGAGATGTCGGTGACGGAGAAAGAAACAGTGCCGTCGACAGGGAAGAAACGGTTCAGGCGACGGAGTAAGAAGAGGTGCCAGTGATGGAGGGAGTGTTGGTGTCGACGAGAGATTAAGGGAGGGAGTGTTGGTGTCGACGAGAGATTAAGGGAGGGAGTCATGGTGACGAGAGATGTTTTTTGTCGTTCTTTGCCTGTGAAATGTGAAGTGAGGGAGAAGGGTATTTTGCGGAGGCAAGTGACTGAATGGATACAAGTGTTTCGACAAAGCTTAGCGATTAAGTCAAGATATTTTCAATTAAGGCGCTACCAAACAACCGTGTTGAGCTGAGCGTATAAGTCAAGATCCTATTAAGCCAATTAAGCCGCTACCAAACAGGTCCTAAATCTTACTACAAAAGGCGAAAATGCTTTCTCGTACTCTATGCGAGAAGCATGTTGACAAGCTACTGAAATATATAGAGGTCAATGGAAAGGAAGTGATCATAATTATTATCCACATGTGCAAGTCTAAGGAGTATAATGGTTATTATACCATACAAGACGATTTTTTCGTCATGCACATGCATATCAACAAAGATATTGAAATCTTCACAGATTTCAAGCGAAGGTGAGAAATTTATATACATTAATTCCTAAAATTGATTAATCATTAGTTCCTTTTTTTGCTTAAGTTGACAGAAACAAACAAGAACACACCACAGTGTAGTATTTCGGACATTTTGCTGCCAAGCCCAGTCGATATATCAAAGGAGAAGAGACTCTTCCGAACAAATTGAAGATATCATTACGAATATTGTTGAGGTATATATATCATAAATCTCATAAATCACAAAATGGTGAATAATAGCTCATATTAATCATATATTCATATATCCTACAACAAAAAAGCTGGAGTTACTATTGGATTGTGCCACGGTTAAATCAATTGACAAATGTTTGAGACTTAACCGATGATACTACATGAAATTAACGCAGGACACAAAGCTCAGATTCTCAGGATGTCGTTGACGCATTCTGATCCGAGATTGACTTTTAAATTCACAAAAAGGTCGTTTCCCCTAATGGTGTCGTTTGTGATGACAATACTAAAATTCAAGGCCAGTCGTTGTCGCGTGTTTGACTATTTCTTAGGAAACCAATTTTCGGTCACAATCAACTTAATGCGGCTATGTCAAGGGTTACTCACTCAAAAGAACTAAAAATCCTAATATGTGATAAGGAAAACAAGGAGTCCAACACGACAACGAATGTGGTTTATAGAAAAGTCCTTTGTAATGTGTAAAAATATTGTAAATATATTTTTCCGTTGGTTTTAATGTTATTCATATATACGTGATGCTTTTATTTTTATCTGAATACTTCAAATTCATTTAGTTACAATCATTATAAATATATTTTCATATATTTACTAGTTATACTTTATATTAATTATTTTATTGAGAATTTAGGACTAGTCTCGAACCCACTATCTAGGGGTGTGCATGGTACGGTATGGTACGGTTTTAGGGTAAAACCGATACCATACCAAATATATTCGGTTTATTATGGTTTAATACCATAAACATACGGATTTTTTCGGTTTGCTAGTTCGGTATTTCGGTTTGGTTTACATCGGTACGGTATTTCTTCGGTTTTTCTACTTAATACTTGAGAATATTAATAAGACAAAAATACTCAAATGTGAATGGATAGGTGTCTGAGAGTGAACAGTTAATGCGACTGATGTAATAATAAGGATCATGCAAAACTCAACATCCGGATAGGTGTAAATTACTAGTGGAACCGAAAAACCAACATTATTACGGTCAATGTGCTGAAGGGCTTTGAATTCACTATTAACAGACATTTTCATTACAAAACCATTTAAATAGTTTATACAATATTTTACGAATTTTGGAGGATAAAAAGAAAAAAAAAGACAAACAAGTGTCTCAAATCCATATGGAATAAAATGCATCTTACCCAGATAACAATTAATCATCGATCATACACGTGGCGAAGAATTTTGGTCCACTTTCAAATGCATCTACAAGAAAATAAACATTTCATTATATATATTGTATAATTTAGTACATAAAATAAAGAAATGATATAATGATGCAAAAAACCATACCAACTTCAAGTTTCTCCAATTTGTCTTGCAATTCCACAATAGCCTTAGCATGCACATCCGGTAGCTCAATATCTGTGGTGTAGAACGAATCCAATCTTATGCGCATATTAAAGCTTCGGCGGTTTTAGGAGTAAGAAAAATCCTAAATGGGTCAATCACCCCACCGCTAGTGCTAAAAGCTGTCTCCGAAGCAACGGTGGATATTGGCATTTCCAATACATGTCTAGCAACTTTGGAAAGGATTGGAAATTTCAAAGAGTTAGTCTTCCACCAATTTAAAATGTCAAGCCTCTCATCCCGATTCACCATTCCATCCGATAAATATATCTCAACTTTCGATTTCTTTGTCACACCTCCATGTTCTTCCAAATACTTCAAGAAACTTGATTCCAAATTTATTTTAATATCGATGTTGATAGAACTAGAGGCCTTGGTAGAGTTTGAAGATTGACCCTTGCTCTCACCACCCACCTTTTCCGCTTTCAATTTGTAGTGATCAAATAAATCATTTAATGTCTTTATAACTCTACGAATTTCCTTGGTTTTCGGAGAACCTATTCCATAAATTTGTTCTAAACACAAGTCATGAAAAGACATTTTATTCCGGGGATCTAAAACCACCGCAACATACAACAAAAAATTCATATTGTCCATATTCTCTCAGTACTTGTCATATTTAGCCTTCATTGAAATTAGATCCGACAAAATAGGCCCAGGCCCGTGGGCCGGGCCAGCCCACCCGTTTTTGGGCGGGTATTGGGCTGCATATTTTTGGCCCAAATAAAATCGGGTCTTTTTGGCCCGGCCCAATTTTTTTTAATTTATGTTGTGTGTAATTATAATATTAAATTTTTTCCTTGTTTGTTATATTATAATACATCTATATATCAATTATTGATGTAATTTTATTTTTTTGGGACTTTGTGATTACTTTGTAGTATCTCGTATCAATAATAATATTATTTTATGATTTTATAAGAAAGTAGTAGTGAGAAATGATATGATGATCAAATAAAAATATTTGTATATTTGTCTTTTGATTGTGATATTGTAATAAATAATGTAATTATCAAATAAAAATAATTGTACATTTATTTATCTGATTGTGATAGTATAGCGAATAATATAATAATTAAGGATCGAAAACTATTTGTATATTTATTTCAGAATTAATATTTCAAAAAAAAAATAGTCGAGGCCCGCGGGCCGGGCCGGGCCACGGGCCTAATAATTTTGTCCCAGAAAAAACGGGCCTTTTTGACCCGGCCCAAAAAAGGCCCGCCAGTTTTTTGCCCGGCCCGTTTGGGCCGAGCCCGCCCATTTTCCCTAATTGAAATAGCCATTTTCTTCTTATTTTCATCGGCGCTATTGCACATTTGTGAGATGTTTGCATGCATAGTAACAAGTTTATTAAAGAACATGTTGGAAGTAACATACTTTGACCCAGAGATTAAATTTGTAACATCATAAAATACCCTCAAGTATTCAAGGAACTGTCTAGCATTCTCCCAATCACTTGCTTCCGGAAGACCCACAACTATGTCTTTTCTTTTTCTCTTTCTTGTGTTACTCCCACACTCATCTTCATCACCACCACCAAAGTATGCTTTGAAATGATAATATATCATATTCATTCTGTCAAAAGCATCAACATACTGAACTGCAGTTTCTAACATTAAAAAGGTTGAGTTTCACCTAGTCTCAACATCAAGACATGGTTTTTTATTGCAATCAATTTTAACTTTTTCAACACATTATCTAAACCTTGCAGCCCTAGCAGGATATGACCTAACATATCTCAATGCATTTCTAATTTTTGCAATAGATTAATCCTGCTCATCCAAGCCCTCTCACAACAAGATTTATTATGTGTGCACAATATCTTAAATGCATGTACTTACTGTAATATCCGCAAATTCGATTTCCGATAATTTTTTTTTTGCGGAAGTTCGTTTTGACGACTCGCTTGGGACCGTTTCGTCATCCTGAGAATGATTAATTCTATACTTTTTGACATCCGAGTTCGTTTCGGTGTCGTTTTGTCGAGTTCCGTTCTTTTTAGCGACTTTTTCGCACTTGAGTTCGATTCTTACGAATCTCGTTCTAAACTCCTCTTTCGAGTTTCCCGTAAGTCCGTTTAACTTTGTTAGACGTGTTGTGAACTTCGGTTTGGTTATTCGATCACGTATCGTGATTTTCGGGTGTTTTGGGCCATTTTGTAATTTACCCAAAGTTATGGGTATCCGTATCTGTATTCGTTGTCTCGACCCTTTTCTCGGTCGCGTATGATTAATTATTGCATTATCCTTTCATTTCGGGTCGTTGATCTTGTCCGCGAACTTTTCGTCGTGTTCGTTCCGTACGTTTTTCGGAAATCGAGTCGTCGAGCCCTGATGGTCGGGCACTGGCCGGATGGTTGCAGGACTCGCCGGACGGTTGCGGGTTCTGGCCGAGCGATGGCGGGCACTGGCCGAGCGATGGCGGGCACTGTCCGAGCAGGCACGCTGCCGAGTCACTGTCGCGGCACACTCGTCCGGGCCGCGGCACACTCGTGTTCAATTGTTAGCCAATCCGTCTGTATCTTGTGCCGCGGCATATGCCGGCAGGGCCACGGCACACTGTCGAGTCACTGCCGCGGCACACTTGGCCGGGCCGCGGCACACTGTCGACCACTGGGAGCCATTTTTTGGGCCTGTGTCGAGGCACACTTGGCCTGGGCCGCGGCACACAGTGCAGTCAGCACTATATCTGCGTTTTTTTTGGGCGAGATCAACCCATTTCTTCCCTTTTCTTCAACCAACACGAGAGTGAAGGCTTGAGAGAGAGAAGTTTCATCATCTATCACTTGAGTGTGTGATTTTCTTCATCTCCTTTCGATTGTGAAGCTCGGATCATCGATCTATCGCGTATTCTTCGGATCATAGTACTTGGATCTTCAAAGGTAATTTCATCAAACCTCTTGGATTTCGATTTTGTATTGAGTAATGATGTTTTGGATGTAGATCATATTGTATGAAGTGATATACGCATGATTATGGGCATGTTTGATTATTCGTTGGATTATTGAAGGATTATTCAAGAACACTTTGAATATTGTGTTGGATTTTGGGGTTTTTCGTATTCGTCCGATTTATCCGATTTGAAGATTGAGAACCTTGAGATTATGATGTATCTATACCGTATGCATGCTTTTCCTACGATTTTACGGATTTGATTGTGCCGTTTTCGGACTTGTGGGAGTTTGGGCGATTTTCCAACCTCTAGTTGTTTATCCGTGTATTTTCATGAATTGTAGATGGGATTCGAGAATTTATTCGTGTAATTTGAGTATGGATAATTGATTATCATATTCCTTGCGAATCATTTAGGTACCGGAAGCGCGTTCTTGGACCTACCGAACTCATACCGTTTTCCGTTCGATTTCTCGATGTCTCCAAGGCAAGTATATATTTATGATTGTACGTTCTCGACTTTGAAAGTAAGATATATTGATGGCATGATATGAACGAACCACTTTAGGGCGGGCCAATAGGTCCCCTAAGGGTTCCGTAGCCTCTGGTGCGGTTCCACGGTATTCATACATGTATTGATGACGGATGATATGAACGAACCACTTTGGGGCGGGCCGACAGGTCCCCTAAGGGTTCCGTAACCTCTGGTGCGGTTTCACGGTATTCATATATCTATTGATGCGATGCTATGAGATTTAGTTATTCCGGAATACTAGTCTTGAATTGATGAATTGACGGTTACATTTACTTTATTATCGAGCAGTATTGTGTTTCATACTTGATATACTTGCACTAGCTATTCGACGGCTAACCCCTTTATGGGGGAAATACTTTTCATGTATTTCAGGTTCCAGGAGAGCGGACAGGCAGGTATCGGGTCGGCATGAAGATGATGGGCAAGTGTGATACTGTGTCTTTCCTATGGTTGTGTTTTGTGTTTCTCCATTCCGTGTTGTTGTACTGGAATGGTTATTGAATACTCGAGTATTGTTTTTTTTTCAGTTTTCCTTGTTGTTCCGGCCTGTGTTGCCGAGGTTTTGATTTATGGTGGTGATGTATATGGTTTCATTGGTTATGGTTTGAATACCATTTGTATTGTCCTTCTTTTCATTGTATCTATACCTTCTCGGTCAAATTTTACAGTTCCGCGCATGAATAGCCTTGTGGGTCCCACGACGGGGCTCACGGCGCTGTAATATACCCTGAATAACTTGGGGGTGCTACAGAATATGGTATCAGTGCTTAGGTTTATGGATACCTAGGCTGTCGGTCTTTTGGGTCGATTGAGTCGTCATTTGCCCACAGTATCACTACTCTGCCATCATCACAGTGCGACCGGTACTTGTAAATCCTCTCACTCTTCTTGTATTTTTCTTAATCGTTTCGTTTTTAGCTTGGTATTCTTGGGAATTGGTCACTTCGAGAATATGCGATTTGGATTATACTTACGCACGTGTGTGCCCTTCATAATGTTGACTGTAAGGAGAAAGAGTCGTGGCTGTAGTCACGGACGTGAACTCTTCCTTGAGATTTTGTCAGATTGCTAATTGCGATATTAGTGTGTATCGATATTGTGTTGAGACCTTGTTTGGGAGTCGCATGCTAATATCACGGGAGATCATCAGCTTCACGTACCTGTTAGTATACTGTTTTGGTTATTCGCTGGTGGCGGCGTCTGTTTGCTTTCGTGATGAGTTGGGAAATTTTGGATTGATCTGTTGTTTGTGACAAGATTGCAAGCTTCGAGGATGAAACTTATTTTAAGGCAATATCCCGACTTTTAGTACGTAATATCTGGAATTTCAGTATGAATTTTTCGCGCTATTTTATCTGAGATATACTGGATAGATTGGTGTCTATACAGTGTGGATAAAATAATTGGAAGACTGAGATAGTTGTATTAGTATAATTGTCGTAGTTGGTCGACAATTACATTTGAAGATATCGTGTGCCATGTTATCGTATTTTTGATATTGGGTATATCATATGAGAATATTATCAGGTTGTATATATGTATTCAATATGTCGTGTATATACATCTAGTATATCAAGACGACGGACAAGAATAGCAGAAAATGGATAAGTACAGCCACGTTAGCGCACGCTTCAAGGTATGCCTAGCACGCGCTAAGATATATATACTTAGCGTACGCCACGGTACATACTTAGTGCACGCTAAGAGGTTTAAGTTACGTACGCTAAGGAGGACCCCTAACGTACGTAAGGTATTCTGGATAAGGTCCGGAAAGTGGCCGACAGGTAGGCCCAGATTGTTTATAACCGGCGATTAGCGCACGCTAATGCATGTTGTTAGCGCACGCTAATTTCAGATCGTCAACAGGGAATCTTGGCTTTATTGGTTGCTTTCGGCGTGTAGGACCCGAGCATCTTCTGGGATGGTACAGGTTGTCGGGTCAATGACGATTAGCGCGTGCTAAAGTCAAGGAATAGCGCACGCTACTGAGAATTTCACTGTGGCAAGTCAATGCCTGTTTGCGTACGCTAATGCATGGGCATTACGTACGTTAGATGAATTTAGAAGCAATGCAGTAGCTTCTGGACTGCCCGATAGCGCACGCTTTCAAGGAAGGATAGCGCACGCTAGTTTTGTAGCGCACGCTGAATATAAGGTCTAGCTCGCGCTAGTGATGTGTTTTATAGAGAGGATAGACGAGTGCTGAGAGGCATTTTGTCCATTCTCATTCCTTCAGTCAATAGAGAGAGCCTTGGGAAGTACTTGAAGTTCCTAAACATTGAGAGATGATCCTCTTAAATAAGATTAAGATGGAGAGCTCAGATTTAAGTTTTATTCTTGAAGTTTTTGATGATTCTTGGAATGGAGTTCAATTATTCTTCTTCGTGGTTCGTCCATACAAGGTAATCCTCGTATCCCTTTGATAGTGGTTCTTTTTTTAAAGGATTACTACTTGAGAGGGAGCATGTTGGGATCATCAGGTGATAATGTTATATGAGATTTATTGGAATTGTAATAAGAGATTTCGGATGTTGATATGACTATTGACATCTTCTTCATACGATGATGATGGTTTTGTTGCGATTCTTGAGGTTGTGTGAATGGCATGATGAAGAAAATGGTAACATAGAGATATATACCTCGGATATGTTGTTCTGAACGTGATTTCGGATATTTCATGTTCTTGAAGAACTCTTGAATTATACGAGGTGCTGAAACTTTATAAGAAGTGTTGATGTTTTGAAAATGAATATGGAATATTCATATCTAGAGATAAATTATGTGTTTGAAATAATATTCGTATAGGAATACGAATGTGATTATGAGTTTGATGATACTATTATTCTTCTCTGAATTTGGAAACCCATACGTATGGAGCAAATATTCAAGTCGAATGATTGGATTGTTTGATAACCTTTTTAATATGATTATCTATTATTTTGAACCAATCGGATGGTTTGAATTAATGATAGTCATAGGTAAATTTTAACGATGGATTTACGAGAAGGGAACCTTGTCAATTCGTATTTAAGAGTTGAGTTTGGAATCGATAACATTTAGACCCTTATTATCGGTCCGAATTTGTTGTTGATATGATCATTGGATTTCGGCTCGTATTGTGGACATGGATTCGTGAGGGTCTGAGTTGGATAGTTCAGACTGTGTTTAATCGAGATATTGTGGAACCGATGAGTTGTGGCCTTGTTGTATTGATATTGATCGTCATCGAACCTGTTGATTATTAATCCTTCGTTTTACAATAAGATATGATGTTTGATCATGGATTATGACTATTGTGTTGCGGTTGAGGTTGAAGAGTTCGTAATTAGCTTGGTCGGGACTGAGGAACTCGTAGACGAAATTAACTGAATTGGTAACAGTTCGTTGTATTGATATCGAGGCAAGTTTTATACTTGTACTAATCAACGAGATTAATGTTATCATGTAAGTGTACGAATGTGTGTATCATTTCGAGACTTGGTCTCTTTATGATTTTGTTGATATCAGGGGATTGTTTGATACGACACCCGTCGGCAAATTATGCCAAATGTTACTGTTGTTCGTAAATGGCCGGTTCAAGGCATTGCAATACTTGTTGGTAAAGTTCCTGTCAATAGCCGGTTCGCGGTATCGACGTATCGTTTGTGATTGTGATGGATGTTCCATTGAGATATTGTGGTGATCGTCGTTATTGATATCGGTGTTTTTCTATTGATATTATATTAACCGATTGAAGGCATTGATGTATTCGATTATCATCTTCGTTATCGGTAACTGATTAAATGTGTCGAGACATCCGTTGTATCGTTGTTATCGAATTGTCGTTCTAAGGTAATCGAAGTATTGATTTGTGACTGTCGAAGATAGTTCCCATCCGTTGAGTCGTTATCGAATGGTCGTTCTAAGACAATCGAGGTATTGAATTGGAATAGCCGAGGATAGTGCCCATCCGTGAGTTATTATTGTCGTGTTGGCCGACTCAAGGCAGCACACTATTATTCTTGTGAACTCGGTAATTTTGTGATCGCTGAAGGTTGAGGATTTCCCGGATGGTTATGTTGTGATTGTTGTTCGTGTTAATCGGTCCTTAGAGATTTTGATCCCAGGATGGTTGTTTTGAATATTATTGGTCGTGTCGATCTTTCATTATTCATGTGTCATCGTTCACTTGGTGAGTCGTATGATCCGTATTGGATATATTATCCTTTGAGTTTCGTTATCATATTGTATCATGGCATATCTGGAATCATATCTGCGTGCCGATGGTTATGTGTAGGATTTTTAGCCGGGCACACGATGGTCATGCGTGGATGTTTCCGCATTGGACCGTGCACATGAGACGTAGTTCGTGAGGCTAATTAGGTACATTGTCACACGTATATATTCTGGATTCTGTATACGGGGTGGACATGTGCACGGACACATTTCCGGATCGGGCGTACTGTGATGTCCCTCTTGAGCCTTATTGTTTGGTCGTTCGTAGTCCATGTTGTGTTGGATATGTCCGACGATTTGCGACTGGTTGTTCGTACGCCGAGGGGTACGTCCGACAGTCAGGTTTGTTTCTTTGAGATCTATATTGGGATGATTTACAGCTTCGGGCTGTTCGGCTTTCAGGCCATTGTGATGTATCGGTATTTTCCGTTGGAGCCTTCGGGCATTGTGATTCGTATCTATTTCGGCATTGGTTTGGTTTACCTTCGGGTAACGTATTGTAGTGTTCTATATTGATGATTCGCCGTTTGGGCGTAAGTTTTCGATTCTTGTGTATCTAGTTGAGTTTTTCCTAGCGGGATATTTTTTTCCCTACTTGTTTTAAGTTTCGGGACGAAACTTCTTTTAAGGAGGGTAGAATGTAATATCCGCAAATTCGATTTCCGGTAATTTTCTTTTTTTTTGGGGAAGTCCGTTTTGACGACTCACTTGGGACCGTTTCGTCATCCTGAGAATGATTAATTCTACACTTTTTGACATCCGAGTTCGTTTCGATGTCGTTTTGTTGAGTTCCATGCTTTTTAGCGACTTTTCCGCACTTGAGTTCGATTCTTGCGAATCTCGTTCTAAACTCCTGTTTCGAGTTTCCCGTAAGTCCGTTTAACTTTGTTAGACGTGTTGTGAACTTCGGTTTATTCGATCACGTATCATGATTTTCGGGCGTTTTGGGCCATTTTGTAATTTACCCAAAGTTATGGGTATCCGTCTCTGTATTCATTGTCTCGACCCTTTTCTCGGACGCGTATGATTAATTATTGCATTATCCTTTCATTTCGGGTCGTTGATGTTGTCCGCGAACTTTTCGTCGTGTTCGTTCCATACGTTTTTCGGAAATCGAGTCGTCGAGCCCTGATGGTCGGGCACTGGCCGGACGGTTGTGGGTTCTGGCCGAGCGATGGCGGGCACTGGCCGAGCGATGGTGGGCACGCCGAAAGGTGCACGCCGCCGAAGTCATCGCCGCGGCACACTCGTCCGGGCCGCGGCACACTCGTGTTCAATTGTTGGCCAATCCATCTGTACCTTGTGCCGCGGCACATGCCAGCAGGGCCGCGGCACACTGCCGAGTCACTGCCGCGGCACACTTGGCCGGGCCGCGGCAAACTGTCGACCACTGGGAGCCATTTTTTGGACTTGTGCCGCGGCACACAGTGCAGTCAGCACTAATATATCTGCGTTTTTTTTGGGCGAGATCAACCCATTTCTTCCCTTTTCTTCAACCAACACGAGAGGGAAGGCTTGAGAGAGAGAAGTTTCATCATCTATCACTTGAGTGTGTGATTTTCTTCATCTCATTTCGATTGTGAAGCTCGGATCATCGATCTATCGCGTATTCTTCGGATCATAGTACTTGGATCTTCAAAGGTAATTTCATCAAACCTCTTGGATTTCGATTTTGTATTGAGTAATGATGTTTTGGATGTTAAGATCATGTTGTATGAAGTGATATACGCATGATTATGGGCATGTTTGATTATTCGTTGGATTATTGAAGGATTATTCAAGAACACTTTGAATATTGTGTTGGATTTTGGGGTTTTTCGTAGATTCGTCCGATTTATCCGATTTGAAGCTTGAGAACCTTGAGATTATGATGTATCTATACCGTATGCATGCTTTTCCTATGATTTTACAGATTTGATTGTGCCGTTTTTGGACTTGTGGGAGTTTGGGCGATTTTCCAACCTCTAGTTGTTTATCCGTGTATTTTCATGAATCGTAGATGGGTTTCGGGAATTTATTCGTGTAATTTGAGTATGGATAATTGATTATCATATTCCTTGCGAATCGTTTAGGTGCCGGAAGCGCATTCTTGGACCTACCGAACTCATACCATTTTCCGTTCGATTTCTCGATGTCTCCAAGGCAAGTATATATTATGATTGTAAGTTCTCGACTTTGAAAGTAAGATATATTGATGGCATGATATGAACGAACCACTTTGGGGCGGGCCAATAGGTCCCCTAAGGGTTCCGTAGCCTCTGGTGCGGTTCCACGGTATTCATACATGTATTGATGACGGATGATATGAACGAACCACTTTGGGGCGGGCCGACAGGTCCCCTAAGGGTTCCGTAACCTCTGGTGCGGTTTCACGGTATTCATATATCTATTGATGCGATGCTATGAGATTTAGTTATTCCGGAATACTAGTCTTGAATTGATGAATTGACGGTTACATTTACTTTATTGTCGAGGAGTATTGTGTTTCATACTTGATATACTTGCACTAGCTATTCGACGGCTAACCCCTTTATGGGGAAAATACTTTTCATGTATTTCAGGTTCCAGGAGAGCGGACAGGCAGGTATCGGGTCGGCATGAAGATGATGGGCAAGTGTGATACTGTGTCTTTCCTCTGGTTGTGTTTTGTGTTTCTCCATTTCGTGTTGTTGTATTAGAATGGTTATTGAATACTCGAGTATTGTTTTTTTTCAGTTTTCCTTGTTGTTCTGGCATGTGTTGCCGAGGTTTTGATTTGTGGTGGTGATGTATATGGTTTCATTGGTTATGGTTTGAATACCATTTGTATTGTCCTTCTTTTCATTGTATCTAGACCTTCTCGGTCAAATTTTACAGTTCCGCGCATGAATAGCCTTGTGGGTCCCACGGCGGGGCTCACGGCGCTCTAATATACCCTGAATAACTTGGGGGTGTTACACTTACAATCCATTACAGAATTTGGTCCTCTAAGCATAGTCTTCAAAAATTTTATAGCCCCATCATTTGATGACGCATTATCCACCGTAATCGTAAAAACCCGCCCGATACCCCATTTCTGCAGACATCCATAGACCAATTTTCCAATTGTTCCTCCCTTATAATTAGCTATCGGACAAAAGTTTAGGATCTTTTTTCTTAATATCCAACCCAATGCCCAGTGAGACACATGTAATTGATATTTTGACAAGACGACCAAGTGTCAGTAATAAGAGAGATTGTTTGATTTTCCAAAAGTTTTTTGATAACATTAGCCTCTTCTTTGTAAATCGCTAAGCACTATCTTGCTACTGTCCATCGTGAAGGGATTTTAAACAAAGAGTTCAATTCCAACGAATATTCTTGGAAACCTTCGTCATCCACTACACTAAAAGGCCTATTGTCCTTTATGCACATCCTAGCAAGAGCTTTTTGACACTTTTCTGCGTTAAAAGACTGACCAGTAAGAGAAGCCTCCCCTTTCACTGATGGTTTAAAACTCAGCACCGATTGTTCACTCATATCACCTTTTTTCCTTTTTAGCAATGGAGATGTCCTACAAACGTTCTCTAAATGATTCTTAAGACCCTGTGTTTCGTTCTTATAAATATATTTCAACTTTTCTTTACAGTAAGGACATTCAAATTTGGTTGCACCTTTTACATATTTGAAATGGTCCCAGACGATAGACCTCGTCTTCCGCACAGACTCATCGTTCTTTCCAGATTCTTCATTTGCATGCTCATTAACTGTGTCGTTCTTAACCCCCGTCCCTTAATTTTCCTCTTGATTTTGATCATCAACTTCAATAGGTGTCTCCATCTGCAATATCAAAATCATGTTAACTTATAAGCATTAAGATTAGTGATCTTTGATAAGGTGGACACACAAATGGAACATGACACCTGTCCCCGGATATGTCCTTCAATTCTAATATTACACCCTTACACCTAAAGTGAACCAGGGATGTTAAGACAACTTGCAGTAAGATGAATTGGATAATACATCCCATAACCTAAATCCTAATGAACTCTTCTGAACAAATGGATCACCCCATCTTAGATTACAAAGGAATCAAAATTTGAAAAAAAGGTTTTTTTTTGGCAAAACTGAAGAATCGGATGACAGAAGAAAATAGGAGAGAGGCAGAAACGAGAGAGATGATGAAATACTTACCGGCGTTTACTAGGAGAAGAAGGCGACGGACGGAGAATGGGGCAATGGGCGAGGCTGCGCTCTTTTTGCTAGGGTTTTATGGGAAAAAGAAGGCGACGGAGAATGCAATATTCATGTCTGTAAGTACTATATATATATATATCTACTACTATATATATATATGATATATTACCATAAAAATATTCAATAGAAATAACGGTACAATACTTTTTTTTAGGTATTTAAGTCAAATACCATACCGTTATCGAAATTTTGATTTTATAAAAAATAAAAATCATATATATCGATATAAGCGGTTTATCAATTTTTTCGGTACGAGTTTTACGGTGCGATACGATTTTTCGATTTAATCGATTTTTTTCACACGCCTATCACTTTCAATTGCTTTTACTTTGAACCATTTAGCGTTATGATAAAAGACAACGCCAAACAACGCACCCTGCGACTAAGATCCAACCACGTGTCCTTTCGTCTACGTGTCATTTCACTATTCGCCATAACCCCTACCATTTCCCAACTCCCCCCCCCCTAGAAAAACCCCTTTCCCCACTGGACTCCGTTGATGCCATATTGAGAGGTGAGAGCTCGAAAATTCCACAAAAATGGCGACGGCGAATTCGCTCCGCGGTTTGCTCCTCCTGTCACTGTTTCTACTGAATTCTTTTCATTCTGAATCGGCGGTGGCAAGCATAGATCTCGGATCCGAATGGATGAAGGTCGCCGTGGTGAACCTCAAGCCCGGACAGCCACCGATCTCGATCGCCATTAACGAAATGTCGAAGCGCAAAACCCCGTCTTTAATCAGTTTCCACGCCGATTCTCGGTTAATCGGCGAGGAGTCGCTTAATCTCCTTGCTCGTTATCCTAGCAAGGTATACTCCAATCTCCCCTTGCTCCTCGCTAAACCCTACAATTTTGCGCGAGATTTCCTCCGTAAGCTGTATTTGGGTTACGAGATGGCCCCCGAGAAAGCGCAAGAGGTGCCTGTTTTTAAAGCGGAGAATGGGAATTTCACGGCGGAGGAGATGGTCGGGATGATGCTGAAGTACGCAGTGGGGCTGGCGGATACTCAAGCTAGGACGAGTGTGAAGGATGTGGTGATCACGGTGCCTCCATTTACTGGGGTGGCTGAGAGGAGGGGACTGTTGGCTGCAGCGGATTTGGCGGGGCTGAATGTGCTGGCTTTGGTGAATGAACATTCGGGAGCTGCTTTGCAGTATGGAATTGATAAAGATTTCTCTAATGGATCAAGGCATGTGGTTTTTTACGACATGGGGGCGAGCAGTACGTATGCTGCATTGGTGTATTTTTCAGCTTATAATGCTAAAGAATTGGGAAAGGCCGTGTCTGTGAATCAATTTCAGGTGAATTTTTCTTTTAATACTTGAACAGCGAAGTTGTGGAGGTTGCGATTCACGTGTTGGACGTGTTATCCTCAATTTTTGAGTTTCAAAATTTGTATTTTAACTTGCATTTGAGTAACAACCCATTCTCATATATAAGTTGTTATTGCACGCATTTGAATGTTTACTGTTGCTTTGTTGGTGGTGTCTCGTACATCTTACAGAATATTATGCACACATCATCGCTTTTTATTGATGTCATGGTTAACGTTAGATGTTTGTTCAGTCGCTAAAATGAAATGATTGTGTGAGAGAAATGACCATCAGGTAACCAACTTTTGATTTCATTTAAATACTTAGGACGCACCGAACTGACATTATAAAGTTTATTCTATGGCAAGTGCTGATGTGGGTAGTTTGACATTTGGTATTGATTATATTGTTCCAGGTGAAGGATGTCAAATGGGACGCAGATCTTGGGGGTCAAAGTATGGAGTTGAGGATGGTGGAGTATTTTGCGGATGAGTTCAATAAACAGCTTGGCAATGGGGTCGACATTAGAAACTCCCCCAAGGCGATGGCCAAATTGAGAAAACAAGTTAAGCGCACAAAAGAGATTTTGAGTGCTAATATGGTGGCTCCAATATCTGTGGAATCTTTATACGACGACAGTGACCTCAGGTTACTCGACCTTTTAAATGCACCAGTCTTTTCAAGATATATTTTCTGACTTCAGGTTACATATAGCTGACCCAGCTTTCGGGCTTGGGACTTTACACATTTTTATATATACTTTTGGGTGCAACTACTCATATTACTACGGTACTCCTATTACTAACCATATGAATATGAGTACTACTGGACTCATATAGCTATATGAGTACTACTCTTCTCATTTGGCTGAGTACATGTGTACAATAGTACTCACCTTTTTATTTTTATTTTTTATGGGTGCATATACTCATATTACATGAGTAAAATAGTATTCATATTATATGAATTAAATAATACTCATATTATTAGAACAGTAGTACTCATTTTGCCGAGCATATGAGTATTGTACTCCTTTGACCACTATATAATTGTACTCATAATAGTTAAGTGCATTTTGTCCCATCTTTTGCTGCCATCTAAGGAAGTTGTGTTTCTTCATTGTCCATCTTCCAGTTTTTGGTCTAGCTTAGATCACTAGATTTATATATTTAACTATTCTGACACTTTATCTGTGAACTATCAAACGGATCTAAGCAGGTATCAATAATCATTGAAATTTCATGGATTTTTTTACATAACTGATATTTGTGTAAAAAAGAGAAGAATGAAAGAAGAATACGAACTATAAGAATTGAATTATCTTTATTGATGAAACTGCATTAGGTGTATGACCTGTTTTTTTTTTTTTTTTTTTACCTTTTTTTATCTCTCTAAAAATACTTTTTTTTAGTTGTCAGTGTATTTCCAAAATCAAGTTATCAAACATTATACGTAAATCTTTTTATCTGCTATCACCGCCCCTCTTATCCTCCTTCGCCTGAGTACTCCTTGCTTGTTCTGTTTTTTGTTTGCTTACGAATCTGTTTTTGATCCCCTCATATTATAAGCTTTGCTATGGACATATGTTTGTTTGAACATTGGTTATAAAATGCTTCAGATTCTATTTTGTAGACATGAGTTATATGTTTGATCAATCTCTTGTTGTTTACAATCTTTAATAAAACAAATAAATTCCATGCATGTGATGATAGAGTCAAGGGCTGACACACAAGATCACTAGGGAAATTCTGAAATTTACTATAAGATAGGATACCAATATAGAAAATAAGATATATTGCGAAACGAAGAAAAGAAAAACAAACAGGATGAATCCCGTCCCAATCTAATGGCCGATTTCCTACGGAAAATATTCCGTCTCAAGCCGAAGCTGTAAACGATGATCTTCTAGATAATCTAACTAAGGGACACAAAAGCAATATAAATAGACTCAAAACCCCTAACACTAACTTAAGCCCCAAGCAATTAAGCCCATGGGCCAATATATTCACCAACTCAAAGTAAAACCCTAAACAGTAATTAATAAGAAGTGTATCAATTACCTTCCCCTTAAAAGCAGCCTTGTCCTCAAGGCGGATCCGTAGGTTCTCTCAAATTGGGCCCGCCATCAAACTCCTTTTTTGCAGCAATTAAGACATGAAGGGACTTGTTTGAACAGTTGTGTAAGGGAGGGTACGGCTCACGGTATTTGAAGCAAAGACCCTTTTCCCTTGAGATTCATAACTTCAGACGAGACAGTTGTCGAGTTTGGTTTCCTGGATCCGCAGACCCGACGGATGGAGACGAGATCACAGGCGCACCCGAACCTACGAACAGTCCGGGTCGTGATGCCCCACCGTCTGGGGTTGACCCGTGGAACTCAGGAAGTGTGCTGGTGGTCGCGGGCATTGAGACGGGCTTCCAAACCCCCCGGCCTCAACTGGCCCTGCAAAGGTTTGTTGAGGCAAATAGGCTGCGCGGGGGACCGTGGGCAGCCCAAATTTCCTGCTCAATCTCGTGGGCTAATTGAATTATCCCAAACAAATCAGATGCATCCTTGAATCAAATGCGGGCCCGAATATCAGCCCGTAGTCCATTCAAAAACAGCCCGAGAAAAAATTCCATGCACATAGCAGGCCTTTGCCACAAACGCATCTACAAACTCATCGACTGTTTCCATGTGTATCGTCGCCGTCAGGGATTCGTAATGGTTGGCGTTCGGATTGTCACCAAACCGCTGTAGAAGCGCGCGCGTGAAGTTTGGCCATGTCATGTCCGGTTGGCAGCGAAGAAGCCATTGCATCGATTGCGACGTGGTGCCGTCCAGTCCCACCAACGCCAAATCCACCTTCGCCGAGTTGGGGTTACGGTGGACCCGGAAAAATTGCTCCGCGCGTGAGAGCCGTGTGTTAGGGTCATTGCCTGAAAAAGCTGGAAAATCGAGTTTGCGGCCTGTCGCGGTTCTGCTGTCGTATGTGTATGCGGCGGTTCGGGGTCCGAGGAGGCAGATTCAGCCCTGCTGCCGCCGACAGCCCTTTTGCCCAGTACTAAAGTTTCCAGCATCGCCTCGATGCGCTCCAACCGCAATCCTTGTTTGGATAATTCTCGCCAGACATCCTCCAAACCCTTCTCTACCGTCTCCATGCGAGATTCCATCCTTGTGTTCGTCATTCGGCAGGTCGGACCAATTGATAGAGTCAATGGCTGAGACACAAGATCACTAGGGGAATTCTAAGAATTTACTAATAGACAGGACACAAATATAGAAAATAAAATATAGTTCGAAACGAAGAAAAGAAAAACAACAAAACGGGATTAATCTTGTCCCAAGCCAATAGCCTATTTCCTATGGAAAATATTCCGTCTCCATGCCGAAGCCGTAAACAATGATCTTCTAGATAATCTAACTACGAGACACAAAAGCAAATATAAATAGACTCAAAAACCCTAACCCTAACTTCAGCCCCAAGCAATTAAGCCTACGAGCCAATTTATTCGCTAACCTAAATTAAAACCCTAAACAGTAATTAATAAGAAACGTATCATGTGATATGTTCAACTAGAATCAGTTATTTACTTATTATGCCATAGATGCTGGTGACTTGCGAATGGTTTATGAATAATCTTACTGTCTTTTGTGATGATTTCTCGGTGCAATTTTCTCATGTCTGATGTAAGAAACTCAAGTTTTTATAATAAGCTTTTGATTTAGCTTATATGTACAATTGGCACCATGGCTTCATGTAGGAGCTCCTTACACTTTTCCTTGGTCTTTCCCACTTTATGATTTTTATGACCTGATCGTGTCAGAGCCATTTATTTGAATGATTTTTTTTCTCTGGAATCCTTTGATTTTTATTTACACTTCGTATTTTCATTTATTTTTTTTGTAGTTTTTTTTTTGTTTTTATTGCTAATAAGGATTTTCTTGGTCGTTCACGGTTTCAAGGATGATTTATCTTAGCTGACCCCAAATCATTTTGGGATTAAGACTTGGATGTTGTTGATCGTGTCAGATCCGATTCTGATATGTTAGTTGTGCTGCTTATGATTTCCAATGTCTCATTCTTTTGTCACACACCATTGGTTGAATGATGTATCGTTTTTTTGTTTGCCTCTCCTGGGATTTGTTTTTCTCTAGGAGCACAATAACTCGTGAGAAGTTTGAAGAGATTTGTGGAGATATGTGGGAAAAGGCCCTTATTCCTTTGAAAGAAGTTCTTAAGCATTCTGGATTAAATGTTGATGATTTATATGCAGTGGAGTTGATTGGAGGTGCCACTCGAGTTCCAAAGTTGCAGGTTGGTAACATCTGACTTCTACATTCATTTTCTCTATTGGATTTTGATTAGAAATGGGTGTTTCACTTCACATTTAAAACCTAAACAGACATGTCTTAAGTTTCTCAAGAAGTATTATGTTTGTTACTGATGTCTGGGTAAATTATATGTCTGGGTAAATGTGTCTATCTCGGTAAATTGATGTCTGAGTAAATTGATCCTGCCGTTTACTTTTTCATCTAAATAAACTGTCTGAATAACAGAAATGACCGATTTACCCCTGAATATGAATTATAAGCTGTTTTATAAATTGTTGTTTATTTTTTAAGCAATATAAATGATATAATCCAAAAATCAAAACATAAATTCATAAAGTACTTAAAAATCCAATTTCAAACACAAAGAAGTCAAGTTCAAACACAAAGTAGCCAAATTCAAACACAAAGTAGACAAATTTAAACATTATTGAAAAATCAAATTTGACTCATCTTCTATATATATTATTTAAATTTAAACAAAATATTATACATAAATGATTCAATTTTGTATGTAAGTAATATATAAAATATTTAATACATATATAAATAATACGTATAATATACAATATATATTTGTATATAGAAATATATTTTAAATAGATAAGAACATATATAATAAATATTATACATATGAATAAATGTTAATATATAAGTAATATATAATATTTATTTATATATTCATAATATATATGATATTTTGTAGATACAAACATTTATTTATACAATAATATATAGTAACAAATATTATATATAAATTAATAATGTATATTATTTATATATGAATAATATATATTACATTCATTTATATTAAAACCTAAATTTTTTATATTGTATATATAAATGTGTGGTTTTCAATTAGGGGTAGGGGAGTCATTTTTTTGTCTTAATGGGGACAACACACCCCTTTTCATGTTTAATAAATAAGTCATTTTTGTCTGCGCGAATAAGCCATTAAGCCACAAGTAAACACCTCCAAACGTCTGAGTGAATAAGACATTTTACCATTAAGCTGATTAAGTCACAAGTAAACAGCCCCTGAGATTAGCTTACAAATATGCTTTCTTATAGTCAATAAAAAAAGTGCACTTTTGAGCTTATAGGAGACAGCGAGATTGATTTAAAACGAAAGCCCTGTGCCAACTTTGGGGTGCTTCACTTCACATCTAAAACTTAAACAGACATGCCATGAGTTGCTCAAGAAGTATTATGTTTGTCAATGTTACGTTTAGACACAGATCAACTTACAAGTAATAATATTATGATCTCTATGCTTTCTTATAGCTAATGGGGCTATTGCTAATGCTGATTTTCGCTTGGAGCAATGAAAATCAAATGTTCCAGCTTCTCAATCTATTTTACCATAGTTTTCATTTGATTCATTTGATGATTGAATCCCGACTTCATCGTCAGGCTAAGCTTCAGGATTTTCTTGGAAGGAAGGAGTTGGACAAACATCTGGACGCCGATGAAGCTATTGTTCTAGGTGCCTCACTCCATGCTGCAAATTTAAGTGACGGAATTAAATTAAACCGTAAGCTAGGAATGATCGATGGTTCTACTTATGGTTTTGTGTTTGAGTTGAATGGTGAAGGTCTTTTGAAAGATGTAAACACCAGACAGCTTATTGTACCGAGAATGAAAAAGTTACCTAGCAGGGTAAGAAGAGTTTTGATACAAGGAGTGGTATGTCTCATCCCATGGTATCAATTTGATTTGCTTTTACTTTAAATACAGATGTTCAGATCTATTAACCACAACATGGATTTTGAAGTTTCACTTTCTTATGAGAGTGAAGATCTCTTACCACCTGGAGCCTCTTCGCTGGTATTTGCACAATATGATGTGTCAGGTCTCACAGACGCAAGTGAAAAGTAAGAATTTTTTGTTTCTTAATAGTCCAACTTCATTTGATTACAGACTCTATTTTCTTAATGCCCCGGTATTTTTCAGGTACTCATCAAGGAACCTTTCCTCCCCAATTAAGACCAATTTACACTTCTCTCTCAGTAGAAGTGGTATATTTTCATTGGATCGGGCAGAAGCTGTCGTTGAGATCACTGAATGGGTTGAAGTCCCAAGAAAGAATCTCACAGTGGACAATTCAACATCTGCTTCTGCCAACATTACAGACGCTGATACCAAGAATCCTTCAGAGGAAAATAGTGACAAATTGGAGACAAGTAACAACAGTAACATTTCAGATTCTGGTGCTAATGATTCTAGCACTGTGGATCTTGGTACTGAAAAGAAGCTGAAGAAAAGGACTTTCAGAGTTCCCCTCAAGGTAATCCAAATAAACCACTCTTAGATTACAATAATTGAATTCTTTATTATCTTGAGAATCCTGTTTGTATGTTTCTGTAGGTTATTGAGAAGACAACAGGGCCTGGAATGCCTCTCTCAAAAGAGTCTCTTGCTGAGGCTAAACGGAAATTGGAAGTATTGGACAAGAAGGATGCGGAAAGGAGAAGAACAGCAGAATTGAAAAATAACCTGGAAGGATACATATATTCTACTAAAGACAAGGTAGGAAATTTACTTTTTGTTTATGTAGACTTTTGACATCCATGACTACATAGCCTCGTTGGTCAATGGTCATGCCTAACACTTTGCACTTACTTTGTTTTAAGAATTAGATGTTAGTGGGTATAATATTAAAACACCCCCATTGATGTTTCAATATTCTTCTCACTTTGGCCAGTATTTCTACTGTAACTGATGGGTACATTACTTCGCCTAGACTAGGCTACCTAGTTCTATAAAGGTTTCATAAACATGTGCCCATTCTGCCACAAACATTCTTTGAGACTATTCGCTGATATTTTCTTCATCTGCTTTCTTTACTCCCCATTCCCTGCTACCTTGGTTCTGCTGGATAGTGCTAAGGTGGTTTCACTTTTGTCTCTTATTTTGAGGACTAGTGTACTGTTTATTATTTTTGTTTATGATTCAGTATTCATTTTAAGCATCCTTTAATTCATTGTGTCTGAGTAACTTAGCATTTTCTTGATTGTTGATATGATAGCTTGAATCGGAGGAGTTCGGAAGAATATCTTCCCAGCAAGAGCGGCAGTCTTTTATTGAAAAACTCAATGAGGTTTGCTCTCTCCCTCTCTCCCTCCCCTACCCCTTGGTCTGTGGGCTTCTTGTGTGTATGTACTTGCTGTCCCATGGATTTTCAGACCAGACTTTCTTGTCAAGTATCTCTTTTAAATACTGGCTAAAGTCGTCCATTAATTTAGGTGGAAGATTGGTTGTATACTGATGGTGAAGATGCCTCTGCCACTGAATTTGAAGAACGCTTAGACACGTTGAAAGCTATTGGTGATCCCATATTCTTTAGGTTTGTCACTTTAGTCAATTAAATAGGTTAGTAAAGCTCTTTCATATTGGCAAGGTGGCCCTTACATGTTAGTGTTTATACAGATATAACGAACTGATTGCACGTCCCGCTGCATCTGAACATACACTGAGATACCTTACGGAATTGCAACAGGTGAAATTGTGTTCTTTCATGAACACTTTCTGAACTCTGAAGTATTAAGTTATTGCTTAAACAGCGGGAAGGTCCGCGTGCAATTAGAGATCCTTTCATTTGACTTTTTTCCCTCTTTTTATTTGTTTCTTTTTCCTGCTAGAGGATTGTAATTAAAAAAATAAAGTGAAAGAAGGCTGAATCTTGGAAGTGTGTAGAATATGAGAGAAAAATATAGTAATAAAAGTTGATGTGATATTGAAATAGTAAAATGATTCGATGAGACGGTTGGAAAATGGTGGGATCTGTGAGAGAATGTGTAATAATGATACTTTATTATTATTATTATTATTATTATTATTATTATTATTATTATTATTATTATTATTATTATTATTATTATTATTATTATCATCACTACCATGGTTGTTACGTCGACCAGTCGAGCCCAGTCGACGGAGGGTCCGGCAAGTCGAGTCGTAGACTAGTCGACACTAGTCGACAAGGTATAAATAATAAATAATAATTATATATGTAGAATAATATATGTTTCTAACATACCTAATACAGCAGCAAGCAGCCAAATTATAACATTCAACATATATAACAATCAACTAGTCTGTACTGTATATGTAATTATATATATAATATATATATATATATATACGAGGCGATGACGATGGAGGCGACGGCGATGGAGCCGACTGGGTCACGAAGCGATGGACTGGAGGCGATGGAGACGGGTCGCGATTTCTGAGCGTATGTATACAAATACAATTAGGTTAAAATTAGATTACTTAATACTTTGCTTTTTGCAACAGGGTCGGAAATTCTGAACCAGTCGGGCGACTGGGTCGCTAAGTCGACCCGCCTAGTCGACTCAGTCGACCAGTCGATGGCGAGTCGCTCGAAATAGTGACAAGCAGCCAGTCGAGGGCTCCAGTCGATCCTTCCTGACCGACTGCTTGACTAGTCGGGCGATGTAATAACCATGTATACAAATACAATTAGGTTAAAATTAGATTACTTAATACTTTGCTTTTTGCAACAGGGTCGGAAATTCTGAACCAGTCGGGCGACTGGGTCGCTAAGTCGACCCGCCTAGTCGACTCAGTCGACCAGTCGATGGCGAGTCGCTCGAAATAGTGACAAGCAGCCAGTCGAGGGCTCCAGTCGATCCTTCCTGACCGACTGCTTGACTAGTCGGGCGATGTAATAACCATGATTACTACTACTACTACTACTGCTGCTACTGCTACTGCTACTATTATTATTTTGAGTAGGTGACAGTGATTGAAAAAAGTTTGAAAATGTAGAATTAAACCTCAACCTTCAGTGAACGGAAGGAAAAAGTGGATGTGATGTGTCTTCTGCTTTGATATGCTATGTTACAGTGTTCCTAGACGGCTACTATTGTCAATGATTTAGTGATGATAGGTTTCTTTGATTGTTCACATTCGAAAACATTTTTCTGCGTGGAATGTGTGGGCGAAAGTCAAATATTAACTTCAGAGGTCTTGAGAAGGCTGAACTTTGGTTTTTAGTCACCCAACAAAGTACTGATTCTGATTTGTATGCGAAGTTTGCATTACATGATCAACTTTTACTTCATTGAACACGTTAGATTATGAAGTAACCATTTTCAACTGCATATTATCGAGACACTAATGCTCAAAAAGTAGGAGCACTTCTATTTTGAATTTTGAGATGTGTACTTTGACTTCTATGCATTACCAGGTACCTACTCTAACTTGTTTTTTTCTCCCAATCTTTAGATTTTGCAAGGATGGGAAAAAAACAAATCTTGGCTGCCAAGAGAGAGAATAGATGAGGTGGTTTTAACTTCTGATCTCATTTTTTTTTTTTTTTTTTTTTTTTGGAGAAATGGATTTTAGACCTCGCGTTGGTATTGTGGTTTTCTAGGTCGTACATGGAGCTGAAAAGTTGAAAAGTTGGTTAAGTGACAAGGAGGCTGAGCAGAAGAAGTAAGCTTTATCCTTTTTTTTGGTCATGACATGGATTTGTACACTTCTCCTGATGTTTGGGTTTCCGGGTGTTTGCCGGTTTCATATTTCTTGTTCCTGGTGTTTCCACGTTCTGTTCTTGGAAACAATGAGCATAATTGAATATATCGACTCGTTTATTCGAGACCAAATATGAAATAATTTATTTATCTTTGGTTTAACCACAAATAAACGTTTTGCTAATTTTTGTTTTTAGGTAAGTCTACCATTTTCTGTTAATGATACAAAAAATGTTGGTCAATATATCGTTCATTTATGAACATCTGCATGGAGTTAGTTTTTTTTTTGTTTGGATTAGATCGTATCAGCACGTATTTGGGTTTAGCTCACTAATTCATTTTGGCTGGAAATAGTTGATTGCCTGAATAGAGTTCCGGTCACTTTGACAGGGTTTCATAAAGAAATTGTGTTCATTTGAACGATTCACCAAGTCGGTCACTTTTAACATTATGCTGCAAAGTCCTAATTTTCATCTCCAACAGGACTTCTGCTTTTAACAAACCAGCATTCACATCTGATGAAGTATATGAGAAGGTTTTAGATCTCCAGGACAAGGTATTTATCCGTGCTCTTTTTTCATATATATATATATATATAATGGTTCTGGTGAGAATGGGGGGTTTAAGTTAAGAAATAGAAATGAATCTGGTCCATAGATCTTGATTAAATGAACAAGATTTATTCTCATGAAACGCATCATATAATGTTTAATTTTAATGCATGAGATGCATATATTTTATGCATACGCTAATCTGGACCGTAGATCACAAAAAGATAATGGTTCAGATTTTATTCCTATTTCTTACTCAAAAAGCCATTCTCATGCGTGATTTTGAAAGATAATCCGGTTTTCTGTAATTAGACAAACTTCAAGGGTACCTTTTTTTAGTAATGAACCTAATATTTATTGATGTTTATTGATGGTTTCATGGTTCATGTGTGTAGGTTACAAGCGTGAACAGAATCCCCAAGCCAAAGCCAAAAGTTGAGAAACATGCCAAGGTGGAAACCGACAAATCAAATTCCACAGACTCTGCATCTGAAGAGACAACAACCTCCTCAAAAGACTCGACCACTGGTGACACGGCAAATGCCGAGTCCAAGCCTCACGATGAGTTGTAAGAATCATTTTAGGGACATACAAAACAAAAGCTGACAATGCTCGACACAGACATTAGAGGTAGTAAATTTTAATACGGGTTAGTGTAGATGTTTGAACCCAGTTTTTTTCTTTTTAAATGGTCGGCTTTTTTTCCTTGCGATCTCTGAGATTGTTAATCTCTACAGCCATGCTTGGGTTCGAAGACTATTTAGGAGTGTTATATGCCTTTTATGTTTCTGATTTATTATTTACTTGTAATTTTATACTCTGTAGAACTGTTGGCGCGGGGTCATGTCATTTATTATAAGCTATTTTTGGCTATTGAAAGAATTTTTGTTATAGGATATAATGCCAGCGATGTGGTTGTTTGTGCACAATTTTCTTCGTAAGATATCCAAATTAGTTGAAATCACTTGATCAAATCTCTGGTGCCACAAGTTTGAATAAGGTATTCATATTTTGTGCTTCGTTTGTTATTTGAGCTTTGCAGAAATGCAGAAAGGTAGATGATGTCCATATGTGCATCCATGGTGGCATTATAATCTTTTTTTTCTATTTGATAATTCCTTATCTATATCTGGGATCACAATGGGATTTGGGAATCTCTATTCCATTTTCTTGTGATCCGCCGCCGATCAAGTGCAGCAAGAATCCTGTTCCTTCCACATTGTTGTACACTTCGATCATCAAGTCGGGTATCTCGCCTTGTTTGCCGTATTATAATGCATATCTTTACATCCCGATTATTATTGTGGAATAATAGCAATAATGAGATGAATAATCAGGGGTTGAGAACAGAAGTAGTTATTTCTATTAATAAATGATGATTTAGTTATACAGATCTAGAAATTGCAATAGCATGAATCACTAGACATCTATTCATATACATGAGGACTCGTTTGGTAGCCTAGATTAGCCAATATAGAATACCTATCTTAGCGAAGCTAGGTGTTTGGTAGCCAAGAAAAATAAATAATATAGGAAGCTCGTGACATAGCTCAGTGGTTAATTTACTGTTCACCTTCAGAAACTGCATCCCTCCAATTCTGATCGATTCCAAGGCTATGATTCTACAGTAATCAAGATTATAGAGTGAAATGATATTATTACTCTTCCAAACTTCTTAGTTCTCTTCCTTCTTATCTCTCCTCCCTCTTTTTCTCTTTCCTGTCTGGCGAGATGACGCAGGGGAACCTTTTCCGGCCGCAGTCGTCACTACCACCGACCCTCTGGAAAACATCACCTTCGATCTTCAAAAATACCACCTCTCAATTATTATCACCATTCATGATTTGAATTTGAGAAATTTTGTTGATTTACTGCAATTTTGTTTGATTTGGGAAATAATTCAGACGAGATGGAAGGAGAGAGAGTGGGAGTGAGAGAGAGCGAGATGACGAGATCGATTGAGATCGTACGCGGTAGACTTATTTGGTGGTGGTGGAGGCGGCGGCAGGGAGACGGGTGAAGGAAGGGAGACGGGTTGTGGTGGTGTTGATGAAAGAGAGGGGTGGTGGTGGCGGAAGGGAGACAGGTGTAGCAGGGAGACAAGTGAAGGAAGGGAGACGGATTGTGGTGGTGTCGATGAAAGGGAGAGGGGTGGTGGCGGCGGAAGGGAGGCGGGTGGTGGCAGTGGCGGTGGAAGAATTTTTGGAGAAGAGAGAGAGGAAAGAGGAGATGGAGAAGACGAGAGTGAGAGAGGAGAGATGGATTTTTTTATTTAATTATATATTGGGGTTATAATTGTAATTTTAAATTTAATCTCGACTTCATATTATAATACCAAACACCTAACCTATTGTTCATTTTATTTACCAAACATAAAGATAGAGATGTTAAACGGGCCTGCAGGCTCAATTGCTCAACCCGCCAAAAATTGGGTTAAGTAGATATTTCCTACTCGTTTAAATTCGAACCTACCTGGACCATTTAGCCTGTTAGAAGCAAATTTAGTTCGATATATATATATATATAATATATAATATATATATTATTACTGTATTTGTTAATATAGTGTGTATATATATATATGTATTTTTTGTTATATTTATTATAGTATAGTTGTTACTATATATATAAAATATATTGTTATTGTTTTTTTTTTGACTTATAAAAAAATAAAAAATAGATTTTTTTAAATATTTAAATTTAGCCGAAAAACCGTTAGGGTTAGGGTTAGGCCAATATTTAAATCGCTTAAATCAGGCTTTTAAATGGGATCGTTTAGTTTGCGTTAGGGCTAAATGAACCGCTAGGGTTAGCCCGTTTAACATCTCTACATAAAGATATACTAACAATCACATCATATTCACTATATTTATCTTGATATTATCTATCTTGTTTTATCTTCACATACCTACCGAACGAGCCTGAATGGTTACCATGAATAGCTACTAGGGCTGAGAATCGGGACATCCCGAAGTCCCAGTCCCGAGTCCCGAATGTCCCGGTCCCGAAATGCACCAATTTGGTGGTCTCGGTCCTGATCGGGACTTCGGGAGTCCCGATTCCCGAAATGGGATAAATTTAAGTCCCGATCCCGGTCCCGATCCTGAGGATAATTTTTCGAAATGTCCCGAATGTCCCGAAATGTCCCGAAATCAGAAAAGGAAAAAGAAATTGATTGAAATTAGAAATTTCAATCGGGACTTCGGATAGTCCCGATCGGGATTTCGGGACTCCCGAGTCCCGAAATTACCAAAATTTAAGGTCCCGGTCCCGTAAAATTCGGGACTCGGGGTCCCGTTTCCCGTCGGGACTCGGGGTCCCGTTTCCCGTCGGGACTCGGGACGGGACCGGGACTAGGGATTTCCCGATCCTAAATTCTCAGCCATAATAGCTACCTTATGCTCTGTTTGGGGGTGGTTTTCTGTTTGGAAATTTTCAAAAACTAAAATCAGTTTATGTTTTGAGTTCTAGAAACTTCATAAACTAAAACCAGATTGAGTTTTGAGTTAGGAAATTTTCAAAAATTAAAACTATAGTTTAAAACATGAACATAAAAGGGGTATGGGAGTGGAAGTTGATGGTTGTCGGTGGTGATCAAAGTAGTAGTGTCGGAGTGGTGGTTAGCGATCGCCAAAGTGACCAGAGTGGTGATCGATGGTCAAAATGTTGGTCAAAGTGGTAGTTGATAGTGGTCTCTGGTGGCTCAAGTGGTGGTCGGTGGTAGCTAGAGTGGTGATTGGCAGTGGCCGGGATGGTGGTCAGAGTGATGGTTGAAATGGTGGTCAGTGGTGGTGAAAGTGGTAGTTGAAGGTGGACAGAGTGGTGGTAGTCGGTTACCAGAGTGGTAGTCGGTGGTAGCCAGAGTGGTGGTTGGTGGTGGTGAACGATGGTCAGTGGTCGAAATATTGGTCAATGGTGGTAGTTGACGGTGGTCAGAGTATTGGTCATTGGCGGCTGGAGGGGTGGTTGGTGGTGGCCGGAGTGATGGTCGGTGGTAGCAGAGTGGTGGTTGGCGGTGGTCGAAGTGGTGGTCGACATCGGTCAGAGTGGTGGTCAGTGGTTGTTGAAGTGATGGTTTGTGATCACGTGTTAGTGTTAAAACAAAAATTGAAATTAGAAAATCTCTTTTTTTGGTTTTGTGTTTTGATGAAAAACTGTTTCGAAAATAATGAAAAAATCAGTTCAGCACCATTTTACCCAAACATGTTTTGATTTTGAAATTGACTTTTAAAACCAAAAATCAAAAACCGGCCACCATTTGGTTACAACTCCCTTTTTATCTCCGACCTCTTTCAAGAATTGGATAATTAACGAAAAAGGTAAAGTGTGGGTGGTCCCACGTGAGGGAGACTTTTAGAGTTGCTACACCAAAATTTTGTTCGGTCAATGAGAAAAATTGGTGATCAAAGGTAAAAGATAATCAAAAAACTTATTTGTCTAGTCAATTTATGTATATGATAAAATATAAATTAGTGATCGTATTAAAAATGTGTTTTATTGAAATCTTGTAGGGTAACCAAATTCTATGGGATAGAATAACCTAAACAAAGAAAAAAGATTACATGATGATCAAACTAGTATGCTTGGTGTACTTACATCAGTCAATATCTTTATCATGTTTCCGGAATGTAAATTGGTAGTGACTTGGTGAAGAAGTATCCATGATTTCCTTTAGATTGGATCTGCTTGACTTTAATCTCTTGATGCTCTTGTTGATGATTGAAGAACTTTGCTGCAATATGTTAAGTGTTGTACATTCTAATGAAACTTGTGTTAATTTGCTGGACACAGACAACATTATTATCGTACAGAGTAGTTGGTATATTAATAGTTGAATGCACCCCACATGTGCTTCGAATATGGTGTATTATAGCTCTCAACCATATTAACATACTCTTTCGTGAAGGGCAAGAATCTCAGCATGATTTGAAGAAGCAACAACACTAGTCTGTTTTGTATATTGCTGTATTCCCAATTATAAAGACATAATTTGGAAAACTGCCTTGTATGCATCTGAAAGATAACAAGCGACAGCATATCGAACAATGCATGCATTATCTTGAGGATCAAGGGTGATGGTGGGCTGATCTATTCTTGAATGCATAGGGATAGAACCCATGTCTATTGTACCTCTTAGGTAGAGAAAAATATCTTTGATGTCATTCTAGTGGTAGCATGTTGGCTCAATGCTATGCCTATCTAATAAATTCATAGCGAAAGTATGTTTGATCTAGTGCATTAGGTCAAATACAATAATGCATCTATTTCACTTGTATATGGTACTTACAGTTCCAATATCTTTTCACTGTCAACTGCAGGATGATATTGGACGTTCTTAGGATTCAGACGGCAGGCGATCATAGAAGTGCTTTAACATCTTATACATATATTTTGATCGATGTAGTAGTATGCCATATGCATGGTGCTTGAGCTCCAGTTCGAGGCAAAAATTTGTTCGTCCTTGACCCTTCATCGTGATAATTTTCTTAATTTCGTCAGGAGTTCCAATCAAATTCATGTCATCAACATAAATTGCCACAATCGCAAATTCAAGAACTTTCTTAATAAAAACACATGGACACAATTTATTGTTCACATATCCCGTCCCGACCAACTTAGACGCTTATACCCCAGAATACTTCAGTCCATAAAGTGGACACCTCAAATGAAGAGACTGAGTGTTCTATGGTCTTGAACTATTTGGATCGGGTGTCTTAAGTCTTTTAGGAGCTTTCATATATATCTTTGTATCAAGATCCCCAAGAAGATAATCTGTAACTATATCCATAAGTTGTATATTCAGTTTTAGAAATACCAAACTTATAAGGTAGCAGGACATTGTGATGTTCATTACGGGAGAATATGTCTCCTCATAATCAGATCGAGGAAGTCGAGAAAATCATTGCACCACTAGATGAGCCTTGTATCTAACAATCTCATTTTTCTCATTACACTTCCTTGCGAATAGACATCTAAATCCTCTATGTTTAATATGAGGAGGTGTAGGAAAACCGGCCCGAACATCTCTTTGTCAAGAATATACTTTGATTTGGAATATTTCTTTCCATTTTGGCCACTCCTCTCGATGTTAATATTCATCAACAGATCCAGGTTAGATATCACTCTTGTTATAATTCTGGTAGCTACCGCAAGTACAAAGGTATCATTAATGATTATCTTAATCTGATTTCAAATCTCACTCAAGCATGCATATTTTACAAAGATCTCTTTGTTCCCATGAATTGGTTGAAACCTCATGGCGTCCCCGTTGGTTCTCTTATAGGACAGATCCATAATCCAAAAAAATTTCATGAGTTGGTTCGATTGAGATTGGAATATCAAGTGGATTTATATGTGCCATATTTACCTTCTTCCGAGAATAAAAAGTATATTGTGCTATATGTGACTGGTTAGTTGTCACTTTCTAATTTCTTCCAACATGTACTTTTATCATTATATGCACTCCCTTTTGTCGTTATATGCACATTTGCAGTAGGTATATGTGATCTTGTCACTTAGCTAAATCACAAAAAGCGCGTGACATATTTCGTGCTACACTTTGTTGATCTATGATTCTTTGCACTTCACTAGCTTGAGGATCAAGATGGGACATAATGGGGACATTTCACATCCTTTCTTGTCATTCATCAAGAACATTGACATTCTACCCCCAACTGTCTCATCGGAGTGATGATCCACAAATCTAGTTTCAAAGATGGGGATTCATATCCGATATATATGCCCATCCTTCGTTGAGGACCCATTTTACACATTGTAATGGCACAGTAGGCAGTGGGATACACACCTAAGTATGCATGAGTGCAAAATGTCAAATTCATACCAGACACCAACTACACTGCAAAGTAAGGTTATGTAGCAGTGAGGCTCAACCGGGCCGAGAGGACCGCATGTAAGATTGTATATCCCCACGAAGAAATAGTATGGCATTACCAAGGTTCAGTTGATTATTGTAGTCCCTTAACGAACACTTATGCGAGACCACTGTAGGTGTGAACATAGAAACCACAGTCCCAAAGGGCATGCAATAGTAATCAAAATATTTTGATGTAAACTCCGAGGTATTGTCAAGTCTGATGAACTTAACAGGATAATTCGGATGGTGAACCCTTAGTTTAATAACTTGAGCGAGGAGTTTAGCGGAAATGTAGATTTTTGTGGATAATAATGTTACACCTGATCAGTTTTTCGATTCATCAATTGTACCGTGATATATTTATATGGTCTGCGTGGTGGTTGAATAAGTCTACATATTTCCCTGAATTTAGTGCATCAAAACAAATAGTTTTTGCGTATGGTTGTCTAGTACACAACTCATGTAATGAATAAACCTAGTTGATTTTAATATATTACCCTTATTCAGAAAGGTACAGTCATGTGGTAGATCGAGGATCGATTACATCATAAATTGCTACTGACTAAGTAGTTACTCGAGCTACTTAGCTATCGGCTAACTTATTTCACAAAATTGAGTTAACGATGGTTACAGTTAAGACACAAATGTGAATCGATGCCTCTAATGTATGCTTCAAGCAATACATGTTGAAGGTTATGCAAAGACAATCCATTTTATTTTCTTATCTGTTAATTTTTAGTTCGCTCGAATATCCTTAAAACTTAGTGATGGTTCCTCAATCAGTTGAGAATACGAGGTCTCAATCCAGTAATGTTGGACTTACTAACTAATTGACTCTTCACCAGATTGAAATAGTCTAACATGATCGTCTTAGAGGTATGAACGTAAAATATACTTTAGAAATATCTCATATCTTTGAGATAGACAATGATTTTCCTTATAACTATGCATATTCATATATTTAATTCAGTAGATCACATTTATAAACTTTTTGAATCAAACATATTCTGACATGACTAACTATAACAAGATATATAATCCGTTTTTTGAATTTAAAAATTAGAATAACAACCATTCATGGATTAATCAGAGTAATTAACTGAATGTTTTTTCAACAAAGTGATTTTCTAATTTTCAAACAACAAGAATTACCCGAGACCTATTTTAAGCGAGATGAATTATTGAAGAACCAGAATCAAATACTTGCGAGATGAATTATCGAACATGAATATGTATAAAGTTATTTAGGGATGGCTGATATATACCATAATTAAACAATACATAGATATTCTCCGAGTATCAGCATATTGTGAAATAATAGCAATGTACGATAAGAATGAAGAATATAATAGAAATCGAGAGGAGAAATAGTCATTTTTATCAATAAAAGATTCTCTATTTATAGAGACCAAGCAGTTACAGTGAAAAGGGCTAAATGAGTATTTCATCATTCAACTACGACCAAACTTGCAGGTAGATTAATCCTAAATATATTGTATAACCCATCTTAAGTTCGGGCATCGGGGTTTTGAAGAAGAAGAGAGAAGGAGCCACGAGTTCTTCAAGCTCCATCAATTCAAGCTCAATTCGTGGTCCTAAAAAGTTCAGTAGTATTTACGACAGTGATGTGAAATATAAGTGCGGAATTGCAGCTGGTTGTTGGAGAGTATGGAAGGAAGGAACACATGATCCAGGAGAAAGATTATTTAGGTGCAGTAGATTTAAGGTAATTTAGTTCATCTCATATTTAATAATAAAAATATTCGATATTCAAGTAAAATTTGAGGATATTTTGGTTGTTTTCAATATTTTAGAAAAAAATATCGAAAGAATTAAAATTGCAAATGGGTGTAGTTGATTTCAGGATATTAAGTTCATCTCTTCTTCAATAATGAAAGTATTCGGTAATGATTTAAATTGATTTAAGGATTTATTTTGGCTGGTTTTAATATTCCAGAAAAATTGAATTGAAATATTCTTCTTTATCCTGGTAATGATTCCTATCTTTAGGACCCTCAATTGATTTGCAATTTGTTCAAGCGAGTTGATCCTCCTTACACAGAAAGAGCAAGGGAAGTTACTGAAGATATGAAGAAAGACGTGTTTGTGTGATGATGTGAAGGCTATTGAAAGGGATGTTTGTGTGTTGAAAGATGAACCGGAGATTGTTAGGAAGATGCACAAAGAAGCAACAGATTTGTTGATGAAGGAGCAACAAGTGAGTACACTACCAATGTTCAGACTTTAGCCGACAGCAAAAAGCCATCGGCTAAAGCCGATAACTGTCGGCTAAAGTGGCCGACCATCGACTAAAAGTTGGTCGGCCGAGGTGGGTCGGCTAAAGGTTAGCCGATGGAAAAGACGGGAGGTCGTCGGCTACATGTTGGAGTTTAGCCGACGATTAAACTATTGTCGGCTAAACTGTATCTGTTTTAGCTGCCGACGAAGATATTGTCGGCAAAACTCCAGCTGTTTTAGCTGACGACTCCATGGATGTCGGCTAAAGTCTAATAGTTTTCGCCGACGGCCAATCTGTCGGCTAAAATGCTTTATATATATAAAAACAACTTTAGCCGACAGTTGGTGCAAATATTGTCGGCTAAAGTCCATTAAAAAATATTCAAATTGTGAGATCCCCAAACCTGTTCAGACTTAACCTGTATATTCCAAATGTACAGTACATCACCATAAATCAATGTACGAAAAACATAATTTATACACCAACATTATAATAATCACACCATATCAACATATCACTTAGCAATATCAACAAAATCACTATAAACATCAACATTAACGAACATGAGTATAAATAAACAAATATTTAGCATTAATATATCTATATACCAAAAGTACTACTACTACAACAACAACAACAACTAAAATCAACCTAAATCCGTCAAATTCTTAAAGATAGAAGAAGGATTACTACCGTCTTGCATGTCGTTGTCCCGAGGCTATGAAGAAGAGGGGGTTGTTTGTAATTGAAGAATGGAGGTGGTGGTGGCGCCTGAATTCCCGATTGAGTCACGGTCTGACTCAATGACATCATATACTGCATCATGGTCTGCTGCTAAGATAACATCTCTTGTTGAACCTTCATTTGTCCGCTTGGAATTTCTGTAACTGGTCTTGAAACTTCCTTTGCTCCTCAGCTCAAAGCTCCCTCTCGATCCTCAACTGTTCCTCTAGATATGCCTTTCGAGTGGCGCCCCTTTGATTGCGTCGAAACCCTAGAGTATTCTTCAATAATTTATTGCCTTCAGCTCCCATCATCAGCGTACGGTGATGACTCCCTTTAGGAGGAAAAATGGTAGCCCATACCCTTGTCTTAATGTAGGGATCGATCAGATCGATATCTCTAATGGCTAAATCGAGGCCGGTCTCGTCCAAATCCGGATGCTCCTCCCTCGTCATGTCTGTCAACATCCTATCAGAAGTGGTAATAAAATAAGTAACCGAATATTAATAAAGTCCAGAGGTAAAATTGTCAGCAGTATTAAAATGGTTAGGATATATTTACAATCTACATGTCTATTCAGACAGTCCGGATATGGCTTTTGAGTTACGTCGTTGAAGGCATTCGCCAAATTTTCATCAGAAGTGGCATTGTGCGAAACTCTCGCTAACGACTACGAACCTAAGCTGTAGTGCTCCGTCAAACCCTCACGGTTAGCAATGTTGGTTGAACTTCCCATGTACACATAGAAACATGTAATTTCCATTTAACAATGAACAAAATTACCATAAGTAAGTTTCATATATGTTACATATCTTTAAACAACAACAACATTACGACAATATTTATTGGTGGATTACATACAATATAATCCAGGTTGCTAAATTGTGCGCATAACCACCTCCACTCGTACTCCCGATACTTGAACTCTCGGAAGTAGCCTCGCGGGAATTACCCCAAGCCGACCAAAACATGTGTAGCTCATTCTTCCAGGACTTGTACCTATAACAAATATTTATAAATAATAATCAATCACATACAATTTCTCGAGTAATTACTCAACTACGTATTGTGAAAATTACTTACTTGGTTGTTTGCACCTCATCACACCAAGTATGTAGTGGGAAAGAAGGAACATCAAACCACACCTACAATTAACATATATAAAATATATATTACTAAATTTATTCTCAATTTAAATACAAAAAACAGCCTTTGGAATTGAGATTTAAGCTTACCGACATAGCATTGTTCAATGCATCCTTCACGCTGTGGCACATCCTTCCACTCAGCCCACAGTACCGGAATCCTATCTCGTATGACAAACCCAACATTACGACAATATGCCATACAAGCATCAGAAGCCAAAATGGGTCGTCGATACGTTTCATTTACTGCTATCTTGTGACTGCCATTTTTGTTAACGTATGCGTCAAGTGATAGGACCTTTGCTGGGCCACGGTCTTCTTCTTCTTTTTCAGTTGGGCTTCAGTACGACCCTCATCCTTCTCTTCTGCAAGCTCCGCAAGCACCATGAACAACATCGTCTTAGATATCCGACATGTTCGCCAAATCATTTTCTCAGGCCACGACTGGAACACATACGTCTCCGTTGGGTCAACCAAGCTATATGGCCTGTAGACTCCCTTCTCATCGACCCCTGGATTGCCGGTACCATAGGAGGCATAAATAGAGTCGACGGTGTACCAGAATGACGTGCTCGATGTAGCTTCATGGCTCCCAGATGTAGGGAGAGAGGAGGGAATGCAGTGTATAGGAGGCATACGAGGTTGAGTTGTCTCGGCAGTAATGGTCGTCCTCGGTCTGGAAGTCTGATAAGATAAGCGCCTCGCAGTAGTATGTGCGTCATCTGCCGGATATAAGTTTCCATCCTTAAATTTCAGCCCACTATTTTGTACTAGCTAACGTATACGAGAGTTACTTTGATCCACAAACTTACCCACATGATCCGTATGATTGGAAGCTGTGGAACTCTTCCCCGACTCCGAAGTCTTCAACTTTTTATTACCACCCGTTATCTCTTAGTTTTATCCATTTAACCTGTACACATTCACAACAATCACATTAACTAAACTCACACACACCATTATACACACTAGATACCAACAAATTCAACAACAACAATCAACACTATTATCCCAACAAATTCAATAATCATTCCAACATAATCAACACAATAATATCCCAACAAATTCAACAATCAATACTAATATCCCAATATATCCAACAATCAACACTATATCCCAATAAATTTAACAATCAACACTAATATCCCAATAAATTCAATATCATTCCAACACAATCAACACAAAAATATCCCAACAAATTTAACAATCAATACCAATATCTCAATAAATTCACCAATCAACACTAATATCCCAATAAGTTCGACTATCAACACTAATATCCCAACAATCAACAAATAACCCTAAATTAAAGAAAATGTAAAAAATATATTTTAGTGCGGCTGAGGTCCAGTGGCTGCGGCGGTGCTGGGGTCCGATGGGTTGTGGTGCGGCAGTGCGGTTGCGGTGCTGGGGCCGAGGGGCTGAGGTCCGTGGGGATGGGGTGAGTGGGGTTGGGGTCAAGCTCGGACTCGGGCTCGGTGTCCGGTGCTGGGTGCAGCTAGCGGTGGCTGTGTGAGGGGGGAGGGGGGACTGAAATGGTAGAAATGGACTGAACTCATGTTTTAAGGTGTAACACCCCCAAGTTATTCAGGGTATATTACAGCGCCGTGAGCCCCGCCGTGGGACACACAAGGCTAAACATACGTGGAACTATAAAACTTGACCGAGAAGGTCTACATACAATGGAAAGAAAGACGATACAAATGGTATTCAAAACCATAACCAATGAAACCATATACATCACTGCACAAATCAATACCTCGGCAACACAGGCCGGAACATCAAGGAAACTGAAATACAATACTCGAGTATTTAAAATCCATTCAAGTACAACAACACTGAATGGAGGAATCCAAAAAGATAACCGGAGACAAGACACAGTATCACACTTGCCCATCATCTTCATGCCGACCCGATACCCGCCTGTCCTCTCTCTCCCCGAACTCGAAATACATAAAAGGTATTTCCCCCATAAAGGGGTTAGCCGTCGAATAGCTAGTGCAAGTATAACAATATGAAACATAATACTCCTCGACAATAAAGTAAATGTAATCCGTCAATTCATCAATATCCGTCAATTCATCAATTTAAGACTAGTATTCCGGAATGACTAAAATCTCAAGACGTATGTGAATGCCGTAAAACGGTTCGCTCATATCATACGCCGTTACATGTAGGAATGCCACAAACGGTTCGTTCATTACATGCCAACATTATTTCATATGAATGCCGAGAAACGGTTCGCTCATATCAACCATGGAATCGCACTGCAGGCTACGAAACCCTCGAGAGGACCATAGGCCCATCCCGGAGTGGCTAGAAATAATCATATCATCAATATTTCATACTTTCAAAGTCGAGAACGCATAATCATAAATGTATACTTGCCTTGAATAATCGATTTACGCAACGAACGGAATGGAAAGTCACCGACGAATGCTAGGAACCATCGAAACGAACCTAACGATTCGAAGAATACAATCACAACAGATTCTAAACGAATACGGAATTGGAATACGCCTAAACCCACCTACGATTCATGTATATTCGTATAAAACGACAACGAGGGCGACCACAACCAAACCCTCTCGATTTCGTAAAAATCACGAAATATACCATGAATCCGTAGGGAAACTAAGAGTACCAACAAGATTAATCATATTCATCATGAATTACTCATCAAAATCGAATGAATCGGGCAAAACCACGAAAATCCCCAAATCTCCCCAAAAGTAGGGTTCTAAAGATCTAACCTTGATTATTTGGATCGAAAGATGTTATAAGATGATTGATCAACGATATAACCTCAAGAACTTCATGGATTTGTTGTTCAACAACATGGTTTCGTCTCCTCCGAAACCTCACCATGATCAAGAGAAATGAAATGAAAATGACGGAGAAAGTCGTCTCTGTCATTTTTATATCGGGCGGAACTAGCGTGCGCTAGCTATCCCGGCTTAGCGTGGCGCTATCGCCAAGACGGCCGAGCACTCTCGCCATGGCCCGCATGACCCGGCACCACCGACCACCCCGCCGACCGTGACTCGACCGCCCGACTCCCGCTAGCGTGCGCTACGGCCGAAGCTCGCGCGCGCTAGCCGACTGGCCCAAAGAGCCACCGGATCGACAACTCATCCCAGCGTACGCTAGTCGGCCGGCAGCAGGCGCTACCCCGCTGCTAGCGCGCTTACGACCGACAGATGGCGTGCGCTACCCGCCGACTCCCGACCGAGTCCGTAACCTCGAGTACCTCTCGCCTGTGTCCGATAGCGTCTGCCGACTCGACAACAGGCTTACATCGCTGAAGCTAGGCTACAGAAGGCCCCGGCCAGAAGGCGTGCGCTTACGCGGTTCTGCCGTGCTTGCTCGGCCAAGGCTCAAAGACTGCTCGCTGGGCCCCGCAACCGTCCGGCCAAGCCGCCGCCACGACCCGACGCATCGATTTCCGAAAACGCACTTAAAGGACACGACGAAAAGTTCGCTGACGACATCAACGACTCGAGATGAAAACGTAATGCAATAATTAATCATAAGCGACCAAGAAAAGGGTCAAGACGACAAATACAGATATGGATACCCGTAACTTTCAAGAAATTACAAAATGGCCCAAAACGCCTTAAATCACGATACGTGATCGAATAACCAAACCGAAGTTCACAACACGCCTAACAAAGTTAAACGGACTTATGGGAAACTCAAACAAATAGCTGGACGAGATTCGCAAGAATCGAACTCAAGTGCGGAAAAGTCGCTAAAAAGCACGTAACTCAACAAAACAACACCAAAACGAACTCGGATGACAAAAAGTGTAGAATTAATCATTCTAATGACGAAACGGTCATGAGCGAGTTGTCAAAACAGACTTCCGCCAAAAATAGAAAATTACCAGGAATCGAAATTACGGGTATTACATTCTACCCTCCTTAAAAGAAGTTTCGTCCCGAAACTTAAAACAGGTAGGGAGAAGAAATATTCCGCCAGGAAAAACTCAACGAGATACACAAGAACCGAAAACTTACGCCCAAATGGCGAGTCATCAATATAGAACACAACAATACATTACCCGAAGGTAAACCGAACCAATGCCGAAAAGATACGAATTCACAATGCCCGAAGGCTCCAACGGAAAATACCGATACATCATAATGGCCTGAAAGCCGAATAGCCCAAAGCTGTAAATCATCACAAAATAGATCTCAAAGAAATCAACCTGACTATCGGACATACCCCTCGGCGTATGAACAACTAGTCGCAAATCGTCGGACATATCCAATACAACATGGACTACGAACGAGCAACCAAATAAAGCTCAAGAGGGACATCACAGTACGCCCGATCCGGAAATGTGTCCGTGCACATGTCCGCCCCGTATACAGAATCCAGAATATACGTGTGACAATGTACCTAATTAGCCTCAAGAACTACGTCTCGTGTGCACGGTCCAATGCGGAAACATCCACGCATGACCATCGAGTGCCCGGCTAAAAATCCTACACATAACCAATCGGCACGCAGACATGATTCCAGATATGCCACGATACAACATGACAACGAAACTCAAGGGATAAAACATCCAATATGGATCATACGACTCACCAAGTGAACGATGACACGAATAATGAAAGATCGACACGACCAACAATATTCAAACAACCATCCTGGGATCAAAATCCCTAAGGACCGATTAACACGAGCAACGATCACAACACAACAATGGGAAAATTCTCAACCTTCAAAGATCACAAAATTACCGAGTTCACAAGAATAATAGTGTCTTGCCGCTGAATCGGCCAACACGACAATAATAATTCAACGGATGGGAACTATCCTCGATGGTCCCAATTCAATGCTTCGATTACCGTAGAATGGCCAATCGATAACAACGATACAACGGATGAGAATATCTTTGACACGGATGGGAATTATCTTCGATAATCCCAATTCAATACCTCGATTACCTTAGAACGGCCAATCGATAATCAATAATACGATAGAATAGATGTCCGGTGTCTTAAATCGACCACCGAAACGGAGATGACAAAAGGATATATCAAACGTCCCCAATCGGTTAACGCAACATCATAGCAACAGATCCAATTCGACGACAAAGATTCAACGATGTCTCAGAACGACATTAATCGCGAACAATAATAATCAATACATCGATACCGCGAACCGGCTATCGATAGCAACTTCACCAACAAGTATCGTAATGCCTTGAACCGGCCATTTACAAACAACAGTAATATTTGGTATAATTTGCCGACGGCGTCGTGTCAACCAATCCCTTGATATCAATACAATCATAAAGAGGCCGAGTCTCGAAATGATACACACATTCGTACACCTACACGATAACATTAATCTCATTGATTAGTACAAGTATAAAACTTGCCTCGATATCAATACATCGAACTGTTACCAATTCAGTGGATTTCGTCTTACGAGTTCCTCAGTCCCGACCAAGTTAATCTACGAACCCTTCAACCTTAACCGCAACACAACAGTCATGATCTATGATCAAACATCATATCTTATTGTAAAACGAAGGATTGATAATTAACCGGTTCGATGACGACCAATATCAATACCACAAAACCACGAACTCAATCGTTTTACCATATCTCGACTAATCACAGTCTGAACAATCCAACTCCGACACTTACAAATCCTGTCCACAATACGAGTCGAAATATGATGATCATATCAGCAACCAATTCGGACCAATAATAAGGGTCTAAATGTTCCAAACTCAATTCTTAAATACGAATTGACAGGGTTCCCTTCTCGTAAACCCATCGTTAAAATTTACTTATGACCGTTATCAATTCGAATCATCCGACTGGTTCAAAACAATAGATAATCATATTAAAAAGGTTATCAAACAATCCAATCATTCGATTTGAATACTTGCTCCATACGTATGGGCTTCCAAATTCCGAGATGATTAATAGTCTCATCAAGCTCATAATCACATTCGTATTTCCTATACGAATATTATTTCCAACACTTAGTTTAGTTTCTAGATATGAATATTCCATATTCATATTCAAAACATCAACCTTCTTAAAAATTTTCATCACCTCGGATAATTCAAGAGTTCAAAGAGCATGAAATATCCGAAATCACGCTCGTAACAACATATCCGAGGTATATATATCTCCACGTTATCATTTCCTTCATCATGTCATTCATACAACCTCAAGAATCGTAACAAAACCCTTATCGTCATATGAAGAAGATCTCAATAATCATATCAACATCCGAAATCTCTTATTACGATTCCAATAAATCTCGACAAGATTATCACATGATACCAAGATTGTAACACCCTGCATCCTCCTGAATATTACACGCCGTAAACCCTTCTCACAAGGATTTACTGTGCTAAGCACAATTTTTCCACATCATTTCAAAATGTTAAAAAGACCGATGACGGTAATATTTTTCAAATACTAAAAATCATTTTCCAAATACCGTCAAAACGATCAAGGTCAAAATGCCAAAAACTCGCTAGTGGAATCGGTTTTACGAAATAAAAATTCATTGGCAATATACCAAAAGCCATTTCAAAATATTCACGCAACGGATAAAAGTACACCCAATATATGCATTTTCATCGAAATAAAACGAACATCAAAATACACGATTCCCAACACACTCCCTCCCAAGTAGTAATCCTTAAAGAAATGAACCACTATCAAAGGGATACGAGGACTACCATGTATGGACGAACCACGAGGAAGAATAATGATCTCCATTCCAAGAATCATCAAAAACATCAAGAACAATACTTAAATCCGAGCTCTCCATCTTAATCTGGTTTAAGAGAATCATCTCTCCATGTTTAGGAACTTCAAGTACTTCCCAAGGTTCTCTCTATTGACTGAAGGAAGGAGAATGGACAAAATGCCTCTCAGCACTCGTCTATCCTCTCTATAAAACACATCACTAGCGCGCTAGACCTTATATTTAGCGTGCGTTACATGACTAGCGTGCGCTATCCTTCCTTGATAGCGTGCGCTATCGGGCAGTCCAGAAGCTACTACATTGCTTCGAAATTCATCTAACGTACGTAATGCCCATGCATTAGCGTACGCTAACAGGCGTTGACTTGATACAGTGAAATGCTCAGTAGCGTGCGCTATTCTTCGACCTTAACGCGCGCTAATCGTCGTTGACTTGCTACAGTATCGTGCCCCCATATGCCGAAAGCATCCGCGATTATCGGGATTCCTTTGACCGATATGGAATAAGCGTGCGCTAATCATACGGTTTTAGCATACGCTAGCTCTACACGACAAGCACTCGTTGACCTTATCTGGTCACGCGTCGAACATGGCCGGGTCCACCCGCCGAAAGCTAAGATTCCATTATTGGCGATCTGGTGTTAGCGTGCGCTAACCAACATGCGTTAGCGTGGCGCTAATCGAATATAAAAAAAATCAACTGGGCCTACTCGCCGCCACCTTCCGAAATTAACCCAGCAAGTCGTTACGTACGTTAGGGGTCCTCCTTAGCGTACGTGACCGAATCTCTTAGCGTGCGCTAAGTATGCACCGTAGCTGTACTTAGCCATTTTCCGCTATTCTCTACCAACATCTCGACATACCAAACGATCATACGGCACAATGAATACATATACGCATTCAGCAATATTATCAAACGTTCAGAACGTTCTCAAGCACAAATATCCATCAACGATATCCAACATATAAATCCAAATCACCAAGATAACCAAGAATTATCGAATAATCCAAACAACATACTTACAAGTCTGTGAAGTCGAAGATCTCCCGTGGTACTCACATGCGACTTCCAACAAAGTCTCAACACAATACCGATACACGTTAATATCGAAATTAATAATTTAACAAAATCTCAAGGAAGAGTTCACGTCCGTAACCACAGTCACGACTTCTTCTCCTTACATCCAACATTCTAAAGGGCACACACGTGCGGAAGTATAATCCAAATCGCACCTTCTCGAAGTGACCAATTCCAAAGAATACCAAGCTAAAAACGAAACGGTCAAGAAAATACAAGAAGAGTGAGAGGACTTACAAGTACCAGTCGCACTGTGATGATGGCAGAGTAGTGATACTGTGGTCAAATGACGACTCAATCGACCCAAAAGACCGACAGCCTAGGTATCCATAAACCTAATCTCTGATACCATATTCTGTAACACCCCCAAGTTATTCAGGGTATATTACAGCGCCGTGAGCCCCGCCGTGGGACACACAAGGCTAAACATACGCGGAACTATAAAACTTGACCGAGAAGGTCTACATACAATGGAAAGAAAGACGATACAAATGGTATTCAAAACCATAACCAATGAAACCATATACATCACTGCACAAATCAATACCTCGGCAACACAGGCCGGAACATCAAGGAAACTGAAATACAATACTCGAGTATTTAAAATCCATTCAAGTACAACAACACTGAATGGAGGAATCCAAAAAGATAACCGGAGACAAGACACAGTATCACACTTGCCCATCATCTTCATGCCGACCCGATACCCGCTGTCCTCTCTCCCGGAACCCGAAATACATAAAGGTATTTCCCCATAAAGGGGTTAGCCGTCGAATAGCTAGTGCAAGTATAACAATATGAAACATAATACTCCTCGACAATAAAGTAAATGTAATCCGTCAATTCATCAATATCCGTCAATTCATCAATTTAAGACTAGTATTCCTAATGACTAAAATCTCAAGACGTATGTGAATGCCGTAAAAACGGTTCGCTCATATCATACGCCGTTACATGTAGGAATGCCGTCAAAACGGTTCGCTCATTACATGCCAACATTATTTCATATGAATGCCGTAGAAACGGTTCGCTCATATCAACCATGGAATCGCACTGCAGGCTACGAAACCCTCAGAGGACCATAGGCCCATCCCGAGTGGCTAGAAATAATCATATCATCAATATTTCATACTTTCAAAGTCGAGAACGCATAATCATAAATGTATACTTGCCTTGAATAATCGACGACGCAACGAACTAATGGAAAGTCATCGACGAATGCTAGAACCATCGAAACGAACCTAACGATTCAAGAATACAATCACAATGATTCTAAACGAATACGGAATTGGAATACGCCTAAACCCACCTACGATTCATGTATATTCGTATAAAAACGACAACGAGGGCGACCACAACCAAACCCTCTCGATTTCGTAAAATCACGAAATATACCATGAATCCGTAGGGAAACTAAGAGTACCAACAAGATTAATCATATTCATCATGAATTACTCATCAAAATCGAATGAATCGGGCAAAACCACGAAAATCCCCAAATCTCCCCAAAAGTAGGGTTCTAAAGATCTAACCTTGATTATTTGGATCGAAAGATGTTATAAGATGATTGATCAACGATATAACCTCAAGAACTTCATGGATTTGTTGTTCAACAACATGGTTTCGTCTCCTCCAAACCTCACCATGGACCAAGAGAAATGAAATGAAAATGACGAGAAAGTCAGCCGGTCTCATTTTTATATCGGGCGGAACTAGCGTGCGCTTAGCCATCCCGCCTTAGCGTGCGCTTATCGGCCAATATCGGCCGAGCACTCTCGGCCATGGCCCGCATGACCCGGCACCACCGACCACCCCGCCGACCGTGACTCGACCGCCCGACTCCCGCTAGCGTGCGCTATGGTCGGAAGCTCGCGCTAGCCGACTGGCCCAAAGAGAGCCACCGGATCGACAACTCATCCCGCAGCGCACGCTAGTCGGCCAGCGGCGTGCGCTACCCTCGCCGGTTAGCGCGCGCTACGACCGACAGATGGCAGCGTGCGCTACCCGCCGACTCCCGACCGAGTCCGTAACCTCGCAGTACCTCTCGCCTGTGTCCGATAGCAGACGCTGGCCGACTCGACACAGGCGCTACATCGCTGAAGCTAGCGCGCAGAAGGCCCCGGCCAGAAGCGTGCGCTACGCGGTTCTCGCCGTGCTTGCTCGGCGATGCTCAAAGACTCGTCCGGCCGGGCCCCGCAACCGTCCGGCCAGCCACCGCCACGACCCGACGCCCGATTTCCGAAAACGCACGAACACATACACGACGAAAAGTTCATGACGACATCAACGACTCGAGATGAAAACGTAATGCAATAATTAATCATACGCGACCAAGAAAAGGGTCAAGACGACAAATACAGATATGGATACCCGTAACTTTCAAGAAATTACAAAATGGCCCAAAACGCCCGGAAATCACGATACGTGATCGAATAACCAAACCGAAGTTCACAACACGTCTAACAAAGTTAAACGGACTTGCGGGAAACTCGAAACAGCAGTTTTGGACGAGATTCGCAAGAATCGAACTCAAGTGCGGAAAAGTCGTTAAAAAGCACAGAACTCAACAAAACAACACCGAAACGAACTCGGATCACAAAAAGTGTAGAATTAATCATTCTCAGAATGACGAAACGGTCATGAGCGAGTTGTCAAAACAGACTTCCGCCAAAAATAGAAAATTACCAGGAATCGAAATTACGGGTATTACATAAGGCAACTAGCCGACGACCGAGAAGATATCGTCGGCTAAACACTAATAGATGCCATCGGCTAAAGGTGACACGACCATGTTATAATATTTCACAAGGCCGTGTCCGCGGATAGAGGTTTCCGCGTGTCCTAGCCAAGTGTGACCCGTGTGCTACACTTTAGCCGACGGTAATTGTCGGCTATGCCCAGGACTTTAGCCGACGGTATCGTCGACTATATCTGATAAAAAACATGACTCAGTGGCTGCCGGAATTCAAACTCGGGCCATTTGTATAGGTTAGATGGCTGTTTACCACTGCGTCATGTTTGTCATTCATACATTTGAAGACAGTTTATATATATTCATGCATTTACTGATATTTTATATATTTAAATTTGATTATATATATAATGATTATATATTTGTCTATATAAGACATTAATTATTAAATATCACAATATATAATTAAATTTCAAAAATGGATGAACAAATAATCAAAATTTGAATTAATTGTAATTTTTTTAATAAAAAAATATTCATATGATAATTATTAAAAATAAAAAATATCACTTTTTCGATTCGTTTGAACTGCAAACAACAACGGCCTAGAGATGTTAAACGGGTTCGGGCCCGTAGGGCTGGCCCGTTTAACCCGCCAAAAAACCGGATTAGGGCCGATATTTCCTAGCCCGTTTAAATTCGGGCTTTTTTTGCCCGGACCGTTTAACCCGAAGCCCGTTAGGGCTAGCCCGAAGCCCGATATATATATATACACACTATATTAATATTATATATATACACTATATTAATATTATATATATAATATATATTAATATTATATATAATATATATTATTACTGTATTTGTTAATATAGTGTATATATATACATAAAAGTGTATTTTTTGTTATATTTATTATAGTATAGTTGTTACTATATATATAAAATATATTGTTATTGTTTTTTTTATAAAAAAATAAAAAATAGATTTTTTAAATATTTAGCCCGTTTAGCCCGTTTAGCCCGTTTAGCCCGAAACTCGTTAGGGTTAGGGTTAGGGCCAATATTTCCTAGCCCGTTTAAATCCGGGCTTTTTTAGCCCGGACCGTTTAGCCCGAAGCCCGCTAGGGCTAGCCCGGAACCGCTAGGGCTAGCCCGTTTAACATCTCTACAACGGCCATTGTTTGACTTATTTTTGCATATTTTTTAAGCACAACTAAATAAATATTTAAATTGTAATATTTTCTGAATTTATAAATAAAATAAATGTCTATGGAACTTTTACAAATGATATGTCCTTGTAAGGCTTGTACTCATGATCACCACTTGAGTCTATTTCCGTGTCGGAGTTGGTAACTGGCAGCATATGTCTAAACTCTTCATCATCATCTCATTAGAGTCTGCACGTAATTCATCTGTACTGACATCTATGAACCCACATTCTTCACCATATAGTAGAACCACTCGACCTTCTACAACGTTATTAAGTAGTATTGTGGAGGATGGTGGAATATTAGCTGTATACGGCTCTTGATATGCCTCATCGTCATCCTTATCTACTAATTGTCCAAGTGTTAGCACAGTATATTATTTCTCGTAGCCACATGATTTACGATCTTTCATGCTCTTTTTTTCACCAAGTCATCCCGGTAGTAAACTGGTTTAGATTATGTTGCAAAAAATAAAAGGATCACCTTCATACCAACTTGTAGATGTATCAACAAATAAAAGTCTATAATCATCATTGCTTTCGATTTCAGGACTAGTATATGTTACACACTCCCATGCAATATATGCTTCGGCTATACATACTTCAGATGCAGACTTATTAGTCATAGAGTTCTTGTAGTCACCAAGTTGCCTTTCTATTGGAAACATCCACGTGTAGTGGACCAGGCATGTTAGTAGAAGTTGGCGAGGAAGATGGATCATGAGGTGAGGCATGAGACCGAAAAAATTTGGTGGGAAGATCCTCTCAATTTTTCATAAGATATAAATGATCTCCGTTTTCATGACCGGAGATCGGACTTCCTTACTTCCTTAGTGCATAACTTTTGAAAGAACCTGGCTAACGATACACAAGGCTCGACCACATGTTTGGAAAAGTATGGTCGAATAAGCACAGGAAACAGGCGTTGTAAGAGAATATGGCAATCATGGATCTTCAATCCAGTTACCTTGTTCTCCTTGAAGTTAACACACCTCCCTATATTTCTAGTATCATGTGGGATACCTAGAAGCCTTCATCCACGAAAAAATCTTAACCTTTTGCTCAGGGGTGACGATTTAATCTACTTTCGGCATTTGTGTTTCCCCTTTCCTTCCTTCAGCCATGAATGTTTTCTAATGTTCATTTCTTTTAAATCAGTACGTGCCTTAGGGCTATCTTTGATCTTCTATTCCCAACATAACACTGTACCAACAACACTTTCACAAACATTTTTTTCTATGTGCATCACATCTAGGTAGTTCCTAATCAACAACTTACTCCAATAAGGAGATCCCAGTATATGCTCTTGTGGGACCAGTATTTATACCTGTCTGGTCTTTCGGGAGTTGCCGCTACTATATCAGGATGGTTGCTCAACTGCGCATAATCATACTCATTCAGCATGGCCAAAATTTTCTCACCAGTCCACTCCCATGGTGGATCACCCACCTCCTTAGTGTCATCAAATGCTGCAGCATCCGTACGCCAGACATGCATCCTCTCAAGCCATAGACGATGACATGTTCTGATAACCTTCCGACAGTGATACCTCGCGCAACTGCACTCAAGCACACTGGACATACTCTATATCCACTAATAACAGATCCAGACAACATCCCGTATGCAGGAAAATCACTAATGGTACCAGTACACATAGCACATAAGTAGAACATCTCATGTGAGTAACTGTCGTACGTCGGATGACCTTGCTCCCACAAAAACTTCAGCTCCATGTCTCAAATAAACATCAATACACTTTCTTAGATATCCAGGGCCAGGTACTAAGAGATTCAATATATTATACTCCTTTTTCATGCACATCCATGGAGGAAGGTTGTAAGGAACCATTACCACCGGCCATATACTATACGAAAGACTTCTGTTGCCAAAAGGATGAATACGTCAGATGCGAGCCTGATTCTTACATTTCGGACATCTGATGCAAACTGTGGAGACTCCGTATCTATATGCTTCCAAGCCTCTCCATCAGTAGGGTGTATCATAGTATCCTCGTCATTGATGTGAGGCTAAGCGTGTTATCTCATCGCCTTGGCTATGTGAGGTGACATGAAAAGCCTCTCCAGTCTATCCTTCAGAGAAAAGTACCAAAGAACCTTCATAGCTTTCTCTTTACCAGAATGAGTGAACTTATACCCTTATGTGTCATATACCAGACATCTCTTTAGGTCTTCATTAGGCTTTCCCCATAATAAAGCACAATCATATGTTCAAACATGGATCTTGATGTACGATTGCCCAAGACATTTCAGAGTACGTCTTATTTTACTGTGATTACTAGGAAAATGATGACCTTCTGGGAGCATTTTACCTGTAAGTTCTAAATAATCATCCATAGCTTTAATCGAAATTTTCTTCCCCACCTTGACTCTCATAGTCTCTATGACACTATCAAGAACCGTCATGTGTGTAATACTCAAGATTTCGTTCCAGTTTCGTTGAGTTTTTCTGTGGGTTATCGGGTTGTCGTTGTCCATGTCTTTGGAATGTTGTGACATGTTTGGGTGTGTCATGAGTGGACACGTGTTTGATTCCATTAAGATCGTTGCACGAGTTTTTGACTCATTGTGGTGTAGCGCACGCTATCGCTTGTGGTGTAGCGCGCGCTACTGTGTCACTGTTAGCGCACACTACCGGGTGTGTAGCGCACGCTAACTGGCGGTCCAGGAGCCACTGGACTGGGACTGGAGATTCTTTAGCGCATGCTAAGGTTGGTAGATAGCGCATGCTTGTTAGGAATATGCCCTCGAATGCCACTCATGGGATGAGAGAGTAGGGGCATTGTACTTGTAATTATGCAATAATTAATAAAAAGGCAATACGATTCATTCACTGTTTATTATATTTCAATTATATTCTTGACTTGGTAAACATTGAAGTGAAGTCCATGTAAATAAATCGAACATTCCATTCTCGTTATGGGATAAGAGAAAATGCACTGAAAGTGTTTAAAGTTTATTTATGTAAATCGTTTGCAAGTCAATAAACTTAAATGGACATTAAGTTTTAATAAGACTTGTATAACTGATGCTAGGACGTGTGCATGTCTTGATAGCATAGTTATAAGTATATTGGTGGGACTAGTATACTCGAACACGACTCATACTCGATTCAGTCACACGGTATTCACTCTCGGAGAGTCAATGATGAATCGAAAGGTTGTGATAGTATACGTGGACCTTCAACTTGAGGGTTCAGTAGAAGATGTGCCTGTGACGTTTAGTTTGTCATTAGGGTAGTTAGACTCATTTGCTTAATTGCTGAGTCGACCTCGAAGTGCTGACTATATGGGTAGGTAGCAGTCTTTACTGTACGCCAAGAAAGGATTCTATCTCCTGTTAGTAAGCAGGCGTATGTCCTATACGGTTAATGGCAAATAAGATTATAAGTCTTTGGCCAAAGCATTCTGATATAGTCGTATTAGATACAGTATTGATTATTCGGTCTTGATTTGAATTAACATATGTGTAGAGTCTAGTCAATAGTAGGGTTGGACTTTACCGTGACCCGAAGACTTGACCGAGACATCTGATGAAGGGTCTATACGTATATAGTATTCACGACATAATGGTTCTGGAATGATCCCTTCATTCATTCTCAGTCGGGGTTTACAGTGCTGCCCGCACTCATTGGTTCCTCCCAATGCCGGCTGAGACGGACCTACGGAGTCGCGCATCAGGAGCGTTGACGGATAAATGTGAGTTTATTATCTCTCTATTAATATTAGATATTGGATATCTAATTATGATTTATTAGATAAATCAAATAGCGGTCTTATGAATTAAAATTAAGTTACCGGGTAATTAATTTAATTCATAAATTATATTTCTTAGAGAAATATATTTGTATTTGATATAATTAATTGATTAGATTAATTAATTAATATAAATACATTGATAATTAAACGGAGTGTATTTAACGGAGTCGTTTGACGAACGTCCGGTACACGAGGCAAGTGACTCGGCTCGTTTCTAGGAAACTTCCTTGGGCCGCCCCACCCTCTCCCCACCCCACATGGAATTATTTCCATGCATGTGTATGCGATGGTTGTATTTTTGTTGTTTTGTGTTGACATTTTATCTCATTATTAGAAATATTATTTATATGTTTGAGATATATATAATACACACATGATAACAACTAAGACACACACACACACATACTTTCCTGCTGATTTCTGCCGAGAGCATTAGAGGAGGGAAGAGAGAAATTTTTCTCAAGTCATTTTTCATCTTAGAGATATAAATTCCTAAGGTAAATTTCTAGCCGTGTTCTTGGAGAACGGAGTTACGTCGATTTTTTCCGGGCAACTCCGATGTGTGTCAAGTAGAGTTCATTTTGTCGGTGTTTGGGACGAAGGATTTTTCGTGCTCGAGCTCGGGTTCGTGATCATCATCTTACGAAGATTTTTTCAAAGGCTTCAAGGGTATGATTCTTTTTATCTTCGTATTTATTTTTCGTATATACGCTACTTGATCGATCCTGTTTGGGATTCGTTTTTATTTTTCCGCTGCGTATTTTGTTTTATTTCCGGAATCCCAACAGTGGTATCGGAAAGAGGTCAATGATACTGTAATATCCGGATAATTGTTGGGTATTTTCATCTGTATTTGAACCCTGTATTACCTGAATTAGTGCTATCAATGATCGAAGTACGGTCGTTTCCGTATTCGTATCCTCATGCATGATAATATCAATTTTTAATCCTTCACATGCAACTACGTCGTAACGCACGCTAACAGGCAAGCGTAACGTGCGTTCTTAATCGATATAGCGACGCTACGAGCCAGACGTAGCGTCGTAAGGAGGTCAATAATTGAATGCATCGGCCGGCACATGGACCGGTGGTGGTGGGGCTCGGGAAGATTCTCGCGGATGAATCGGGCAGTTTTGGGGTCAACGGGTGTTAACGCACGCTAAGGCTTGTAACTAGCGACGCTAATATGTGTAGCTTACGACGTAATGCATAGGGTGTAACGTCGTAAGCTAGTACAAAACGAGACGATGGCTATCGGTGAACGATAGCGTACGCTAAGATCGAATTGTAGCGTGCGCTAAGCTATTACGTACGTAAATGGCTAAGGCTAACGTACGTAAAGCTCAAGATATTATATATATGGACAACACCCCATTTCATCTCTCTTCGTCCCTTTCACTTGTAATTCGTTTTCTTTCATTTCTTGAGGGTCTCCACTCTAAAACACATATAGAACACGTAGCCTCGATCATTAAGTTACAAAACATCTTGGATTGACATTCAAGCAATCGGAATCGATGCTACCTCTTGCCTCTGCGTTTCTTTCATATTAAGGTATGTTAATGTTACCTCAACCTTGAATTCGTGTTCTTAAGGATGTTATGAACATACCACCGGATTATTAGGCTCCATAGATGATTCTTATCCGAACACCATGTTTTTGGAAGTTGGAATGTTCATGCTTTACTTACCCGAGTTAAGAACGTTATAGTCCGATTCTTATTATGATGATCAAGTAAGGTAAAATTCGAGATTAATAAACCGTATTGTATGGTGTTTCCATAATGATCATAGACTTAATGTTGGTAACAACCTCATTTTCCGAACTACCTTTGAAGATCTATAATCAATATTTGGAGTGAGTCTTATGATGAGAGGATTAACCGAATTCGTAGACATCAACACCATAGGGTTATTCGATTCACATGAGTATGATATGTGTGAATATAACGTACGTTAAGCTCTATACATTACGACGTTATACCCTCGAGCAAGGCGATCGTCAGGGGTAGAATCTGTCTATGCATGCTTAGCGTGCGCTAATCCTTGTAGCTTACGTGCGCTAACGTGCGGGCGTAACGCACGTTACGTATGTGTGTAACGTGCGTTACGAAAGAGCGATTAGTGTTCGGCCATCTCTTTATGCTTTTCCTCGTGTGATTGATTGTTTATTTAATGATAGGATATTAAGGACGAATTTCCTACGATAATCCAGTGTTGAGCCTCTCCGATCGTCGTTTTCGTTGGAGTTCGGATTGTTCCAATCAATCGTATTTCGAGCATTCGCGGGAGATTACCAAGGCAAGTACCTTGATATACGAATTATAATTACGTGAAATCATTGTTGCTGAAGAGTATGAATCATGTTATGAATATCTGTATTTATATTATATATTATGTAGATAGATATGTGTGGATATATGTATAGATATATGTGTATGTATATAAATATACATATAGAGATAAATGTTGGGTGATTCATACCAATATTAGTCGACATATGCAACTTAGACTAAAGTACGAATGATGTTTATAGAGGTAATATGGTAATGTTTGTATTTTCGGTTGAGTTACGATATAAATATAATTATGTAGTATTGATCGATAGCGTTGAAGGCCTAATGTGCTAAGTCTTGATGAATAACGTGCGAGTTATTGTTTATTTTGCGTAGTTGTGTATTGGCGAATAGATTCTGTGAATTGAGGAACTGATTTGATAATTGTTGCAACGGTTGACTGTGTGCTTGGTATTTGTAATAATGTGAATACTTGTTATGAGAGACGTCATATCCGGGTACCTCGAGGCGGGCGTGCACTCCGGCACGATGTACGTTGCAATGAGCGGCTCCATATGATTGGTGAACACCGGTGTTACTTAATGCGCGAGCAAGGCGCTCTGTGGGAGTGAACGCCACGCGGTGACATGTGCAATGGGCGGCCAATATAGTGGAGTGAACGCCGGTACATAGGTGTGCAAGGGAGGCGCTGGCGGGCTTATTGGTAACGGATATTTGAGTGATAGCTAAGACCCGTTACCAAATGTTTTTTCGAAATTTAATCTTTGCAATTTGCTTTTAATGTTGGTCTTCATGTAGACCGCGAATTGTGTTTCGGGGTTCGCTCCAACTTGTTTTAAATGTTGGTATCATGGTTAATTAACCAAGGATATTTGTGAGATCTCAGGGTTAATTAATCGGGGGTCTTGAGCAGATTTGTCGAATGAGAGGTGTGCCTTTGATTGTCTTGTGTTGATTATTCGTATTGGGTCGAGGACCCCGTGAGATGTTGAGATTTGATCTCGTGATGATATTATTTGGATTGGGCCGAGAACCCGTGAGATGTTGTAATGATTCACTTGTGATAGTGTTTTATCATTTGGGTCGAGGACCCGAATAACGTTGTAATGGTTTTCTTGCAAATTGTTTTCCACATCTTTGGTCAAGGACCCGAGAGCTTTTGAAGTATTTCCTAAAATATATTTCCATCTGATTTTCAAAATCCCAAGATGGCCCGAGTCAATATTAATGTTTTCGAACTTTCTTATCAAAACACTTTTCATTTTATTAAAAGGGAATTTTCGACTCCTTGGGCTCGTTTAAAGTTTCATTTATGTTATGTTCAGACGGAGAATATGACAATGTGATTATCTTTCACCTTGTGTATGTAATACTATTCTGTGTTAGCCATTTGAATGTGTGGGTTGTGTTAAGGTTTCACATTTTGAGTTTGTGTTATTATTATTCGTATATCTTGTGTGTTATGTACTTGCACTAGCAAAATTCCGGTTGCTAACCCCCGAGTTTTCGGGGTGGGTACTGTTATGCGCTCAGGTTTTGGCAAATCGGGAGCAGTCATAGGATTGGCTGGGAAGGAGATGGAGGACAATGATACTAATCACACCAGAGTTAGAGTCTTTTCTTTTGTTTCATTTTGGTCGGTATTTCTCTGTCGTTCGAGTATTCACCCTTGCATGGGTGTAGTTTTCATTTATTAAATTGAATTGTCGTTCTTTTCTGTGTTCATCTTTATTTTCATCATTGAGATGTAAAGTTCATTTGTTTCTGAATTGTTTAATGACCTTGTCGGTCTGTGTTGTATTTAGATTGACCCCGGTCGGTCAGTCATTTTGTAGTCTAGTAGAGTTTAGCCTTGTAGATCCTTGTAAGAAGGGCCTACGGCGTGTAACATTTCCGGATGTATTCTGGGGGTGTTACAGATACTGTATATACGATTATTTGTGCATTTTGAATGCTCGTGGATGATGTTTATGATTTAGAATCATGTTTGGTATAATCGTAGATTTTAAATTGTTCGTTGTAGCATCACGTTTTTGGAAATGAGCCGAAAAATGAAGAAATGGGCTTGCCAGCAGTGGTGCTGGAAGCACTGCCTGGGCTGCCGAGCATGCTCGGCCAGGACTCGGCCACAGCGGCCACAATGGCTCGGCCAGACAGCCCTCAGGTTTTTGGCCCGATTTTGAATCGGGCCGCGGGCTGAGCCTAAAACCGGATTGTCCGGGACTCCATTTTAAATTTATATTTCGTTGTAATTATTTCTCGAAATTTAAATTGAATTTTAATTTGACTAATTTAATATTTGGAATATTTTTGAGTTAAGAGAAATAAATTAAATGAGAATATTATTTTTGGCAGGATTACTTCGAACGAATTAAAATGACGATTATTAGTATTAATTGTATTAATACCATTAAAATTGAATAGATTAATTTTATATTGATTGGATTAATATATTAATTGATTATTTAATTTTAATACCACTTTATATTAATAGGATTAATATAGTAGAAATTGAATAGATTAATTTTATAGATTAATTGGATTAATTTATATTTAAATGAATTGTTTAATTTTGTTGCCACTACATGTTGTATGGAATTCTTATGTGATGGTGATATAGCTCGCGGACTTAATTTTTTGATTTGTTCGATTCGATTGGGTTGTAAAGGCCGTTTTGAGCCTATTTATATTTACTAGAAAAAATTGTATAGGATGCAATTTTTCAATGATGTAATTATTATTTTGGGTATGACGTAGACCGAAGACAACCGACCGAGAAGACGAAGAATCGAAGACTGTAATTTTTTTTATTTATTGGGTCATTCGTTTGGCCCAGTACTTAGGAATAGGTCCATGAGCTATATGTTGGTAGTAAGTATGTTACTATTTTCTGTTTTCATTTTGAATGATTGACTTACAAACGCGCGTATAAATAAATTAATGTGCAAAGTGTAACATTAATCGCGAAATTCTCCCGACTACAAACAGACTAAGTTTGAAAAAGGTTACGAGGTTTTCTACCCTCCATCAAACTCGTAGAAAATTGATACCCGAGCTGGTGTGCTATGCTTCTGAGTTATCGGGGTAGTACATTTGGTAGTGGTTGAAAAATTCTTGAGTGCATTAGATGCCTTCAGTTGGTGATAAATTTCGCCCCTAGAAACCTGATAGGTTGCCGGGTGAGATTCAATAGCAAATTGATAGACGTTGATGGTCAACAACTTAGATAGTCTGGATTGCCAAGAAACCTGATAGGTTGAGGTCATGAAGACTAGGGGTAAAAGAAGATCAAATCATCCCTTAGACGGGTTGGTGTTAGACACCACTTTACAGAAATTAATTGGCAAGAAACCTGATAGGTTGCGTCTGTTAAAATTTGTAAAGAACTTGATCACCACTAAGAAGTCGATCTAACCATGATTTCCGGATTATAACATGGGAGTGTATAATTCCGATAAAATTAGTGGGAGCCGAGACAAGAATTATATAAGCCCTTAAATTCTATACTCGGTCATAATTAAACAAGTCACTAATTGAATCTTGTCTAAATCTTTGCAGAAAACGAAACTGAATCTCTCTAAAATGGCTAAAAACTCACTTGCAATACTACTTGAAAAGAATCTCCTAACTGGCCCCAATTTTGTTGACTGATTGCGGAATCTAATGATTGTACTCAGTATGGAGTCTATGGGATACGTCTTAGAGACGGACATTCCACCGACTCCAATCCGGACCAGGGGTAATCAGAAAGATATTGATGTCCATGAAAAATGGGTCAAGGATGACGTGCTAGTCCGTGGCTCAATGACTAATGAGCTGCAGAGAGCGCACGATAAAATGAGTTCTGCTAGGCAGATTCTCGCACACTTGACCGAACTTTATGGAGAACACAGTAGGACTGCTAGATATGAGATATCGAAGCAGTTGTTCAGTGCTAGGATGAAAGAAGGGGAGAAAGTGGAAAACCACGTCCTCAAGATGATCTCTATGATTGAGAGGCTCGAGGTGCTCAATTTTAATATGGATTTATCCCTTCAAATTGATCTCATCCTTCAATCTCTCCATGACTCTTTCATGCAGTTTGTAATGAATTTCAACTGTAATGAAATTTCATGCACATTAGCTGGGCTAATGAATAAACTGGTGACGGCGCAGTCTAACATGAAAGACTAAACCGAGAGAGGCTGCTCTTGTGATTTCTTCTGGGTCTCGGAGGTCCAAGAACAAGAAGAAAAAGACCTACACGCAGTACAAATCCAAGAAAGGGGTATAGAAAGGAAAGGGCAAGGCCCGAAAGGTTCAAAAGGTAGGCGGTCCAAAACCTACGGACAAATGCCTTGAATGCGGTGAGCTGGGCCACTGGCGAATGACTTGTCCCAAGATTAATGGCGCATCAGGTACGGAACTTTTTGTTTTTTGAAACTAATTGTTCCGCTACTGTATATTCTGCTTCATGGACTGTGAATCAGGATCTGGAACGAAGTAGAAAACTTGAAGCTGGGGAAATAATAATCACTTTCAGAAGCAGACAAAGTGTCGAGACAACCCATATTGGATCAATCCTTCTGGGTTTAGAATCCGATTTTATTTTGACATTAGATGAAGTACTTGTTTTGCCCAAGGGCATAAAAATATTGTATCCATTCCAGTTTTGTACCGGAAAGGATTTTATTTCTTCATTGGAAATGGTAGTTATAAAATTTATTTTCGAAATAAATTGGTTGGCACAGCTACATTGTTGAATTGTTTATATCATCTGAACATGCAAAATAAAACAGCAGTGAACACTATAACTAGGAAACATGGTAGGCAAGATACTAATCAAGCTCTTAAATGGCACCTTAGACTTGGTCATGTTGGTCAGACCAAGGTTCAGAAAATGGAGAAAGATGGACTTTTAAGTCCATTGGGGGTAAAACCCTATCCAACTTGTGAATCTTACCTTAGAGGCAAAATGACTAAGTCCCCCTTCACAGGGACTTTTGAAAGGGCTGCCGATAAACTTGGATTGATACATACCGATGTTTGTGGTGCTTTAGAAGTAGCCCGAGACGGATATCAATATTTCATAACATTCACAGATGATCATACTAGGTATGGGATTGTGTACTTAATGAAACATAAATCCGAAGCCTTTACTAAATTTAAAGAATTTAAAGCCCTAGTTGAAAAACAAACTGGATGTCATATCAAAGCACTTCGGTCGGACCGAGGTGGAGAATATATGAGCACAAAGTTTGATGAGTTCCTTAAGGAACATCAATTAAATGGTGTTTCAGAAAGTAGAAATCGGACTTTGTTGGACATGGTTCGCTCCATGTTAAATTACACTGATTTACCTATTTACCTGTGGGGGTATGCCTTACTAACCGCTGCCTATATCCTTAATAGATGTCCTTCCAAATCCGTTCCTATCACTCCGCATGAGATGTGGAAGGGTAAGAAACCAAGACTTAATCACATAAGGATTTGGGGATGTCCAGCCTATGTCAAAAGGCTAAGGTGGACAAACTGGAAGCGAGGTCCATAAAAGGACGTTTCATTGGATACCCAGAAGACTCGATGGGTTATGTATTCTACATTCCAGAAGACCATAGGGTCATTGTGGCATTACAAGCGCACTTCCTTGAGGATGAATTCATTCAGGAAGGTGGCTCGGGTATAAATATCTCTTTGGAAGAGCATAATGAAAGTCCTAAGGAGACATCTGATCAGGGATCAAGAACCGAACTTATTGTAACACAACCTCCACTTCGAAAGTCTGATAGAGTATCTCAATTACCTGGAAGGTATGACTATACACATGTCGAGGAACTGGGTCTCCACGACACACCTGATAGCAGTGAAAACGACCCTGTCACCTATGACCAAGCGATAGTGGATGTAGACTCCGATAAATGGCAAGAAGCAATGGAAATCTGAGATAGACTCGATGCATACCAATCAGGTTTGGACTTTAGTAGATCTTCCAACTGGCATGAGGACTATTGGAAATAAATGGATCTATAAGAGAAAGACTGATGGGGATGGCAAGGTTGTTGCCTATAAGGCCAGGCTTGTGGCAAAGGGTTATACCCAAAGGGAAGGGATCAGTTATCATAGCTATGATAAAGTCGATTTGCATGATGTTTGCCATTTCTGCCTATTATGATTATGAAATATGGCAAATGGACGTAAAAACGACTTTTCTAAATGGATACCTCGAGGAGGAAATCTATATGGAACAGCCTAAGGGTTTTGTGTCCAAAGATAATATTCATAAAGTGTGTAAGCTGCAACGAGCCATTTATGGGATGAAGCAAGCTTCTCGGAGTTGAAACCTTCGATTTGACGAAGCAGTCAAGGACTTTGACTTCGTATGAAATGAGGAGGAACCGTGTGTTTACAAAAAGGTTAGTGGGAGCAACATTGCGTTCTTAGTACTATATGTAGATGATATTCTACTTATAGAAAATAACGTAGCAATGCTCAGCACTGTGAAAGCTTGGATTTCTAAAACGTTCTCCATGAAAGACTTGGAAGAAGCTTCCTATATTCTAGGGATCCGTCTTTACAGAGATAGTCCGCGAAGAATGATAGGACTTTCCCAATCCCTCTATATAGATAAAATCCTGAGAAGATTCAAGATGGATGAATCTAAAAGAGGGTTCCTTCCCATGAGACATGGAATTCATCTCACCATGAAAATGTGTCCTCAAAGTGAGGAAGACAAGAGAGAGATGAGTAAGGTACCCTATGCCTCGGAAGTGGGTAGCCTTATGTAAGCTATGTTGTGTACGAGACCAGACTTAGCTTACGCTGTGAGTATGTGTAAAGCCCTGGCTTTCTTAATTAAAAAGAACGTTACACAACTCATTTTTTTCCTTAAAATTTTTATATAAATTCAGAGTATTTGCGGAAGCATTTTAGTCAGTAAATCTTCAATAAAACTCGTTTATTCAACCATCAGTACAGTTTTACAAAAACATGGGAAATCAAATATTCGGACATAGTCCGTTGAAATTATATTCGTTGAAGAACATCAAGTATTTCGTAAAAATAATAATAATTACGGCGACAACATCTTTTATTATTTAGAACTTCATCATGTTGGGAGTATGTATTCATATTACCTTGTCCCGTTAAATCGATTCCTTAGCCTGAAAAACATAAATGACGAGGTGTGAGTACGCGAGCATACTCAGTGAGATTAAACCCTTATAAATCGTCAAAATCATGTTGTGTAATGCACATAAAACATTCTTATTTGTGTGAGACTCGTCTCAGATTTCTTTCATTCTTTCGACCCCTCACGGGTCGTCATGTTACACGACACAACGATGACCGTAACATATTAAAACAGTATAACCTCACCTCGTTTGCTGAAATCTTGAAATATCTTCCTTTGAATTTGGCTCGGTTGTCCTTCTTGGATCCCGGATACGCTTCTCCTAGCACTTGAAAATACTTTTTCATATTTCCGGTCATAAATTCTTGATGTAAAATCTGAAATCTCTTTGAGGACTTTTATCAAACACCTTTGAAAAACTGTCAGATTTGAGCTATCTGTTAGATCCGGATTTTTGTGGCTTTTATAAATTTTGGAAGGAAAATATGTTTCGGGCATTTTAAAGTAGAGGTTCACAGCTTCAAAATTATATATGATATGTACAAAACACGTCCGGTAACATATATAAATAAGGTCTCAAAGTCGGTTGAAAATCAACCTTACAGACAAATTGGAAGCCTTATCCGACGGTGCCGAGAAGCTTCGGTCATGACCGACCTTATCCTGGACAAATGACAGACTTATCCGGATAGTGGCCTAGAAGCTTCATCGGCCATGACCGCGATTGTCGATCGGCGTGTCCGGCGGTGACCGGCAAATGTCCGTCAACTTGGCTCAGCCGGTTCGAGCCCTTCCCGATATCCAAATTCGATTTTCCGACCTGTTCCGGATTCGTAGGAGTTAAATCTTCGATATGCTCGGAACGGATTTTCGATAATATTAAAATAGTAATTTAATATTATTTTTGCAGTATAAGTGTTCTGTAATGAAATTTTATCGTATTAAAATCGTCGGAACTTTTCGAAGTCACTTTCATAAATTCTAAAAATGATCCTTATAATTTATTTTGAAATCTTTTCCTTTTAAGTCCTTCATTTTATGCTAGGAACGTATCGGTCCAAGTATCGGACAACCTGTAAATATTAAAAAATCAAAATCCATGATCGTTAGCAAAATAAATAGCATTTAAATAAGTATTGGGGCGTTACAATCCTACCCCCTTTAAAAAATTTCATCCTCGAAATTGAGCTTCGTAAAGAACTTTGAAAATCTGTATCAAACTTTGTATGAGTATCTTCATCAATAACTTTAAAAATATTGTGTCAGCAAAAATCACTTTGAATCCTTTCTTTGAAATCATATTTTGTCCCTTTCGGACAATATTTATACTTTCACATATCATTTCAAATCTTTTTCCGACACAATCATTCTATACTCGTACCATAATTTTTAAGTTTCCATAAAAGAGTGAATACTTGAAAACATTACCCCAGAGTCGACGTTGGGCAGCATCGATGAACCACATATTCTCTCAAAAATATAATCATGCCGTAATTATTCGTTATACTTTTAAAAATAAGAAAGTTTTGAAATATCTTGTTTTGTATAAGTAAATCTTTTTTTTAAACCTCCTTAACTGTATAGTCCCATACCTATACAGTCTTGGAATACCTCTCGTTCTGGTGAGAATTCGGTTCAGTCATGTCCCCCTCCGCCTAGAGGCCTTGTCAGGAGCCGCTCGTTGTCCGTGCCATTTTTCTTATTGCACCGGCGATCATGTAACACCCCCAAGTTATTCAGGGATATTACAGCGCCGTAAGCCCCGCCGTGGGACCCACAAGGCTAAACATACGCGGAACCATAAATTTTGACCGATAAGGTCTACACACAATGGAATGAAAAACAATACAAAGGTATTCAAAACATAACCAATGTATTCACAAACATCACAACTCGAATCAATACTTCGGCAAACGCAGGCCGGCACATCAAGGAAAATGGAAAACAATACTCGAATATTCAATAGCCAATCCAGTACAACAACACTGAATGGGAAACTCCAAACATAACTAGAAGAAAGACACAGTATCACACTTGCCCACCATCTTCATGCTGACCCGATACCTGCATGTCCGCTCTCCTGGAACCTGAAATACATAAAACGTATTTCCCCCATAAAGGGGTTAGCCGTCGAATAGCTAGTGCAAGAATATCAAGTATGAAACACAATACTTCTCGACAATAAGATAAATGTAACCGTCAATTCATCAATTCAAGACTAGTATTCCGGAATAACTAAAATCTCATAAGACATATGTGAATGCCGTAGAAACGGTTCGTTCACCTCATACGCCGATACATGTAGGAATGCCGTAAAAACGGTTCGTTCATTACATGCCAACAATACATACATGAATGCCGTAAAAACGGTTCGTTCACAATATTCCATCAATATATCTATGAATGCCGTAAAAACGGTTCGTTCATATCATACCATCAATTCCTCTTACTTTCAAAGTCGAGAACGTACAATCATAAATGTATACTTGCCTTTGAGACATCGAGAAAATGAATGGAAAAAGGGTATGAGTTCGGTAGGTCCAAGAACGCGCTTCCGGCACCTAAACGATTCGCAAGGAATGTGATAATCAATTATCCATATTCAAATTACACGAAGAAACTCCCGAAACCCGTCTACGATTCATGAAAATACACGGATAAACAATTAGAGGTTGGAAAATCATCCAAAATCTCATAAGTCCGAAAACGGTACAATCCAATCCGTAAAATCATAGGAAAAGTATGCATACGGTATAGATACATCATAATCTCAAGGTTCTCAAGCTTCAAAACGGATAAATCGGACGAATCTACGAAAAACCCCAAAATTCCCAAAAGTAGGGTTCTAAGGATTTTTACCTTGATTCGGACGATAGGACGGATTAGATGTTGCCAAATCCTCGTTCTCCAACCAAAAAATGTTGTTATTAGAAGTAAGATCGCTGCAAATCGCCCAAGATCGTGTCTCCCGAGCGATTCCCATCGAAAAGGAGTGAAAGAGGTGAGAAATGACGAAATGGAAGTCAAGTGTCATATTTATAGTTGCCCAGTCTAGCGCACGCTACGCCTCCTTCATTAGCGTGCGCTAGCGAATTCACCGGGTAGTCCAGTGGCTACTGCCATAAGATGTTAGCGCGCGTTACGAAATATCCCTTGCGTGCGCTAACCGCTGTCTTGCCAAAATCTCAGCTTACTGCCTCGGTCCGCTAGCGTGCGTTAATACTGAGCACTAGCGTGCGTTACACAACACATATAGTGTACGCTAGCCGCTGCCTAGCGTGCGCTACCTGCTAGTCCAGAAAGTGTGAAACTCCACTGTCTCTACTGACCAGACCATTAGCGTGCGCTAGCATTATGCCTTAGCGTGCGCTACGTAACAATTTTAGCGTGCGCCAGCCGAAGCATAACGTGCGCTACCTGATAGTCCAGAAACCTGGCAACCTCACTGCCTCTGCCGACCAGCCCGGTAGCGCGCGCTACGGAACAGATGTTAGCGTGCGCTACTATCCACGAATAGCGCGCGATAACAACTCCTAGCGTGCGTTAATCCGCCAGTCCAGAGGGCAGTTTGGGTTACTGGTTTTGACCTGGCTGACCCCCTTAGCGCGCGCTACGGCTCAAAGCTAGCGTGAGCTAATCAAGCAGAATTAGCGTGCGTTAGCCTAGGCCTAACGTGCGATATTTCTCTGGCCCAGAACACTTCCGCAAGGTTTAGAACAACATGATCAAGACCCAAACAAGATACGAAACTCAATAACAATATCAACAACATCTCCAACCATTTACAGAGCGACAAAATAAGGAGGACGATAAAGTCAAACAGCCAATAAAAGTACGGGTATTACATTCTCCCCCTCTAAAAAGAAGTTTCGTCCCGAAACTTAAGAAATAAATAGTTCGGGGTATTCCATCCTCATCTTCTCTTCCGTCTCCCAAGTCGCCTCCTCGACTCCATGTCTCGACCATTGCACTTTAACCAGTGGAGTGGTCTTATGCCGAAGTTGTTTCTCGCGACGTTCAAGGATCTTCACGGGTCTCTCCGGAAAGGTAATATCCCCGGCTACGTCAATCTCACTGTAGTCGATAATGTGGCTCGGATCCGGTACGTACTTTCTCAACTGAGACACATGAAAAAAACTATGGACGTGACTCAAAGCTGGAGGTAATGCCAAGCGATAAGCTAGATCCCCAACTCTGTCCAAAATCTCGAAGGGCCCGATATACCTCGGGCTAAGCTTCCCCTTTTTCCCAAAGCGGAAGACCCCTCTGGTCGGAGACACCTTGAGTAAGACATGATCTCCCACTTCAAACTCCAAGGGTCGACGACGAGTATCAGCATAAGATTTCTGACGACTCTGGGCAGTCAGCAATCGGTCCCGGATAATAGAAATCTTTTCCTTAGTCTCCATCAGCATATCCGACTCCGTCCCAACTAGCTCAGAAGCCTCGTCCCAACATAATGGCGACCTAAATCGCCTACCATAAAGTGCCTCGAAGGGTGCCATTTTGATCGACGCATGCCAACTATTATTGTAAGCAAACTCGATCAACGGCAAGTGAAGCTCCCAATCATTACTCCAGTCTAAGGCACAAGCCCGTAACATATCTTCCAACGTCTGAATCGTCCTCTCTGTCTGACCATCTGACTGAGGATGAAAGGAAGTGCTCAATCTCAACTCAGTACCCAAAGCCTGATGAACGGCCTGCCAAAAGTGCGATACGAAACGGCCGTCTCGATCAGAAACAATGGTCTTGGGGGCACCGTGTAACCTCACGATCTCAGCAATAAAGGTTCGAGCCAGTCTATCCGGTCCCCAAGTATCCTTAATACCCAAGAACTGTGCCGATTTGGTTAACCGATCGACAATTACCCAAATCATATTAATTCCGGCTTGAGTCCTCGACATGCCAGTGATGAAATCCATCGAGATATCTTCCCACTTCCACTCGGGAATGGGAAGTGGTTTCAACAACCCCGCTGGTCGTTGATGTTCGATCTTGACTTGTTGACAAGTCAAGCACCGTAGTACAACTCCGTAACGTCCTTCTTCATGTTATTCCACCAAAAATTGCGCTTCAAATATTTGTACATCTTACTCGCCCCGGGGTGGATTGAGTAAGGCGTAGCATGAGCTTCTCGGAGAATTTTCTGCCTCAACTCTAAATCGTTCGGAACACAAAGCCTGCCCTGAAATCTCAGAATACTATCCTCGTGAACCATAAAACCAGGAGCTTTTCCTTTAACTACATTTTCCTTCAGTTGAGAAATCATCGGGTCACTCCACTGCTTCCCTTTGATGTCATCAACTAAGGACGAAGTAATTTCGAGAGTACGCAACTGTCCCTGTACTCGTTGAAGCCAAACTTCTATCCCTTGTTCAATTAAGTCCTGACGAATTTTCGTCTGAGATGTAAGAACTTCGAGCATTTGAAGAGACGCCGATTTGCGGCTCAAAGCATCCGCAACGACATTGGCTTTCCCGGGGTGGTAGAGAATTTCCAAATCATAATCCTTTATCAACTCTAACCAACGTCTCTGTCTCATATTCAGCTCCTTCTGACTGAAAATATATTTCAGGCTCTTGTGATCGGTATAAATCCGGCACGGTGAACAATACAAATAATGCCGCCAAATCTTGAGTGCGAAGACAATTGCGGCCAACTCTAAATCGTGAGTAGGATAATTCATCTCATAAGGTTTTAATTGTCGAGACGCAAAAGCTATCGTCTTATCATGCTGCATAAGCACACGGCCAGTGCCTTGACCCGAAGCGTCACTATAAACTGCAAAGCCCTCGCTACCATGTGGTAAAGTTAAAATCGGCGCTGAAGTCAATCGTCTCTTCAGTTCATCGAAGCTCTGTTGTCTCTCATCCGACCAGATAAACTTTTCGGTCTTCTGGAGCAATTTTGTAAGCGGCCGAGCGAGTTTCGAGAACCCCTCGACAAACCGACGGTAATACCCAGCAAGGCCCAAAAAGCTACGAACCTCCTTAACATTTTTAGGCGGTGCCCAATCTAGCACTGCCTCAATCTTCTGCGGGTCTACACGAACCCCTTCGGCCGAAATCACATGGCCGAGAAACATAACCTCTTCCAACCAAAACTCACATTTCGAGAATTTTGCATAGAGGTGCTCGGTTCTCAAAATGTCTAAAACCAAACGCAAGTGTCGGGCATGTTCCTCCTTATCTCGAGAATAGATCAAGATGTCGTCAATAAAGACGACCACACACCTGTCGAGGTACTCGATGAATATTTTATTCATTAACTGCATGAAAACTGCCGGCGCATTAGTCAACCCAAAAGGCATAACTACAAATTCATAATGCCCATATCTCGTCCGAAACGCCGTCTTCGGAACGTCGGACTCTCTCACCCTGAGTTGATAATACCCGGATCTTAAATCAATCTTCGAGAAAACTGCAGCCCCTTGCAATTGATCAAATAAATCGTCTATACGAGGTAAAGGATACTTATTCTTGATGGTTACTTTGTTCAGCTCACGGTAGTCGATACACAAACGTAGTGAACCATCCTTCTTCTTTACGAAAAGAACAGGCGCGCCCCAAGGCGAAGTGCTCGGTCTGATGTACCCTTTTTCCAGAAGTTCTCCCAATTGATTCTTCAATTCTTGCATCTCGGAAGGTGCCATCCTGTAAGGTGCTTTAGAAATCGGAGCCGCATCTGGCTCTAAGTCCACGGTAAATTCTATCTCTCGATCTTGCGGTAATCCCGGGAGTTAATCCGTAAAAACGTCGGGGTACTCACTAACAACCGGAATCGAAGAGAAATCGATTTCGTTTCCTTCCGTTTTCAAGGCATAACACCAATAGCCCGTACAACCTTTATTCAAAAGTTTTACGGTCTTCATGGCACTGATAAGTAACTTGGATACTCCCGACTTACGCCCCAAAAATGAGTACTCGGATCCGTCTTTAGTCATCATGGTGATAACCTTGGTACGGTAGTTCATAATCGCTTGATGATTATCAAGCCAATCCTCGCCGAGGATCACATCCTCGCCTTCTATATCAACTACAATCAGATTCGATAACCATTCCATACCGGATATACTCACCGGAAAATCTCTAATCTCCCGATTCCCCACAATCCTATCCCCGCTGGGCAGTTTCACGATAAAGGGATCGCAAGCAGTTAAACAAGTTATATTCAAACGGCGTACACACTCCAAAGATATAAAAGAATGTGTAGCACCCGTATCAAAGAGTACACGGACTGGATAAGATAAAATATGGATGGTACCTGAAGCCACCGCTGCGTCGGGTTCGTCTGTTCGACGCATCTCATAAACCCGAGGTTGTACCGAACCGACGCTAGAATTTCCCCCTCCAGCATTCTGACCCCGTCCCCGGCCCCTGCCGAAATTCTGTTGAGGTTGACCAAAAGATTGACGTTGATTCATACTTTGATCAAGTGGTGCTGGGGCAGAAGCCCGAGTGTCCAAAGTCTGATTTGGTTCGAAACAATAAGCCGCCCTATGACCCATCTGTCCGCACGTGTGACACTTCAAAGGTGGAAAGTTGCATTCCAAACTGACGTGGCCTGGACGGCCACAATTATAGAAAGTCACCGTGCGATTTGTGGTGCCCGAAGTAGGACGGTAACCCCTCTTCCCTTTATTAGAACGCGACGACTGTCCGGCAAAACGGTTAGTCGTCTGCGACTTCTGAAAGTTGCCACCTTTAGATCCAGAAAAATTTCCCGCGACTTTCTGTTTCTTCGGTTCTTCAACGGTATCATTGTCGGGGCTCAACATATCACGGGCTAAAGCTCTGTCCTGATACTCTTTCAGCGTGGTACAAGCAAATCCGGCCATGTACCGTCGTAAGCCCAATTTCATCCGCATATCAAAATAACGGATCTTATCACGCTCGTTACGCACTTGATCCTTCACATGGATCAATTGTTGGTTGTACTCCACGATCGCCTGCGAAACGGGAATATATTGTGGTTTAGCCTCGAAAAAGGCTCGGATTCGGCTCTCTCGCACCGTCCAAGGACAAAACTCGGCCTCCAAGAGCTCCTTAAATTCATCCCACGAGGCAATACGATCCTGTGGCTTGATGACCTTCCACCAAGTAGCGGCCTCCTTAGTGAGGAAATACTGTGCAATTGGTACTTTCCTCACCTCGGGGCAATCAACTGCCTCGAAAATCTTTTCTAATTCCGCTAGCCAATCTTCCCAGCCTAACGGGTCTGTGGCACCGCCAAACTGTGGAGGGTGCATACGAATTACATTCTGAAGCAGGGCATCCGTGTTTGGGTTCGGATTATTTAGCTGAACTGTTTGGGCTAAAATGGTCATCTGGGTAGCCAATTGTTGAAGTACATTCGCAACTCCAATGTCTGCGTTGTTCCTCTGTCCATTCGACTGGTCGTGCTGGCTCTCGGTGTCGGGATGCACCGAGTTCGACAAACTGGGGTTGGTCGACCCCGCAACTGAACTGATGGAAACGGACGCGCCACGACCTCTTCCTTGTCCACGGCCACGACCACGGCCACGGCCCCTACCAGCTGATATACTGAAGAACACACAAGGTACGTAAGCACAATTCAATCGCACGACATTGAGGTGATCGATTCTCAAGGATACCAATAAAAGAAGCAAAATGAATAAGGAAACATCAGAAGAGTAAGAGGTCTTATAGATACCGGTCTCACTGTGATGATGGCAGAGTAGTGATACTGTGGACAAATGACGACTCATTCGACCCAAAAGTCCGACAGCCTAGGTATCCATAGACCTAATCTCTGATACCATTCTGTAACACCCCCAAGTTATTCAGGGATATTACAGCGCCGTAAGCCCCGCCGTGGGACCCACAAGGCTAAACATACGTGGAACCATAAATTTTGACCGATAAGGTCTACACACAATGGAATGAAAAACAATACAAAGGTATTCAAAACATAACCAATGTATTCACAAACATCACAACTCGAATCAATACTTCGGCAAACGCAGGCCGTCACATCAAGGAAAATGGAAAACAATACTCGAGTATTCAATAGCCAATCCAGTACAACAACACTGAATGGGAAACTCCAAACATAACTAGAAGAAAGACACAGTATCACACTTGCCCACCATCTTCATGCTGACCCGATACCTGCATGTCCGCTCTCCTGGAACCTGAAATACATAAAACGTATTTCCCCCATAAAGGGGTTAGCCGTCGAATAGCTAGTGCAAGAATATCAAGTATGAAACACAATACTTCTCGACAATAAGATAAATGTAACCGTCAATTCATCAATTCAAGACTAGTATTCTGGAATAACTAAAATCTCATAAGACGTATGTGAATGCCGTAGAAACGGTTCGTTCACCTCATACGCCGATACATGTAGGAATGCCGTAAAAACGGTTCGTTCATTACATGCCAACAATACATACATGAATGCCGTAAAAACGGTTCGTTCATAATATTCCATCAATATATCTATGAATGCCGTAAAAACGGTTCGTTCATATCATACCATCAATTCCTCTTACTTTCAAAGTCGAGAACGTACAATCATAAATGTATACTTGCCTTTGAGACATCGAGAAAATGAATGGAAAAAGGGTATGAGTTCGGTAGGTCCAAGAACGCGCTTCCGGCACCTAAACGATTCGCAAGGAATGTGATAATCAATTATCCATATTCAAATTACACGAAGAAACTCCCGAAACCCGTCTATGATTCATGAAAATACACGGATAAACAATTAGAGGTTGGAAAATTATCCAAAATCTCACAAGTACGAAAACGGTACAATTCAATCCGTAAAATCGTAGGAAAAGTATGCATACGGTATAGTTACATCATAATCTCAAGGTTCTCAAGCTTCAAAACGGATAAATCGGACGAATCTACGAAAAACCCCAAAATTCCCAAAAGTAGGGTTCTAAGGATTTTTACCTTGATTCGGACGATAGGACGGATTAGATGTTTCCAAATCCTCGTTCTCCAACCAAAAAATGTTGTTATTAGAAGTAAGATCGCTGCCAATCGCCCAAGATCGTGTCTCCCGAGCGATTCCCGTCGAAAAGGAGTGAAAGAGGTGAGAAATGACGAAATGGAAGTCAAGTGTCATATTTATAGTTGCCCAGTCTAGCGCACGCTACGCCTCCTTCATTAGCGTGCGCTAGCGAATTCACCGGGTAGTCCAGTGGCTACTGCCATAAGACGTTAGCGCGCGTTACGAAACATCCCTTGCGTGCGCTAACCGCTGTCTTGCCAAAATCTCAGCTTATTGCCTCGGTCCGCTAGCTTGCGTTAATACTGAGCACTAGCGTGCGTTACACAACACATATAGTGTACGCTAGCCGCTGCCTAGCGTGCGCTACCTGCTAGTCCAGAAAGTCTGAAACTCCACTGTCTCTACTACCCAGACCATTAGAGTGCGCTACCATTATGCCTTAGCGTGCGCTACGTAACAATTTTAGCGTGCGCCAGCCGAAGCATAACGTGCGCTACCTGATAGTCCAGAAACCTGGCAACCTCACTGCCTCTGCCGACCAGCCCGGTAGCGCGCGCTACGGAACAGATGTTAGCGTGCGCTACTATCCACGAATAGCGCGCGATAACAACTCCTAGAGTGCGTTAATCCGCCAGTCCAGAGGGCAGTCTGGGTTACTGGTTCTGACCTGGCTGACCCCCTTAGCGCGCGCTACGGCTCAAAGCTAGCGTGCGCTAATCAAGCAGAATTGGCGTGCGTTAGCCTAGGCCTAACGTGCGCTATTTCTCTGGCCCAGAACACTTCCGCAAGGTTTAGAACAATATGATCAAGACCCAAACAAGATACGAAACTCAATAACAATATCAACAACATCTCCAAGCATTTACAGAGCGACAAAATAAGGAGGACGATAAAGTCAAACAGCCAATAAAAGTACGGGTATTACAGATCACTCCCCTTTCTCGGAGCCGCTCATTGTCCGTGCCCTATTTTATTGCACCGGCGATCACTCCCCGCCCTCTTCGGCCCCGGGTGTCACATGTTCACCAGCTTCTGCTTGGTTCATCCCCAAATCTCACCGTACTTAGAGAGGCCTTGCTCCGATACCATTCTGTAACGCCCTGGATTTCTTAATTAAAAAGAACGTTACACAACTCATTTTTTTCCTTAAAATTTTATATAAATTCGGAGTATTTGCGGAAGCATTTTAGTCAGTAAATCTTCAATAAAACTCGTTTATTCAACCATCAGTATAGTTTTACAAAAACATGGGAAATTAAATATTCGGACATAGTCCGTTGAAATTATATTCGTTGAATAACATCAAGTATTTCGTAAAAATAATAATTACGGCGACAACATCTTTTATTATTTAGAACTTCATCGTGTTGGGAGTATGTATTCATCTTCTGCTTGTCCCGTTCGTCGATTTCTTAACCTGAAAAACATAAATGACGAGGTGTGAGTACGCGAGCATACTCAGTGAGATTAAACCCTTATAAATCGTCAAAATCATGTTGTGTAATGCACATAAAACATTCTTATCTGTGTGAGACTCGTCTCGGATTTCTTTCATTCTTTCGACCCCTCACGGGTCGTCATGTTACATGACACAACGATGACCGTAACATATTAAAACAGTGTAACCTCACCTCGTTTGCTGAAATCTTGAAATATCTTCCTTTGAATTTGGCTCGGTTGTCCTTCTTGGATCCCGGATACGCTTCTCCTAGCACTTGAAAATACTTTTTCGTATTTCCGGTCATAAATTCTTGATGTAAAATCTGAAATCTCTTTGAGGACTTTTATCAAACACCTTTGAAAAACTGTCAGATTTGAGCTATCTGTTAGATCGGGATTTTTGTGGCTTTTACAAATTTTGGAAGGAAAATATGTTTCGGGCGTTTTAAAGTAGAGGTTCACAGCTTCAAAATTATATATGATATGTACAAAACACGTCCGATAACATATATAAATAAGGTCTCAAAGTCGGTTGAAAATCAACCTTACCCGGACAGCTGGAAGCCTTATCCGGACAGCTGGCCGAGAAGCTTCTGTCGGTCGTGACCGACCTTATCCGGACAGCTGGACAGACTTATCCAGATAGTGGTCTAGAAGCTTCTGTCGGCCATGACCGGCAGTTGTCAGTCGGCGTGTCCGGCGGTGACCGGCAAATGTCCGTCAACTTGGCTCAGCCGGTTCGACCCCTTCCCGATGTCCAAATTCGATTTTCCGACCTGTTCCGTATTCGTAGGAGTTAAATCTTCGATATGCTCGGAACGGATTTTCGATAATATTAAAATAGTAATTTAATATTATTTTTGCAGTATAAGTGTTCTGTAATGAAATTTTATCGTATCAAAATCGTCGGAACTTTTCGAAGTCACTTTCATAAATTCTAAAAATGATCCTTATAATTTATTTTGAAATCTTTTCCTTCTAAGTCCTTCATTTTATGCTAGGAACGTATCGGTCCATATATCGGACAACCAGTAAATATTAAAAAATCAAAATCCATGATCGTTAGCAAAATAAATAGCATTTAAATAAGTATTGGGGCGTTAAAATCCTACCCCCTTTAAAAAATTTCGTCCTCGAAATTGAGCTTTGTAAAGAACTTTGAAAATCTGTATCAAACTTTGTATGAGTATCTTCATCAATAACTTTAAAAATATTGTGTCAGCAAAAATCACTTTGAAACCTTTCTTTGAAATCATATTTTGTCCCTTTCGGACAACATTTATACTTTCACATATCATTTCAAATCTTTTTCCGACACAATCATTCTATACTCGTACCATAATTTTTAAGTTTCCATAAAAGAGTGAATACTTGAAAACATTACCCCAGAGTCGACGTTGGGCAGCATCGATGAACCACATATTCTCTCGAAAATATAATCATGCCGTAATTATTCGTTATACTTTTAAAAATAAGAAAGTTTGAAATATCTTGTTTTGTATAAGTAAATCTCTTTTTTAAACCTCCTTAACTGTATAGTCCCATACCTATACAGTCTTGGAATACCTCTCGTTCTGGTGAGAATTCGGTTCAGTCATGTCCCCCTCCGCCTAGAGGCCTTGTCAGGAGCCGCTCGTTGTCCGTGCCCTTTTTCTTATTGCACCGGCGATCACTCCCCTTTCTCGGAGCCGCTCATTGTCCGTGCCCTTTTTTATTGCACCGGCGATCACTCCCCGCCCTCTTCGGCCCCGGGTGTCACATGTTCACGGCTCGCTTGGTTCATCCCCAAATCTCACCGTCTTGAGAGAGGCCTTGCTCGATACCATTCTCAGCATACGGATTTCTTAATTAAAAAGAACGTTACACAACTCATTTTTTTCCTTAAAATTTTTATATAAATTCGGAGTATTTGCGGAAGCATTTTAGTCGATAAATCTTCAATAAAACTCGTTTATTCAACCATCGATGATTTTACAAAAACATGGGAAATCAAATATTCGGACATAGTCCGTTGAAATTATATTCGTTGAAGAACATCAAGTATTTCGTAAAAATAATAATAATTACGGCGACAACATCTTTTATTATTTAGAACTTCATCGTGTTGGGAGTATGTATTCATCTTCTGCTTGTCCCGTTCGTCGATTCCTTAGCCTGAAAAACATAAATGACGAGGTGTGAGTACGCGAGCATACTCAGTGAGATTAAACCCTTATAAATCGTCAAAATCATGTTGTGTAATGCACATAAAACATTCTTATCTGTGTGAGACTCGTCTCGGATTTCTTTCATTCTTTCGACCCCTCACGGGTCGTCATGTTACACGACACAACGATGACCGTAACATATTAAAACAGTATAACCTCACCTCGTTTGCTGAAATCTTGAAATATCTTCCTTTGAATTTGGCTCGGTTGTCCTTCTTGGATCCCGGATACGCTTCTCCTAGCACTTGAAAATACTTTTTCATATTTCCGGTCATAAATTCTTGATGTAAAATCTGAAATCTCTTTGAGGACTTTTATCAAACACCTTTGAAAAACTGTCAGATTTGAGCTATCTGTTAGATCGGGATTTTTGTGGCTTTTATAAATTTTGGAAGGAAAATATGTTTCGGGCGTTTTAAAGTAGAGGTTCACAGCTTCAAAATTATATATGATATGTACAAAAATACGTCCGGGAACATATATAAATAAGGACTCAAAGTTGGTTGAAAATCAACCTTACCCGGACAACTGGAAGCCTTATTCGGACAGCTGGCCGAGAAGCTTCTGTCGGTCGTGTCCGACCTTATCCGGACAGCTGGACAGACTTATCCGGATAGTGGCCTAGAAGCTTCTGTCGGCCATGACCGGCAGTTGTCAGTCGGCGTGTCCGGCGGTGACCGGCAAATGTCCGTCAACTTGGCTCAGCCGGTTCGACCCCTTCCCGATGTCCAAATTCGATTTTCCGACCTGTTCCGGATTTGTAGGAGTTAAATCTTCGATATGCTCGGAACGGATTTTCGATAATATTAAAATAATAATTTAATTTTATTTTTGCAGTATAAGTGTTCTGTAATGAAATTTTATCGTATCAAAATCATCGGAACTTTTCGAAGTGACTTTCATAAATTCTAAAAATGATCCTTATAATTTATTTTGAAATCTTTTCCTTTTAAGTCCTTCATTTTATGCTAGGAACGTATCGGTCCAAGTATCGGACAACCTGTATATATATTAAAAAAATCAAAATCCATGATCGTTAGCAAAATAAATAGCATTTAAATAAGTATTGGGGCGTTACAGTATGGTAAGTCTATTTCAAGCAAACCTGAGAAGGGAACATTGGACTGCCGTAAAGAACATTCTTAAGTACTTTAGAAGAACTAGAGACTTGATTCTTACTTACGGTGGTGGAGAACTGAAGGTGATTAGATTCACCGATTCTGATTTTCAAGGAGACAATGATGACTCTAAGTCGACATCTGGGTATTTGGTTACTCTCAATGGAGGAGCAGTATCTTGGAGAAGCTCCAAGCAAACCGCTACTGCTGATTCCACGTGCCAATCAGAGTATCAAGCTGCCTCGGAGGCTAGTATAGAAGCATTTTGGATGCAGAAGTTTATACAAGAACTTCAAGTGATGCCTAATGCGGAGTTGCCTATATCACTATTCTGTGATAACGATGGAGCTGTCGCTCAAGCCAAGGAGCCGAGCGCTCACCACAACACCAAGCATATAGATAGAAAGTACCACATCGTTCGAGAGATGGTGTAAAAAGGATATGTTTCATTACTGTTGTTATCCAAAATATTATCCGGAGATAGTATTGCTGGAATGATCGAGTAACAAACAAATGCGAGAACACTTCCGTGAGAAAATAAATAACACAAGATTTGCCGGGGTTGTTAATCCCGGGCTTGAATGCTCTCGCGAGATGTTATTAATAAATATACTGTCGAGTACAAATATTAATGTTAGAATCTATTACAAGGAGTGTAAAGACTTCTAGTTATCTAGGCTTTAGAGCGCGTAGATTGCCGGAAGAACCAGATAGATGAATCTGTGAGTTCTTGCTTGGGATATACGATGAATGTGTATGAATATCACTATGAATGTATAAGTGGTTCCCAAAAGAGTCTTTGATTCTCTCTTTTGTGTGTATTTTGCACTGAATTCGTAGTAAAATCCGTCTCCTCTCGGCCATTGCAGTGAGGCCCCTATTTATAGGGGACAAGGTAGTTGGGGCTCCTCAGGCGATCCCGGGCGACCGCCGTTTTCTATGTTAAAATAAGATGGCCGATCGTCCCGTCACGTGGGCCTGTTCCCTTGAGGTCCGAGGTCGCTGCTGGTGGCCAGCTGGGCGAACCAATGGGAAGCCAGCACGCGTCTTGAGTCGCTGTCCGGGGAGGACCCACTTTGTACCTTTCGGCGGCCTTGTCAGTAGGTGAGGTAGGCGAGAGGCTGTGGTCAAATGTCCTATCTGTCGGCGCCCTCTGTGGATCTGTACGTGGGCCACCGTTCAAGATTGGGTCTTCGACGACTTTGACGGATGTTGGATCCATACATGGCACGAGACGATCGTCTCTGGGTTGGACATCAAAGACGATCGCCAGTCAATAAAAGACGATCGCAGGGTACAAGAAGACGATCGCTATAATGTGCCGCACTCTGGGCGTTTGTCCAGAGTATGTCTTCCATGGTTGGCTTCTCTGATTGTGATGCCGATCGCCTATCGAGGCGTATCAATCGCCGCACAACCATTGCCCCCCAGCTCGGCTCGATGTTGAAAACACGGGGTGAGGTGGCACTGTTGGCGATCGCCAATGTTTAGCCGATCATCCGACCTGAATTCAAATCTGGACGATCTCCTTTTGCGCCGGGAGCAGCGGGAAATGAAAGCGGGCTTTCTAAAAGTGGTAGGGACACGCGTCGCGCCGCTGTTGGGAGTCCGACGGTTTGTCGGACTTGTCGGCTGGCATGCCCTCGAAAATATGCGTATGCGGGATTCGAGGGCAACATTTAATGCGTCCCCACGTGACGGTTGCGATCCAGCCCTCGAGGTTTCTCCTATTTGCATTTAGACCCTCGTCTCCATCTATAAAAGGGTCAGGGCTTCTTCTCCTTCACTTTTTACGCGTCCTTGCATCCATAGCCGAAATTCTGCAAAAATTTCGGGAGCTTCTTGTGCCGATCTCCTTCTTTTCTCTAGGTAAGAAAAATTAATCTTCTCTCTCCCTTTACTTTCTAATATGTCGGGAGAATCCAAAACCTTCGAGACCGGAAGTTCTTCTGCCACCGCAGCGTCGCCTGAACGGGAGGAGATTCCCATTGGAGTGGATTTGGAGACGGCCGTTGAAGCCATTCGTGTGGGGATTGCTCCCGCAGAAATCGAAGAGCTTTTCAACGAGGCCGAAGTGGCGAGGACGACGGCGACGGCAGAGCAGGGGGGCTCGCCGGTGGATGAGGATGAGTTGGTGCGGGTGTCCTGGGAACGAGAGAGTAGATTCAGCCCTGCCTATGTGGCTTTCGCTCAGATGATGGGGGCGATCGCCGGGCCCTGTCCGGAATTCGACTTCGAAGCCTACTCCGCCGCTCACCCTTACGAACATGTGAAGCGAGCGGTATTTCGGGCCGCCGTCCCGTCTCCGTGGACCCTCGGACAGATCCGGAGTACGGTGACCAAGAAAGATCTGAGCCGCTGGAGGTCAAAATATCACGTCCCCTTAGATGTTTCCCTCCATGTGCCTTTGGACAATGAACGTGCCGATCAACCGCCAAAGGGTATGGTCGCCGTTAGTGAGATGATCATGGAGGCCGGTTTGCGATTCCCTCTGGCGTTCGCCGTCTCCTATTTGTTGATCGCCTGGATTTAGCGCCGCTCCAACTGACGCCAAACGCTTGGCTACAGGTCATTTGCACGTTGACACTGTTTGGCGGTCATCGGTTGTTCCGCCTCCTTACTGCGCTGGAGATGAATTATCTGTTTAAACTGGCCGCGCAGAAAGGGTCGATCGGCGGCAATCATATCTAAGGCAGAATGGGGAGAGTGGTCCTCGGTGTGCCGAATAAGACCAGGGGTGACCTGGCTAAATGGTGCTGGGTCGGCGGGGCGTGGCGATCGGCATCGAGCGATAGGCCGAATGAGGAGTTGGAGATCCCTACCACTTTTCGGGAGAGGAATCCGAGTAAGGATTTTAACTCTCCCCTTGATTGAGTTTGTCTTGGACTGATCTAATTTTGTTTTCTTTTTGCAGGACCTCTAGTTCCAGCGACCGGCGATCTTCCTTTCGATTTCTTGATCGTTTGGGAGCAGATTCGCGCCTTGCCGGATACCTTCAAAGACGTTCGCTCGCTCGGTAAGGAAATTCATCGGTTGGGGGCTCGTTTGTTTTGCTTCCCACATCATTTGAAAGTTCCAGGTATGAGCCTAAGTGGTGCTTCCTTGCTTGATGATTGCCTCCGGGAGGTCGTATCGTTTAAGTTTTTTTTTTTGTCTAACTTGTTTGTACCTCTTCTTTGACAGAGGTTCATTTTCCCCGATTTGCCGAGCCACCGCTAGAGATCGCCATGTCGAACCTGGGACTCATCGGTCGCCTTCACTTGGGTAAGCAGACTGGTCGCGTTCCTGCGACAACGTCTCGCCCTGCTCCGGTGATGAGGCCTGCTGATGTGCCGGTCGCCGAACCGGTAGTTCAGAAAGAGGAACAACTTCAGCGCCGCAAGAGGCGGAGGCCAGAGGAGTCTCTGCCGATTGTTGAGGCGGATGTGTCCATCCTTGAGCCTTCGGTTGCCGCGGCTCCTATATCCGCCATCCCGATGACGGAGCGATCAGGCCTTAGGCCTTCGACGTCCGACTCCTGGTCATCAGGCGGGCCTACAAAGAAGGTGGCGATCGCTGAGGCGGAAACCTCTCGGGTCAGGCCTTATTTTGGTCGCGATCCCGAGCTGGTCAACAGGTAAGATAAGGACCAACGTTTTTTGAGTTAGGCGTTCTGAGCATGGTATAAGCTAACTCCTTGGTTTTCTTGGTATGTGCTGCAGGGTTCGTCTTGCCGACCCGGACATTGCTCCTATGGTGCTGGACTTTTTGTCGAGTAAGGCTCCGAAAACAGCTCTCGACGTCCGCTCTTATGTCCAGCAGGCTATCACCTCTCTGCCCAAGGCCTGGACGACTGATCTTGATGCGATCGCTCGTCGGCGATCTGCGGATGCCATGCAGGCGACCGTTTCCCTGGCTCTCCAGACGGCGACGATGGCTGTCCAAGCTTCTAGGGATTTTGAGGGGCGACCCTCCACTGCTCGTCTCCATAGAGATCTAGAGGCCGCCCAGAATTCAAACATCGAATTTGCCCGCCGGATCCAGTCTATGGAGAAAGAGTATCTGGAGACGGCCACCAGGGCTAATCAGGACGTTGACCGATTAAAGCAGGAGCTGAGCCGCTCTAAAGAGGCTGCCGACCGGTCCCGTGATCAGGAGAAGGAGACCCGACGGAAGTATGCGGCCTCGCAGGAGGAGGTGGCCGGGCTGAAGGTGACGGTGGATCGGCTCAGCGGTGAGCTGGACGCGGCGAAGAAAGAGCTGGAGAAAGCCAAGGGTGAGAATGCCGCCAAGGTGGCCGAACTGGCGGAGGCATAGAAGACGGCCGTGGAGTTGAAGGGGCAGCTGAAGGCGATCGAGGCCGATCCCTACCTCAACGTTGCGCACGTCGGCGAGTTCGCTTATCAGTTGGCCTATGCTGACGCTATTCGAGCCACTAAGAAGGCAGGGATTGAGATCGGTCCCTTGATGGAGAGCTTCAAATCCTATGCCCTCGAGCATCCTCTGCACCCGGAGTTCTCCTTGCCGATCCTCGACTTTGTCGACTTCGGGATCGACTTGAGTTGGTATACTGGCAAACTCATTCATCCCGAGGCCGATGGGGGGGCCCAAGCCGATCCGCAACCTGAGGGCGATGACCAGCCGGCGGGGCCTTGAGAGACTTTTTGATTTCCTCTGTAACTTGTACTTTTTTGTTTTCTCCGTGTAATGCCTTCGGGCCCCATAATGTATGAAACTTGCGTTATGAATAAAATGTTTCTCTTTTCATACTGTCTCTTTACATACGATTGCCTTTGAATGTTCGCGTGCAATTTTTACAAGTATGTGTATGATTGCTTTTGACGTTTTGTTCATCCGACCGATTGTCTGAGTGTTGAAAGCATTGACATGTTTTGAATTGAAATTCTTACTTGTAACTTTTGTCGAACGATTCCGATCGTCCCGCGCGTGTATGAGCGAAGGTGATCGGGCGTGGTTCCTTTCTGTCCGATCGTATTTGGGATTAGCTCGGCCCATCTCTGCCCCCTTGTTTTTGTTGACTTATTGTAAGTAAGGGAATAAAAATTAGTTTGTCTGGCGAGCTATGTTCAGTTTTAGCGATTCTGAAGAATCGTGAACGGTCGCGGAGTTCGATGAACCGACCTCCACAACCGTGTCTTTATGTGCGAGGGATATTGTCTATCCCGCGACTCACTTTTTGTGAGGGTCCTCCGTTAGGCTACGCCCGCCTTGTGTTAAAACGAAAGGCGGACGATCTTGGTCTGGAGGAGTCCTTGCGCGGGGCGTCGTCGGATTATTCGACTCCACGTCCGCAGCTTGTCATCTCTGCTTCCACCTCGGTGTAATATCCGCATTTTTCTTTCCCTCGTATTTTCCTTTTCGGCATATTTCCCAATAGTAGTGACCCTCATGTATCTTTCAGTGTATCTTTCCTACTATCTATTGATTTGATTCCCATTATTGTTGTGCGGAACCGCCGTTTCGGGGTTGCCGTGGATCCATTTTACGTTCTGATGCCTGTTGAGATGTTCCATTTGGTGCTTCGTTCACATTCCGGTATTTTGGACCGTTCATACTTAGTAACCTAGCGCACGCTATATTTTCTTCATAGTGCACGCTAGGGGTCACTTAGTAGCGCACGCTACGACTGTTTCGTAGCGCGCGCTAGAGGGCAAACCCTGGGAGTGGCAGTGCTGATTCCAGTCCTCTGGACTGGTGGATTAGCGTACGCTACGTAGCCTAGCGCACGCTAATGTTGGGAGTTAGCGCACGCTGAGACGCCCGGTAGCGTGCGCTGGTGCGGATGTCCAATACTGGACAGTTTGCCACTGGACTCTACTGATGCCCCGGGTAGCGCACGCTATTGGTCGATAGCGCGCGCTACCGATACACTTTAGCGCACGCTAAGTTTGGTCGATAGCGCGCGCTAACCGGATCAGGTGTGCACTGACAGTTGCTTTTGGACTCGGCTGATGTCTAGGTAGCGCACGCTATTGGTCGATAGCGCGCGCTACCGAGAGGTTATTAGCGCACGCTACGTTTGGAGTAGCGCACGCTAACGGCCAGAAGTCTGGCTACTGGACTGGACGCTAACTGTTTTGGCCTGTAATTTTATCCCGTTAACGCACGCTAACCTTGAGGATTAGCGCGCGCTAACACTCCCTGGCTATATAAACCAGGGAGTTGACCCAGATGAGCAGATTATTTTCATTTCTTCTCCTCTCCGCGACGCAGAGCTCCTCCAGGCAATTTCCGAGCGATCCTTCCCTTCGATTATTTCAGTCATCCTCTACCTTGAGTTTTTGAAGTATATTAACAACACCTACTTGTGTCCTTCATCATCAATCCAAGGTAAATCTCTTAGAACCCTACTTTTGGGCGATTTGGGGGTTTTGGGATTTTCTTCCGATCCGTTCCGTTTTGTTGGTGGATTCATGATGAATATGATTAATCTTGTTGGTATTCTTATTTTCCCTACGGATTCATGGTATAATTCGTAGTTTTTGCGGAATCGAGAGGGTTTGGTTGTAGTCCACCCTCGTTGTTGTTTATATACGAATATACATGAATCGTAGGTGGGTTTTCGGGTGTATTCCAATTGCGTATTCATTTAGAAATGGTTGTGATTGTATTCTTCGAATCGTTAGGTTCGGTTTTGTTGGTTCCTAGCGTTCGTTGGTGACTTTCCTTTCCGTTCGTTGCGTCGTCAATTATTCAAGGCAAGTAATTCTTGGAAACCTTTATGCTTAACGTGGAATGATAATGTATATTGTGTGTGCTTTACTCACCTCGGGAGGGTCCGACGGGGCCTCGAGGGAATCTATGGCTTCGTCCTGGATTCATGAGTTTGATTCGCTAGCCAGCTCGGGAGGGTCCTTAGAGGCCTCAAGTGGGATTCGTGGCCTCGTCCCGGTCCTAGGTGATGTGTGGATGCTTGATTTGTTTTATGAATGTGGCTAGCTCGGGAGGGTCCTTAGAGGCCTCGAGTGGGATTCGTGGCTTCGTCCCGGTCCTAGGTAAATTAATTGTGACTGTTTGTTTCCGGAAAAGATATGTCTGGTTTTGGTTTTTGAAATGATATTGGTGCATGTACTATGAAATGTGTAAGCGATTGGTTTGCCTTGATTACTTGTACTAGCGTAATTGCTAACCCCTCCGGGGACCCGTTATGGAGAAATTCTTGTTATGGATTTCAGGTTATGATCATCCGGATGAGTGAGCGCTGGGACAGTACGAGGATATTGGCCAGGGTCGTTGACATGTGCACTTGGGTCTATTTATTTCTTTTGTCCACTTCGATATGGTTGTTCCCTATATTTATAAACTGATAGACTGTACTCGCGAGTACTTATGCTTTTCAAATTCAAACTCCGTGTTGTATTATCTTAAATTGCTACACTGTCGATTGTTACTCATTTAGTCGGTTGTTCCGGGTGTATTTTCATGTGATGTATTATTTGATGGCGTTTCCTCGCTAACCGAAATGGTTAGTCGAGGGGTGTTCGCTGTTGTAGCCTGGTGGGTCCCATGTAGGGGTCCACGGCGCTGTAATATACTCCGAATATCTCGGGGTGTTACAGAAATGGTATCAGAGCTCTAGGTTTATGGATACCTAGGCTTGTCGGTTATTTGGGTCTAGTCGTGTTTCGCTTTGCACATTGTCACACCGCTGCCGGAATCTCAGTACTTCCAGTGTTCGTAAGTTTCCTTACTCGATTCTTTACTTTCTCATACTGTATTCCGTTTCTTGAACTGTGGTTATTCTCCCTCCTTTGCTTATCATCGTAGTTGCTTTTTCCTTCCTAACTCATCCTCGATATACTTCTATTATCTCTTAACACCGGTATGGATGCCGGAGGAAACCGTGGCCGTGGTCGTGGTCGTGGTCGTGGGCGCGGTCGAGGACGTGGGGCAGCCGGTGGGGCAGCCACGTCGCATTCTTCGGGAGCCGGCAGTACCGGTGACCGTCACAGTCATGCTTCCTCTCAGGAGCGCGCTGATCTTGGTATTGCGGCTGTTATGCAGCAAATGGTTAACTAAATGGCGACGATAGCTCAAGTGGTTCAAAACCCCGATCAGGCCCATGCTAATCGGGGCGGAGCAGACCATTGGCTCCAAGATGTCATCAAGATGCATCCTCCTCAGTTTTCGGGAGCATCAGACCCGATTGGCTGGGAGGGGTGGATCAAGGAGATATCTAAAGTCTTCACTGCTACCAACTGTCCCGAGGACCGTAAGGTCCCTATTGCCCAGTACTTCCTCACGGGGGACGCTACGGATTGGTGGGAGGCCGTTGGGCCCAAAGACCATGTTGCTTCGTGGGCCGAGTTTCAGGAGTTGATGGAGACTGAATATTGCCCGTGGCCGGTTAGACAGGCTCGAGTCCATGCTTTCTACGATGCTCAACCTCGGGATATTCCCGTATCCCAAGCTATTGCTGATTTCAACAAAGAGCTGGGCTATGTGAAAACCCAAGTTGTCGCTGAGAGCGACAAAATTTTACATTTTTCCAGGAGGATGAAATTGTCCATTCGGGACTATATGTCTGGACTCGTCTGTACTACCCTGAAGGATTATCAGAGTCGAGCTCTTGCCTATGACATGTCGGTGACAGCCAGTGCGGCGGTTCGGGAGAGTAAGAAGCAGAAATCCGCCGGAAATTTTTCGGGTCACAAGGGTGGAGGTCAACAGAATTCTCAACCTGCAAATAATTCTACGGGTGGTTCGGCTCGTTTCCCTGGGAGTTTTTGAAGTGCCGCCGGAACCTTCGTCCGGGACCCCAGATGCTTTAACTGTGGCCATCCAGGCCATGTGAACCGGGAGTGTCCACGCCCACCTTTGACTTGTAATACTTGTGGCCAATCGGGCCATAAGGCTTCTTTTTGTGAGAAGCTCAGACAATTTCGCGGCGCCTGTTCCTCTCACCTAACACCTTTGGAGCCGAGTGTGAACCAGGGCTCATTTGCTCCGCCTCCTCCTCCGAGTGCCGGCCGAGGTAGGGGACGGGGTCAGCCCGCTAGGGGTGGAGCTTCCAGTGTCGGATCTGCCCAGCCGCGTATCTATGAGATGAGGAGGGCCGATGATCCAGCAGCTACAGTGGCGACAGGTACCGTTCATATCCATTCCCATCCTGTCAGTGTGCTTTTCGATTCGGGTGCTACGCATTCATTCATTTCTCTAGAGTGTGTACGCCGTTTGAGTCTCGACTGTTTGTCACCTTGCGAGCCTTTCATCGTTAAACTTCCTAGCGGTGATAGAATTGTCGGTGATCGAGAGGTCCGAGACTGCTCTGTGTTTATTTGTGAGAGAGCTTGGCTCTCTAATCTTATTGTCGTTAATATTGAGGGTGAGGATTTGATTCTCGGGGATGATTGGCTCGAGCGGCATGGCGCAATCATGAACTACCGCACGAGGATCATCACCATGTTAGCCGAGGATGGCACCGAGCACTCCTTCGCGGGGCGAAGGAGGGGAAATCAGAAGTTTGTTATTAACGCCTTGAAGGCGATGAGACTCCTACGAAAGGGGTGTACTGGTTATTGGTGCTACGCCTTGAGGGCGGAGGATGGTGGAGTCGAGCTTTCGTTGATTCCAATTGTTAGTGAGTTTCCTGATGTATTTCCCGACGAGTTACCGGGATTGCCACCGGATCGTAAGGTTGAGTTTGCTATAGAGTTAGAGTCGGGCGCGGCTCCGATTTCTAAGGCGCCGTATTGTATGGTACCTTCAGAGATGACAGAATTGAAGAAGCAATTGAGTGAGCTTCTTGAGTCGGGGTATATTCGACCGAGCGCCTCGCCTTGGGGCGCATCGGCCCTGTTTGTGCGGAAGAAGGATGGTTCACTACGTTTGTGTATCGACTACCGTGAACTAAACAAGGTGATCATCAAGAACAAGTATCCCCTGCCGAGGATTGATGACTTGTTCGATCAGTTGCAAGGAGCTGCAGTATTCTTGAAGATTGATTTGAAATCGGGGTACTATCAGCTTCGGGTGAGAGAGTCCGACATGCCGAAAATAGCTTTTCGGACGAGATACGGACATTACGAGTTTGTAGTTATGCCTTTCGGGTTAACTAATGCGCCGACGGTGTTCATGCAATTGATGAACAAAGTCTTTGTCGAATATTTGGATAAGTGTGTCGTCGTCTTCATTGACGATATTCTTATCTATTCGAGGAATGAGGAGGAGCATCCCCATCATTTGCGGATAGTGTTAGACATTTTGAGGACCGAGCAACTCTATGCGAAGTTCTCGAAATGTGAGTTCTGGCTGAAGGAAGTGATGTTTTTGGGTCACGTGATTTCAATCGAGGGAGTTCGTGTGGGTCCGCAGAAAATTGAGGTAGTGTTGGATTGGGCACCACCCACAAATGTGAAGGAGGTCCGTAGTTTCTTGGGTTTGGCTGGATACTACCGTAGGTTCGTCGAGGGTTTCTCAAAACTAGCTCGGCCACTTACACAGTTACTCCAGAAATCCGAGAAGTTCGTCTGGAATGACGAGAGACAGTCGAGTTTTGAGGAACTGAAGAAGCATTTGACTTCAGCTCCGGTTTTGGCGTTGCCATGTGGCAACGAGGGATTCGCCATTTATAGCGATGCTTCGGGTCAGGGTCTTGGGTGCGTATTGATGCTGTTGGAACAATATTTTTCTTAGATCATTTTGATGATGTGTTATTAAAACCAAAATTTACTTAAAACATATTTTTCCTTTAATTAACGTACGTAAGGCAAACCATATTAACGTACGTAACATTCACAGTTATCTGCAAGATTTTTAGAACAGTTAACGTACGTAACTCGTCTATTATAACGTACGTAACACTCATTGTTTTCGTAAGTTTTTTTGTACAGGTAACGTACGTAACCGTAGTTATATAACGTACGTAATGCTTGAATTATTCTGACCGTTGGAAAAGCCACTAGCCGTTGCAACAAGTCGTCTCACTCAACGGATCTTTGACCATAATATTACGTACATAACCATAAGGTTCATAACGTACGTAACGCATTTTATCATATCTCACTGGACAGTTTCCTCACTTTCGTTACGGGCGCTAATCGGATCACATAACGTACGTAGCGTTCCTAACGTACGTAACCTTCAGCATATAACCTACGTAATCAGTTAAACTGTTCCAACGGGAATATGAGCCCAAGAAGGCTATAAATAGACCATTTCATGGAGATTGAAGACACACAAGTATTCTGAGCCTACTAGCATTCTCAAGCAATATCAAGCAAACATTTTGAGAGATATACTTATTCTAGATTGTGATACGAGAAGATTTGTTCTATAATTTCCAATCTTCATTCTTGTATCTAAGAGCGATATATCGTGAAAGTTGAGTTCCTACTCGCATTTATTTCGTGTAAAGGTTATCTTGTACCCAGAAAAACAAGAGTGTTTTAGTGAGGTTGTTCTTGAGCCCGGAAATCAAGAAGTTGTAAGAAGTTGGCACTAAACTAGAAAGTGCAATTCCAAGTTCTAAGAAAAGTCCTAGTGGATAAAACTAGGTAGGGGACGTAGGCTTCGTTAATAGCCGAACCTCTCGAACAATTCCTTGTGTTCTTTCTTTTCCGTACTTTTATTACTCCGATATTTTTGCTTCCGCACAAAAAGAGTACAATACTCTTATCCGCACTATTCAACCCCCCTTCTAGTGGCGGTACCGATCTAACAATTGGTATCAGAGCGGTCTCTTTATCACCAGATTAACACCTGCTAGAGAAAAGATCCAAATGGCCTTTATCCACTCCTCCGTTGAAGGCAACACTCTCAATCGCCCTTGGACCTACCATTCCTAAGAAGACGGATGGCTCTCTCAAAAGTTTCGAAGAGTACGACGATACCGACTGGAAGAACGATCACTTCAACAGTAAAGCCACTCAACTGCTTTATTGTGCTCTCAATCCAAAAGATCACAATAGAATTTCTTCCTGCGAGACGGCAAAAGAAATCTGGAAAATATTAGAGATCACCCATGAAGGTACGAGTCAAGTTAAGGAAACCAAAATCAATATGCTTCTTCATGATTATGAACTCTTCACCATGAAAGAAGAAGAAAGCATTACCACTATGCTTGACCGTTTCTCGGCAATCACTAATGGGCTAGCTTCATTCGGGAAACCGATATCAAGTAGTGATAAAGCCAAGAAAATCCTTCGGTCTCTACCTAGAGAATGGGACGCTACTGTTACGGCTATCATGGAGTCGAAAGACCTTAATACCATAGAATTCAGCGCTCTCATCGGATCTATCATCAATTATGATATTGTCATTAAATCTCGTAGTTCGAAACCAAAACCTAAGGAGAGAGAAAGGACAATCGCTTTCAAAGCCAAAGAAGAAAGCGATCTAGAAGATGAACCTATCGAAGAAGAGGACGAAGAAACCGCCTTTTATGCCAAAAACATAAAGAAATTCAAAAATCTTCTACAAAGGCGCCGGAGAGACATCAAGAAAGAATCAAGGGATGAATCCAAAAAGACTCACTTCCCTCAAAACAAAAAGTTCGACAACACTTGTCGAAGGTGTGGTGTTCCAGGCCATTTTGCAAAAGATTGTCGTGCTGCTGCTCCAATAAGTTCATCAAAACCACCTCATGAAAAGTTCAAAAAGAAGGAAGTTTATGTCGCCACATGGAGCGATGATGATGAGGATGATGAACCACAAGTTCAAACCAATCTTGCTCTAATGGCCCGCGCATCCGAAGAAAGTGACGAAGAAGTCGAGGTTAGTGATTCTCATGAAGAACTACTTGATGCTTTTGAATCTCTAAATAATGAATACGAAAAGGCCTGCAATAGTAACAAAGAATTGAAAAAGAAAATAAAACTCCTTGAAAATGAAAATGCTTAATTATCGAAAAACAAGGAAGTTTCGATTGATCATACGAATTGCTTGGAAACCGAGAAAATTCTGAGAGAAGAATTGCACAAAACTCAGAAAGAGTTAAAACTCTATGTTAGAAAATTCTCATGTGGTAATGACAAATTTGAGCAACTATTATTTGGTCAAAATTTTCCCTTTCAAAACAAGGACTTGGGTATAATTCATTTCCAATGAAAAAGTCCTTAGAAATTACCACAAAAGATTCGAACACTTTAAAAATAGGAATTCCATCATGTCCAAAATGTTTAAAACCTGGACATACCGAAACTTACTGTCGAAACTCTAGACGTACTATAAGGGTTAAGCAAATTTGGGTACCAAAAGGGACCGTTGTTAAAAATCAAGTTTTTGTAACTAACTCCTCAGGACCCAAATTAGCCTGGGTACCTATAAAACAGAAGAAAATGATTTTTGTAGGTACAAGCAAGGAAGACAACATTATCAAATAAATGGTATGTTGATAGTGGATGTTCAAATCACATGAGTGGAAATGAACATCTCTTCACGGAGCTGAAAAAGGAAGATCGTGGCTGTGTTACCTTTGGCGACAATAAAAAGGGCCAAATAAAAGGGACAGGCAAAATTGGTAAGAAACCTTTACCTACTATTGAAAATGTTCTATTTGTTGATGGACTTTGCCATAATCTCCTAAGTGTTTCCCAACTGTGTGACACCGGTCTTAAATTAATTTTTGAAATTACGCATTGCACGGCAATGAGAAAAGACCAAATCGTTTTTATTGGATTACGTTATGGAAATATTTACATTGTTGATCTCCAAGATGAATCTTCTTTTAACGAAAAATGTCTACTTTCATATGATGAAAACGCCGTTATTTGGCACCGAAAATTGGGACATGCCTCTTTACCACTTCTTTCAAAATTGGCCAAAAATGATATTGTTCGTGGTCTACCAAAATTAAATTTTAGAAAAGATCACATTTGTGAGGCCTGTATTAAAGGTAAACATGCAAGAGGCTCGTTTAAACCAAAAATGGAAATTTCCACTAGTCGCATTCTTGAATTAATTCATATGGATTTAATTGGTCCTTCTCGACATGCCAGTCTAACAGGTAAACTTTATACTTTAGTTCTTGTCGATGATTTTTCAAGATTTACTTGGGTAAAATTCTTAGCTAATAAAGATGATGCTTTTAACGAGTTTGTTAAGTGGTGTAAGGTTACCCAGAAGGAAAAAGAATTACCAATTATCGCCATACGAACCGATCATGGTGGAGAATTTGATTCTAATCTCTTTGAAGATTGGTGCGATAAATATGGTATTGGGCACAACTTCTCGGCACCTCAGACACCTCAAAAAAATGGAGTTGTCGAGAGAAAAAATCGCTCTCTAGAAGAAATGAGTCGAACAATGCTCAATGAGTATGGTCTCCCTAAATATTTTTGGGCCGAAGCCGTTAACACTGCTTGTTATGTTATAAATCGTGTCCATCTCAGGAGAAATAAAATGATGACTCCCTATGAGATTTTTAAAGGTAAAAAGCCCAATTTATCTTATTTTCATCCTTTCGGTTGTAAAGTGTTTATCCATAATAATGGTAAGGATAATTTGGGTAAATTCGATTCTAAATCAGATATTGGAATATTTCTTGGTTATTCTACTAATAGTAAATCGTATCGTGTATTTAACTGTAGAAGAGGCTCGGTAGAAGAGTCCATTCATGTAAAATTTGATGATACAGTTTTACCCCCGAGAAAGGTTGTTTTTGATGATGATGCAGGTATGGTCCCAGCTAACGAAGTATCCGAAGTATCAAAGGATTTGGAGAAGCTCGACGTAAGCTCGGACAAGCAGGAGGAAAATACTTACAACCTTCCTAAAGATTGGGCAAACGTGAAAGACCATCCGATGGAACAAATTCTCAGAAAAATCGATCAAGGTGTACGAACTAGGAGGAATATAAATGATTGAATTAACAATATTGCATTTATTTCTCTTACAGAACCAAAGAATATCGATGAGGCCATAAATGATGAGAATTGGGTTATTGCTATGCAAGAAGAGCTAAACCAATTCGCAAGAAATAATGTTTGGGAATTAGTTCCGGCACCGGTAGACAAATCAATCATTGGCACCAAATGGGTTCATAAAATCAAAACCGATGATAATGGTCTCCCTATCAAAAATAAATCAAAGTTGGTCGCCCAAGGCTATAATCAAGAAGAAGGCTTGGATTATGAAGAAACATTCGCTCCTGTTGCTCGTCTTGAAGCTATTCGTCTTCTCTGTGCCTTTGCCGCATACAAGAAGATCAAACTCCATCAAATGGATGTAAAAAGTGCGTTCCTAAACGGAATCATTCAGGAAGAAGTATATGTCAGGCAACCGCCAGGTTTTGAAGACTATGATCATCCGGATCATGTGTACAAGCTCCACAAAGCTCTCTATGGATTAAAACAAGCTCCGAGAGCATGGTATGATCGCCTAAGCTCTTTTCTTATTTTTAATGGGTATAAAAGAGGTAATGTTGATAATACCCTATTCATTAAGATTTTAAGTGAAGATATGTTAATTTGTCAAATTTATGTGGACGATATTGTTTTTGGTGCAACTAACGAAACTCTGTCGAAAGAATACTCAAATATTATGAAGGGAGAGTTCGAAATGAGCATGATGGGAGAGTTGAAAAACTTTCTCGGACTCCAAATTAGGCAACTCAATGACGGAATATTCATTCACCAATCCAAGTACGTCAATGAGCTTCTAAAGAAATTTAAGATGGAAGATTGCAAAGGAATATCCACTCCTATGTCTTCCACTCTTAAACTCGATAAAAATGAAAAAGGTAAATCTGTTGACCAAAAACAGTATCGAGGTATGATCGGATCTTTACTTTACTTAACTGCATCTAGACCTGATATAATGTTTGCTACTTGTCTATGTGCTCGTTTTCAAGCAAACCCTAAAGAATCTCATCTTATTGCATGTAAACGAATTTTTCGATATTTAAAATATACTGCTGGTTTAGGCCTATGGTATCCATCTAGCATTGATTTTCAACTTTTTGCATATAGTGATTCCGACTTCGGTGGATGTAAAATTGATAGAAAAAGCACCACCGGAACTTGTCATTTTATGAGTTCATGTTTAATTTCATGGGGAAGTAAGAAACAGACTAGTGTCGCTACTTCCACAGCTGAAGCAGAATATGTGGCTGCGGGAAGTGCATGTGCACAAGTCCTTTGGATCAAAAATCAATTACTTGATTATGGCATCGAACTTAGAAATACTCCTATTTTTTGTGACAATACAAGTGCCATTAATTTAAGCAAAAACCCCATTTTGCATAGTAGGACAAAACACATCGAAATTCGTCACCATTTTATTCGTGACCATGTCCAAAACGGGAATGTTCGTCTCCAATTTGTTGGTACAAATGAACAATTGGCGGATATTTTTACAAAACCATTACCCGAAGAGGCTTTCAACTTTATTCGCATAAATTTAGGAATGGGACATGTTAATCACTTTTAAAATATTGCATACTCATCATAGTCACATTAAATGGTCATTTAAATCGGGACATCATCGAAAGGAAAAGACTATTCATTTGGTCCTGCTAGCGTACGGTAGAAGCGGCCCATTACGTACGTAATAGGACCTTACGTACGTTACATGGTGTTACGTTACGTACGTAACGAAACGCAGGTTTCAGTCCAGAAATCTCAGGTTTTCACGTTACGTACGTTGCATAAGGGATATAACGTACGTAACCCGTCGCTGACTCTAACATTTATAAACCCATTTCGACCGTCCCCTTTTCATTCCTTTCAATCCCTAGCGACGTCAACAAGAATTTCCTTCATAATCTACCTAAAACTTCAAGTTCATCCATCAAACCTTCACTTTTCGACCGATTCAATCTTCATGGCATCCAGAACCGGAAAGAAGAGAAGAGGAGAAACCTCCCAATCATCCTCCACGGCTTCCGGCCATCCATCTTTTCGGAATGCTCAAGCCATGAAAGTTTTCAACGAAATCCTTATCGACGAAGAGGTAACTCCGAGTCACCACTTTGATTTCGAATCTCTGAACTGTGCTGGTATTGCTATCGAAGAATTCTTCGATATGCTTGGGATAAATCGGTTCGTTAGTCTTGCTCGACCAATATATGTGGACTGTGTAAAAGAGTTTTATGCAAAATTTTTTGTCACGTATGATGCCGACGGACTTGCAATAGTTAACTCTCTTGTGCGTGGTAAACCAATATCCTTTGATGCCGCGAAACTTTCGGAGATTTTCGGTCTCCCTAATGAGGGTTTTCGATGTAAAGGAGAATTTGCTCCTCCAGAAGAAGTCATTGACGGCTTCTCCGATGATGAAAGCTATGGTGTTCATGAGTCCAAAGTCCGTGATTTTTTGTCGGACAAAGCAGTTCTAAGTGTTCATTCCGGGCGTTTTGAAAATAATGACTTTGGGATAAACATCCGCTTGATTCACGATGCTATCACTCGTTGTCTTATGCCTAAAGTTAATGCTCAGCATCGACTTGTGAATATCGATATGGAGATCATTTATCATGTGTGGAAGGATCACCAAGTCAACTTTGCGTCTATTGTGCTAAAATGGTTCGTGGAAAAAGGTCAAATTTTCCACAAAAAGAGCTACGCGAAAGTTGATCGACAGAGAAAATCGGGAATGCCATTTGGATCAATCTTAACTGAAATTTTTGAGAAAGAAGGAGTTGATTTGTCTGGGGTTCATGGGCTTCCGATTCCTAGGGGGAGCCTCGTCACCGAAGGGACGTTACGGACGATGAGGTATCTGCGCACGAGAAATCGTGGATGGATATACTTTGCGTATATCAAGGATGATGATCGGCTTATAGATGGGGGTGCTCTTCCGAGACCGGAGGAGAGAATCACATCTAGGGGGATCGAGCATACTAGACCTCGTCCGTCATCTCAGCTTGGTTCCTCCCGTCCTCGTCCGGAATCTTCTTCATCCCAGATGGCGTCTCGAATGGATAGGCTCGAGAAAGATATGAGTGAAATCAAGATTATGGTCAAGAACATCTTCACGCATTTTGGAATACCGCCGACAAATCCGGATGAGGACCTTGACTAGTCGGGCTATCTTTCTCATGATGATGTTTCCTGTTAAATGACCAAACATTTCATACTCATGTTTATGTTTTCGACTGTAATGAATATCTCTGTTTTTATGCATCATTTTGGTTAATCATTGACTTGGATTCTATTGTTTATTATGCGTATCATTGATTTCTCTTGCAGGATTTCTCAACTTTTTGTTAATGACAAAAAGGGGGAGAATAATATATATTCGTATTCGTTTTTGAAATCACCTTTTTTAACCCGTGCTCGTGTTCAGGGGGAGCCTTTTAATTTCTACAATGCTCATGTTTTTCAAAAAAAAAAAAAAAAAAAACGAACATTCGTAAATTTTGTCATCATCAAAAAGGGGGAGATTGTTGGAACAATATTTTTCTTAGATCATTTTGATGATGTGTTATTAAAACCAAAATTTACTTAAAACATATTTTTCCTTTAATTAACGTACGTAAGGCAAACCATATTAACGTACGTAACATTCACAGTTATCTGCAAGATTTTTAGAACAGTTAACGTACGTAACTCGTCTATTATAACGTACGTAACACTCATTGTTTTCGTAAGTTTTTTTGTACAGGTAACGTACGTAACCGGAGTTATATAACGTACGTAATGCTTGAATTATTATGACCGTTGGAAAAGCCACTAGCCGTTGCAACAAGTCGTCTCACTCAACGGATCTTTGACCATAATATTACGTACGTAACCATAAGGTTCATAACGTACGTAACGCATTTTATCATATCTCACTGGACAGTTTCCTCACTTTCGTTACGGGCGCTAATCGGATCACATAATGTACGTAACGTTCCTAACGTACGTAACCTTCAGCATATAACGTACGTAATCAGTTAAACTGTTCCAACGGGAATATGAGCCCAAGAAGGCTATAAATAGACCATTTCATGGAGATTGAAGACACACAAGTATTCTGAGCCTACTAGCATTCTCAAGCAATATCAAGCAAACATTTTGAGAGATATACTTATTCTAGATTGTGATACGAGAAGATTTGTTCTATAATTTCCAATCTTCATTCTTGTATCTAAGAGCGATATATCGTGAAAGTCGAGTTCCTACTCGCATTTATTTCGTGTAAAGGTTATCTTGTACCCAGAAAAACAAGAGTGTTTTAGTGAGGTTGTTCTTGAGCCCGGAAATCAAGAAGTTGTAAGAAGTTGGCACTAAACTAGAAAGTGCAATTCCAAGTTCTAAGAAAAGTCCTAGTGGATAAAACTAGGTAGGGGACGTAGGCTTCGTTAATAGCCGAACCTCTCGAACAATTCCTTGTGTTCTTTCTTTTCCTTACTTTTATTACTCCGATATTTTTGCTTCCGCACAAAAAGAGTACAATACTCTTATCCGCACTATTCAACCCCCCTTCTAGTGGCGGTACCGATCTAACAGATGCAGCACGGCAAGACCATTGCCTTTGCGTCGAGACAGTTGAGGCCGTATGAGCTTAACTACCCTACTCATGATTTGGAGTTAGCGGCAGTTGTTTTTGCGCTCAAGATCTGGCGTCACTATCTTTTTGGCTCTACATGTCAGATTTTTACCGATCATAAGAGCCTGAAATACATATTTACTCAGCGGGAGTTGAATATGAGGCAGAGGAGGTGGTTAGAGCTGATTAAGGATTATGACCTCGAAATCCTTTATCATCCAAGCAAGGTGAACGTCGTGGCCGACGCCTTGAGTCGGAAACCGATTGCGTTGCGAATGCTTGAGGTCCTTACGTCTCAGTCTGAGCTTCGGCGGGCTTTGATCGAGTTAGATGTTGAGGTTTTGTTGCCTGGAGCTATCGGGAAACTTTGTGCTTTAGAGATTTCGTCGTCTTTGATCGATGAAATTAAGCTGAAGCAATTAGAGGATCCGATGATTACTCAAATCCGAGAGAACGTTCTTAAGGGAAAGTCTCCTGGGTTTGTGATTCACGAAGATGGTGTTTTGAGATTTTGGAGTCGGCTTTGTGTGTCGAACGACTCAGAGTTGAGACAGAGTATTTTGCGTAAGGCACATGCTACACCTTATTCCGTTCATCTTGGTTCGAGTAAGATGTACAAGGACCTGAGGAGGAATTTCTGGTGGAATGATATGAAGGAGGAGGTCGCACAGTTTGTAGCGAGATGTTTGACTTGTCAGCAGGTCAAAATCGAGCATCAGCGACCGGTCGGGTGATTTCCGAGAAACGACTGAGGCATAAAACCATCCCTTTGGTCAAGGTGCAGTGGTCGAGACACGGTATCGAGGAGGCAACTTGGGAAACCGAGGATAGCATGCGTGCTAAGTACCCTGAGTTGTTTGTTTCTTAAGTTTCGGGACGAAACTTATTTTTAGAGGGGTAGAATGTAATATCCGCATTTTTCTTTCCCTCGTATTTTCCTTTTCGGCGTATTTCCCAATAGTAGTGACCCTCGTGTATCTTTTAGTGTATCTTTCCTACTATCTATTTGTAACACCCCAAACTAGGCGGATATTACAGTGTCGTGGATCCCCGACTAAGACCCACCAGGCGAATGAAAATGAATGAATTACACAGGGTAAATGTAGTACCGAACCACATTACAACATTAATTACTCCGATGAGGAGTTTCATACAACACACCCAAGATATTATAGAATACATGTATATTTTATATGGAGATAAAATAAACAACACTGAGTGAAATGAATATTCAAATGAAAGTCTGCAGCGGAAATCAAAGGAGAACAATATGAATAACTGAATGATCGGGGCCCCCTACTAGTATCACTGGGACTCCTCGCCGTCACCATGCTCTCCCCGTGCTTTAGCCTTGCCATGACCTGAAAAATAATATCCCCCAACGGGGTCAGTTACACAGAACAACAATCCTCAAGAGTTGAAAATACACAATCATGAGTTATCTTTAATTATGAAATATCCCGTCGAAACATACACAATCAAACATGCTATATGAATCAACTAACAGTACGGCTCAAAGGAATGGCGCCACACTACGTCCGGGATGGAAATGTGTCCGTGCACAAGCCACCAACGAGTATCGATCGAATACCCATGTGGTCTTGTACCTAATCAGTCTCACGAAGCCATCAACTCGTGTGCACAGTCCAATGTGAGGCCACCAACCAACACACGACTATAATGTGCCCGACATGAAAATCCTACACATACCAACCGGCACACCAGTGTGACCCGGAATGCCACAATATGACAAAAGTGACAACGAAAATGAATAATGACTCACCAATATTAAATGATGGTGAAATGAATGACAGCTCAATGAAATGATTGGAACCGTCGTTCCTCATGAATGAAGTAATTAAGTGACAATTACAAGTTTTGAAACGGTTAGTACCTTATGAATGAATTATGATTATGAATGAATAACAACGAAAGGAATGAATGTCCTTTTAACCGAGTAAGAATTAACTTACTCAACCGATGAAGAATGTCCGTCCACGAACAACGTCCTAAATGAAATGTCGGTCGTTCGAACAACCTTGAATAACACAATTACCAATAATCCGATCATTACGCAAATCAAAACGATCATAATCGACTTAAACATCGATAAAACAATATTCGAACTCGAATATATCGAAACCAACTCCAAGATGAGCAAACCATCAACATTTTCAATGATATCAATAATCCCATAGGAATCCACAATCCAAGATTACAACAACGACAATCGGAAATCCCCAAATTAACCGAAGTCAACCCCAAGGGTTCTTGATATAAATCCCCAAAATAGCCATTAAATCCGTGGGAATATATTTATCCAAGATAGATAATCCATATCTAACATATTCCAATAACAATCCAAGCTTACACGAAGAAATCGAAAGGAAAAACCCAAAAATCCGAGATTATAGATCCAAGAGATTAATACCTTTGATTTGATGTGATGAAGATGATGAAATGATGATTAATTCCGAATGATGAGCTTGAAGATGATGATTGATGATTACACCTCGAAGAATCCTCTCCAAAACGCCCGAAATCGCCCACAACCACCGAAGGAGTGAAATGAGATGAAGAAATGACGAAATGGACTGCACTGTCCTATTTATATTCACTCCAGTTTAGCGTGTGCTAGCTCTTGTGCGTAGCGTGCGCTAACGGGTATTTTGGGTAGTCCAGTACCCACTGTCCGGAAACGGTAGCGCGCGCTACGTACCATTTTGTAGCGTGCGCTACGGCTATGCACTTAGCGTGCGCTAACCCCAAACTGTTAGCGTGCGCTAACGAATTATATGATGCCCAGTACTGGAGTCCAGAACCTTCTGTCCTCTGATCTGATCTCGGTAGCATGCGCTACAACCAACGATTAGCGTGCGCTACTACACCGTTTGCGTACGCTAAAAATCTCTCTTAGCGTACGCTATGAATAAATTCCATTCAGTCCAGTAGCCACTGGACTCAACCTGATCCGACCTTAGCGCGCGCTACACCGACTGCATAGCGTGTGCTACCCGGCTCACTAGCGCGCGCTACTTACCATTCGTAGCGTGCGCTACCTACAATCCCAACTGCAGTCCAGTGCCTTCTGGACTGCCTGCTCAACTACACTAGCGTGCGCTACCAGTACTCAATTAGCGCACGCTAAAAAGAGTACGTAGCGTGCGCTACTCCTCACACACAGCACACTATGAAATGACAATGATGGTAAACACCGCACGATTCTCCAATTAGATTGATGATGAATGACGATTGATACACGATAAAATTATTCTGAACGGTGAACACAATGATTGAATATGAGTGACTAATGATCATTAATGAGTGAAATATACTGAGTGACAATTACTGAACGATAAACACTGAATGATAATGACTGAATTACAACCGGGTATTACATACACCCCCCTTAAAAGAGTTTCGTCCCCGAAACTAAGGGTCAAACAACTCGGGATAACTCTCCCGCATACTATCCTCGGTTTCCCAAGTAGCCTCTTCGACTCCATGTCTAGACCACTGAATTTTAACCAAAGGAATCGTCTTATTTCTCAACTGTTTGATTCGCCGCTCTAAAACTCGTATAGGACGCTCCTCATATGAATGATCATCGGCGATCTCGATTTCATCAAACTGAAGTATGTGACTCGGGTCGGCAACATACTTCCGCAACTGGGAGACGTGAAACACATTATGAATTCGGTTCAACGCCAGAGGTAAAGCCAATCGATAAGCTAACTCGCTTACTCGATCCAAAATCTCAAACGGTCCAATGAATCTCGGACTCAACTTTCCCCTCTTCCCAAAACGGAAGATACCACGACTCGGGGATACCTTGACCAGAACATGGTCACCCGTCTCAAACTGTAACGGTCGACGACGATTATCTGCATAAGATTTCTGTCGACTTTGAGCGGTCAACAAACGACTCCTGATCAAAGCTACATTCTCACGGGCGGCTATAAGCATATCGGTCTCGGTGCCGATTGATTCTGATAAGTCATCCCAACACAAAGGAGATCGACAACGACGACCGTACAAGGCCTCGTAAGGTGCCATCTTAATCGAAGAATGCCAACTATTATTGTACGTGAACTCGATCAACGGTAGTTGGGCTTCCCAATCATCTTTCCAATCGAGGACGCATGCCCTCAACATGTCCTCTAAGGTCTGAATAGTCCTCTCTGATTGTCCGTCGTACTGAGGATGAAAAGCGGTACTGAGATTAAGCTGAGTTCCCATAGCACGATGAACTGATTTCCAAATATGAGACACAAATCGTCCGTCACGATCGGAAACGATACTTTTAGGAGTACCGTGCAATCTCACTATCTCCTTGATAAATAACTGGGCAAGTCTCTCGGACCCCACGTATCCTTAATCTCAAGGAAATGAGCTGATCTAGTTAAGCGATCCACAATCACCCAGATTGTGTTCATGCCACGATGACTCGTCGGAAAACTCGTGATGAAGTCCATAGAAATATCCTCCCACTTCCACTCTGGAATAGGGAGAGGTTTTAGCATACCCGCCGGTCGCTGATGTTCAATCTTGACTTGTTGACAGGTTAAGCATCTCGAAACAAATTCTGCGACTTCTCGCTTCATATTACTCCACCAGTAATTTTGTTTCAAGTCCTTATACATCTTACTAGACCCCGGATGAACAGAATAAGGGGTAGCATGAGCTTCTTTCAAAATCGAGTTTTTCAACTCGTCATTCGCCGGTACGCACAACCGATTCTTAAAACGCAGAAGTCCATCCTAGTGAACCACAAATCCGGGGGCTTTCCCCTGAGTCACATCCTCTCGAATGCGTAACAAAAATGGGTCCACACCCTGATTCTCTCTGATTGCCTCCTCAAGTGAGGATGAAATCTCTAGCATACAAAGCTGTCCCGAAACTCGATGAAGCCAGACCTCAATCTCGGGTCTAAGGAATTCCTGCTGAAGCTCCTTCTGAGCTGTTAAACGAGCAAGCATCTGCTCCTGAATGGACTTACGGCTTAAGGCGTCGGCGACAACGTTCACCTTGCCCGGGTGGTAAAGGATCTCGATATCATAATCTTTGATCAGTTCCAACCACCGTCTCTGTCGCATATTTAACTCCTTCTGAGTAAATATATACTTTAAACTCTTATGATCGGTGAATATCTGACAGGTAACGACATAAAGGTAATGACGCCAAATCTTCAATGCGAACACCACGGCTGCTAGCTCCAGGTCGTGGGTCGGATAATTAACCTCGTAAGGTCTCAATTGCCGTGAAGCATAAGCAATAACTTTCCCGTTCTGCATGAGTACACATCCGAGACCCTGTCCGGACGCATCACTATAAACCACAAATCCCTCCGTCCCTTGCGGTAAAGAAAGGACAGGTGCTGAAGTTAACCGGCTCTTGAGTTCCTCAAAACTCTGTTGACACGCGTCGGACCACGTGTATTTCTTATCCTTCCGTAAAACGTTCGTCATGGGTTGAGCGATTTTAGAAAATCCCTCCACAAATCGCCTATAATATCCCGCTAATCCGAGGAAACTTCGGATTTCCTTAACATTCTTCGGAGGTAGCCAATCTCGAATAGCCTCCGTCTTCTGAGGATCGACAAGAACTCCGTCTGATGAAATTACGTGTCCTAGAAACGTCACTTCGGACGTCCAGAACTCACATTTGGAAAAGTATCCATAAAGTTGTTCTCGTCTCAACACGTCGAGAACTTGGTGAAGGTGAGACTCGTGTTCCTCCCGGTCACGAGAATAAATCAAAATGTCATCAATGAAGACAACCACGAACTGATCCAGATAGTCGATGAAAACCCGATTCATTAATTCCATGAATACCGCAGGTGCATTAGTCAACCCAAACGGCATAACCACAAACTCGTAATGACCATAGCGTGTTCGAAACGCCGTCCTCGCGATATCCGACTCTCGAATCCGCAACTGATGATATCCAGATCTTAAGTCGATCTTGGAAAATACTGAAGCTCCCTGAAGTTGATCTAAGAGGTCATCAATACGGGGTAAAGGATACTTATTCTTGATCGTTACCCGGTTCAATTCCCAGTAATCAATACACAAGCGGAACGAACCATCCTTCTTCTTGACAAATAACACTGGTGCTCCCCACGGGGACGCACTCGGTCGAATATAACCCTTCTCGAACTACTCCTCAAGTTGGTTCTTTAATTCTTGCATTTCGGTTGGGGCCATCCGGTACGGTGCCTTCGATATCGGGGACGTACCGGGCTCCAACTCAATCGTGAATTCCACATCTCTCTGTGGAGGCAAACCAGGTAACTCGTCTGGAAAAACATCGGCATATTCCCTCACTACCGGAATATCCGTCAACATTACTGATGATTTCTCGGTTTTGGTCAATAGCACCAATAACCAACATACCCCTAACTGAGTAATCTCACTGCTTTCATCAAATTAATGATTTTACCAGAACAGCCGGGATTACCTCCCTGAAAAACATATTCAACCCATCGTCTGAAATGATAGTGACCATACGCTTATGGACACTAATGATGGCATCATGACGATCCATCCAGTCAATACCCAGAATGACGTCGTCTCTCGGTAAATCTACCACGATTAGGTCTGCTAGCCATACACGACCATGAAGCTGAATCGGACAGTTCTGAATCTCACGATTTCCGATAATTCGTCTACCATCAGGTAGACCAATGACATAAGGCTCACAACTAGTAGCACTACCCAGACGTAGTCTACTCAAACATGACTCGGAAATGAATGAATGCGATGCACCAGTATCAAAAAGGGTACACACAGGATGGGATAGAATATCGAGTGTACCTGAGATCATTCGGGCCTTTGGATCGTTGGTCTTCTTCATCTCGTAAATTCGGGGCTTGCCGGCCCCCGAGCCGGACGCTCCCGTCTGATAGCTCTTGGCTCTGCCTTTAGCTCATGTCGTCTTGAACAACGCTGACTGAGTGGCCTGATTCTGCACCGCTGAATGTCCTGGGGCCTGACATGACGCCGGAGTGGGTTTAGAGTCCCTTCGGCAAAAACGGGCCCTATGCCCAGCAATCCCACAGTTGTGGCACGTGACAGTCTACTTCGGACATTTGGTGCTGAAATGATCCTGTTCTTCACAGTTGAAACAGGTGATGGCCGAACTGGCCACTCGTGACTGAGATTCTGTGGGTCTAGGCGCCATAGGAGGTCGCTCAGAAAAAGTAGAGCCCGCACGTGGTTTCTTGAAAGTGGCCTGACTGCCGTCAGACTGATTACGGTTCTTAGACTTCTTGCCAGCTGATGAGGGTTGTTGCTTAGCAATTTCCTTAGCAGTAAGCTCGTAAGTGAGAGCTTTCTCAATGAACTCGGCCAGAGTGGTACAATTATGATTAAGCAACTGTAGTCTCATACGGGGTTTTAGCCTCTTGCTGAAATACTTAATCTTATCTGCCTCGGAATGAATGATAGATGAGGCGAACGGAAAAAGTTCCTGAAATTTTTTAGCGGTGGAAAGAACATCATCGTCCGCTGAGAGGTCGGGAGTGAGTAATTCCGACAAATTAGCCTCCCTGAGTGTGGCTGGATAATACCTCTCCATCATGAGAGTTTTGAACTGATCCCAAGTATATGATCCGTCGGTGGGCTTCAACGATAACCACCATGAATGAGCGCTCTTACCAAGATAGTAGGCCGCAACTGAAACTTTATGCCCTTCAGGGCAATCCACCATAGCAAATAACTTCTCGAAATGCTCAAGCCAATGAACAATATCCGCCGGCTTAGATGAGCCCTCGAAGGTAGGTGGTCGCTGGCGAGAGATATCGCCAATGATACTGCTTACACCCCTCTCTTGCCTATGAGGTGGCGGCGGAGGAGCCTGTTGATTTTGAGTAGTGGAGTTATGCATCGTCTCCATTAGCTGTGCCATCTGGGTCATTTGAGCCATCATGCCCTGCATAAAAGCGAGTGGGTCGACCCGGACACCTTCTGACTGAGCCGTGTCCCGGGTACAACTCCCCGATAGTGAATGATCGCGTCCAGGTGAATGAGTGGCAGCGTCGCTGCTCGATGAATTAGCATTATTTCTCGCGTTTGTACGTGTATTCACACGAGCTCTCGGGATTCGGCCCGCTCCACGGCCTCGTCCTCCACGTCCTCTTCTTGCCCTCTCCATACTGAAGTAGGAAAGTCACATGATGATTATATTCCCCGCATGAATATCACGTTATGATTATGACATGAGATGATGAAAATGAGCATACACACTCTAACACAGTGATTACATGAATGATTAACTGAGGTGACATGATTATCTGATGAAATTATTGAAATGATTATCTTGAACAAGTTAACAAGATTAATGATATGATCTTCAAGATCAACAACTGAGTAATGGAATGAATTGAGTGATTAATGAGTTAACATTATCGACTTGATCACAATTGAAAATGATGAATGAGGATTGTTAACTGATGAATTATGAATGAATGATTATTGTCAGAAATTATACCATGGCATTAGAAATCTTACAGTTCTTGGTCTGATTGGCTCGGCATTTGCACAGGTCACACATGACACGAAAGTCCAATGATACTAGTCTGATGAACGATGATTTCAAATGAGACATGACTCGGAAGGTAGTATTCAAAACCACTCTCTGATACCAACTCTGTAACACCCCAAACTAGGCGGATATTACAGTGCCGTGGATCCCCGACTAGGACCCACCAGGCGAATGAAAATGAATGAATTACACAGGGTAAATGTAGTACCGAACCACATTACAACATTAATTACTCCGATGAGGATTTTCATACAACACACCCAAGATATTACAGAATACATGTATATTTTATATGGAGATAAAATATACAACACTGAGTGAAATGAATATTCAAATGAAAGTATGCACCGGAAATTAAAGGACAACAACATGAATAACTGAAAGATCGGGGCCCCCTACTAGTATCACTGGGACTCCTCGCCGTCACCGTGCTCTCCACGTGCTTTAGCCTTGCCATGACCTGAAAAACAATATCCCCCAACGGGGTCAGTTACACAGAACAACAATCCTCAAGAGTTGAAAATACACAATCATGAGTTTTCTTTAATTATGAAATATCCCGTCGAAACATACGCAATCAAACATGCTATATGAATCAACTAACAGTACGGCTCAAAGGAATGGCGCCACACTACGTGCGGGATGGAAATGTGTCCGTGCACAAGCCACCAACGAGTATCGATCGAATACCCGTGTGGTCTTGTACCTAATCAGTCTCACGAAGCCATCAACTCGTGTGCACAGTCCAATGTGAGGCCACCAACCAACACACGACTATAATGTGCCCGACATGAAAATCCAACACATACCAACCGGCATGCCAGTGTGACCCGGAATGCCACAATATGACAAAAGTGACAACGAAAATGAATAATGACTCACCAAGATTAAATGATGGTGAAATGAATGACAGCTCAATGAAATGATTGGAACCGTCGTTCCTCGTGAATGAAGTAATTAAGTGACAATTACAAGTTTTGAAACGGTTAGTACCGTATGAATGAATTATGATTATGAATGAACAACAACGAAAGGAATGAATGTCCTTTTAACCGAGTAAGAATTAACTTACTCAACCGATGAAGAATGTCCGTCCACGAACAACGTCCTAAATGAAATGTCAGTCGTTCGAACAACCTTGAATAACACAATTACTAATAATCCGATCATTACTCAAATCAAAACGATCATAATCGACTTAAACGTCGATACAACAATATTCGAACTCGAATATATCGAAACCAACGCCAAGATGAGTATTTCAAACCATCAACACTTTCAATGATATCAATAATCCCACAGGAATCTACAATCCAAGATTACAACAACGACAATCGGAAATCCCCAAATTAACCGAAGTCAACCCCAAGGGTTCTTGATATAAATCCCCAAAATAGCCATTAAATCCGTGGGAATATATTTATCCAAGATAGATAATCCATATCTAACATATTCCAATAACAATCCAAGCTTACACGAAGTAATCGAAAGGAAAAACCCAAAAATCCGAGATTATAGATCCAAGAGATTAATACCTTTGATTTGAAGTGATGAAGATGATGAAATGATGATTAATTACGAATGATGAGCTTGAAGATGATGATTGATGATTACACCTCGAAGAATCCTCTCCAAAATGCCCGAAATCGCCCACAACCACCGAAAGAGTGAAATGAGATGAAGAAATGACGAAATGGACTGCACTGTCCTATTTATATTCACTCCAGTTTAGCGTGCGCTAGCTCTTGTGCGTAGCGTGCGCTAACGGGTATTTTGGGTAGTCCAGTACCCACTGTCCGGAAACGGTAGCGCGTGCTACGTACCATTTTGTAGCGTGCGCTACGGCTATGCACTTAGCGTGCGCTAACCCCAAACTGTTAGCGTGCGCTAACGAATTATATGATGCCCAGTACTGGAGTCCAGAACCTTCTGTCCTCTGATCTGATCTCGGTAGCGTGCGCTACAACCAACGATTAGCGTGCGCTACTACACCGTTTGCGTACGCTAAAAATCTCTCTTAGCGTGCGCTATGAATAAATTCAATTCAGTCCAGTAGCCACTGGACTCAACCTGATCCGACCTTAGCGCGCGCTACACCGACTGCATAGCGTGCGCTACCCGGCTCACTAGCGCGCGCTACTTACCATTCGTAGCGTGCGCTACCTACAATCCCAACTGCAGTCCAGTGCCTTCTGGACTGCCTGCTCAACTACACTAGCGTGCGCTAGTGTTGAGAGGTGGCGTGCGCTACCAGTACTCAATTAGCGCACGCTAAAAAGAGTACGTAGCGTGCGCTACTCCTCACACACAGCACATTATGAAATGACAATGATGGTAAACACCGCACGATTCTCCAATTAGATTGATGATGAATGGCGATTGATACACGATAAAATTATTCTGAATGGTGAACACAATGATTGAATATGAGTGACGAGTGAAATATACTGAGTGACAATTACTGAACGATAAACACTGAATGATAATGACTGGATTACAACCGGGTATTACACTATTGATTTGATTCCCGTTATTGTTGTGCGGAACCGCCGTTTCGGGGTTGCCGTGGATCCATTTTACGTTATGATGCCTGTTGAGATGTTCCGTTTGGTGCTTCGTTCACATTCCGTTATTTTGGACCATTCATATTTAGTAACCTAGCGCACGCTATATTTTCTGCATAGCGCACGCTAGGGGTCACTTAGTAGCGCACGCTACGACTGTTTCGTATCGTGCGCTAGAGGGCAAGCCCTGGGAGTGGCAGTGCTGATTCCAGTCCTCTGGACTGGTGGATTAGCATACGCTACATAGCCTAGCGCACGCTAATGTTGGGAGTTAGCGCACGCTGAGATGCCCGGTAGCGTGCGCTAGTGCGGATGTCCAGTACTGGACAGTTTGCCACTGGACTCTACTGATGCCCCGAGTAGCGCACGCTATTGGTCGATAGCGCGTGCTACCGATACACTTTAGCGCACGCTAAGTTTGGTCGATAGCGCACGCTAACCGGATCAGGTGTGTACTGACAGTTGCTTTTGGACTCGGCTGATGTCCAGGTAGCGCACGCTATTGGTCGATAGCACGCGCTACCGAGAGGTTATTAGCGCACGCTACGTTTGGAGCAACAAGACGCTAACGGCTTAAGTCGCTCTTTGGGTGGACGCTAATCGCTTTGGCTGTAATTTTATCCCGTTAGCGCACGCTAACCTTGAGGATTAGCGCGCGCTAACACTCCCTGGCTATATAAACCAGGGAGTTGACCCAGATGAGCAGATTATTTTCATTTCTTCTCCTCTCCGCGACGCAGAGTTCCTCCAGGCGATTTCCGAGCGATCCTTCCCTTCGATTATTTTAGGCATCCTCTACCTTGAGTTTTTGAAATAGATTAACAACACCTACTTGTGTCCTTCATCATCAATCCAAGGTAAATCTCTTAGAACCCTACTTTTGGGCGATTTGGGGGTTTTGGGATTTTCTTCCGATCCGTTCCGTTTTGTTGGTGGATTCATGATGAATATGATTAATCTAGTTGGTATTCTTAGTTTCCCTACGGATTCATGGTATATTTCGTAGATTTTGAGGAATCGAGAGGGTTTGGTTGTAGTCCACCCTCGTTGTTGTTTATATACGAATATACATGAATCGTAGGCGGGTTTTCGGGTGTATTCCAATTCCGTATTCATTTATAAATGGTTGTGATTGTATTCTTTGAATCGTTAGGTTCGGTTTCGTTGGTTCCCAGCGTTCGTTGGTAACTTTCCTTTCCGTTCGTTGCTTCGTCAATTATTCAAGGCAAGTAATTCTTGGAAACCTTTATGCTTAACGTGGAATGGTAATGTATATTGTGTGTGCTTTACTCACCTCGAGAGGGTCCGACGGGGCCTCGAGGGAATCTATGGCTTCGTCCTGGATTCATGAGTTTGATTCGCTAGCCAGCTCGGGAGGGTCCTTAGAGGCCTCGAGTGGGATTCGTGGCTTCATCCCGGTCCTAGGTGACATGTGGATGCTTGATTTGTTTTATGAATGTGGCCAGCTCGGGAGGGTCCTTAGAGGCCTCGAGTGGGATTCGTAGCTTCGTCCCGGTCCTAGGTAAATTAATTGTGATTGTTTGTTTCCGGAAAAGACATGTCTGGTTTTGGTTTTTGAAATGATATTGGTGCCTGTACTATGAAATGTGTAAGCGATTGGTTTGCCTTGATTACTTATATTAGCGTAATTGCTAACCCCTCCGGGGACCCGTTATGGGGAAATTCTTGTTATAGATTTCAGGTTATGATCATCCGGACGAGCGAGCGCTGGGACAGTACGAGGATGGTGGCCAGGGTCGTTGACATGTGCACTTGGGTCTATTTATTTCTTTTGTCCACTTCGATATGGTTGTTCCCTATATTTATAAACTGATAGACTGTACTCGCGAGTAGTTAGGCTTTTCAAATTCAAACTCCGTGTTGTATTATCTTAAATTGCTACACTGTCGATTGTTACTCATTTAGTCGGTTGTTGCGGGTGTATTTTCATGTGATGTACTATTTGATGGCGTTTCCTCGCTAACCGAAATGGTTAGTCGAGGGGTGTTCGCTGTTGTAGCCTGGTGGGTCCCATGTAGGGGTCCACGGCGCTGTAATATACTCTGAATATCTCGGGGTGTTACACTCGGCCCGCCATGAAGATGGCGACCCTCGACGGTGTACGTTGAGATGGGGGTAGTGGCACGTCGCATTGTCCGGGATCATCATGTTAGATGATGTGCCCTGAGGACGTGCGATCGTGTCTACTGATTATTTTGGAGGGTCCTTCGGCTACGCCGACCTCGTATTTAAACGAAGGGCGGGCGATCTCAGCCCGAAGGAACCTTGCAAGGGTGAAGCTGTAGGTTCCATCGACCTCCAGGACCATGGCTGTATTGATTTTACTCCGGATCGTCAAGATCAACGATTCGTCGGTGGCACGCGATATGCCTGGTGGGGCGATCGCCAGAATAGATGGGATAGGAAAAAATCTCATTATATTCCTTGTACATCATTGAACTTGAATATAAATTTTTCACTGATAGTATTTTTTTCACATGCACGACGTTCCAGGGGTATTGATCCGGAGTACCGTCAAGATGTTCCAGTTCGTAGGCTCCTTTAGTTAGCCATCTGGATACCCTGAAGGGGCCTTCCCAGTTCGGACCAAAAACGCCTGTGTGGGTTTGAATCTTCTTGAGGACGAGATCGCCCACTTGGAATTTTCTTTCTTTGATCTTTGAATTGAAGAACTTCTCGGCTCTCCTTTTGTGGATCGTGTTCTTCATTTCTGAGGTCATCCGTCGTTCTTCGAGCATGTCGAGGTCGATCCGCCGGGCCACATCGTTGTCTTTCGTCATCTCTTGTTCGGTTCGATGGCTGAGTACGGCGATCTCTGAAGGGATCACCGCTTCTGTTCCGAAGGCGAGGGCGAATGGGGTTTCGCCGGTTGAATTCCGGGTCGTCGTTCGATAAGACCACAAAACGTGTGGAAGCTCGCTCGCCCATCGCCCTAGCTTGGATTCGAGCCGTGCTTTAATCGTGTGTTTGAGGATCTTATTCACTGCCTCTACCTGCCCGTTCGTCTGAGGGTGATAGGGCGCTGAGAATAACCTTTTGATTCCCCACTTTTCACAGAATTGCATGACTTCTAGGCCGTCGAATTGTTTTCAATTGTCGGAGATGATGGCCTGGGGCAGACCGAATCGGCATATGATGTTTTTCCAGATAAACTTGATCACCTGTTCCTGGCCGATCTTATTTAGTGGCTCGGCCTCTGCCCACTTGGTGAAATAGTCGACCCCTACGATAGCAAACTTACAGCCCCACAGGCCGTTGGCGAGGGGCCAATAAGGTCGATGCCCCATTGCGCGAATGGCCAAGGGTGTACATGGAGGTGGTGTTCGGGGAGAGTTTGATGTTTGGGCCCATAATCTGACCCCTGTGACATGATCTGGCATAGGCGATCGCATCCTTCTGAAGTGATGGCCAGAAGAAACCTTGCCTGGTTGTCTTATGGATGAGAGCTCGCCCGCCCGCATGGTTTCCGCAAATCCCGTCATGGATCTCGGCTAAAACGAGCCGACCTTTCTCCGGTGTAATACACTTGAGGAGGGGAAGGCTGAAGGCTCGTTTGTAAAGCTGGTCGTCCAATAGGGTATATCTGGTCGCATGGAGCTAGAGTTGGCGAGATTTAACACGGTCGTCAGGGACCGTTCCGTCCTTTAAGTATTTGGTGAACGGAGTCATCCAGTTCTCCTTGGCCCTTGATCGCTGTGCGAGGAGCGTATGTGATACCGTATTGGGCGATCTCCAACGACCACTTGAGGAGTCGCCCGTTAGTGTCTGGTCGGTGTAGGACTTGCCTTAGAGGCAGAGTTGTTAGGACTTCCACTTGGTGATCGAAGAAATAAGCCCTCAGCTTACGAACACTCATAACAAGGGCATAGGCGATCTTCTCCAATGGCGTATAGCATGTCTCAGCATCGTGGAGCGCCTGGCTAACATAGTAGATTGGCAAGTGGGCTTGTCCCTCCGCTCGCACCAGAACGGCACTCAGCGCGACCTCCGAGGCTGCTAGGTAAAGGAATAATTTTTCACCGGGGATCGACTTTGCCAGGATCTGGGGATTAGATAGATATTCCTTTATCTTGGCGAACGCTATCTGGATTTCCTTCGTCCATGCGAACTTCTTGTTCTTGATGGTTGTGAAGAAAGGCTTGCTTTTATCGCCAAGCCGTGATATGAAACGGTTGAGGGCGGCTAGACAACCTGTGAGGCGTTGCACCTGCTTGATGTTTCGTGGTTCCTGCATGTCAAGGATTGCCTGTATCTTGGTGGGGTTTGCCTCGATCCCCCTTTGGCTCACAATGTGCCCCAGGAATTTCCCGGAGCCCACCCCGAAGTTGCATTTCTTGGGGTTCAGTTTCATGTTAAACTTCTCAAGAATGGCGAACGTCTCGGCGAGATCGTTGAGGTGATCTTCCTTCTTAAGGCTTTTAACCACGATGTCGTCAATTTAGACCTCCATGGTTTTGCCGATCTAATCAGCGAACATTCTGTTGACTAGTCGTTGGTAGGTTGCCCCTGCGTTTTCAAGCCGAACGGCATTCGGACCCAAAAGTATATGTCTTTTTCCATGTGGAAAGATGTGTGTTTTATGTCTTCCTCCGCCATTGGGATTTGATGATATCCGGCGAAGGCATCCATAAATGACATCATTTCGCAACCTGCCGTACTATCGACCAAGTGATCAATATGAGGCATCGGAAAGTGATCTTTTGGACATGCCGCGTTGAGGTCGGTGAAGTCAATGCATAACCTCCAGGAGCCAGTTGGCTTTTTGACGAGAACCGCGTTGGCGACCCATTGTGATTCATCTGTGGCTACTCCGATTAATTTGTTGTTGAGTAACTTCTGGACTTCTATGTCGAGCGCCGCGTACTTCTCGGGACCGAACTTCATACGCTTCTGGTGAACAGGCTTCATTGCCTGGTCGATCTTCAGATAATGGCAAGCATGTTCGGGACATATGCCGACCATATCTTGATGCGACCATGCGAAGACTCCGATGTTCCTACGTAGCAAGTTGATCAGATCCCCCTTTAATTCGCGGTCGATGCTTGCGCCGATGTGTACTTCCCGTTCTGGATGAGCCGGATCCATCGTAATACTTTCCAACTCTTCGACAGGGACGGTCGCCTCTCGTTTGGTGCGATCTCCGGACTCGGTCCTTGGATAGATGTCGAGATTTGGCTCAAAACCGATCCTTGGCTCGATGTCGTCCGTCAATTGATGAGAGAGGGCGTCCCCTGAGTCGGGTTGGTACGATGTGCTCGGCTCGTCCCATTGGCAGGGGGAATTTGATACAGTAAAAGAAAGATGAGGCGACCGCCTCAAAGGTATCTAAAAAGGGACGACCTAGGAACCCATTATAGATGCTGGGCCTATCTATGATTACAAAACTTAGGTTCCTAGTAATCCTAACCTTGGGATCATAAAAGCATATTAGCTCGACGGAGAGCTTAATCCTCCCGTAGGCCCGGACTGTGTTGTCGCCAAACCCTTAGAGCACGGTGTCGAAAGGCTTGATGAATTTGATTAAGTTGCCGAGTTGGTCTAGGGCGGATTTGAATATGATGTTGCAGAAACTCCCATTGTCGACCAGTACGCGATCGACTGTCTCCCCAAGGATACAAGCGGAGATCACCAGTGCATCTTCTTTGGGACATTGCACTCCCTTCCTGTCCTTGTTGGAAAAGGTGATGAGCGCATCTTTAGAGATGGTTGGCTCCGGAGGTACCACAACATGGACTTCCGCGAATGCCCTCAACTCGGCTTTTCGCTTTCTGTTAGACAGGGTGGAAACCGGGGAAAGGCCCCCGAGGCTTCCACCTCCTGCTTGAAGCATGTTGATCCGACCGCCCGGGTTAATCGGAGGGATCGACTCATCAGAGTATTCCAGCTCATGCTCGATTCTGGCGATCAGATTGGGAGGAATTCTTTCGTTTGGTTGGCGTTCGCGCCCTCCGGCCCTCTCCGTCCTGGGTTCTGGCTTGGTGACCAAGTTGTCCAATTTGCCGTCCTCAAACAGTCGCCAGAGTTGCCTGAGGAGGTCGCGGCATTGGCTTGTGTTGTGGCCGGGACTCTTGTGGTATGCACAGAATTTGCTGCGGTCTAGGTGACTGTGGTCCCTTATCGGCTTTGATTTGGAGAGCCACTCGCGTCCTTTGATCGCGTTGAAGATGTGGGTCGGAGATAAGTTGAGGTTGTGGAGAAGGTGGACCTCCACATCCTCGAAGGCTTTGAACTCACCGGGCGGCTTGGCGACCGCCTTTTTGGGTTTGGTGACCGCCTTCTTCTGGACGTGGGATGGCGCCTTTCCTTCCCCCTCTCCTAAATAGAGGGAGAGCATCCTCTGCCTGGCCAGGAAGTCGGCGGCTCTGCCGCGGAAGACCAAGTAGGTCGGGGGGATATCCTTTGTGAGGTGCCTGAACATGGGTGAGCGTCCGTGGAATCCACTCATGACTGAGTGGAGAGCGAGCTCATCGCTGATGGGTTCGCCGGTGAGGACTATATCGTCTACCCGGTCGATGTAATCTTCATCTGACTCGTCCTTCCCCTGCCTGATTTTCATCACGCGGAGGGGACCTTCTCGCCGAACAACTTTGGCGGCGAAGTACGACGTGAAGTCGTTCGCCAGCTTCTCAAAGCAATTAATTGAGCGAGGTGGAAGTGAGATGTACCACCTGTAGGCGAGATCGCCCAGAGTTAGTGGGAAAATACGACACTTCGTCGCATCTGATGCTCCACTCCCGGTCATATAGATCCGAAATTTGCTCAAGTGGGTCTCCGGATCCGATCTCCCCTCATATTGAGGTGTTTGTGGGGGAGCGATCTTTGGTTGGACTGGAGCGAGCTCGATCTGAACCACGAGTGGTTCACTTGGCCCAGCGATCGATCTCCTGGCGCCTGCCCCAGTTTCTAGGAGCGCCTTCATCTCATCGAGCTGGCGTTGCATGGCGGCCATCGCCGTTGCCTGACTGCTCGCCGATTGGCTCCCGGAACGCGAACCAATGCGATCGTGTACTGATCCCCTAGCCCCGTGGTGAATGAGGAGCTCCTTGCCAGCGGGTTCATTTCTTGGGCGAGCAGGGGCTCGCTGACCAGCTTGTCTCCTGGGAGTCGGATATGCCGAACTCCTAGTAAAGAGGATACCGATGTCTCCCGGCTGGGGCTTGAGTGCCCGGGTCGCCATGAAGGATCGCTTCCCAGGCGGTTGAAAACGGAATCGTCCCGCCTTACGAGAGCCTTCTCCTGTGGCTCGGGGCTTTTTGTCGATTTCTCAACATAGATCCCCTTGAGCTTCCGTTTACTTGCCCGGCGGAAGGTTGACGGAGTGATGGTGGGCGAGTCGCAGGCCTTCCGTCGTTCCCTGAGGATGGCTATGTCCTCCTCAATCTGTTCCGCGGTCTGGAACTGATCGAGTGAGAGGCTAGAACCGTCCCTTGTGGGCGGGAGTGAGAGTCTGGCGTCGCCACGATCGCCTTCCGCCGTGGGCTGGGATTCGGTCCGGGCAGGAATGAGATTTCCGGCGGATCTTAGGGTGGCTCTCTTGGAGGTCGTTGCAGATGTCATTTTCTGAAGGTTTTTCTATTGAAGAACAGTGAGTGTTTCTTCAAGTATGTCTGGAGAACAGTGAGTGTTCTTCAAGACGGTAGGAATAAAAATGAAGGTTTAGATTTGCCCCCCTTCTTCTAGCGCCAATTGTTGTTACCCAAAATATTATCCGGAGATAGTATTGCTGGAATGATCGAGTAACAAACAAATGCGAGAACACTTCCGTGAGAAAATAAATAACACAAGATTTGCCGGGGTTGTTAATCCCGGGCTTGAATGCTCTCGCGAGATGTTATTAATAATTATACTGTCGAGTACAAATATTAATGCTAGAATCTATTACAAGGAGTGTAAAGACTTCTAGTTATATAGGCTTTAGAGCGCGTAGATTGCCGGAAGAACCAGATAGATGAATCTATGAGTTCTTGCTTGGGATATACGATGAATGTGTATGAATATCACTATGAATGTATAAGTGGTTCCCAAAAGAGTCTTTGATTCTATCTTTTGTGTGTATTTTGCACTGAATTTGTAGTAAAATCCGCCTCCTCTCGGCCATTGCAGTGAGGCCTCTATTTATAGGGGACAAGGTAGTTGGGGCTCCTCAGGCGATCCCGGGCGACCGCCGTTTTCTATGTTAAAATAAGATGGCCGATCGTCCCGTCACGTGGGCCTGTTCCTTTGAGGTCCGAGGTCGCTGCTGGTGGCCAGCTGGGCGAACCAATGGGAAGCCAGCATGCGTCTTGAGTCGCTGTCCGGGGAGGACCCACTTTGTACCTTTCGGCGGCCTTGTCGGTAGGTGAGGTAGGCGACAGGATGTGGTCAAATGTCCTATCTGTCGGCGCCCTCTGTGGATCTGTACATGGGCCACCGTTCAAGATTCGGTCTTCGACGACTTTGACGGATGTTGGATCCATACGTGGCACGAGACGATCGTCTCTAGATTGGACATCAAAGACGATCGCCAGTCAATAAAAGACGATCGCAGGGTACAAGAAGACGATCGCTGTCATGTGCCGCACTCTGGGCGTTTGTCCAGAGTATGTCTTCCATGGTTGGCTTCTCTGATTGTGATGCCGATCGCCTATCGAGGCGTATCAATCGCCGCACAACAATTACAAAGAGTAGACTCAGAAGACAATGTCTCTGACCCGTTGACCAAGCCATTATCTCAGACCGTCTTAGAGAGACATCTGAAGAACATGGGTATTGGATACCATGATGTGTGGCATTGAGTGCAAGTGGGAGATTGTTAGGAATATACCCTCGAGTGCCACTCAGGGGATGAGAGAGTAGGGGCATTGTACTTGTAATTATGCAATAATTAATAAAAAGGCAATACGATTCATTCACTGTTTATTATATTTCAATTTCATTCTTGACTTGGTAAACATTGAAGTGAAGTCCATGTAAATAAATCGAACATTCCATTCTCGTTATGGGATAAGAGAGAATGCACTGGAAGTGTTTAAAGTTTATTTACGTAAATCGTTCGCAAGTCAATAAACTTAAATGGACATTAAGTTTTAATAAGACTTGTATAACTGATGCTAGGACGTGTGCACGTCTTGATAGCATAGTTATAAGTATATTGGTGGGACCAGTATACTCGAACACGACTCATACTCGATTCAGTCACACGGTATTCACTCTCGGAGAGTCAATGATGAATCGAAAGGTTGTGATAGTATACGTGGACCTTCAACTTGAGGGTTCAGTATAAGATGTGCCTGTGACGTTTAGTTTGTCATTAGGGTAGTTAGACTCATTTGCTTAATTGCTGAGTCGACCTCGAAGTGCTGACTATATGGGTAGGTAGCAGTCTTTACTGTACGCCAAGAAAGGATTCTATCTCCTGTTAGTAAGCAGGCGTATGTCCTATACGGTTAATGGCAAATAAGATTATAAGTCTTTGGCAAAAGCATTCTGATATAGTCGTATTAGATACACTATTGATTAGTCGGTCTTGATTTGCATTAACATATGTATAGAGTCTAGTCAATAGTAGGGTTTGACTTTACCGTGACCCGAAGACTTGACCGGAACATCTGATGAAGGGTCTATACGTATATAGTATTCACGACATAGTGGTTCTGGAATGATCCCTTCATTCATTCTCAATCGGGGTTTACAGTGCGGCCCGCTAGGTTGGCTAAGTGCTGCCCGCACTCATTGGTTCCTCCCAATGCCAGCTGAGATGGACCTACGGAGTCGCGCATCAGGAGCGTTGACGGATAAATGTGAGTTTATTATCTCTCTATTAATATTAGATATTGGATATCTAATTATGATTTATTAGATAAATCAAATAGCGGTCTTATGAATTAATATTAAGTTACCGGGTAATTAATTTAATTCATAAATTATATTTCTTAGAGAAATATATTTGTATATAATATAATTAATTAATTATATTAATTAATTAATATAAATATATTGATGATTAAACGGAGTGTATTTAACGGAGTCGTTTGACGAACGTCCGGTACACAAGCCAAGTGACTCGGCTCGTTTCTAGGAAACTTCTATGGGCCGCCCCATCCTCTCCCCACCTCACATGGAATTATTTCCATGCATGTGTATGTGATGGTTGTGTTTTTGTTGTTTTGTGTTGACATTTTATCTCATTATTAGACATATTATTTATATGTTTGAGATATATATAATACACACATGATAACAACTAAGACACACACACACACATACTTTCCTGCTGATTTCTGGCCGAGAGCATTAGAGGAGGGAAGACAGAAATTTTTCTCAAGTCATTTCTTAGAGGTGAAATAAAGTTAAGAAAAATTAGAGATATAAATTCCTACGGTAACTTCCTAGCCATGTTCTTGGAGAACAGAGTTACGTCGATTTTTTCCGGGAAACTTCCGACGCGTGTGAAGTAGAGGCATCGTTTTTCGGTGGTTTGGACGAAGGATTTTTTGTGCTCGAGCTCGGGTTCGTGATCATCATCTTAAAATATTTTTTCAAAGGCTTCAAGGGTATGATCCTTTTTATCTTCGTATTTATTTTTCGTATATACGTTACTTGATCGATCCTGTTTCGGATTCGTTTTTATTTTTCCGCTGCTTATTTCGTTTTATTTCTGGAATCCCAACAACGCTATCGTCTGCTTAGCGCACGCTAATTATCCTTTCCAGCGCATGCTACCTGGTAGGTGCAGATCTATCCAGGAGCCACTGCACTGGATTCGTGACTCGTTAGCGCATGTTAGACATATTGGATAGCGCACGCTAACAGTGTTGCGGGCGGAATGTTCTGGAGCATTGACCCCGTTAGCACGCGCTAATGCAGTGTGTTTAGTGCACCCTAATAACTGTCCAGTGTAAATACTGGACAACAGCCTTTATTTCGTCATTTCTCACCCTTCTTCGTCTCTTTCCATCAGAAGCGAGTTCTTGGGGTGATTTTTGGCGATCTTCATCATCAAGCTTGATATTGGAGTGGATTTGTGTATGTTCAACATCACCTAATCATATTATTTGCTCGAATCGAGGTATTCTCTTCTTAGAACCCTAGTTTCTTGAATTTGGGGGTTTTTATTTGGTTTTGAGATTCTTACCCGATCTCATCCGATCGATTGTGTATTCTAATTGTATTGGTCGTGACCTTCGTTTTGGTAACTCGTTTATTGATTTTGTATCACTCGAACTTGGCTCTTGAATTCTTGGAGAAACTCTTAGATCCTTGTTGTTCTTAGTGTCGTTTCGGATTCCGATTAATGTTGTTAATTCGCGATAGTATTGTTCTCGTAGTATTCGTGGGGCTGTCGAGACTCTTGGTCGTCTTTGAAAGTTCGAGGGATCTTCGACCACATCCGTTCGTTGTTCGGTTGCTCGTAGTTCCGAGACAAGTATCTTGCCCATACACTTCATGTTTCGTAGACGTATGTGTGCAATCCGAATGTTTGAATGAACTTTAAAAAGGATTGGTATATTCTCAATAAAGGGTATTCTTCAAAGATAGCACGAGTGCTTCGTGAATAAATGTGTTTTCGAAATAGGTGAGTATGTGTCATATGTTGGAAAATGTTATAATCATACTTCGTGAATATAATAGACCCTAATCACTTGCTGAGGATTGTGTATTGGTATGTGTACTTGTTCGGCGAATATGTGACATTGTGTGATATTAGTTATTACTCCTTTGTAAGGAGGTTGTGGTGTTTAGTGTTGTTTGACATTGGTATTGGCCTGTTTTTGTGTGTGATGGTTGTAAGTGGTGTGCCACCGGGTAAGATTGTTGAATCTCTGGCATCCGTACTTGCTAGTACAGGTCGGGCGTGACGGAAGGGTTATCCAATCGGGTATGTCTTGCGGGGACTCCGAGATTCGTGGCTTGCTAGCCCAATACCGGGATAACTTGTGGGGTTATCCAATCCGGGTATGTCTTCGTAGCTTGTTAGTGCGATTCCGGGCTAACTTATGGTTGTGGTTTGGTTATGTGATGTATATGTCATGGGTTGTCCATTCGGGTATGTCTCGTGGAGGCTCCGAGGTTCGTAGCTTGCTAGTGCGATGCCAGGATAACTATGAATGTATGTATGGTTATGGTCATGTGACTGTCGTCACGGTGACATGTGATTTGGTTTGGTATCCATTAGGTTATTCACTCGGGTATGTTTTGCGGGAGCATCTGAGGTCCGTGGCTTGTTAGCACGGGATGCGAGTAATTCTTAGGAATGTGTTGTTATGAATGATTTGGGTCGTGGACCCTGCGGTTTGTGATCAGAATGGTATAATTGGGTTGGGGACCCCACGTTTTGTTATTATAATTGTACTTTTGGAAAATGATCATTGGGCTGTTCCCCAGGTGTTTTCGATAAATGGAAATCCCAAATGTTTTGAAAGCTCCTGAGATCGTAAATATTTTGTAAGATGTATATCGGGTTTATCTCTACCTTTCATGATTGAATTGTTTTGATCAAGTGATTTACCTCGGGAAGTATGTTCACGATTATTATGTTCTTGGAGTGTGATATGTATGGCTTGTATTTGTATGTTATAATTGCACTAGCAAAACAGTGGAGTTTTGCTAACCCCCGAGTAATCGGGGGGTGGATGTTTGTATTGCGTCCAGGTACTTGCAGGTTGCTGGGGAGCGAATCACAGGATCAGTACGAAGGATGATGGAAGACGACGATACTAATCATATGAGGGCCAGTGTTGATTATTTTAGTAAAGTCTTGTTGTTTTGTCTTTCTGTCGGGGTATTTTCCGTTTTATGGGAATGTTGATGTATTCCAACCCCTGCATGGGTATGAGTTGTGAGAAAGAGTAATGTTTGTTTGATGTGTGTGTTGTGGCAAAAGACCAAATCGGTCTAACGGTTCGTTTTAGCCATGTTGGCATGTATTGTGTTGTGTTTTTCTGTATTTAGCCTGGTAGATCCTCACGGAGAGGGTCTTCGGCGCTGTAATATTCCCAATTAGTTTTGGGGTGTTACAGAATATGGTATCAGAGATTAGGTTGCGGAAACCTAGGCTGTCGGGTCGAGTTATGTGTTGTCGAGTCTTGTCTTTTCAGATTTTATCTGATTAAGTCGTGTCGCGACTTGTCATCTGAGATGTCGATCGTGATGAGTATCAAAGTGCAACCATCATCTTCGTATGACATGTGGATGTAAGTCTCCCCACTATATGTTGTGTCTCGTGTTACACGAGCTTGTGTGATTTTTGTGTTATGATGTGGAGTTAAATGTGAATCGTGAATACGTACTCCATGATTGTTGATCCTCGCATTGTACTATAATGAAGAATCGTGCCGGTGTATATGTATATATATATATATCTTTGTATAAATCGTTTTTACAGGAGTAACATTTTGGTGTGGCTACGCAAATAAAGGTTGTCAATGTAATCTTTTAAAGCTTTAAATGTTTTGGGAAATCACGTAAATTTTATTTTAAAATATCCTTCAAGAGAGGAAAAAAGTTTGATTTTCGTATGATGACCTCGATGCCGAAAATATTCGAGAACTCAAACTACTTATATTTTATTTTCATCTAGTATTGCAAATTTTCAAAAATTTGATTTTTATAACTCAAATGAGGTCTACCAAAAAATTTACTTGAAACATGACTTTCGCCTTTAACTTTTCGGTTATGAATTTCGGTTAATATAGATCCGTTCTTCATAGACAAACTTGGGATCTATGTACTAATGATATTATTGTTATTTCAACTATAATGCGCAGAGTTGTGATTAAAGTAGTGGTGTGGATGCTGAGTCGTTCGGTATGCACTCATTGAGGAAATTTTCTTGACCGAGAGGTGGAAATTCGGTTTTGAATGTTAATTAATTTCTGATGGTTATTTGTGTAATGTTATATTATGTGAACCATTGGCGTTTGGATTTTTACGCTGTTGTTTATTTGTAACTTCCGGTCTAGTACCATGGGAAGGTGAGTATGTATGTGTTTCCAAACTTGCACAGTTAGCGCATGTCAGCTTTTGTTCTAGAGCGCGCTTTCTAGCTGGGCAAAAGTTTTGGGACTGCATTTTTGCCGCCAGGCCTAATTTTTGCAGTCTATCATTGTGAGTGGATTCTATGTGTGATTATATGATTTTCATTGCGTTAGTTTGTTGCTTGTTAGTATGCCGAGGGGCAGAGGTCGTGGTCGTAACCGTGGTACTGATGGCCACGGGGATTAGATGCGGAATCGAGAGAATATTACCGGGAATGATATTGGTATTGGTGTTGCTACTATATTGCAACAAGTAGCAGCACAGATGACTCAGTTGACCCAGGCTGTTTAATGCAACACTGACGCGACTCGAAATGTGGGTGTAAATCAATGGCTTCGAGAGGTAGTTCGTATGAATCCCCCTCGATTCGCTGGTGCTGCGGATGCGTTTGGCTGGGATGGTTGGCTTTTCTTGTTGGGAAAGATATTCGAGGGTGTCGATTGTCCCGAAGAGCGGAAGGTAACTATCGCTCAGTACCTTCATGACAAAGATGCCGCTAATTGGTGGGAAGATGTTAAACCTCGTGGTCGTGATGTCACGTGGGCGGAGTTCTAGGCATTTATGGAAGCTGAGTTCTGTCCGAAACCGATTACAGAACAGAGAATTCGTGAATTTTATTTGGCAGAACCGCAAGATATATCAATGTCGCAGGCTATAATCGACTATAACAAACAACTCAGTTATGTGCGAGATCAGGTAAGGACCAAAGAAGAGAAGATCCTTCATCTTGACAGACGGATGAAGCTGGAGATTCGCTAGTATATGGCGGGATTCACTTGCACTTCGCTTAGAGATTACCAGGATCGAGCTTTAGCCTACGAACTAGCTTCGTTATCTTCGGAGCGTGTGCCCGAGTCGAATAAATAGAGGATGTCCGATGACCTTGTGGACAGTACAGGAGTTGGTGTTTCTGGATTACAACATCATAGTCTTTCTGCTGTGAAGCCCCATCGCTCGATGCGTGGGACTGAGAGTTCTAAATCATCAACTTTGACTCCTGGTAAAGCCAAGAGGTGTTTCAACTGCAATGTGTCGGGGCATGTTCGTGCACATTGCCCTTCTCCGCCAGTTACGTGTTACACGTGTGGACTTGTGGGACACCGGGTTCAATTTTTTGCGAGTTAGTCACCGAGTCTTCCGAGGCACGGACTTGAGCACTGATATCAGGATTGACTATGAGGAGTCCCTGCGAGTGTAATCTACCAGTCGAATGTTATGCTATTTCCTTGCTTTGTTGTTTCGAATTTCGGAGACAAACTTCTTTTATTAGAGGGGATCGAATTTTTGAACTTCTATATTTTCAGTCATAGACTCATTTGTGCTCGTTGATATTTTCTGAACTCGTTTGATTTTTCACTTTTCATTGTTGGATGAGTTGTGGTATTATTTCGGAGTAATTCATTTGTCGTTGTGACTTTTTCCGAATTCGGCTCCATTCCTTTGAATCTTATGTAAATGCATATCTTGTCGGTTTTACCAGACCACCTATTGTCTCGAGTCGAGGTGTGGACTTCGGAGTTGTTATTTGATTTTTGTCATCTGTCGTGATTCGAATATGATTGTTCGACCATTGTTGTCTCGATCGTTGTAATTCCATCATTTGTTGTCCGATTTTTTTTGATCTCGTATCATGATTTTTGAGCATTCGGGTCACTTCGTAATTTCCTTAAGTTCAGGAAATTAACTTCGTTTTCGATCTTCCCATCCTTGGGTTGTGGAATTTCGTGCTTGTTCTACGATTAACTTAAGTTTTGATTGATGTACTGTTCGGGTTGGTCAACCGCATTGATTTTTGTTCGTACGTTTTGTTACCATTTTGGCGTAGCGATATGGATGATAGCAGCCACATGCCGCATGTGATTCGTTGCAGGTCGTCGGCAATGGATATCGTGTGTTATTTGAGATTGTTTTGCGTCGATTGTTTTATGCTTTAAGTTTCGGGGACGAAACTTCTTTTAATAGGGGTAGAATGTAATACCCGAGATCTTCGTTCCAGTTTCGTTGAGTTTTTCTGTGGGTGATCGGGTTGGTGTTGTCCATGTCTTTGGAATGTTGTGACATGTTTGGGTGTGTCATGAGTGGACACGTGTTTGATTCCGTTCAGATCGTTGCATGAGTTTTTGACTCATTGTGGTGTAGGTACACTATCGCTTATGGTGTAGCGCGTGCTACTGTGTCACTATTAGCGCACGCTACCGGGTGTGTAGCGCATGATAACTGGCAGTCCTGGAGCCACTGGACTGGGAATGGAGTCTCGTTAGTGCACTCTATCGTCTCCTTAGCGCATGCTAATTGTCCTTTCTAGCGCACGCTACCTGGTAGGTGCAGATCTGTCCAGGAGCCACTGGACTGGATTCGTGACTCGTTAGCGTATGCTACGCATATTGGCTATCGCACACTAACAGTGTTGCGGGCGGAATGTTCTGGAGCGTTGACCCCGTTAGCGCGCGCTAATGCAGTGTTAATAATTGTCCAGTATAAATACTGGACATCAGCCTTTATTTCATCATTTATCACCCGTCTTTGTCTCTTTCCGCCGGGAGCCAGTTCTTGGGGTGATTTTTGGCGATCTTCATCATCAAGTTTCATCTTGGAGTGGATTTGTGTATGTTCAACATCACCTAATCACCTTCTTTGCTCAAATCAAGGTATTCTCTTCTTAGAACCCTGGTTTCTTGAATTTGGGGGTTTTCCTTGGTTTTGTGATTCTTACCCGATATCATCCGATCGGTTGTGTATTCTTATTGTCTTGGTCGTGACCTTCGGATTGGTAACTCGTTTATTGATTTTCTATCACTCGAACTTGGCTCTTGAATTCTTGGAGAAAGTCTTAGATCCTTGTTGTTCTTAGTGTCGTTTCGGATTCCGATTAGTGTTGTTAATTTGTGATGGTATTGTTCTCGTAGTATTCGTGGGGCTGTCGAGACTCTTGGTCATCTTTGGAAGTTCGAGGGCTTCTCGACCTCATCCATTCGTTGTTCGGTTGCTCGTAGTTTTGAGGCAAGTATCTTGCCCATACACTTCATATTTCGTAGATGTAACAGTTGATAATTAATTATATGTGTGCAATCCGAATGTTTTAATGAACTTTAAAAAGGATCGGTATATTCTAAATAAAAAGGGGTTTCTTCAAAGATAGCGCGAGTGCTTCGTGAATAAATGTGTTTTTGGAATAGGTGAGTATGCGTCGTATGTTGGAAGATGTTATAATCATACTTCGTGAATAGAATAGACCATAATCACTTGCCAAGGATTGTTATTGGTATGTGTACTTGTTCGGTGAATATGTGACGTTGTGTGATATTAGTTATTACTCCTTTGTAAGGAGGTTGTGGTGTTTATTGTTGTTTGACAATGGTATTGGCTTGTAGTTGTGTGTGATTGTTGTAAGTGATGTGCCACCGGGTAAGATAGTTGAATCTCCGGGATCCGTCCTTGCTAGTACGGGTCGGGCATGACCGTAGGGTTATCCAATCGGGTATGTCTTGTGGAGACTCCGAGTTTCGTGTCTTGCTATACCGATGCTGGGATAACTTGTGGGGTTATCCAATCCGGGTATATCTTGCGGGGACTCCGAGGTTTGTAGCTTTTTAGTGCGATGCCGGGATAATTTATGGTTGTTGTTTGGTTGTGTGATGTACGTGTCATGGGTTGTCCAGTCGCGTATGTCTCGTGGAGGCTTCGAGGTTCATAACTTGCTAGTACGATGCCAGGATAACTATGAACGTATGTATGGTTATGGTCATGTGGCTGTCGTCACGGTGACATGTGATTTGGTATGATTTCCCATTGCGTTATTCACTCGGGTATGTTCTGTGGGAGCATCTGAGGTTCGTGGCTTGTTAGCACGGGACACAAGTAATCTTTAAGAATATGTTGTTATAGATGATTTGGGTCGTGGACCCTGCGGTTTGTGATCGGAATGGTATAATTGGGTCGGGGACCCCGCGTTTTGCTATTGGAATTGTATTTTTGGAAAATGATAGTTGGGCTGTGCCCCAGGTGTTTTCGATAAATGAAAATCCCAAATGTTTTCAGAAATCCCGAGTTCGTAAAATGTTTTGTAAGATGTATATCGGGTTTATCCCCACCTTTCATGATTGAATTGTTTTGATCAAGTGATTTACCTCTAGAAGTATGTTCATGATTATTCTGTTCTTGGAGTGTGATATATATGGCATGTATTTGTATTTTATACTTGAACTAGCAAACCAGTGGAGTTTTGTTAGCCCCCGAGTAATCGGGAGGTGGATGTCGATGTGCGTCCGGTACTTGCGGAGTTCTTTGGGAGCGAATCATAGGATCGGTACGAAGGATGATGGAAGATGACGATACTAATCACATGAGGACCACTGTTGAGTATTTTAGTAAAGTCTTGTTGTTGTCTTTCCGTCATGGTATTTTACGTTTTATGGGAATGTTGATGTATTCCAACCCCTGCGTGGGTATGAGTTGTGAGAAAGAGTAATGTATGTTTGATGTGTGTGTTGTGGCAAAAGACCAAATCGGTATAGCGGTTCATTTTATCCATGTTGGCATGTATTGTGTTGTTGTGTTTTTATGTATTTAGCCTGTAGATCCTCACGGAGAGGGTCCGTGGCGCTGCAATATTCCCAATTAGTTTGGGGGTGTTACAGAATATGGTATCAGAGCTTAGGTTGCCGAAACCTAGGCTGTCGGGTCGAGTTGTGTGTTTTCGAGTCTTGTCTCGTCATATTTTATCTGATTAAGTCGTGTCACGATGCGTTGTCTAAGATGTCAGTCATGATTAGTATCAAAATGCAGCCATCATCTTCGTACGATCTGTGGATGTAAGTCTCCCCACTATATGTTGTGTCTCGTGTTACACGAGCTTGTGTGATTTTTATGTTATGATGTGGAGTTAAATGTGAATCGTGAATACGTACTCCATGATTTTTGATCCTTGCATTGTACTGGAATGGAGAGTGGTGCCGGTGTATATGTACATATGTATATATATCCTTGTATAAATCGTTTTTACTGGAGTAATGTTTTGGTGTGGCTACGCAAAGAAAGTTTGTCAATGTGATCTTTTAAAGCTTTAAATGTTTTGGGAAGTCACGTAAATTTTATTTTAAAACATCCTTCAAGAGAGGAAAAAAGTTTGATTTTCGTATGATGACCTCGAGGCCCAAATTTTTTGAGAATTCAAACTACTTATATTTTATTTTCATCTTGTATTGCAAATTTTCAAAAAATTGATTTTTAAACTCAAATGAGGTTTACCAAAAATTTATTTGAAACGTGACTTTCGCCTTTAACTTTTCGGTTATGAATTTTGGTTAATAGGTGTAGCAATGATGTTATTGTTATTTCAACTATAATGCGCAGAGTTGTGATAAAAGTGGTGATGTGGATGCTGAATCGTTCGGTATGCACGCATTAAGATAGTTTTCTTGACCGAGAGGTGGAAATTTGATTTTGAATGTTAATTAATTTCTAATGGTTATTTTTGTAATGTTATAATTATGTGAACCGGTGGCGTTTGGATTTGTACGCTGATGTTTATTTATAACCTACGGTCTAGCACCGCGGTAAGGTGAGTATGTATGTGTTTCCAAACTTGCACAATTAACGCACGCCATCTTTTGTTGTGGAGCGCGCTTTCTAGCTGGGCAAAAGTTTTGGGACTGCATTTTTGCCGTCAGGCCTAATTTTTCCAGTCTATCATTGTAAGTGGATTCTATGTGTGAATATGTGATTTTCATTGTGTTAGTTTGTTTCTTGTTAGTATGCCGAGGGGCAGAGGTCGTGGTCGTAACTGTTGTATTGATGGCCACAGGGATCAGATGCGGAATCGAGAGAATATTACCGGGAATGATATTGGTATTGGTGTTGCTACTATATTGCAACAAGTAGCAGCACAGATGACTCAGTTGACCCAGGATGTTCAACGCGACTCGAAACGTCGGTGTAAATCAATGGCTTCGAGAGGCAGTTCGTATGAATCCCCCTCGATTCACTGTCGCTGCGGATGCGTTGTGCTAGGATGGTTGGCTTATCGAGTTGGGAAAGATATTCGAGGTTGTCGATTGTCCTGAAGAGCGGAAGGTACCTATCGTTGAGTACCTTCTTGACAAAGATGCCGCTAATTGGTGGGAAGCTATTAAACCTCGTGATCGTGATGTCACGTGGGCGGAGTTCCAGGCATTTATGGAAGCTTAGTTCTGTCCGAAACCGACTAGAGAACAGAGAATTCATGAATTTTATTTGGCAGAACCGCAAGATATAACGATGGAGAGGCAAATGTGGTGGGAAAGAATACGGATGGTGGATGGAGTATGATTCCTTTTTTTTTTTTTACATTCATTCTCTTTTTTTATTTGCTTTTTTCTCTACTTTTTCCCTCTTTTTTCCTTTTATGTTATTTATATAACGATTATTGACGGTTTCAAAGTTTGATTCATGTTAGCCGACCCCAAATCATTTTGGGACTAAGGCTTAGATTTTGTTGTTGTTGTTGTAGAACCGCAAGATATATCGGTGTCGCAGGCTATAATCGACTATAGCAAACAACTCAGTTATGTGCGAAATCAGGTGAGGACCGAAGAAGAGAAGATCCTTCATTTTGACAGATGAATGAAGATGGAGATTCACCAGTATATGATGGGATTCACTTGCACTTTTCAGAGAGATTACCAGGATCTAGCTTTAGCCTACGAACTAGCTACGTTATCGTCGGAGCGTGTTCCCGAGTCGAAGAAACAGAGGATGTCCGATGACCTTATGGATAGTATAGGAGTTGGTGTTTCTGGATTGTAACGTCGTAGTCTTTCTGCTGTGAAGCTCCATCGCTCGATGCGTGGGACTAAGAGTTCCAAATCATCAGCATTGACTCCTGGTAAATCCATGAGGTGTTTCAACTGCAATGTGTCGGGGCATGTTCGTGCACATTGCCCTTCTTCGACAGTAACATGTTACAAGTGCAGACTCATGGGACACCGAGTTCAGTTTTTTGAGTTAGTCACAGAGTCTTCCGAGGCACGGACTTGAGCACTGATATCAGGATTGACTCTGAGGAGTCCCTGAGAGTGTAATCTACCAGTCGTATGTTATGCTATTTCCTTACTTTGTTGTTTCGAATTTCATAGACAAACTTCTTTTATTATAGGGAGATCGAATTGTTGAACTTCTGTATTTTTAGTCATGTCGAATTTTTTGTGCTTGTTGATATTTTCCGAACTCGTTCTATTCTTCACTTTTCATTGTTGGACGAGTTGTGGTATTGTGTCGGAGTAATTCGTTTGTCGTTGTGACTACTCAGCCATACCTCCAAGTTGTTGATCGGAATTTGATGCATATCTTGTCATTTTTACCAGACCACCTATTATCTCGAGTCGAGGTGTGGACTTCGGAGTTGTTATTTGATTTTTGTCGTCTTTCGTGATTCGAATATGATTGTTCGACCGTTGTAGTCTCAATCATTCTAGTTCCATCATTCATTGTCCGGTTTTTATTGATCTCGTATCATGATTTTTGAGCATTCGGGTCACTTCGTAATTTCCTTAAGTTCGGTAAATTAACTTTGTTTTCGATATTCCCATTCTTGGGTTGTGGAATTTCGTGTTTGTTCTGCGATTAACTTGCGTTTTGATTGATGTATTGTTCGGGTTGGTCAACCGCATTGATTTTTGTTCATACGTTTTGTTACCATTCTGGCGTAGCGATATGGATGGTAGCAGCCACATGCCGCATGTGATTCATTGCGGGTCGTCGGCAACGGATAACGTGTGTTATTTGAGATTATTTTGTGTTGATCGTTTTATGCTTTAATTTTCCGGGACGAAACTTCTTTTAAGAGGGGTAGAATGTAATACCCGAGATCTTCGTTCCAGTTTCGTTGAGTTTTTCTGTGGGTTATCAGGTTGGAGTTGTCCATGTCTTTGGAATTTTGTGACATGTTTGGGTGTGTCATGAGTGGACATGTGCTTGATTCCGTTCAGATCGTTGCATGAGTTTTTGACTCATTGTGGTGTAGCGCACGCTATCGCTTGTGGTGTAGCGCGCGCTACTGTGTCACTGTTAGCGCATGCTACCGGGTGCGTAGCGCACGCTAACTGGCAGTCCAGAGGCAGTCTAGGAGCCACTGGACTGGGACTCGAGTCTCGCTAGTGCACGATATCATCTACTTAGCGCACACTAATTATCCTTTCTAGCGCACGCCACCTGGTAGGTGCAGATCTGTCCAGGAGCCACTGGTCTGGATTCGTGACTCGTTAGCGCATGCTACGCATATTGGCTAACGCACGCTAACAGTATTGCGGGTGGAATGTTCTGGAGCGTTGACCCCTTTAGTGCGCACTAATGCAGTGTGTTTTGCGTATGCTAATAACTGTCCAGTATAAATACTGGACAACAACCTTTATTTCATCATTTCTCACCCTTCTTCGTCTCTTTCCATCGGGAGCGAGTTCTTGGGGTGATTTTGGGCGCTCTTCATCATCAAGCTTCATCTTGGAGTGGATTTGTGTATGTTCAACATCACTTAATCATTTTCTTTGCTCGAATCGAGGTATTCTATTCTTAGAACACTAGTTTCTTGAATTTGGGGGTTTTTCTTGGTTTTGTGATTCTTACCCGATCTCATCCGATCGGTTGTGTATTCTTGTTGTCTTGGCCGTGACCTTCGGATTGGTAAATCGTTTATTGATTTTGTATCACTCGAACTTGGATCTTGAGTTCTTGGAGAAACTCTTAGATCCTTGTTGTTCTTAGTGTCATTTCGGATTCCGATTAGTGTTGTTAATTCGTGATGGTATTGTTCTCGTAGTATTTGTGGGGTTGTCGAGACTCTTGGTCATCTTCGGAAGTTCGAGGGCAGCTCGACCTCATCCATTCATTGTTCGGTTGCTCGTAGTTTTGAGACAAGTATCGTGCCCATACACTTCATGTTTCGCAGACGTAACATTTGATAATTAATTATATGTGTGCAATCCGTATGTTTTAATGAACTTTAAAAAGGATCGGTATATTCTCTATAAAAGGATTTTCTTCAAAGATAGCGCGACTGCTTCATGAATAAATGTGTTTTCAGAATAGGTGAGTATGTGTCGTATGTTGGAAGAGTTTATAATCATATTTCGTTAATATAATAGACCATAATCACTTTCCGAGGATTGTGTATTGGTATGTGTACTTGTTCGGTGAATATGTGACGGTGTGTGATATTAGTTATTACTCCTTTGTAAGGAGGTTGTGGTGTTTAGTGTTGTTTAACATTGGTATTGGCTTGTTGTTGTATGTGATTGTTGTAAGTGATGTGCCACCGGGTAAGATTGTTGAATCTACGGGATCCATCCTTGCTAGTATGGGTCGGGCATGACCGTAGGGTTATCCAATCTGGTATGTCTTGCGGGGACTCCGAGGTTCGTGTCTTGCTAGCCTGATGCCAGGATAACTTGTGGGGTTATCGAGTCGGGTATGTCTTGTGGAGGCTCCAAGGTTCGTAGCTTGCTAGTGCGATGCCAGGATAACTATGAACATATGTATGGTTATGGTCACGTGACTATCGTCACGGTGTCATGTGATTTGGTATGGTTTCCCATTGGGTTATTCACTCAGGTATGTTCTGCAGGAGCATCTGAGGTCTGTGGCTTGTTAACACAGGGCGCGAGTAATCCTTAGGAATATGTTGTTATGGATGATTTGGGTAGTGGACCCTGCAGTTTGTGATAGGAATGGTATAATTGGGTCGGGGACCCCACATTTTGTTATTGGAATTGTACTTTTGGAAAATGATCGTTGGGTTGTGCCCCAAGTGTCTTCGATAAATGAAAATCCCAAATGTTTTCAGAACTCCCGAGATCGTAAAATGTTTTGCATGATGTATATCGGGTTTATCCCTACCTTTCATGATTGAATTGTTTTGATCAAGTGATTTACCTCTGGAAGTATGTTCATGATTATTTTGTTCTTGGAGTGTGATATATATGGCATGTATTTGTATTTTATACTTGCACTAGCAAACCAGTGGAGTTTTGCTAGCCCCCGAGTAATCGGGGGGAGGGGTGGATGTATGTATTGCGTCCAGGTACTTGCAGGTTGCTGGGGAGCGAATCACAGGATCGGTACGAAGGATGATGGAAGATGACGATACTAATCACATGAGGACCACTGTTGAGTATTTTAGTAAAGTCTTGTTGTTTTGTCTTTCCGTCGGGGTATTTTCCATTTTATGTGAATATTGATGTATTCCAACTGTAATACCCGTAATTTCGATTTCCGGTAATTTCTTTTTTTGGAGAAAGTCCGTTTTGATGACTCGCTCATGACCGTTTTGTCATTCCGAGAATGATTAATTCAGCACTTTTTGTCATCCGTGTTCGTTTCGGTCTCGTTTTGTTGAGTTCCGTGCTTTTGGCGACTTTTCCGCACTTGAGTTCGATTCTTGCGAATCTCATTGGAAACTGCTGTTTCGAGTTCCCGTAAGTCCGTTTAACTTTGTTAGATGTGTTGTGAACTTCGGTTTGGTTATTCGATCACGAATCGTGATTTTCGGACGTTTTGGGCCATTTTCGTAATTTCCCAAAGTTTGGGGTAATTACTTTCCGTTGTCGAATTTCGAGCCTTCAGGTGGTCGGAATTGTGTGTTCTCTTAGTGATTGGGTTCGTCTTTGTGAGTACTTCGTAACCGTATTTTCGATTCATATTCAGATTCGGGTTTCGGGGTCGTTCGGACCGTCGGAGTGGCCACGACCGAGACGGCCGCAGCAGGTACTGGCCTGGCCGAGTTACGGCCGTAAGGTGCCGGTTACGGCCGTAAGTGATCGGCAGGCATGGCCTGACGAATGCCGGTTACGGCCGTAAGGGCCGAGAGTTACGGCCGTAAGGTGCCAGGCAACTTCCGGACGAATGCCGGTTACGGCCGTAAGGCCCGGCCGGTTACGGCCGTAAGTGATCGGCCATGGTCGGCTATTTAAAGGCCAGAAGACGTTTTTCTTCGGCCATTTCTCACTCGTTTTCTTCCCTTCCGCGGCTGGAGCTTGGTTAATCATGGAGAGATGTTGTTGGACAATCAATCCATGAAGTCTTGGAGTTCCTATCATCAATCATCCATCCTACAACATCCTCCGATCTACCGAATCAGGTCAGATTTCCTAGAAACCTAGTTTTGGGGAATTTGGGTATTTTGGTTGATTTCATCCGTTTTATCCGATTTAACTTAGGATTATGATGGATTGATGATTATTTAGATGTATTATATCATTTCCCTTGTTATTCCATGGTTGGATCGTATCGATTCGTTATTTGGGTCGAGTTCTTGACCGACGCCTTGAAGGTGTCCGGTAAAATGTCTTAGAGGGGTTTTCGGGCGTTCTATGATTATTCTTCCTCGTATGATCGATGATTTATTGATTATATGTTGTTAGGGTCAAGTTTCTTGCAAAGAAACCGAGTTGAACCCTTCCGTTCGTCGTCGTCTTCCTTTTCAATGGCATCGAGCGTTTTGAAGCTTCCTGGTTGAGCCGTGTTCGTCGGAATACTTGCGTGCCGATTTCGAGGCAAGTATCTTTCCCATAATTTTCATGTTTCGTAGATGGAATCATTGATAAATGATTTTATGTACAATCCGAATGTTTTAATGAACTTTTAAAAAGGATCAGTATGTTTTTGATAAAGGTTTTCCTACGAAGATAACTCGTATGCTTCGAGGATTAATGTGCTTTCGGAATATGTACGTTAGTTTCGTATGTTGGAAGATGTTAAACATATTTATTGAATTTAGTAGACCACAATTATTTGCCGAGGATTGTGTATTGATATGTGTAATTGTTCGGTGAGTATGTGAGGTTGTGTGATATTAGTTGTTATTCCTTCGTGAGGAGGTTGTGACGCTTGGTGTTGTTTGGTATTGGTATTTGCTTATGATTGTGTGACGTTGGTTGTGAGTCTACGTCGACTGGAGTAGCCATTCTAGCGAAGTACCTAGCATTTGTATGCGTATTCTAGTATTCGAATTATGGCTTCTCGTGGCGTTGTGGATGATATGTGTATGTTCACCTAGGGACGGTCTGACGAGGCCTCTAGGGATACGTATTGCCGTGAGTGTGCGTATCACGAACTAGGGTTAACCACCCAGGGATGTCCGACGGGGCTCTGCGGGGTACAGCGGCCGTGAGTCTCGTACCAACGGTTAACTTTGATATGTGTTGTCGGAGAACTGTGATTTTTGGCGCATATTTCGTCCGATTAGAATGGCAGTCCAAATGGTATCGTACTTGGCTGGAATGGCACCGACAAATGTGTTGTGTGTGATTTGTCCCTTGACTGTGATAATTTGGTAAGGGTACGTGAGTCCTGTGGTTGCTCTGTGTATTGTAGCTCTGCGGTGTGCTGAGTTCGATCGTATGGTCAAGTTTCAAAGTTGTGCTCTCTGTTGTCTTTCTGTGAGACTGTTGTCCTGGTAATGTTTGACACAGTGTAGTTTATGCCGGATTATTCTTGTGAGTATGTGATGTGAATAAGTTGATTCACGGACCCCCGTGCTTGTGGTTGGACTGTTACGATTGTGTCGTGGACCCCGTATTTTGTTATCGGAATCGTATTTTGAAATAAATGATTTTGGGCTGTGTCCCTAAGCGCCTCGGAAGGCTTGAGGCTTCTTAAACCCCAAATGTTTTAAAAAACTCCTGAGATCGTAAAATGTTTTGTAAGATGTAAAATGGTTTTATTCCTATCTTTCATAATTCAAACTGTTTTGAGCAAGTGAATTATCTCGGGAAGTATATTCACGATTTCTATGTTCTTGGAGTATGATATGTATGGCTTGCCTTTGTATTTATACTTGCACTAGCAAAACAGTGGAGTTTTGCTAACCACTGTGTATTCGGGGGGTGGATGTCTGTTTTGCGTCCAGGTACTTGCAGGTTGCTGGGGAGCAATTCACAGGATCGTTACGAAGGATGATGGAAGACGGTGATACTAATCACATGTAAACCGGTCTTGAGTATTTGGTGATGTCTTGTTTTGTCCTTCCATTGTGTTTATTTTTCCCTATGTGGGAACTTTGATTTATGTTAACCCCTGTGTGGGTATGAGTTACGAGAAAGAGTAATGTATGGTTGATGTGTATGTTGTGGTAAAAGACCAAATCGGTCTAATGGTTCGTTATTTAGCCATGTCGGCATGTATTGTGTTGTTGTGTTTTCTGTATTTAGCCTGGTAGATCCTCACGGAGAGGGTCTGCGGCGCTGTAATATTCCCTAATGGTTTGGGGGTGTTACAAAATATGGTATCAGAGATTAGGTTGCGGAAACCTAGGCTGTCGGGTCGAGTTGTGTGTTGTCGGGTCTTGTCTTGTCTTGTCTTGTCAGATTTTGTCTGACTGAGTCGTGTCGTGACGCGTCGTCTGAGTTTGTTGGTCATGATTAGTATCGTGGGGTGATCATCATCTTCGTGCGACCTGTGGATGTAAGTCTCCCTTCTTTGTGTTTGTGCCTCGTCTGATGCGAGTTACTTGTATGATTATTCGTTATGTGATTGAATCCTTCTGTGGATTTTGATTTCGTGATGTGTGGATATTTGACTCTCATCTTTTATCTATATTAGGGATGGTATTGCTGCCAATGTATTTACGAACTGTATTTTATTCGCTGCGTGAGTCCTTTAAAAATGACTTTCAGTATTTTGCAAACTGGGTTCTAATTAGTAAAAAAAAACGGTTCCTTAAATCGAGTTTTGGCACTTTGGCCTTGAATGTTTTATGATGGTTTGATAAAGGATTTTGGTGAGTTTTGGGCATTCTGGCCTATTGAATTTTCGAAAACCTTGAGTATCTTAGAAAATTAAATTCCGAGACGTACTTTTAAAACGAATTATTTTCTTGCGGTGTTTTCAAGGTGCTTTTTAATGCCACAATACATTTCAATTTCCAGTTGAGAACCAAAAATATTTTGAGATATTTTCAAATGCAGTTGCTTAGACCCAAGAGTCGAATACTTCTGAAAGTTTTTCACTAAAAGAAAAGTGTCCTCATTTTTGTTCAAACGCAAGATGGTTTTCAAAGTCTCGATAAGGGTGTTTGTACTACTTTTTGTAAAGTGATACTCAAGATCTACCGGTGTTTCCAAATTGTTTTCAAAATATGGTTTTCGTTTTAAAACCCATCATTTCCTGCTTGTGGTCGGAGTAGTTGTGTATGATTGTGTACATATGTGCTTGTTTCGTGATGTTTAGTAATTATATGATGGTTATCGTTCGGGCCGTTGTAATCATTGAGCGATGCCGTGGTTGTTGTGATTTTAGTATGTATTGATATGTTATGCCAAGTTGGCATCTCCGGTTTGTTGTTTTGCGACGTTATATTCCATTGTACCTAACAGTTGTATATTCGGTATGCCGAGCCGAGGTGTTTCAACCGTGGTGTGCCGGGGGCATGCACGTGTAAACTGTCCTTCTCATCGGTAACGCATTTCAAGTGTGGACCCGAGAGACACAGGATCCAGTTTTGCGAGTTGGGTTCCGAGTCTTTCGGGGCATGAACTTCAGTACAGATATCAGGATCGACTCTAAGAGGCCCATGGGAAATGTTTCCGTTGAATGCTTTTGTGTTGTTGCCTTGTTTCCGTTATTGTAAGTTGCGGGGACAACCTTCTTTTATAAGAGGTCGAATGTAATACCCGTATTATTTTTGGCTTCTGCATTTTTCTCTTTATCAATTCTATCGACTCGCTCGTGTTCGTTGATGCTTTCTGAACTTGTTTTGTATTTCGGTTTCGTCGTTCAAACGAGCTGTGATCTTGTTTTGGGTCGATCTGGTTATCGCTGTGACTTTTCTGAGTTCGGTTCGATTCTTGTGAACCTTGTTTGGAAGTAACATCTTTTGGTTCTACTAGTTCTTTTATTCGAAGTGGATCGAATTTTGAACTTCTGTACTTTTGGCTCTATCAACTCGTTTATGTTCGTTGACATTTCTGAGCTTGTCCTGCCCCTTGCTTTTGTTGATCGAACGAGTGTGGTATGGTTTCGGAATAACTCGTTTGTCGTTATGACTTTTCAATTGCTATTCCCTTTCTTGTAGATCTTATGTGAATGCACATCTTGTTGTTTTCACCGGATCATATACTGTCTCGAGTCGAGATGTGAACCTTGGAGTTGTTGTTTGAATTTTATTGTTCTTCGTGATTCGAACATGATTGTTCGATTTTTGTTGTCTCGATCGTCACGGCTCAATCGTTTGATTACTCGGCTTTTGTTGATCTCGTTTCGTGATCGTTGAACATTCAGCCTCCTTCGTAATTCCCTTAAGTTCGGGAAATTAGTCTCATTTTTGATCTTCCAACCCTTGGGCGGTGGAATTCCGTATTTGTTCAGCAATTGGCTCGCGTTTTGATTGATGTACCGTTGGGTTGGTCAATCATATTGATTTTCATTCGTTGTGTTTCGTGATTGTCGGATAATCGACTTGATTGTATAATCCGGGTGTTGACGCTTGGTACTTGTTGGTTTTATTATGTCTCTATCGGTGGCGTTGTGTTGGTCGTCGTGGAGCGTGTTTCCACGTCGTATGTCTTTTTGCGTTTCTTGCAGCGTTTCGCCGTCGGGCACGAGTTTTTGATTTTTGTGTATCTCGTCGAGTTTGCCTGGCAGGGAATATTGCTTCTCCCTACTTGTTTTAAGTTTCGGGACGAAACTTCTTTTAAGGAGGGTAGAATGTAATACCCGTAATTTCGATTTCCGGTAATTTCTTTTTTTCGGCGAAAGTCCGTTTTGATGACTCGCTCATGACCGTTTCGTCATTCCGAGAATTATTAATTAAGCACTTTTTATCATCCGAGTTCGTTTCGGTCTCGTTTTGTTGAGTTCCGTGCTTTTTGGCGACTTTTCCGCACTTGAGTTCGATTCATGCGAATCCCATTGGAAACTGCTGTTTCGAGTTTCCCGTAAGTCCGTTTAACTTTGTTAGACGTGTTGTGAACTTCGGTTTGGTTATTCGATCACGTATCGTGATTTTCGGATGTTTTGGGCCATTTTCGTAATTTCCCAAAGTTTGGGTTAATTACTTTCCGTTGTCGAATTTCGAGCCTTCAGGTGGTCGGAATCGTGTGTTCTCTTAGCGCTTGGGTTCTCATTTGTGAGTACTTCGTAACCGTATTTTCGATTCATATTCAGGTTCGGGTTTCGGGGTCGTTCGGACCGTCGGAGTGGCCACGACCGAGACGGCCGCAGCAGGTACTGGCCTGGCCGAGTTACGGCCGTAAGGTGCCGGTTACGGCCGTAAGTGATCGGCAGGCATGGCCTGACGAATGCCGGTTACGTCCGTAAGGGCCGAGAGTTACGGCCGTAAGGTGCCAAGCAACTTCCGGACGAATGCCGGTTACGGCCGTAAGGCCCGGCCGGTTACGGCCGTAAGTGATCGGCCATGGTCGACTATTTAAAGGCCAGCGGACGTTTTTCTTCGGCCATTTCTCACTCGTTTTCTTCCCTTACGCGGCTGGAGCTTGGTTAATCATGGAGAGATGTTGTTGGACAATCAATCCATGAAGTCTTGGAGTTCCTATCATCAATCATCCATCCTATAACATCCTCCGATCTACCGAATCAGGTCAGATTTCCTAGAAACCTAGTTTTGGGGAATTTGGGTATTTTGGTTGATTTCATCCGTTTTATCCGATTTAACTTAGGATTATGATGGATTGATGATTATTTAGATGTATTATATCACTTCCCTTGTTATTCCATGGTTGGATCGTATCGATTCGTTATTTGGGTCGAGTTCTTGACCGACGCCTTGAAGGTGTCCGCTAAAATGTCTTAGAGGGGTTTTCGGGCGTTCTATGATTATTCTTCCTCGTATGATCGATGATTTATTGATTATATGTTGTTAGGGTCAAGTTTCTTGCAAATAAACCGAGTTGAACCCTTCCGTTCGTCGTCGTCTTCCTTTTCAATGGCGTCGAGCGTTTTGAAGCTTCCCGGTTGAGCCGTGTTCGTCGGAATACTTGCGTGCCGATTTCGAGGCAAGTATCTTGCCCATACTTTTCATGTTTCGTAGACGGAATCATTGATAAATGATTTTATGTACAATCCGAATGTTTTAATGAACTTTTAAAAAGGATCGGAATGTTTTTGATAAAGGTTTTCCTTCAAAGATAACTCGTCTGCTTCGAGGATTAATGTGCTTTCGGAATACGTACGTTAGTTTCGTATGTTGGAAGATGTTAAACATATTTAGTGAATTTAGTAGACCGTAATTATTTGCCGAGGATTGTGTATTGATATGTGTAATTATTCGGTGAGTATGTGAGGTTGTGTGATATTAGTTGTTATTCCTTCGTGAGGAGGTTGTGATGCTTGGTGTTGTTTGGTATTGGTATTTGCTTATGATTGTGTGACGTTGGTTGTGAGTCTACGTCGACTGGAGTAGCCATTCTAGCGAAGTACCTAGCATTTGTATGCGTATTCTAGTATTCGAATTATGGCTTCTCGTGGCGTTGTGGATGATATGTGTATGTTCACCTAGGGACGGTCTGACGAGGCCTCTAGGGATACGTATTGCCGTGAGTGTGCATATCACGAACTAGGGTTAACCACCCAGGGATGTCCGACGGGGCTCTGCGGGGTACGGCGGCCGGGAGTCTCGTACCAACGGTTAACTTTGAAATGTGTTGTCGGAGAACTGTGATTTTTGGCGCATATTTCGTCTGATTAGAATGGCAGTCCAAATGGTATCGTACTTAGCTGGAATGGCACCGATAAATGTGTTGTGTGTGATTTGTCCCTTGACTGTGATAATTTGGTAAGGGTACGTGAGTCCTGTGGTTGCTCTGTGTATTGTAGCTCTGCGGTGTGTTGAGTTCGATCGTATGGTCAAGTTTCAAAGTTGTGCTCTCTATTGTCGTTCTGTGAGACTGTTGTCCTGGTAATGTTTGACACGGTGTAGTTTATGCCGGATTATTCTTGTGAGTATGTGATGTGAATAAGTTGATTCACGGACCCCCGTGCTTGTGGTTGGAATGTTACGATGGGGCGTGGACCCCGTATTTTGTTATCGGAATCGTATTTTGAAATAAATGATTTTGGGTTGTGTCCCTAAGCGCCTTGGAAGGCTTGAGGCTTCTTAAACCCCAAATATTTTCAAAAACTCCTGAGATCGTAAAATGTTTTGTAAGATGTAAAATAGTTTTATTCCTATCTTTCATAATTCAAACTGTTTTGAGCAAGTGAATTATCTCGGGAAGTATATTCACGATTTCTATGTTCTTGGAGTATGATATGTATGGCTTGCCTTTGTATTTATACTTGCACTAGCAAAACAGTGGAGTTTTGCTAACCCCCGAGTATTCGGGGGGTGGATGTCTGTTTTGCATCCAGGTACTTGCAGGTTGCTGGGGAGCAATTCACAGGATCGTTACGGAGGATGATGGAAGACGGCGATACTAATCACATGTAAACCGGTGTTGAGTATTTGGTGATGTCTTGTTTTGTCCTTCCGTTGTGTTTATTTTTCCCTATGTGGGAACGTTGATTTATGTTAACCCCTGCGTGGGTATGAATTACGAGAAAGAGTAATATATGGTTGATGTGTATGTTGTGGTAAAAGACCAAATCGGTCTAATGGTTCGTTATTTAGCCATGTCGGCATGTATTGTGTTGTTGTGTTTTATGTATTTAGCCAGGTAGATCCTCACGGAGAGGGTCTGCGGCGCTGTAATATTCCCGAATGGTTTGGGGGTGTTACACCAACCCCTGCGTGGGTATGAGTTGTGAGAAAGAGTAATGTATGTTTGATGTGTGTATGTTGTGGCAAAAGACCAAATCGATCTAACGGTTCGTTTTAGCCATGTTGGCATGTATTGTGTTGTTGTGTTTTTTTGTATTTAGCCTGGTAGATCCTCACGGAGAGGGTCTGTGGCGCTGCAATATTCCCAATTAGTTTGGGGATGTTAGAGAATATGGTATCAGAACTTAGGTTGCGGAAACCTAGGCTTTCGGGTCGAGTGTGTGTTGTCGAGTATTCTCTCGTCAGATTTTATCTGATTAAGTCGTGTCACGACACGTCGTCTAAGATGTCAGTCGTGATTAGTATCAAAGTGCAGCCATCATCTTCGTATGATCTGTGGATGTAAGTCTCCCCACTATATGTTGTGTCTCGTGTTACACGAGCTTCTGTGATTTTTATGTTATGATGTGGAGTTAAATGTGAATCGTGAATACGTCCTCCATGATTGTTGATCCTCGCATTGTACTGGAATGAATAGTGGTGCCGGTGTATATATATATATATATATATGTCCTTGTATAAATCGTTTTTACAGGAGTAATGTTTTGGTGTGGCTACAAAGAAAGTTTGTCAATGTGATCTTTTAAATCTTTAAATGTTTTGGGAAGTCACGTAAATTTGATTTTAAAACATCCTTCAAGAGAGGAAATTTTTTTGATTTTCGTATGATGACCTCAAGGCCGAAAATTTTTGAGAATTCAAACTACTTATATTTTATTTTCATCTTGTATTGCAAATTAACAAAAAATTGATTTTTAAAACTCAAATGAGGTCTACCAAAAATTTACTTGAACCGTGACTTTCGCCTTTAACTTTTCGGTTAATAGGTATGTAGTAATGATGTTATTGTTATTTCGACTATAATGCGCAGAGTTGTGATTAAAGTGGTGGTGTGGATGTTGAGTCGTTCGGTATGCACTTATTGAGATAGTTTTCTTGACCGAGAGGTGAAAATTCGGTTTTGAATGTTACTTAATTTCTGATGGATATTTGTGTAATGTTACCGTTGGCATTTGGATTTGTACGCTGTTGTTTACTTGTAACCTCATGTCTAGTATCGTGGTAAGGTGAGTATGTATGTGTTGCCAAACTTGCACAGTTAGCGCATGACATCTTTTGTTGTGGAGCGCGCTTTCTAGCTGGGTAAAAGTTTTGAGACTGCATTTTTGCCGTCAGGCCTAATTTTTGCAGTCTATCATTGTGAGTGGATTCTATGTGTGATTATGTGTTTTTCGTTGTGTTAATTTTTTGGTTGTTAGTATGCCGAGGGGCAGAGGTTGTGGTCGTAACCGTGGTACTGATGGACATGGGGATCAGATGCGGAATCGAGAGAATATTGCTGGGAATGATATTGGTATTGGTGTTGCTACTATATTGCAACAAGTAGCAGCACAGATGAGTCAGTTGACCCAGGCTGTTCAACGCAACACTGACGCGACTCAGATCGGTGTAAATCAATGGCTTCGAGAGGCAGTTTGTATGAATCCCCCTCCATTCGCTGGTGCTGCAGATGCGTTGGGCTGGGATGGTTGGCTTTTCTAGTTGGGAAAGATATTTGAGACTGTCGATTGTCCCGAAGAGCAGAAGGTACCTATCGCTCAATACCTTCTTGACAAAGACGCCGCTAATTGGTGGGAAGCTGTTAAACCTCGTGGTCGTGATGTCATGTGGGCGGAGTTCCAGGCATTTATGGAAGTTGAATTTTGTCCGAAACCGATTAGAGAACAGAGAATTCGTGAATTTTATTTGGCAGAACCACAAGATATATCAGTGTCACAGGCTATAATAGACTATATCAAACAACTCAGTTATGTGCGAGATCAGGTGAGGACCGAAGAAGAGAAGATCCTTCATTTTGACAGACGGATGAAGCTGGAAATTTGCCAGTATATGGTGGGATTCACTTGCACTTCACTGTGAGATTACCAGGATCGAGCTTTAGCCTACAAACTAGCTTCGTTATCGTCGGAGCATGTGCCCGAGTCGAAGAAACAGAGGATGTATGATGACCTTATGGATAGTACAAGAGTTGGTGTTTCTGGATTGTAACGTCGTAGTCTTTCTACTATGAAGCTCCATCGCTCGATGCGTGGGATTGAGAGTTCCAAATCGTCAGCTTTGACTCTTGGTAAAGCCATGAGGTATTTCAACTGCAATGTGTTGGGACATGTTCGTGCACATTGCCCTTCTCCGCCAGTAACGTGTTACAAGTGCGGACTCATGGGACACCGAGTTCAGTTTTGTGAGTTAGTCACAGAGTCTTCCGAGGCACGAACTTGAGCACTGATATCAGGATTGACTCTGAGGAGTCCCTGAGAGTGTAATCTACCAGTCGTATGTTATGCTATTTCCTTGCTTTGTTGTTTCGAATTTTGCAGACAAACTTATTTTATTAGAGGGGGATCGGATTGTTGAACTTCTGTATTTTCAGTCATGTCGACCCGTTTGTGCTCATTGATATTTTATGAACTCGTTCTATTCTTCAATTTTCATTGTTGGACGAGTTGTGGTATTGTTTCGGAGTAATTCATTTGTCGTTGTGACTTTTTTCGAATTTGGCTCCATTCCTGTGAATCTTATGTAAATGCATATCTTGTCGTTTTTATCAGACCACTTATTGTCTCGAGTCGAGGTGTGGACTTCGGAGTTGTTATTTGATTTTTGTCGTCCGTCATGATTCGAATATGATTGTTCAACCGTTTTTGTCTCGATCGTTCTAGTTCCATCGTTCGTTGTCCGGTTTTTGTTGATCTCGTATCGTGATTTTTGAGCATTCGGGTCACTTCGTAATTTCCTTATGTTCGGAAAATTAACTTTGCTTTCGATCTTCCCATCCTCGGGTTGTGGAATTTCGTGTTTGTTCTGCGATTAACTTGTGTTTTGATTGATGTACTGTTCGGGTTGGTATTTTTGTTCATACGTTTTGTTATCATTCTGGCGTAGCGATATGGATGGTAGCAGCCACGTGCCGCATGTGATTCATTGCAGGTCCACGGCAACGGATAGCGTGTGTTATTTGAGAATGTTTTGCGTTGATTGTTTTATGCTTTAATTTTCAGGGACGAAACTTCTTTTAAGAGGGGTAGAATGTAATACCCGAGATCTTCGTTCCAGTTTCATTGAGTTTTTCTGCGGGTTATCGGGTTGGCGTTGTCCATATCTTTGGAATGTTGTGACATGTTTGGGTGTGTCATGAGTGGACACGTGTTTGATTCCATTCAGATCGTTGCATGAGTTTTTGACTCATTGTGGTGTACCGCACGCTATCGCTTGTGTGTGGCGCGCGCTACTGTGTCAATGTTAGCGCACGCTAAATGGCAGTCCAGAGGCAGTCCAGGAGCCACTGGACTGGGACTGGAGTCACGCTAAGGTTGGTAGATAGCGCACACTAATTATTCTTTCTAGCGCACGCTACCTGGTAGGTGTAGATCTGTCCAGGAGCCACTGGGCTGGATTCGTGACTCGATAGCACACGCTACGCCCATTGGCTAGTGCACGCTAATAGTGTTGCGGGTGGAATGTTCTGTAGCGTTGACCCCGTTATCACGTGCTAATGTAGTATCTTTAGCGTACGCTAATAACTGTCGAGTATAATACTGGACAACAAGCTTTATTTCGTCATTTCTCACCCTTTTTCGTCTCTTTCCGTCGGAAGCGAGTTCTTGGGGTGATTTTGGGCGATCTTCATCATCAAGTTTCATCTTGGAGTGGATTTGTGTATGTTCAACATCACTTAATCATCTTCTTTGCTCGGATCGAGCTATTCTCTTCTTAGAACCCTAGTTTCTTGAATTTGGGGGGTTTTCTTGGTTTTATGATTCTTACCCGATCTCATCCGATCGGTTGTATATTCTTGTTGTCTTGGTCGTGACCTTCGGATTGGTAACTCGTTTATTGATTTTGTATCACTCGAACTTGGATCTTGAGTTCTTGGAGAAACTTTTAGATCCTTGTTGTTCTTAGTGTCGTTTCGGATTCTGATTAGTGTTGTTAATTCGTGATGGTATTATTCTCGTAGTATTCGTGGGGCTGTCGAGACTCTTGGTCATTTTTGAAAGTTCGAGGGCTGCTCGACCTCATCTGTTCGTTGTTCGGTTGCTCGTAGTTCCGATACAAGTATCTTGCCCATACACTTCATGTTTCGTAGACGTAACAGTTGAGGTCGAGCAGCCCTCGAACTTTGAAAGTTCGAGGGCTGCTCGACCTCATCTGTTCGTTGATAATTAATTGTATGTGTGCAATCCAAATATTTTAGTGAACTTAAAAAGGATCGGTATATTCTCAATAAAAGGGTTTTCTTCAAAGATAGCGCGAGTGATTCGTGAATAAATGTGTTTTCGGAATAGGTGAGTATGTGTCGTATGTTGGAAGATGTTATAATCATACTTCGTGAATATAATAGACCATAATCACTTGCCGAGGATTGTGTATTGGTATGTGTACTTGTTCGATGAATATGTGACGTGTGATATTAGTTATTACTCCTTTGTAAGGAGGTTGTGGTGTTTAGTGTAGTTTGACATTGGTATTGGCATGTTGTTGTGTGTGATTGTTGTAAGTGATGTGCCACCGGGTAAGATTGTTGTATCCCCGGGATCCGTCCTTGTTAGTACGGGTCAGGCGTGACCGTAGGGTTATCCAATCGGGTATGTCTTGCGGGGACTCCGAGGTTCGTGGCTTGCAAGCCCGATGCCGGGATAACTTGGGGGGTTATCTAATCCGGGTATGTCTTGTGGGGACTCCGAGGTTCGTAGCTTGTTAGTGCGATGCCGGTCTAACTTATGATTGTGGTTTGGTTGTTTGATGTACGTGTCATGGGTTGTCGATTCGTTTATGTCTCCTGGAGGCTCCAAGGTTCATAGATTACTAGTGCGATGCCAGGATAACTATGAACGTATGTATTTTTTGGTCACATGACTGTCATCACAGTGACATGTGATTTGGTTTGGTTTCCCATTGGGTTATTCACTCGGGTATGTTCTGCGAGGGCATCTGAGGTCCGTGGCTTGTTAGCACGGGACGTGAGTAATCCTTAGGAATATGTTGTTATGGATGATTTGGGTCGTGGACCCTGCAGTTTGTGATCGGAATGGTATAAGTGGGTCGGGGACTCCGCATTTTGTTATTGGAATTGTACTTTTAGAAAATGATCGTTGGGCTGTTCCCCAGGTGTTTTCGATAAATGAAAATCCCAAATGTTTTCAAAATTCCCGAGATCGTAAAATGTTTTGTAAGATGTATATCGGGTTTATCCCTACCTTTCATGATTGAATTGTTTTGATCAAGTGATTTACTTCGGGAAGTATGTTCACGATTATTCTGTTCTTGGAGTGTGATATGTATTGCCTGTATTTGTATTTTATACTTGCACTAGCAAAACAATGGAGTTTTGCTAACCCCCGAGTAATCGGGGGGTGGATGTCTGTATTACGTCCAAGTACTTGTAGGTTGCTGGGGAGCGAATCATAGGATCGGTACGAAGGATGATGGAAGACGACGATACTAATCACGTGAAAAACAATATTGCGTATTTTAGTAAAGTCTTGTTGTTTTGTCTTTCCGTCAGGGTATTTTCCATTTTATGGGAATGTTGATGTATTCCAACCTCTATGTGGGTATGAATTGTAAGAAAGAGTAATATATATTTGATGTGTGTGTGTGTTGTGGCAAAAGACTAAATCGGTCTAACGGTTCGTTTTAGTTATGTTGGCATGTATTATGTTGTTGTGTTTTTCTGTATTTAGCCTGGTAGATCCTCACAGAGAGCGTCTGCGGCGCTGTAATATTCCCAATTGGTTTGGGGGTGTTACAAAGTGACACCATGTGGAAAGAAGAGTATGTTGAAGCTGGATTAGCTTGTTGTATATATCAATAGAAATAGTATTAACGGGTATCTATGTAAGGGTTCATATGACTGACTGATCATCTATATGGTATTCCTGACCTTCAGCAGATACGTCCCTCTCGCAATAACCAAATACGTCGTCAATCAACCTTCTTGTGGGATCTTTGGATGTGCTACCACTGTTGGAATATTTATTCCACATATTCATTTATAGAGTTTTGATGATTAAGTTGCTAAACAAAACAAAACAACAAAGAGGCGAAGCAAAACAACGAAGCAGACGAAGACGCAAAAAGCTGGACAAAATACAAAGCTAGTGCACGCTAGACTCAAACGTTAGCGCACGCTAATGGGTCTCGGCTTCAGATCATATGAGTTCAAATTTACCTGAAGTCAAGTCATCTGGTGAAGATAGCGCACGCTACTCATGAACATTAACGCACGCTATCGAAGGCATTTTACCGTTGTGAAGACATTCAAACACAAAATGAAGTAAGCAATGACGAAATCATTGCGCAGGCTAAGGATGAGGAATAGCGCACGCTAATGTGTTTGAAATCAAGTCAATCAATCCATTGGAAAGATTCTAAAGTAAAGTCAAAAAGTATAAACGGATATATGATGTATGTAATGATGCAAGATTAGCGCATGCTACAAGGAAATGTTAGCGCACGCTAACTGTCATGGACAGTAGCCAATGGACTGGATTTACAAGATGTTAAAGTACGCTACATGCAGTACATAACGTACGTAATAGGAAATAATGCGCGATAGCGCACGCTAAGGAAGAAGCCTAGCATACGCTAATAACAAATGGCAGTAACATCTAGTTTGATGGAGAAGGCTATAAATACCACATCCTTGGTATTAATCCATACAACAACATTGAGCAATTCATATACACTTGAGATATCATTGTAAACATTATAGTTGTTGTTCTTGAGCTTAATGTGAGAGTGATTGAGTGTGATACATTAAATCATACAAGAGAGAGAAAGAGAAAAGATACGATTGGATTCGGTGTTATTAGGATCAAGGATCCGACATTGTTAGAATCGCAATCGCTATCTTAGTGAGGTTTACTAGTACCGATAGAAAGCCAGAGTGGTTGATTCCTTATCCAATAGAAAAGGAAAATAGTTTAACTTGGACCGACAAAAAGACAAGTACACACGGTAATATCTCGACCGATAGGAATAGAGATTGAGCGGTTTACTCGGACCGATAGAAGACGAGCTTGTAACGGTAAACCCTCGACCGATAGAAGAGAGGTGCAGAAGTTTATATCTTAAGCCTATAGAAAAAGATAACGAGAGAGGACGTAGGCACGTTTGGCCAAACCTCTATAAATCCGTGTGTCATTTTATTTTCTGCACTTCATATTTACGCTTCCGCACAACGGCGCTAATACCGAAATTGCTCCAACAATTGGTATCGGAGCGATACCTCCAATAAGCGGCTTAACATCCAAGGATAAGATCCAAATGGCATTTCAACTTCCCCCGGTCGAAGGTCTTGCTCTTAACCGACCACCATTTTTTGATGGCTCAAACTTCATGACGTGGAAGAAAAAGATGTCAATATTCATCCGAGCGTATGACATCAAGCTCTGGAAAGTGATTTGTCTTGGTCCGAAAATTCCTCTCAAATCCGATGGTACGCTTAAATCTTTCGAATAATATGACGACGCGGATTGGAAAAATGATCATTATAATTGCACAGCAACGCAATTATTGTATTGTGCCTTAAATCCTGAAGAACACAATCGGATATCATCATGTGATAGTGCCAAAGAAATTTGAAAAATGATTGAGATAACATACTAAGGAACGTCTCAAGTCAAGGAGACGAAAATAAACATGCTCCTTCATGAATAAGAACTATTCCAAATGAAGGACGATGAATCCATCACGATCATGCTCGACCAATTTTCGGTCATCACAAATAGATTAGCATGTTTTGGAAAACCACTTTCGAGTAGTGAGAAAGTAAAGAAGATTTTCCGATCACTACCTCGAGAATGGGACGGTACAGTGACGGCTATAATGGAGTCTAAACATTTAAACAAAATTAATTCTAGTGCTCTCGTTGGTTCACTTATCAACTACGAGATAGTACTTAAATCTCGGAATGCCAAACCAAAGCCGAAGGAAAGAACGATAGCCATGAAGGCTAAGATGTCCAAGAGAGAAGAAATCCCGGTGGATGAAAGCGATGAAGAATCGGCATATTATGCCAAAAGTATTAATAAGTTCCAACACTTATTAAACCGGAGAAAGCAGGACATCCAAAAGGGTGAATCTAAGAAATTCGACAACAATTGTCGATTATGTGGTAAACCAGGCCACTTTGCAAAGAATTGCCGCGTAAAATCCAAGAAGAAGGTTTTAATAGCAACATGGAGTGATGAAGATGAAGATGAAGATTTTCTAAATCTAAATAATCTCTCTCTCATGGCCCGGAGTTCATTCGAAAATAGCGACGTTGAAAGTCAAGTAAGTAATTCTTACGATGAACTTTTTGAAGCATTCGAGTTATTACATACGGACTATCAAAATACTTTAAGTGAAATTAAATCCCTTAAATCTAAATACAAATCTTTGGAAAATGAAAATTCCAAAATTTTTGAAAAGGGAAAATTTATTGAGACCGATCATTCAAAATGTGTTGAGAATGAAAATATTTTAAAAAATGATCTTGGTAAAATTCAAACCGAGCTCAAAAATTTAACGAAGAAATTCTCTCTCGGAAACGAGAAATTTGAAAATATGATCTCGGTTGAAAAATACACTTTCAATAAACAGGGGTTAGGATTCAAACCACATTCTAAAAATGAATCCGTAAATTTCAAAATACCCCATTGTGAAAAATGCTTAAAAATTGGGCATCACATTTCAAACTGTAAGAGCCCAAGACGGACGATGAAAACTAAGAAGATTTGGATTTCTAAAGGAACTTTATTCCAAATATCGTCTATATTTCGAAAGAAAAACCAACTATAGGTTGGATCCCCAAAAAATAATTTTTAACAATTGATATTTTACTCAGGGGGACTATTAATTTTTATTAGATATTTTTGTCAGGGGGAGTAATTTTTTAACGGGTATAACTCAATTACCGTATTCATATATTATTCATCATTAATTGGTATCATGCATATTTATATTCAATTGGTATATTTTTTACACTTTTTGCTGAATATAAAAAGGGGGAGAAGGAGTAGAATCGGATAAAAAGTGTCATGAAAGAATGACGAGAAATATAAAAAGTAAAAAGGTGGAGAAAATAATAAAAATCAAAGAAGTCGAAAAGGAGAAAAAGAAAGCATACAAAAAGGGGAAAAACGAAGGAGTTGAAAAATGAGAAACGAAGTAGTCGAAAATGGGTGAAACTAACGAAACGATCAAAGCCGAAAACTTTGAAACGTACAAATATATATATTTTTATTTTGCAGGTTTTATCCAATTCAAGGGTTGTTTTGTAATCATCAAAAAGGGGGAGATTGTTGGAATATTTATTCCACATATTCATTAATAGAGTTTTGATGATTATGTTGCTAAACAAAACAAAACAACAAAGAGGCGAAGCAAAACAATGAAGCCGATGAAGACGCAAAAAGCTGGACAAAATACAAAGCTATCACACGCTTGACTCAAACGCTAGCGCACGCTAACGGGTCCCGGCTGCAGATCAGACGAGTTCAAAGTTACCTGAAGTCAAGTCATCTGGTGAATATAGCGCACGCTACTCGTGAACATTAACGCACGTTATCGAAGGTATTTTACTGTTGTGAAGACATTCAAACACAGAATGAAGTAAGCAATGATGAAATAATAGCGCATGCTAAGGATGAAGAATAGCGCACGCTAATGTGTTTGAAATCAAGTCAATCAATCCGTTGGGAAGATTCTGAAGCAAAGTCAAAAAGTATAAATGGATATATGATGCATGCAATGATGCAAGATTAGCGCATGCTATAAGGAAATGTTAGCGCACGCTAACTGTCATGGACAGTAGCCACTGGACTGGAATTACAAGACGTTAACGTACGCTGCATGCAGTACATAACATACGTAATAGGAAACAATGCGCGATAGTGCACGCTAAGGAAGAAGCCTAGCGTACGCTAATAACAACTGGCAGTAATGGCTAGTTTGATGGAAAAGGCTATAAATAGCACATCCTTGGTATTAATCCATACAACAATATTGAGCAATTCATATACACTTGAGATATCATTGTAAACATTATAGTTGTTGTTCTTGAGCTTAAATTGAGAGTGATTGAGTGTGATACACTAAATCATACAAGAGAGAAAAAAAGAAAAGATACGATTGGATTCGGTGTTATTAGGATCAAGGATCCGGCATTGTTAGAATTGCAATCGCTATCTTAGTGAGGTTTATCTAGTACAGATATAAAGCTAGAGTGGTTGATTCCTTGTCCAATAGAAAAGGAAAACGGTTTAACTTGGACCGACAAAAAGACAAGTACACACGGTAATATCTCGATCGATAGAAGAGGGATTGAATGGTTTACTTGGACCGATAGAAGACGAACTTGTAATGGTAATCCCTCGACCGATAGAAAAGAGGTGCAGAGGTTTATATCTTAAGCCTATAGAAAAAGATAAAGAGAGAGGACGTAGGCACGTTTGGCCGAACCTCTATAAATCCGTGTATCATTTTATTTTCCGCATTTTATATCTACGCTTCCACACAAAGGCGCTAATACCGAAATTGCTCCAACAACCACATTATAGTATGTGATCATGGAGAATAAGTGAATTTGCTCTTTCACCGTGGTAAATCCAACATGTTTATTTATCCCAGTACCAATTCTTTTTCAAGTCCTCCCACACAACATCAAGTGTAAAACGCTACATATTGTTGTGATATTTACATTTATTGCATGGACAGTAATGAATTATACTATCACTATCATGCTCCTTCACAAATCGAATAAACCCTCTCATTCCATATATGACTTTTGGATCCCATTTTATAGACCAATCCAACTTTTATCCATCCTATAACAAAAATAACAACAATATGACACAATCATATTCGTATTTATCAAGAACGTACGAAAATTACAACTTCAACATCATAGATCGACTTCAAGATATAAAATTCATAAGCCGTCGGATAAAGTATGGTAGTCGTCGGCTAAATAACTCCAAGTCATCGACTAAAGTCTTGTAGTCATCGGCTAAACTACTCCATTTTAGCAGACGGCTTGCAGAACTTTAGCTGACGACCAAAAGTAAAGTCATCGGCTAAATTAGTTTAGCCGACAATATGAGAGCCATCGGCTAAACTTTTGACTTTTAGCCGATGACCACGGTCTGCCGTTGGCCGTTCTCCGGCTAGTCGTCGGCTAAAGTGGTAATTTTGGTAGTAGTAGAACCAAGACAATATTGGTTCTTTTTGTACTTTTAATTATGTTGTTAATGAATGACTTCGTGTAATGAAGACAGTTTGTTACTTTGTACCTTGCACTGGCATTTATGATATGTGTAATATTGATGACTTTGGATTATTGTTAACAAAGACTTTTTTTTGGTAAATAGAGCTTTTATTTAACCAATCAGAAAGACAATCCACAACATACATCTATGAATCGCAAACAAAAAAACACAGCTTTCTAATACCCTAACAATTTCGAAACATTAGGCATAGATTTTCCTCTAACCACCATCATAAGTTTACACTGCTGAACAATATAGTCTTCATTCTGGTATTCTGCATTAAATCTTCTTGCATTCCGCTCCCGCTAGATGTGATATAGAGCCATGGCAACGGGCATCCTGTACACCATTTTCTTTCCAGTCCTCGAAGATCCATGCTGCTTCAAATATTCCATCTCTCCTTCCCAGTTCTTCACTTATGGTCTAGCTCCACACTAATTTGCAAGCTCCTGCCACACTTTAGTCGAATAATCACATGCAAAGAGAAAATGATCAAGAGATTCATTTGTTTTTTTACACAACCCACAAACAGGATCACAACGGATGCCAAATCTCATCAGCCTATATGTGGTTGCCATCCTTCTCCATGGTGCAATCCACGTAATGAAAATACACTTTGGAGCTGGTAAATTTTTACTAACCATTGGATGTCATGCCAGTTTCTCTCCATTACCTCTAATTGCAAAATACCTCTTCCTGATGGAAAAAGAGCCTTGTTGCATGATGCTATCTCCATTAGGGATACTAGCCAAATACTCCCGAGCCCCTAGAATTTTATTTATAACCCAAGCTGCCTGTTGTGGAATAGGCATGGTTTTCCGGTTTTGATCCTTAATATAGTAGCCATGAATCCAGCAAACCCACATATTATCCTTCTTCTTCAACACATTCCATAATTGTTTACAGATAGCCGCTCGATTCCATAACTTGAGCTGAGTAATATTCCATCCCCTGCCTCTTTAGGCATATGCATATGTTCCCAAGACACAAGATTTCTCTTAGTTAAAGCTGTTTTTCCTGACCATAAGAAATATCTGCATGCTGCTTCAACTACCTTCATCACTCTCTGTGGGAGCAAGAAGATTTGGCTCCAATAAGCTTGCATGCCAAATATTAATGACTTCAATAGTTGAATTCTCCCTGCATAGGATAACATTTTTTTCAAAACAACACTCAATCCTTGCCAACACTTTCTGAATAAGAGGTTGGCACTGATTGATTGTCAGCTTCTTGGATGAAAGTGGCACCCCCCAATACTTAAACGGCAGCTCCCCTCTCACTACACCAAACTCCTGTACCATAGCAACCTGCAAGTCCATCCTCATCCCGCCAAAAATAAATAAAACTCTTACAGTTATTGGCCTTCAAACTAGACACCTTAGAGAACTTGTCAAAAGCCACAAGTAAAGCCCTAATAGATGCTTGATCTCCCTTAGAAAACATCAGGAGATTATCTGCAAAGCATACATGTACCAGCTGAAACCTTTTACACCTCGAGTGGTAGTGAAATCCCCTATCATTATGCAATTCCTTAAGGCATCTACTCAAGTACTCTGTTGTGTCGAGATTTATACACCTCGACAGGCAATCGGCATAAATGTCGGGCGACCGAATGAGCTGAGGCGACCTTGTCAGAATGAAGGTACCAGACCACCTTCGAGCATCTAGCGATCGACTCTCAAGGCGATCGACTTTGGCACTTAGCGATCGACTCTGGTGCCCGACTTAGGACGACCGTCCTGTGTCCCGAACAAGACCTTCGTCCGTCAAAGTCTACGAAGACTAGATCTCAAAGCAGCACCCATGTGCAGATCTGCGAAAGACACCGCATAACATGGATCGTTAACCACAACCTGTCACCACCTTATCACCTACCGACAGACCCGCCGAAAGGTACAAGGTGGGACCGCCCGTGACAGCGACTCAGACATGTGCAGACTTCTCATTGGACCGGACAGCTGGCTGCCAGCAACTCCTGCGGACTTTAAAGGAGACCAGCCCACGTGCTAAAGACGATCGTCCGCTTATTATAATACAGCAGAGGCAATCGCCCAGCATGGCCCAGTCCTATAAATAGAGAACTCCCAGCAACTGGAAAAGGGTTCTGTCCTCTCAGTTGGCAACTACGTTGGCAAATACATACTAACATACATACTTTCATGCTCTCGGCTTCCTCTCCCGAATCTACCTCAGGATTTCTCTCTCAGCACCTCTCAACCAGAAGACGGTCGGCAGAGGCAAGAAGTCTCCACAGCACAGATTCGAAGAGACTCGCAAGTCCAGGAGCTCAGACATATAGCTAATGCACACTCTGAGAGACCGATGATTTCTCACAGTCGTCACAGCACCCCATCATTGTTAAAAGAACTCACAGAGCATCATATCTGGTTCTTCTGGCAATCTTCACGCTCACTAGCTAAGATAACTAGGGTCTTTACACTCATTGTAATTGTACTCTAACATTAATATTTGTACTCCAAAGTATTCGTATTAATAATATCTCGCGAGAGCATTCAAGCCCGGGACTAACAACCCCGACAAATCTTGTGTTATTTACTTTTCCCACGGAAGTGTTCTCGCATTTGTTTGTTACTCGACCATTCCAGCAACATTCATCTCCGGATAATATTTTGGGTAACAACAATTGGCGCTAGAAGAAGGGGATCTAAATCTTTATTTTTATTCCTACCATCCCGAAGAACACTCACTATTCTCGGGGCATATACTTGAAGTGACACTCACTGCACTTCAAAGAAAGACTTCAGAATCATGATGTCTGCCACCACATCGAAGAGAGCCACTCTCCGAACCGCCGGACATCATATCCTGGCTAGATCCAAGCCCCAGCCAACGGCAGAGGGTAGCCGCGGCGACGCGAACCTCTCGATCCCGCACCTGAGGGACGGCCCCAACCTTTCTCTCGACCAGTTCCAAACCGCGGAACAGATCGAGGAGGCTATGGCCATCCTAAAGGAGCGACGGAGAGCATGCGCGACGCCCGCTATAACTCCCTCGGCCATCCGCCGCGTGGGCAAACGGAAGTTCAAGGGGTTACTGGGCGAGCGATCGTCAGAAAGATCTGATTCGAGAGAAAAGGCTCTCGCACGGCTGGACGGTTCCGTATTCATTCGCTTGGGAAGCGACCCATCATGGCGACCGGGGCATTCTGGCCCCAACTACGAAACGACGGAATCCGAGTCCGTCACCAAGAGTTCGGCCTACCCAACTCCCAGCCGAATACAAGTCAACCGTTTGGCCCCCACTCCGAACGCCAGGGGATCAGTACTTGATCGCCTCGGCTCCCGCTCCGAGCGCCTAGCTACGAGCAGCCAGGCCGCGGCGATGGCCGCTATGCAACGCCAGCTCGACGAGATGAAAGCGCTCCTGGATACTGGGGCAAGCACCAGTAGAAAGATCGTCGGACCGACCGAGCCACTCGCGGTCCACATCGAGCTTGCCCCCGTGCAACCAAGGATCGCTCCTCCCAAAACACCTCTATACGAAGGGAGATCGGACCCCGAGACCTATATAAGCAAGTTCCGGATCTCCATGACCGGGTGTGGGGCATCAGATGCGACCAAGTGCCGAATCTTCCCATTAACGTTGGGCGAGCTGGCCCATAGGTGGTACATCTCACTACCACCGCGATCGATTATCTCCTTTGAGAAACTGGTGAGTGACTTCACGTCATACTTCGCCACCAAGGTCGCAAAACCCGAAGGCCCCCACCGCATGATGAAAATCAGGCAGGGGGAAGATGAATCCGATGCAGATTACATTGACCGGGTGGATGAAATCGTCCTCACCGGCGAGCCCATCAGTGATGAGCTCGCTCTCTACTCAGTCCTGGGGGGATTCTATGGTCATTCAACCATGTTTAGACATCTCAACAAGGATATCCCCCCAACCTATGCGATCTTCCGCGCTAAGACTGCCGACTTTCTGGCTAGGCAAAGGCTAATCACCCTATGACTAGGCGAGGGAACGCCACCTCCTGTCCGAACGACGGCGATCGCCAAAACCAAAAAGACGGTCGCCAAGCCACCGGCGATATCAAGGCCTTCGAGGATGTGGAAACCCATCTCCTCCACAAGTTCAACCAAACTCCGGCCCACATTTTTTACGCCATCAAGGGGCGCGAACCGCTGAACAAGCCAAAGGCAATAAGGGATCACGGTCATCTGGACCACAATCAATATTGTGCCTACTACAAGAGTCCCGGCCACAACACCAGCCAATGCCGCGACCTCCTCAGACAACTCTGGAGATTGTTCGAGGAGGGCAAGTTGGACAGTTTATTGGCTTAGCCGGAGCCCCATCGATCTCCCGACACAGTCGTCCGAGTCGAACGCGAGCAGGCCAGAAAGCCCATACGAGCCGACCCCTCGATCAACCTCGGCGACCGTATCTACCTGCTTCAATCAAGAGAAGGGAACTTCGGAAGCGGTAAAAATAAAATTAATTCGATCCGAATCCCTACGAGGATCGATCGAGATATGTATATACGAATATCAAAAATGAAATCACAAGAGATATAGAAACTCACCCTTGTAGTCTGTTGAGTAGATGGATAACCTTCTCTTGAGATATTCCCCAAGCTTTGCTTGATCTCTACGAATCTATTTCGTTTCAAGCCCTTGAATGATCCAACGCCGAAAGCACCACGTCTCTACTTGCCACGCGCCAGAGAAATGATTGGAACGACGATCACCTTGCTATCCTCCGAGGATACGGCTAGAGCTAAGTGATGAAGCTATATATATAAAGATTACTACATTCTAAGTGTTTTAATCGTACTCTCTCTTAATGTCTTGATATTTTTCTCTAAGAAAAGCAAGAACAAAGTTGAAGAAGAAGATGAATTGGAGGAAAACATTTTTCTCTCTCTTTTTCACACAACTCACGTATGGAAGCTTATGCAAGTGAGTGATTGTAATCATCTTGCTTTATTCAACTCCCCACCACTTGCAACAACTCATGCATGTGGGAATCTAACCCCACCATATCAATCATAATCCATTAAAGAATGGAACAAGAGTCCACAAGGAAGGTGGGTGGAATGTGGGGGGCGGCCCATGCGAAAAATCGGACGAGTTCGGATCGTTTCGGACTCCCGAGGGTCTAAACAGATAAACTCCGATTCCGTATCGATGTATTTATATCGATTAATTAATCCAATTAATTAAACATATCAAATACAAAATAATATAATTAATTTCTCCAAGAAATAATTATATACATGAATTAAATTAATCACCCATTAATTTATTTAATTCATTAGGCCGTAAATCAATTTATCCAATAAATCGATTTAAAAGTCCAATGTTCCAAAATTAGATATCCAATATCTAATATTCATAATGAGAGAGTTAGCTTTATTCATTCCGTCGTCAATCCTATTGCGTGACTCGGTAGGTCCGTCTCAGTCAGCAATGGGAGGAACCAAAGAGTAGTAGCACCACCTAGCCAGCCTGGCGGCCTACACTGTACCCCAACTGAGAACGAATGATTGGGATCATTCAAGAACCATTCTGTCGTGAATACCAGTAAATGTATAAACCCTTCTTTCAAATGTCCCGATCAAGTTATAGGGTCACAGTCAATCAAACCCTATCTGTACTTGATGCTATGCATGTGTTAATGCAAACCGAGATCATCGAGCTCTCGTGTATCTAATACAGCTAGCTCCAATGCTTTAGCCAAAGACTTATGATCTCATCTGCCAATAACCGCATAGGACATATAACTCGTTCACTGACAGGAGAAAGAATTCTATCTTGGTATTCAGTAGGACGTGCTACTTGCCCATCAAGATGCACGTCAAGGTTGACCCCCGCCTTCCCGTTTATAGGGTCGAACTACTCTAGTGAAAATCTTGACGTCACAAGCACATCCCTACTAAATCCTCAATTCGAAGGTTCACGAATACCTATCACAACCTTTCGATTCCGTCATTGACTGTCCCGGAGTGAAATCCGTGTGACGAATCGAGGGTGAGTCGGTTCGAGTATCCTAATCCAATTAGCATACCTATAACGTGTGCTCCCACTAACCATTAGCGTTCTACAGGCACTCTCCATGTCAAAGAACACATCATACAAGTCTTCACATAAACTTAACGCCCAGTCAAGTTTCATTGACTTGCGAACGATTAAGTATTTGAGCTATAAACCTTTCCAATGCCGACCCCCTTATCCAATAAGGAGTGGAAGGTTTTTGCTCTCAAATACACGGACTAGTTTCTATATGTATATTTACGAGTTAGGAATGCCAGTAACTACCAGTAAATAAAGAAACATTCATTGCCTTATATAATTGATTTACATAATTACAAGTGCAATGCCCTCACTCAACATCCTATGAGTGGCATTCGAGGGCATACTCCTAATAATCTCCCACTTGCACTCAATGCCACACACTATAGTATCTAATACCCATGTTCTCCAGATGACGCTCCAAGCTAGTCTGAGAAAGTGGGTTAGTGGATCGGCGACGTTGTCGGCCGAGTCTACTCTGTGCATCACAATGTATCCCTTGCGAACAAATTCTCTTACGAGATGATACTTCCTCTCAATATGTTTGGTGCTGTTGTGAAACCTCGGCTCCTTGGCCTGCACTACAGCTCTGTCGTTGTCGTAGTACAGGGGAACAGGCAGCTCAGCACATGGTATCACTTGAAGTTCTCCCAGAAACTTCTTAATCCAGAACCCTTCCTTGGAAGCCTCCGAGGCTGCTTGATACTCAGCCTGACATGTGGAATCAGCAGTCGCGCTTTGCTTGGCACTACGCCAAGATACTGTTCCTCCATTAAGAGTAAATATGTAGCCAGAAGTGGACATCGAGTCGTCCTTCAGTCCTTGGAAGTCCGAATCAGTGAATCCCACCACATCCAATTCTCCACCGCCATACATCAGAACCATATCTCTAGTCCTTCTTAAGTACTTGAGAACGTTCTTTACGGCAGTCCAATGTTCCCTACCTGGGTTTGCCTGAAACCTACTCACCATGCTTACAGCATGCGCAATGTCAGGTCTTGTACACAACATAGCATACATAAGGCTACCCACGGCCGAAGCATATGGTATATTACTCATTTCCTTTCGTTGTTCCTCACTTTGAGGACACATCTTCAAGGTGAGTTTTATTCCATGTCGCATCGGTAGGAACCCTCTTTTAGAATCATCCATCTTAAATCGCCTTAAGATCTTATCTATATAGAGGGCTTGGGAAAGACCTATTGTTCTCTTCACTCTATCCCGGTAGAGTCGAATACCAAGAATATAGGTAGCTTCTCCCAAGTCTTTTATGGAGAAATTACTCGAAAGCCAAGCTTTCACAGAACTGAGCATCCCCACATCATTTCCTATTAGTAGAATGTCATCTACATATAGTACTAAGAATGCGATCTTGCTCCCACTAACCCTCTTGTATACACAAGGTTCCTCCTCATTTTGCACGAAGTCAAAATCTTTGACTGCCTCGTCAAAACGAAGGTTCCAACTACGCGATGCTTGCTTCAGTCCATAAATGGAATGAAGCTTGCACACTTTTTGAATATCGACTTCGGACACAAAACCTTTAGGCTGCTCCATATAGATTTCCTCCTCGAGGAATCCATTAAGGAAAGTCGTCTTTACGTCCATTTGCCATATCTCATAATCGTGGTGGGTAGCTATAGCAAGCATCATGCGAATAGACTTGATAATGGCTACGGGCGAGAAGGTATCGTGGTAATCGATCCCTTCCTTCTGGGTATAACCCTTTGCCACAAGCCTGGCCTTATAAGCGTCAACCTTGCTATCACCATCAGTCTTTCTCTTATAGATCCACTTGTTCCCAATAGGCACTATGCCCTTGGGGCGGTCTACTAGAGTCCATACCTGATTGACATGCATCGAGTCTATCTCAGCTTCCATAGATTCACGCCATTTCGTGGAGTCTACATCCACCATCGCTTGGTCATAGGTCGTCGGGTCGGTCTCTTGGCTATCACTTGGAACCTCATGGAGACCCAGCACCTCCAAGTGCACAAGCCCATACCTCTCAGGTAAATGAGACACCCTACTAGACCTACGAGGTGGTTGTACTTGTGTTTCACAAAGTTCGGTTCCAGTTTCTTGCACAGGTGTCTCCCGAGGAGTTTCATTGTATTCTTCTAAAGAAATACTTCTACCTGCTCCGCCTTCCTGAATGAACTCATCTTCCAGGAAGTGTGCTTGTAAAGCAACAACGATCTTTCGATCTTCGGGCATGTAAAATAGATATCTCATCGTCCCAGATGGGAATCCAATGAAACGTCCCTTCGCGGACCTAGCTTCCAACTTCTCCACCTTAGTCTTCTTGACATAAGCGGGACATCCCCAAATCCTAATGTGATTAAGACTTGGTTTCCTGCCCTCCCACATCTCATGTGGAGTTTTAGGAACGGATTTGGAAGAACATCTGTTCAAGATGTAAGCGGCAGTCAGGAGTTCATACCCCCACATGTAAATCGGCAAGTCAGTATAGCCCAGCATGGAACGGACCATGTTCAACAAGGTCCGGTTCCTTCTTTCTGACACACCATTTAACTGAGGAGTACCTGGAGGTGTTAGCTGTGAAACTATTCCATGTTCCTTAAGGAACTCGTCAAACTCCGTACTCATATACTCACCACCTCGGTCCGACCGAAGTGCTTTGATATGATTACCAGTTTGTTTCTCGACTAGGGCCTTGAATTCCTGGAATTTCTCAAAGGCCTCGGATTTATGTTTCATTAAGTATACATAACCATACCTAGTATGATCATCTGTAAACGTAATGAAATATTGATATCCGTCACGTGCTGCTTCCAAAGCACCACAAACGCGTCATGGATTAATCCCGAGTTTATCGGCTCTTTCAAAAGTCCGTGAAGGGGACTTAGTCATTTGCCTTTAAGGCAAGATTCACAAGTAGGAAAGGGATCCGATCCCAATGGACCCATAAGTCCATCCTTTTCCATCTTGTAAACCTTGGTTTGACCAACATGACCAAGTCTAAGATGCCATTTCAAAACTTGATTAGTTTCATCCCTACCACGTTTTCTAGTCATAGTATTCACAACTACTTTGTTGGTGAGATTAGATGATACAATCCATTCAACAATGTAGCAGTACCCACTAGTTTATTTCTAAAATAAATTTTGCAGGAACCATCACCAATGAAAAATGAAAAGCCTTTTCGGTCCATGACCGTAATGGATACAATGTTTTTGTTCCCCTTGGGCAAAAAAAGTACATCTTCTAAAGTCAAAACAAAGCCGGATTCTAAGCCCAAAAGAAGTGATCCTATGTCGGTCGCCTCGACACTATGCCCGCTTCCGACTGTGATCATAACTTCTCCAGCTCCAAGATTCCTACTTTGTTCCAGATCCTGATTCACGGTACAAATATGAGAACTAGCACTTAATCCAAGATTCAGAAGTAGAAAATACGAGTGCAGAACAATTTGTTTCCAAAACTAAAAGTTACAGACGAAGTGCCATGAAGAATCGGACAGTCTCTAGCCCAGTGGCCCAGCTCACCGCACTTGAGACAAACATCCTTCTTCTTCTTGTTCTTTGGAACCATCTGGGCCTTGTCCTTTCCCTTAAGGTCCTTAGCTTGTGGTCCAGTCCGCTTCTTGGTCTTTTTCTTCTTATTCTTAGACTTCCGAAGTCCAGAAGAAATCACAAGTGCAGACTCCTTCATCCGCGGGGTCTTCATTTGAGACTGAGCGGTCACCAGTTTGTTCATTAGCCCAGCTAAGTTACATGCAATCTCATTGCAGTTGAAGTTCATAACAAACTGTGAGAATGACTCAGGGAGAGACTGTAGGATAAGGTCAGTTTGGAGATAAGTATCCATTTTAAAATCAATAGCCTCCAATCTCTCGAACATGGATATCATTTTGAGGACGTGTTCCCCAACCTTCTCACCTTCCTTCATCCTTGCACCGAACAGTTGCTTGGATATCTCATATCTAGCAGTTCTGCTGTGCTCACCATAAAGCTCGGTTAAGTGAGATAGAATCTGCCTAGCAGAAGTCATTTTCTCATGAGCTCTCTGAAGCTCATTAGACATGGAAGCCATCATATAAGCACGGACTTTCACGTCATCCTTAACCCACTTTTCGTGGTTTTCAATCTCTTCCTGATTGGCTCGGGTCCGCACAGGAGGCGCCGGAATGTCCGTCTCTAAGATGTATCCCAGTGCCTCTATACTGAGGACTATCATCAGACTGCGGAGCCAATCCACAAAGTTAGGTCTCATTAAGGTGTTCTTTTCGAGCAGAATTGCGAGTGGATTCATTGTCATATTGAGATTTGAGTCTGCATTAAGTACGATAGATTAATTAGTGACTCATTCAATTATGTTCTGAGTATAGAATTAAGGTCTTTTCTATTCTTGTTACCCAACTCCCACTATTTTTATCGGAATAACACACTCCCATGTGAAATCCGGAAGTATCGTCGCTCTACTTCATAGTGGTGATCGAGTTCTTTATAAATCTTAATAGAGGGCAACCGAACAGGATTCTAGTCTATTAATTTTCATAAAGTGGTGTCCAACACCAACCCATCTAATGGATGATTCGATCTTCTTTTTCCCCTTGTTCACTTCCCTCAACCTATATGGTTTCTATGGTTCGTGAACAAGTTAAGTTTATACCATCGACGCAAATCAGTTTCACAATTGAATCTTATCCGGCAACCTATCAGGTTTCTAGGGATAAAATTTGCTCCAACCGAAGGCATCCAATGCGCTCCCGGTAATTTATCCGTCCTCCCCGAACGACTACCCCGATAACTCGGAAGCATAGCACATTCGGTTTGGATTTCAATTTCCCGAAAACTCGATGGAGGGAAGGAAAACCTTGAAACCTTATAAACTAAATAATTTATCATGGGAGAATTTTCGCGATTAACGTTACACTTTGCACATTAATCGTTTAAGCGCGTTTGTGACATTCATACATTATGAAACAACCATTCACAACCTAGTTGCTACCAACATGTGGTTCATGGACCGTTCCTAGAAAACAAAAACTCCGTAATCTAATTAAAAGTCTCCGTCTTGAATCTTCGTCTTCTCTAAATGGATCTTCCTCCGGTCTTCGTCATTACATATAAATTTTACATCGAAAATTGCATCCTAGATATAAACATTTCTAGTAAAATAAATAGGCTCAAAACGGCCTTTACAACCCCATCGAATAAAACGAACGATTCAAAACTAAGTCCACGGACCACATCCCCATTCAAAAGCATTCATCCAATAAATACTATATAAATTAAAAGCGTAGAGATACATTGATCCAATCAACAATACAAACCGATCCAATCGATTCACACAATCGGTAATATGATAACGTTCAAAATAATTCGGTCGACCATAAATATTCTAATTAATCAAATTTCCCTTATAAAATGAAATACCATAAATCATTTTAATCATATTAAATCCAATTTAACATGTGGGAGATTAATTTTCAAGAATACACGAAAAAATCGAGCCGGGGTGAAAACAGTTCGCCCGACCGAGTCACCCTGTAGCTGCCACGGCAGACAGCTGCATGGCCGAGTCACGCTCGGAAGCCGCTGCCAGACACGGCCGCTGCCCCGGCCCGCGGCCCCAAGATGCCTCCCGCCCATGCCGGCCGCACGACCTGGGCCGCGACCCCGAGCCCTAGGCCCTCCCGACCGTCCAACGGCATTTCGGGCTAGTTTTTCACTGGATATCCAATATCTATATTCTCCAACATTCATATCTTCAATATAAATCATATTTCCAAGAAATTAAGATTTATATTTAGACATAAACTTACGAAAAATATAACTACAACGAACGTAAAAATATATACCACGATTATGACTAAAATGATTCCAAATCATTCACCATCTAATCGAGCATTCCAAATACTAATATCGTATATACGATCGCAAGACCTACGCTCCGATGCCACTGTTGTGATTCGGTGCCTAAAACGAAGGCCCAGCGGAAGCGTTAAAACGAAAATTAATTTGATCTGAATCCCTACGAGGATCGATCGAACTACGTATATACGAATATCAAAAACGAAATCACAAGAGATATAGAAACTCACCCTTGTAGTCCGTTGATTAGATGGATAACCTTCTCTTGAGCTATTCCCCAAGCTTTGCTTGATCTCTACGAATCTATTCCACTTCAAGCTCTTGAACGATCAAACGCCGAAAGCACCGCATCTCTACTTGCCACGCGCCGGAGAAACGACTGAAACGACGATCACCTTGCTATCCTCCGAGCATACGGCTAGAGCTAAGTGATGAAGCTATATATATATATATATATATAAAGATCACTACACTCTAAGTGTTTTAATCTTACTCTCTCTTAATGTCTTGATATTTTTCTCTAAGAAAAGCAAGAACAAAGTTGAAGAAGAAGATGACTTGGAGGAAAACCTTTTTCTCTCTCTTTTTCACACAACTCACGTATGGAAGCTTATGCAAGTGAGTGATTGTAATCATCTTGCTTTATTCAACTCCCCACCACTTGCAACAACTCATGAATGTGGAAATCTAACCCCACCATATCAATCATAATCCATTAAAGAATGGAACAAGAGTCCACAAGGAAGGTGGGTGGAATGTGGGGGGCGGCCCATGCTAAAAATCGGACGAGTTCGGTTCGTTTCGGACTCCCGAGGGTCTAAACAGATAAACTCCGATTCAGTATCGATGTATTTATATCGATTAATTAATCCAATTAATTAAACATATCAAATACAAAATAATATAATTAATTTCTCCAAGAAATAATTATATACATGAATTAAATTAATCACCCAGTAATTTATTTAATTTATTAGGCCGTAAATCAATTTATCCAATAAATCGATTTAAACATCCAATGTTCCAAAATTAGATATCCAATATCTAATATTCATAATGAGAGAGTTAGCTTTATTCATTCCGTCGTCAATCCAATTGCGCGACTCGGTAGGTCCGTCTCAGTCAGCAATGGGAGGAACCAAAGAGTAGTAGCACCACCTAGCCACTGCGGCCTACACTGCACTTAATCCGAGAACGAATGATTGGGATCATTCAAGAACCATTCTGTCGTGAATACCAGTAAATGTATAAACCCTTCTTTCAAATGTCCCGATCAAGTTATAGGGTCACGGTCAATCAAACCCTATCTGTACTTGATGTTATGCATGTGTTAATGCAAACCGAGATCATCGAGCTCTCGTGTATCTAATACAGCTAGCTCCAATGCTTTGGCCAAAGACTTATGATCTCATATGCCAATAACCGCATAGGACATATAACTCGTTCACTGACAGGAGAAAGAATTCTATCTTGGTATTCAGTAGGACCTGCTACTTGCCCATCAAGATGCACGTCGAGGTTGACCCCCGCCTTCCGGTTTATAGGTTCGAACTACTCTAGTGAAAATCTTGACGTCACAAGCACATCCCTACTAAATCCTCAAGTCGAAGGTTCATGAATACCTATCACAACCTTTCGATTCCGTCATTGACTGTCCCGGAGTGAAATCCGTGTGACGAATCGAGGGTGAGTCGGTTCGAGTATACTAATCCAATTAGCATACCTATAACGTGTGCCCCCACTAACCATTAGCGTTCGACAGGCACTCTCCATGTCAAAGAACACGTCATACAAGTCTTCACATAAACTTAACGCCCAATCAAGTTTCATTGACTTGCGAACGATTAAGTATTTGAGCTATAAACCTTTCCAGTGCCGACCCCCTTATCCAATAAGGAGTGGAACATTTTTGCTCTCAAATACACGGACTAGTTTCTATATGTATATTTACGAGAGAGAGAGAGAGAGCGAAAGCAGCTTGCATTGTACTCGCGGATCTCTGGCGTGCGATCGCATCTAAGTCCGTCGTCCAGGCCTTCGGCAAAGCAGAAACGGCCTGGTTGACATACAGTGGGACATCGCAGGCCGCACGAGGAGATCGGCTCGCGAGGAAATCCAGCCCCATCGGTGGGCAAGATGGGTTAGTGCTACGGATCCTGCATCAAACAACAAAAAGTTAGCGCATCTCCCACGCAAGTGACAAAACTCAACAAACAAGCAAAGTATACCTCTCGGCTCTCTCGGGGTCGCGACCAAAGTATGGTTTCCCGCAAGGGGTCTCAGCCTCGGCGATCGCCATCTCTCTCAAGAAGGCCGCAGAGGGCGTAGGCTCATCCACCGGGGGGACCGCAGTGATCGGAGGCACGGCAATCGGCACCTCGCTAGCAGGGGCAGAAACTGGAGGATCTCCCGACCTCTGCCGCTTGCGGTTCGTCCGGAGCCCCTCCTCTCGAGTTTCCTCCTCTGCTATGATCGGCTCTACAGGAGGCCTCACCTACGGAGCAAAAGGTAGCGCCACTGGAGGAACCCGAGATGACTTCTTCTGGAGAAGACGACTTAGAACTCCGGGGTTCGACATGGCTATCTCCACTGGAGGCTCCAAGAAACGAGGAAAGCGGACCTCTGCAATAAAGGGCAATCAAACAAACAGTCAGACACTCTCCAAGCAGGACGATCGCCAAGCAATTGGAGATCACAAAAACTCATACCTGAGACCGAGAGATGACGTGGGAAACAGAATAGCCGAGCAGACAGCCTACGGCTCTCCTTGTTAATCCGGCGAGCGTCTAAGTCGTCGTCCGGCAGACTTCGTATCCGCTCCCAGACGACCAGAAAATCGAAAAGAAGCTCGCCGATCGTCGGAATATGGAAACCTGCAAAAAGGAAACCAAATTAGATCAGTTCAGAACATATCCGAACAAAGGGAGAGCCAGAACCCTTACCCGGATTCCTCTCCCGAAAGCTTGTGGGAATGTTCAGCTCGTCCGTGGGATTGTTGCTCGCCAATGCCTTCCATGAACCGCCGACCCAGAACCACTTCGCCGGGTCGCCCCGCACCTTGTTCGGGACTCCGAGGATCACCCGACCGGATCGAACTTGAATGTGATAGCCCCCGACTGACCCTTTCTAAGCCGTCAGCTTGAACAGGTGGTTCATCTCCAACGGCGAAGGAAGGTGGTACAGTCGGTGACCGCCGAATAAGGTAAGAGCACAAATGATCTGGAGCGGCGCCGCGTTCCAAGCCTCTAGTAAATGGGAGACAGAAGAAGACAAAGGGAACCACAGCCCGACCTCCACGATTGTTTCGTTCACGACGACCATGCCCTCTGAAGGCTGATCGGCCCGTTCGTTCTCGGCCGGCGCAAAAAGATCCACATCTGAAGGGACATGATACCTCGTCCTCCATACGCCAGGTCCTTCCTGGTCGCCGAGCTCCTTATCTGGCCGAGAGACCATGTAGATCGCTGCGCAGCCCGAAAAAACGACCGCCTAGGAGGTTGATAAGGATGAGCGATCGAGTACTCCCGGTAATCGAATTTGGGAGACGGACCGTCCAAGCTCTCCATAATCTCAGCAAATGCCACATAGGCCTGGCCAAAGGCACTATGCTGCTTCCAGTAGGCCCTCACCGCCGAATCTCTCTCCATTTGCGAGCGTCTCTGCTCAACCGCCACCTCCCTGGCAACGGCGGCTTCATTAAATAGCGCCTCGACTTATGCGGGGTCAATACCGGCGCGGATAGCCTCAGCGGCCATCTCCAAATGGAATTCTGCGGAGGATCCTCCCCGGGCAGTCGAAGCCCCGACGGTAGAGGAGGTGCCCATTTCGTATGATGAAGGTACTCCTGACATTTTCGAAAAGAAGAGGAGAAAAGGAGTGTTTTCTTACCAAGGATTGAATCGATCAACGATCGGCAGTCAAATCTTCAGAAAAATTCTTCGGCGGTATTATCCTTCTTCTCCGATAAAAGCGCGTAAGGGTCTTAACCCTGCAACCCAACGCCTTTTTATAGGAGATGGCAGGGACTTCTGTGCAATTAAGGAGAATCTAAGGGGTCGGAGCGCAACCGTCGCAATTAATGCTCCATTGAAACCCTCGTACGCGTCTTTTCAAGGACGCGCCAGACGAGGAGTCGTAAAATAACCGTCGGTCTCCCCCAACAGGAACCCGACACATGTCCCGGAGACTTTTCCGCATCCGCTGCCATTTACCGCTCATTTCAGCGACCAACCAGGTCGTCCAAATTCAGAATCAATCCACTCAAAGACGATCGCCAGTTCCGTAAAATGGTGAGTCACTCGTAAGAGTTAAGCGATCGCCAGTAGAACCACCTCACCCCACGTTTCGAACATCGGAGCGAGCAGGGGGGCAATTGTTGTGTCGAGATTTATACACCTCGACAGGCGATCGGCATAAATGCCGGCGACCGAATGAGCTGAGGAGACCTTGTCAAAACGAAGGTACCAGACCACCTTCGAGCATCTAGCGATCGACTCTCAAGGCGATCGACTTTGGCGCCTAGCGATCGACTCTGGTGCCCGACTTAGGACGACTGTCCTGTGCCCCGGACAAGACCTTCGTCCGTCAAAGTCTATGAAGACTGGATCTCAAAGCAGCGCCCATGTGCAGATCCACGAAAGACGCCGCATAACATGGATCGTTGACCACAGCCTGTCACCACCTTATCACCTACCGACAGACCCACCGAAAGGTACAAGGTGGGACCGCCTGCAATGACTGACGCAGCGACGCGTGCAACTTCTCATTGGACTGACATACTGGCCGCCAAAGAACTCCTGCGGACTTTAAAGGAGACCAGCTCATGTGCTAAAGACGATCGCCCGCTTATTAATAATACAGTAGAGGCGATCGCCCATCATGGCCCAGTCCTATAAATAGAGAACTCCCAGCAACTGGAAAAGGGTTCTCTCCTCTCAGTTGGCAACTACGTTGGCAAATACATACTAACATACATACTTTCATGCTCTCGACTTCCTCTCCCGAATCTACCTCAGGATTTCTCTCTCAACACCTCTCAACCAGAAGACGGTCGGCAGAGGCAAGAAGTCTCCACAGCACAGATTCGAAGAGACTCGCAAGTCCAGGAGCTCAGACATATAGCTAATGGACACTGTGAGAGACCGACGATTTCTCACAGTCGTCACAGCACCCCATCATTATTCCAAGAACTCACAGAGCATCATATCTGGTTCTTCCGGCAATCTTCACGCTCACTAGATAAGATAACTAGGGTCTTTACACTCATTATAATTGTACTCTAACATTAATATTTGTACTCCAAAGTATTCGTATTAATAATATCTCGCAAGAGCATTCAAGCCCGGGACTAACAACCCCGGCAAATCTTGTGTTATTTACTTTTCCCACGGAAGTGTTCTTGCATTTGTTTGTTACTCGACCATTCCAGCAATATTCATCTCTGGATAATATTTTGGGTAACAACGTACTCCATACAGACCACAAATAAATAAGGTGAGATAGGATAAGCTTGTCTCGAACCTTTCTTTGCTTTGGTGACATTACCATTGACATTCACTGAGTAAGATACTGAAGTCAGACATGCCATAATCCAGTTAACAAACTTATAAGGAAATCTCAACTCCAACAGAAGATGTTTGAGGAATGGCCACTCAACTGAATCATATGCTTTTTGTAGATCTATCTTCACCATGCACCTAGGTGAGATATTTTTCCTGTCATACCCTTTAACCACCTCATGGCTAAGCAATATATTATCAGAAATCCCTCACCCTTTAATAAAAATTGATTATTGAGCACTGATAATACTTCCTAGTACATACTGCATCCTATTGTTGAGAGATTTAGATATGATCTTATATAGGACACTACAGCATGCTATTGGCCTAAAATCGTTGACAGTACTAGCATTGGCTACTTTAGGCAGTAGAGAAATAAGAGTAGTATTAATCACAGAAGGTAAAACCTGTAGTGAAGAAATCATGGGCAGCTACTACAACTTCTTGTTCAATCTTGTGCCAATTCTTTTGAAAGAACAGGACATTGAATCCATCCATCCCTGGTGATTTATTGGGATTCATTCCAAACATAGATGTATTAATCTCCTCATGAGAGAAAGGAGCAATTAGCATCTGCTGTTGAGAATGAGTCATGATTATCCCATGTGAATAATGCTTTTATCAAGCATGGGTAAAACTTCGTCTGCTGATCCCATGATAGACTGATAGAACTTGGTCACTTCTTTCTGGATTTGGGCATGGTTTGTACATCTGGATCCATCTTCTCTCAACAACAGCTTAATGGCATTATGACGCAGGTGAAGCGTAATAACAAGAACGCAATAATGGAATTCAAGAACTTACTAAGATATTAAGAATCTCCAGTAACATTCATAAGAAAATGTAATATCATAATATGCCCTTTTACAAAATATTCAAGGAGCTTTTTTTTATCAATATGAAGGGGAATACCCAAATAATATCGCAAGCTAATATCAAGTTCTCATGAGTCTCATGAGAATCCCGATTTGCTCTATATCCTCAAGTAATAACTGAACAATCTCCATTACCGGCTCTCTCCGAACTCTTAAACCCCTGCCATGCCGCAGCGCATAAGACGCCAATCCATATGCGACTTGGTTTTACTCACGATACACGTATTCCACCCAGATTTCCCAATCTTCTATCAACATTTGTCTGCAAGCATGTATTAAGTTGTTTCTCAAGCGCCGTGAATCGCCATCCTCACACAACAAGTTCTTCAATATCAAAGAATCCGTCTCCAATACAATACACCGGAAGCCTCGAGTCCATGCAATTTCAAGCCCTTTTAGAACTACCCAAGCTTCTGCTTACAACACCCCACATGTCCTAATGTTATATGAGCATCCCAATACATATTCAACATTAGCCGTTCGGAAAACACCCCCTACAGCCGTTTTGGAGTAGATATCATGGAGTTCTGCCAAAAGATCCTCCACATGAGCATCCGCCGAAGAGAGATGGGGGACGACCATAAGATCAAGTGGCCCACGAGGTATAACCGCATAAACAATCTCAAAGGGTAAAAAACTCGTGCTCCAATTTAAAGTAGAATTGTGAGCAAATTTTGCTTGGCTCAATTAAGAACCCCACGAACGAGTGTTCTCACCCACAAGACAACATGTAGGTTTACCAAGGAATGGTTCACAACTTCAGTCTGACCATCCGTTTTGGGATGGTAGGCACTACTGAAATCGAGCTTTGTATTAGCCATACCCCAAAGATTTTTCCAAAAATAACTCAAGAAGCGAGTATCCCGATCGAAGACAATAGATTGTGTAAGGCCGTGAAGGAGATACACCTCTCGAAAGAACAACTGTGCTACATGGACGACATCTGTCGTGCGCTTATGTAATATCCAATATTTTTATACGCATTTATTTAATTAAATTATTATAATATTAATTCATGCATATTTCGATCATGTTCATAACATTCAATAATACACATGATCAGTTACATTTCAATAATTCAAGGGATTAGTCGAGCCTAATCCATTCAGGTTTATTTCACATCATGAGAATTAAGCCGTTTAATCTCATTAAGTCGTAGCCAATTATTTCGACGTATCACAAATTCTAGCGGGAGTCATTTTGTAAGTTATATTCAAGAAGTTATTATTTATTATTATAATAGTGTTATTATTTATTCAAGCATAATACTAACACTACTATTACTAATATTAATATTATTAATAATAATATTATTATTACTATTTTTATCAGTACTAATATCATTATTATTGTTATCGACATTATTATCATTATTACCAAATTCTTATTTTACATTTATTATTATTAAATAAATTATATTTAATCTGGTGTTATAATTTCACTAACTATGATTAAACTAAACTAACCATAATTAAGAACTCCCATCCTAGTCGATCTTGTCCTCTCCAAGTTCTCCACTTCATCGTGTATATCCTAATATACGATCCTAGTTCAATCAAAACACTTTAAAACCTATATTTATAAATACAATTCTCATCCAACAAAAATTCACCTTCCACCAAACAAACAATATCGCACGGCAGAAGTTACAAGGAGAATCAAAACCAGTACTTGCAACTCATATCTCACGGCAGTCATCATCAAAAAACAACTCAACAATCTGCAAATATCTCTACTGCAAACTAAGAGGAGGAAGAAAATGCATAGAACCAGAACAATTTTCTCATTCAAAGTTCTCTGTTGGGAGTCCAATCTCGAAACTGGTGTTCAACTCCACACAAGGTAAATAATCAAAATTTAATCTCCTTTACATATAGTTTCGAGTTTCATCATATTCTTGAAAATGCAAGCTTCACCTGTAAATTCATATAGTCCATACCGAGTGAGATAAAAAATATCAACTCCACAGCCGATCTTCCATAGCCCGAAATTCCATCTCAAAAACCCAAACCAATTCCAATCGGCCAAACCCTTCAACCCACTTACCCAGAACCAAGCCCTCAAAACTCAAATTCCATTTTTCAGAAATTGGAACATTTACCTGAATTCCAAAATCATCTCTGGACATGAGGATCGGAGCGCCGCTGCGTACCAAATTGCCGTCTCGCCTGAAGTTGAGGTTGCCCCCTACTCTGCGAATCCAGATGGCACTGCCATGTTGTACGGGTCGGAATCCACCATCTCGGGACCCCAGGAGATACTGGAAATCGCCGTCGCCGCAACTGTAGCCGCGTCTGGCTAATCCGAGTTTAGGCGAGCCGGAGTGTGTGCCTTGTTGCTGTTCGTCCCTCATTGATGATTCATCTTCATCGGTGTATGTGTTTTTTTACTCCGGTGTATATGTATAATTCATCAGGAGTCGGCCGAGAGGAAGATGAGATGAATTTTGCTTCCCCATTTGCATCTTGCTTCACCCAAAATCTAGAGAGAGAATTTCAGAGAGAGAGGGTGAAGAACAGGCGAGAAGAAGAAGAAATGGGTTTCTGCCGTCTGCGAGGAAGAAAGAAGGGCTTTATACCCAGCCTTTTTAGGGTTATTCAATTGAACCCTAGGATTCATAGATACTTCGATTTTAACCCCAGCCTTTTTCCACTCCTTTAATTTAAGTCCCCCTCCAGTTTACTTTGCTTTCAATTTAAGCCCTTAATTTTTAATTCCTGCAATTTTTACCCCAAACATCTTTCAATGTATAAAATAAGACCCGTTATTACTTTGACTTTTCTTAAATTAGTTATGTTTTAATTATTTAATTAATTTATTTTCTTTTAGTAATGAATCATTATTATTTATTCTTGTAGATAATAATGAGGATTTTCGGGCATAGAAATTTGTGAGTCGAGCCTTCTGCATTTCATCCAATTCAAGCTACATATATCAGGTGGGAATTTTACGCTATCATTTTAATTGCTTTTATTGGACTATGCAGGTAATATCAATCCATGTTATGCATGTTAGATTCATGTTATATGTGACAAGTAGTTGATCACAAAATATATATATACTACATTATGCATGCTCGATTCATATTATACGTGTCAGATTCAGAATTTTATTATTACAGCATTTTTATTATTCTATGCCTCCATGAGATTGTATATTATTGTGATATTGTGTAAATTCCTACGAGCTGAAGGAAGCTCACCCCCACCTTATTTTGTTAAACCTCGGGTTAAGTGGAATGGCGGTGGACGAATTTGCGAGGCTACGAGGCATAAACTGAAGATCTATTTTATTATTTCAAAATTTTTAAATTCAAATATTGGGGAAACAAGTTTATTGCTATCTATTCGTTTAAATATTTCGCTGCAAATTTTATCCGATTACGTTTGGACACTTTTGAGTTTTGAATTCCTTGACACAAATTACTTATTTAATTTCAGTACCACTTGTGTGACGATTCGATTTTCTAGGCGAGTGCAATAATTTTCAAAATATATAAATATATACTTTGATTATTCTTTTATTCCCCAAAATAAATGCTCGACAAATCGGGGCATTACAACTTACATGGTATAAAGTGAGTCATTTTCAAAAAACGGTCAACAACGACGAAGATAGCGTCAAACCCACACTGAGTCCAGGGAAGTCCAAGAACAAAGTCCATGGAGATAGCGGCCCATGGACGACCAGGAACAGGTAAGGGATGATACAACCCGGCATTGGAAGCAGAACCCTTAGAAAACTTGCAAACCCGACAACATGCCACAAATCGAGATGCATCCCGATGTAAAGTAGGCCAATAGAAACGACGTTGAATAAGAGATATAGTTTGGTCCCTCCCGACGTGGCCAGCACAATGAAGCTCAGAAATAACACGGAGACGGAGGCTTCCTTGGGGAATGCACAAACATATCCCATGAAATAAGAAGCCGTGAACCACTGTATAATCAGGGTGAGAACCCGCAAGGGCTAGCGGCAAAATGGGACCGAAGAAGGGGTCCGACGCATAAGACTCGGGAAGAATATCGAACCCTGGAACAACACTACGTATTTCCGTAAGAAGTAGCTGTCTACGGCTCAATGCGTCCGCAACCCGGTTGGAGCTGTCGGATTTAGGGCGGAGAATAAAGGTGAACTGCTGGAGGTATGCAGCCCACGAAGCATGCCGAGACGAGATAGAGTCTTGATTATTAAGATGTTTTAAGGCATCATGATCAGTGAACAAGATGAACTCCTGCTGATAAAGATAGTGTCACCAGTGTCGGACTGCGCGAACAACCGTATAGAATTCTACATCATAAGCACTTTATCGAGTCCTGGGGCCATGCAGCTTCTTGCTAAAGAAAGCAACCAGATGACTTTGTTGGCTGAGCACAGCACCGATGCCAACTTTAGAGACATCACAAGTCAATTCAAACGGAACCAAAAAGTCCGGCAAAATAAGTAAAGGAGCATGAGTGAGTTTCTCCTTTATCAAAGTGAAAGCATCATCGGCTGCCTTAGTCCACATAAATACTTTCCCCTACATGAAATCGGTAATGGGGCCATAATGGTGCTGAAATTCCGGATAAGACGTCGATAAAAAGAAGCGAGGCCATGGAAGCTACGGGCTGCCATGAAAAAGTGGGTGTAGGCCAAGACCGGATAGATTCAATCTTAGAAGAGTCCACTATAATCCCCTCAGCAGAAATATCATATTCTAGAAATAGAATGTGATCTAGCAGAAATGTGCACTTGTGCGGAGCTACATAGAATTGCTCTTGGCGCATAATATCAAAGACTGATCGTAAGTGTACCCTTATAATTGTATGGAATGAACTCATGATGTAGGTGCTTTCGAAGCTTCAGCCAAGATGACAACTGAGGCATTCCAAGTCGGGTGCGTGTGGCATTAAATTAGTACCACCACACAGCTGCACGTCCCTGGAAACGTATTGCAATGAGTCCGACACACCAATCGTCGGGAACACGCTTAAATTCTATTATCTCTTCAACAAAGTGAAGCCAATCGAGGAAATTGGCCGGCTCGAGGGACCCATCAAATTCGGGGATGTCAATCTGAAAACTCTGTTCCCAGCAGTTACTCGGTGCAGGTGCAGGATCGGCACGGAGGGGGCGAATGGATTCTGCAAAGACTCGGTTTCATTGTCTTCAGAATCAGTCGCAAACTCGTCATAGGTGGGTGGGGGGCCACGATCGCAGCGATGCGTCGGGGATGTGGGCTCACGGCGATGGTGGGATTGGGAATCTGGCATGGCTGCATCATTACATGTAGCTTGTTAGTTACACAGTACCGTGACCGCCGCGATAAGGTCCACAATCTGGCGACGCATCTCTTCTAGCAAGAAGTGATCAACCGCGGGTTGTCTACACGGGGGCATTTCCAGAAGCGTTGCAAGAAAATGGCTCGAGCTCTGGCATATGCATGAAAATACTTAGAATTTGCATCACCCAATCTTATCAACTCATCTCTGGACTTCTGCTGCCAAACCTTCTCTTCAATCCCACTCCATTTCTCCAGTTCACTTAGCCAATTCTTCTCTTCGATGATGAGCTGCTCATTGAGGTTATCATGAGCTAGCATCTGTTGAGTAGCTTTCAGATTCCCTCTAATCTCCATCAGCTTGTCTTCAATACCTTTGAGATATGTGGTATTCAATTGCTTTAGAGGGTATTTCATATGCTTCATCTTATACCACACATCTAGCAGTTATTATTATGATATTTCTTCCCCCATCATTCAATCAGGATCTCAGGAAATTTTACATGATCCATCAAGACATTTAGCATCCTAAATGGTGTATTTATATACTGGTCATCCCCCCTAGATCCACCAATTGAGGACAATGGTCAGAATTTCCCCTCTCCAATAGCTCCGCCACCACATGAGGAAATTTCCTAAACCAATGCTCATTCCCCAGAGTTCTATCACTAATAGAACAGATTCTAGCATCTCCACTCTGATTGTTACACCAAGAGAAGTCATTTCCCATAACTCTAACTAGGGTTAGCTCACTCTCATCAATACAATTTTTGAAATCTCTATAATCAGCCTCTGTTACTGGATTACCTTGCAACCTATCTGTAGTAGATAACACTGTGTTGAAGTCACCACAAAACAACAACGGCTGCCTTTTTTGAGCAATAAGTTTAATCTCCCTCCATAATGGCTTTCTTAATTCAGCTGTATTGAAAGCATATACAGCTATTAAATTAAACTGATGTTCACTATGCATGTGTGTGACACTACAATAGATACATTGGGCAGAACTTGAAATCCAGTCAGCATAGACCTTTTGCCCTCTAGCCAATCCACACCCTCCCGTTTACAGCATGAGAGTAGTTGTGAACGAATTCCCACTTCTTCCCCAGCTTCCCAATCACTTTCTTGAACTTTCCTTCTTTAACTCTTGTTTATAGTAGAGCTATACAATCTACTTTATTTTTCTGCAAAAAGAGTTTTACCTCTTTTTGATTGAAGGTCTTGTTACAGCGCCTCACGTTCCAAACTGCTAGTCTCATCCTTTACTAGAGGGGAAAGAGTCCCCGCCCCTCCGTAAATCAGGATCTTGACCAGAAGCACCACTAATAGCTTGATATCTATTGGTCACCCTCACATGTTCAGCAGTTTGGGAACCAGCACCATTGCTTGCTGGTTTCTTAGGAACAACCCATGACTCAGTAGTCAGAAATTTAGCATCAATATACACTTTCTCTTTGTCCTTCCTACACTGGCTTTCCTTACTTCTTTCATCCCCAACACCATGGTTAGGGTATCTCTGCCCCTACAACAGCTTCCTCATTATAGTCTTCTTATGTGGTTGAATAGCTTTTGGTTTCCACTATTGTTTCACTACTACTTGAAAAGATTTAGGTCTTTCCTTTGCATTGCAATTATGTCCCACCCTATGACATTTTTGTCAAAATGGTGGAATCCAATCGTACACCACCTTCTGTTCAAGCATTTCCCCATTCCTGCCTTCTATCATCACCTTATACTGGATTGGTTGAGTCACATCCGCCTCTATAATCATTCGGACATAGGAGATTCTAGTTTGAGCTGATGTACACTCATCCGCATACGATGGGTTTCCTAAAGCACTTTCAATCCTACTTAAAGAACTCATGCCCCAGAAATTCATTGGTAAGTTGGGGAATTTCACCCATAATGGTACCACCTGAAATACTTCCTTTTCGAAAGTAAAGTTTGCATCCCAAGCTTTGACTATCACAGTTTTGGATGCAATAGTATGCGGCCCAGTAAACAACACAACATCTCTATCCTCCATATTCCCAAATTTCACAACAAAATACCCCTCATTATGCAAATAAATTTCAGGTTTACTGGACAACTAACAATTCTTAATCAAATAAGTATTCAAATAAGTAATAGTGGTCGAGTTGTCAATAACATACAAAATTACAACATATTTCCATTTAGCTTCTTCAAGATCGACATCCTCCTTTTATAAACACGAAGTTTTAATTCCATTTTTCAACATCGGAGCCACATATTGGAGTTTCATACATGTGTTCACCGGTTTGCGCTGTGTATTAGCACCATTATTTGATGTTTCCCCAACCCCCGGCGGCTTCTCCGTCTCCATAGAAGCTCTGTTGCCTTCATTCTCCTCATCTTCGCTTGAATCCACTGGTTCGGTGATTCCAGTTTCCTTCTGTGGTATTTGAGCATTATTTGACAAATCCCCAATCATAGATGAAGATCTAGGTGGTGTGGGCACTCTCGTAGTGGTTATCACTTGATATTTCCTCGGCTGGCCACGCTTAGCCGCGCCGTACATCAGAAGCATATGTCAGTAGTCAGAAACTAAGAGGACTGGGAGTGGGTGAGTGAGAGTGCGGGGCGGGATCCTCACTCACGGGAACACCGCCGACGGCATCCCCTTACCGCACGGGGAAAGAAAAAAAACGAACGTTGGGGAAGGAATCTAGGCGTTGGGGTGTTTGTAACGTTAACTTTTTTTTTAATGGAACTTTAGTTATTTTATATTTTTTAATAATATTATGTAATATTTATTTAATTTTAATGAAATTTTAGTTTTTAATAAATTTTAATGGAATTTAAAAAAGATAAAAGAAAAAAAAGGAAGTGAGTGAAGTGGCGCCTCTAAAAATATGAGTGAGTGATGGAAAAAGTGAAAATGATGTGGCGTAAGGAAATTGGTTGGGAGTGAGTGAAGGGAGAGTGAGTGATAGAACCACTCCCTCCCCTAACAAGCGTCTAGAGAGCCCTTCTGTGATGTACCGTATATGTGTAAGTTTGTGTAATGAAGACTTTTGATTATTGTTAATTTTTTGTTTTTGTACTGCCAATACTATTGAGTTCAAAATAGAGTACCATTTCAATAAACTTCAATACATTTGAATTCAAAATCACCGTTACGATAGTTTTCAAAAGAAAGTACCATTACAATACACTTCCAAAAAAATACCATTGCAATATACTTCAAAATAAAGTATCATTAAACTACGTTCAAAAGAGAACACTATAAAACACTAATTTTATCTTCATTCGAGGTGCAAATAGCTTCACTAGTTTTGATAAACTTGCCACCTCGGTTGAGTAGGCATTTATAGAGCCTAAAAATTAGTGATCAAAGTCTCCTACAAAGATAAATCAGAGATTACTCCACTGAAAAAGATTACTAGGGAAAAAAATACTTCTCAATGCCTAATTTGATTACCAAGGCAAAAATTACCGACCTAGAAGAAAATAAAAGATGAACTTACATGTCCGAAAGGTCACTCGAGTCCTTCAATGAGACCCTCATTCATTTGATACTTCAGTCGCCACTCTCAATCGAAAGCCCCAATTGTCTTCTTCGTGATAAACTTGGTGTTGTTTAGTTAGAATTGACCGTGAATCTGCTGGTTTTCTTGAACTAAAGCGACGAGAAAAAAGTCGAGGCTAGTATTGGATACTATCTCCGTAAGACTAAATTTCCCCGTACAAAGTGCTAACAGTTCTTGGCAATCATCCCTATGATACAACGACTTCCTAGTTTAATTTAGCAGCACTTGAAAAACTTAAACCTTCAACGAACAACTCTGTGTTTCGAACTTTCGAATATTCAAAGAACGGAAGAACTCAAGATGCTCGAATGTTAATGATTATATGATTTTCGAATTTGATGTTTTCTAATCGTGTTTTGATCATTCAGATGGGGGTATTTATATGGAGTTTCAGGTGCCTCTTGGGTCTGGCTGCACCCCTTGTTCCGTATCTCATTAGTGGACAGGCGCGTCCACAGCGCGCCTCTTAGCATGTACGAGCCTAGTCACGCCCTCCAGGCTGCCCAGCCATGTCACCGAGCCAGTGAACCAAACCCTGGTTCGATCCATCAAAAGTTTAAGGCTCATCATAGCTCATCGTGATGATGCGTACGTGTGAAGTGTAAAGTGCACTTGTAAAGCGCCCAATGCGACAAGTGCGATGTGCGACGTCGTGATTGCGGTCTCGGGCTCAGGCTCCTATTATTAATACATATCCATTTGTAGACTTGGAGTCTTTTGTGTCTAATATCCAATTGGCATCACAATGTCCTTCTAATAATGCTGGACATCTCGTATAAAGTATTCCATAGTTTATGGTATACTTTAAGTATCTAAGCACCCTTGTCAAGGCTTTCCAATGATCTTTACTCGGGTTACTTGTGAACTTAGTTTACTCACCATACATGCAATGTCTGCACGTGTACAATTAGTTAAGTACATTAGACTGCCAATTATTCTTGCATATTCCAACTGAAAAACTGGTTCCCCGTTGTTTCTAGCTAAGTGTAGATTTATATCTACATGGGTCTTAGCTGGAGCACTATCAAAAGCATTGAATCTTCTTAGTATGCTTTCGATGTAATGGAATTGCGACAAAACAATTCCATATGAAGTTCTAGTGATCATAATCACTAATATAACATCAGATAATCTCATATCTTTCATGTCAAAGTACTTCTTTAACATTTCCTTGGTATCCAAGATTAATTCATGACTATTTTCCATAATCAACATATCATCTACATAAAAGAAAACTATGACATAATTACTATTTGTTCCTTTAATGTAGACACACTAATCACATTCATTTATCTGGAAACCATTTGACAACATTGTTCTCTCAAATTTTTCATGCCATTTCTTAAGTGCTTGTCTTAGTCCATAAAGTGACTTAACAAGTTTACACACCTTTTTCTCTTGCCCGGGTGCCACAAACCCTTCAGGTTGCTCCATGTAAATATCCTCTTCAAGTTCCCCATTCAAGAAGGCTGTTTTTACATCTACTTCATATATCTTAAGGTTATGCAATGCTGCAATAGCAATGAGAACACGAATGGAAGTGATTTTTGTTACAGGAGAATATGTATCAAATAAATCATTGTAACACCCCTGAGACGTTCCGGGCATATTACAGCGCCGTGGAACCCATCCCTTGGAATCCACCAGGCTAACACACAAACTCGACATGACAATAATAATAGACACCATCAACATAAGAACGACTTCTGAATCCAAGACATACAAAATAAGTAAACCGAACTTAACAGTGCAATGCAATGTTAAATCAACCCCAAATCGGGTACTCAACAATTAAAATTATCACAAGAAGGAAGTACTCGAGTACTGAAGCAACAACATGATTAATAAAATGTAAAAGACATGACATCAATGAACGACCATTAAACAGAATCACCCTTACCCATCATACTCGTACTGTCCGCATGCTCGTTCGCCTCCAAGATCTGTACCTGAAATACAAAAGTATTTCCCCCATTTAAGGGGATAGCGACAACTGCCAGTGCAAGTACAATCAATTTGAACTACCATTCTAATCAGATGAAATATGCGCCAAAATAAATTTAGAAAATATTTATATTCCGGAATATTACGGTGCACACGCACAAAACACAGTTCTCCAACAAAACATTTCAAAGGTTAACCGTTGGTACGAGACTCTCGGCCACCGCACCCCGCAAAGGCCCCGTCGGATCATCCCTGGGTGGTTAACCCCAGTTCGCAATACGCATACACACGGCACTACGTATCCCCAGAGGCACCGTCAGACCATCATTGGGTGAACATACACATTCACATCCACAACATACACGGAAAGCCATAAATCAAATACTAGAATATGCAAACAAATGTAAAGTACTTGCCTTTGAGACATCTTCGACGAAACGAGAACAAACAATGAGTAGGAATGACCCGAAGGGAATACGACCATTCCTAAACGAGAGATTAACACAACTCAGTCCTAAACGATAACAATAATCGAACGGACTATGCCCACAACCCCGGTTAACAATCATAAACACACACGGACGACGAATATGGGCGAGGGTTTTCACAAAACCTCCCCAAATCAACAATCCACGTATTAAACACGACGGAAACGGATTGGGAATCACCCAACAACAATAATCGATAAGAAATATCACAACATAAACGAACAATTCGAGTTAAATCTCAACAAATCCCGGAAAACCCCCAAAATGGATAAAAGTAGGGTTCTAAGCCAAATACCTTGGATTCGGACGGAGGAAGATGATTATGATGATGATAAACTTCACTTGGAACAAAATAATCGATCTTTCAAGGAACTCCACGGACAAATCTTGAAGAATAATTCGAATCGCTTGGAGAACTCTCACTGCGGACGAAAGGGAGAAAAATGAAAGAGTGACGCGCTGAAGGGTCTGCTCAGGTTTTTAAAAACTGACCACTCATTACGTACGTTAACATGCTGATGTTAATGTATGCTACGCCTCTTACGTATGTAACACCCAAGTGTTAGCGTACGTAATGGCTCGGAAGAACAATCTGCCCAATTTGCTGAGGCTGATAGCGTACGCTACACTAGACATTTAGCGTACACAATAAGGAGCTTACGTACGTAACAGCCGCGAGTTAATGTTGTAGGTCACAAGTCGTCCAGGAACAAGTCTAGAGGGGGGGTGAATAGACTTGTTGAAACTCTTGAACTCTTTTTCTCGAAGAGTGAGTTTCTTCAGCTGATGGTCGAACAAATGACTTGGAGTCGTTTATTCTTGGATATGTGCGGAAGTCAGCTGATGACGAATATAAATTAACTTAATGAAACACTTAACAATGTATGCAGCAGTTAGAGTATGATGCAAGAAACAAGAAATGACACAGTGATTATAGTGGTCTCAGAGGTGGGGTAATCCTCTACTAATCCACTTTTCTCCAAACCAGTTGGAGATGAATTCACTATAATTTTCAACCGGTGATCAATATTACGGTGATTCAACCACAATACAACAGACTTCCAACCGGGAAATCCGTGCCGTTGTACACACACTTGATCGCCTTGCACCTCTTGATCCTCGATCCCGGATGCCTTTACAGTCTCTTACTTCAGCCAGTGAAGTACCCGTACTCAAGATTTATAGACAAGAGTGTTTGTCTTCTCCAACTTAAGAGCTTCTTTAAGAATGAACTTCTAGATCTCGCTCTTTTCACGATGTTATTTGATTGCTTGAGATTGCTTTGTTTGCTTTGATCGCTAGAGTATATGTTCGCACCTAGTTGCTCGATTCAAATCTCGGATATATATAGGTCGATCTTGAGCTTCTTCCTTGTAGCCGTTGCAAATCTTTGAACAAATCCGTCCGTTGGAGGGAGACTTCATTGTTTAATCTTTTCTGAACGTTGCAAGGCTGGATTCCCATTATTTAATTTTATCTTCCGACCGTTGTGAGGACTTCTGCATGTGAGCGCCGAATCTTTTGAATATAAAAGGATAAAAGTCTTCACGGTGGGTCAGGATGATTTAATTAAACCATATCTCTTGCGGGAATCACTCCAATTTGTCTCTTCACGTTGCATGTGAGCTTTCCGTAATATTTGACTTTTCAAAGCATGCTGACGTGGACTTGGAGTACTAGGCTGTAGTTGAGTAGGCTGATGTGCAGCTTACATCTTCTGCAGGTAGGTCATCTCGGCTGTTCACTGTTTTGTGACTTGTCTGATCAGGTGACTTTTCTGAGATACCTCGGCTGCAGTCTGGTCAAACTTCTCTGATAAATTTAGTTGACTGAGCTACTCGATCGAGTCTACTGTACTTCTCTGATGGACTAGGCTGTACTTTAGTACTTAGCCGATTTTCAGCCTAACTAACTTTGGCCTACAGAAGATACTCATTTGGTTCTTCTTTACATTTTGCCAATTTTATACTTAACATATTTTGGCCTATGGAAGATACTCATTTGGTTCTTCCTTACATTTTGCCAATTAATAAACATTTGATTTTAAATTAATGACATCATCAAAATCTAACAAGTATTCCTAACAAATTCCCCCTATTTTGATGATGGCAAAACTAAGTAAGAAATCAAATAACCAAGTCTGCACTTAGGTGCGAGACAAAAACTGAATTCAGTCTAATATTGAGACAACTGGAAAATTGTCATTCAACAGACTGTTCATAAAATTTTTCTGACTTATCATTGAAGTTTTACAAGAATGTTTTAAGTACAGAAAATAAAATTACAAGTAAGAAAAATAATTAAAGTCATCTGCCTCTTCCTCTGCCTCTTCGAATAGCCGCTTGGCAAGTGCTTGAATGGTTTGGCTCGATGGGTCTTACCTTGACCGAGCAAGGCCATATTTTCTTTTCACCACGAGTGCCGCGAAATCTCGCTCCCGCCGAGATCCGAATCTGTTCTCAAGGCACACTAGCTTGATTTCCTTTTGAAGTTGTAACTCATCAAGTTCACCATCCATGCGGATTGGTGCTTCTTCACTCAATAAGGGAATCATAGGAAAGGCATTTTGCTCCTTAGCGTGCTTCTTCGTAATGACCCAAAGATTCGGATGGACTTCTTCCATGAAATTTATGAAGATTTCTGTGGGGAGAGTTTGTCATCTTGAAGTAGTTCCCAGACATAATAGTCTTTGATGAACCTCTTCTTAGCAGCTCCCCACATTTCAAGAGCTTCAAATGGGATGAAATCCTCAACATACCATAGCTCCATCCCTTCCCATTCAAGAGTAGGTTCAAAGCCGCCTCGGTCCTTCTTCTTTTCCTACAGCCGCATGTACTGGTCTTCTGGTCTTGACTTCCTTTCTTTTGGTGGAGGGTCCTTCAATCTGAGGGAAATCCTGCTTCTTCTTGCTTCTGATTTCTCTTTCTTCCCCCTGAATACTCACTTCCCCCTTTTTGCCAGCATCAATAAGGGTTGTCAACTGCTATTCCATGCGGCTCATCCAGTCAGACATGCCAAAAGGCATTCTGTTGTTTGTAGGAGGAGGAGGCTGAGGGATTTCTCGCTGAAGTAGGGTGTCAATCTTGGCATTTATGGTTTGAAGGTCAGGAGTGACCTGAGTTGAGAGCAGCTCCTCAATAGTGTCTCTGACAATTTGCTTGATCAGCTCAGTCATGGTAGGTGATAACTGAGCTGATGGAGAGTGCTCTCCTGATCCTTCTGCAAGGGAGCCACTAGACTGCAGGCTCCTGGCTGCAGCAGGTAGGTCAGATTGGGTTTTCTCCGGGGTCTCGACTGAGTCCTCTGCCGGCTCTGCGTCAGCCGGTGTACCGGCGGTACAACAATCTATCTCAGACTTCATGAGTTGCCTCTGGCTCTGGCTCTGGCTCTTTGGCTCCTTCTCTCTCTCCTTCTTTTCTTTCTTCTTCTCCAGATTTTTCTTTCTCTGCTTCTCCAGATTTTTCTTTCTCTTCTTCTCCAGATTTTTCTTTTTCTTTTTCCTCATCTTTTTCTTTTTCTTTTTCTGCTCCTCCTTCACCTCCATCATCATTATCATCATCATCATCATCATCTTTTTTATCATCATCTTTTTCCTTCTCTTCTCCTTCATCATCCTCATCCTCCTTATCTTCTTCATCTTTTTCCTGCTCTACTTCTTCTCCTTCTTCTTCATCTCCTTCATCCATCACTTCTTCTGTTTTCTCAATCTCCTCTGTTTGTTTTTCAACTGGTATATTTTCTTCAGATTCTTTCTCTTCTTCTTCTTCTTCTTTAGCCTCCAAATTGATAATTTCATTCTCACCATCAACTTCTTCAATCCTAATCTCCTTCTCTACTTCCTCTTCCTCCTCTTCTCCAAAAGTGCCATTAAAAATACTGAGCATTATAGAATGGATAAATTGGTCCATGTTGGTCTCAAAATGTGACATGAACCAGTTATCCTGGAGGAGTAAAGCTAAATCTGACTCTTTGCAAAAATCAGTCAGAACATCCTCAGTGGCTTGGGGATATTCCCAACCACTGGTTTCAACAAAGGTTTGAAAATTTGTAAAAGACATGGTTTTGAGAGTTTTCCACTCTTTAAAAATATTTACAAAGGAGTGTTTTTCTGCTTGCTGTTTGACAAGCTGAAGTTGCTCAATAGAGAGATTAAAAGTATTATTTTCTAAAAGATTGAAAGTGTAATGCTTCAGAATAGAGATAACAAGACTCGCTTCCTCTTCTTCGGTTATGTACACAGGAGGTGTAATAACGGTACAATCCGAGTTTCGATTCGTGTGCAAGTCTGGATGGATTGGTGACTGGTGATGGGTGGTATGGTGCTCGCCGCTCTCTCGCCGAATGCAGCTTCCTTGGCCTCTTTGGTGAGGGTTCGTGATGACTGCAGTTAGAGGGTCTGCTGGGGCTGGTCCCCGTCTCTTGAATCGGATGGCGATTGGTGTATCGTCAGACTCATTCCGGACTCATTGCAGTTCCGATCTCAGTGCAGTTGGTCCGAGTCTGATAAATCGTATCTTGGGCAATAGCTTGAGTCTGGCAAATCCTTCAACAACTGGGCTGCTCTCCCAGTGACTCCAACTTTTTTCTTGTCATGGTCCATGTGACCTAGCCTCTTGTTCGGGTGGAAAGGGTCAATATTTCCCTTGGCCACTCCGATTTTCTCCAAAAGCCAACTAAGATGCGTTCCGAACGCCAACTTAGTTTTGAATTTCTTCTCACCTTCAAGCCATTCGACCTTGTTCACCTCGCGAACAAGTTGCCTGAAAATATAGTCCGCCCAATCAACTTCTTCTTCTTGGATCAACGCACCCAACACCATGAATTTGAATGATGACAGTTGGTCATAGCTGCCTGCCATCCCCATCACTATCTTGTTTGTGATGTCCAAGGCAACTCGATAAATCCTTTTCAACTCATTCCTCTTCGCTGTAAACTTCAATTTCTCTGGGATGTTTTCGATTTTGATCGTCTTCCAGGTTTCGGCGAGTGATTGTTTAAGAGCTTCGACCGCCAAGCCGCGATGTTTCATCCCGAATACGGAACGGATCTTCTCTCGATCTATGGTGATAGGGGTTCCGCCGAATGAGCTGTTAATCTCGTGCTGAATCAGAGAGGCATTACGATAAAATTCGACGACATCTTCCTTGAACAAATGTTGCGGGTTGATGTCGAGAAACGGGTAGATTCCGTTCAGCTTCATCGCCCGGATCAGATTGAGCATTTAGATGTCATCTATATTTTCTTCCATTAAACCTTCAATTTCGACGACCATGGAGAAGATGACTTGATCCTTGACCGCCTTCAAGTTTACGCCTTCAAAAGATGCCATTTCGCAAAAGGATTTTGGATTTTTAGTGTATATTTTGCTCGTAAATTCTAGGGTTCTGTAGGCGTAAAGGGTAAAGTGAAAGGTTTTCTTCCTTATAAAGAAGATGAAAAGACGTTTGGATTAGTTTATTATAAATTTAAACGGTGGTACGCCTTTTGATATTCTTTTGAATTTCAAATTTGAATCGGTGGCCCCATTTAAAATTTGATGGTTGATTCTGATTGGCCACCGTAGAGGTTAATTAAATAGGCGTGTGACGCGTGTATTTAAAATTGCCACTTGGCTTATAAAGATGTATATTTTAAATGCCATTTTAGCCAAAATAATATTTATAAATGTGACAGATAATAATTAAAAAATTAGAGATCAGTTTAGAGAACTTAGCTGGTCTGATTTCGTTGACTGTTGACCACTCTGCAACAGGTTAGTTGACTTCTCGCACGGTATTACGTACGGCTAAGTTGCTTATTCGGCCTTCGTCTTCTACTTTGCATCAGCTTAGGCTGATTCTGAGTGTCCGTCCTTCCTTCAACTTGCTTCAGAACTAGATTCCCAATCTAGTAATCCAAGGTCTCTGCTAAGCTCTAGGAATCTTTCTTCTGGCAATGGTTTGGTGAAGATGTCAGCTATTTGGTAGTCTGGCCTTGACTCTTTCAACTCTAACCCTTTTGTTAAGCACATGGTCTCGAATGAAATGGTGCTTAACGTCAATGTGCTTCGTCCTTGAGTGCAAACCGGATTGTTGGTTATTGCAATAGCACTATTGTTGTCACACCATATTGGAACTTCATTGGCAATAATATTATAGTCCCTTAATCGTTGTCGATCCATAGAATCAGGCACAATGACTACTGCAACTAGGTATTCGACTCAGTAGTGGAGATAGAGTTAGAAACTCCGCTTCTTGCTAAACCAGATATCACCGGTTCCTAGGAATTGACACGTTCCACTAGTGCTCTTCCTATTGATTTTGCATCCGGCGAAATCCGCATTCGAGTATCCCGACATTCGAAGTTGTCATCCTTGGGGTACCACACCCAACATTAATTGTAGACTTTAGGTACTTAATTATTCTCTTAGTCGCACTAGGTGTGATTGCTTCGGCTTGATGGAATCTTGCACACACTCCAACCGCATATGATATGTCCGGCTCGCTTGCTAGGTACGTAAGAGATCCGATGAGTCCTCTCGTAGTGGGTTGAGTCCACCGATATGCACGCCTGCCTGCATCCAGGTGAGTGCTTGTGCACATTGGAATTCTTGCGGGCTTGGCTGATTCCATTCCATATCTCTTGATAAGATCTCTAGTATACTTTGCTTGGTTGATGAAAATTCCTTTTTCCATCTGCTTAACTTGTAATCCGAGAAAGAAGTTAAGTTTTCCCATCATACTCATCTCGAATTCTACTTGCATGAGGCTGGAGAATTTCTCGCATAGTTCAGGATTGGTTGACCCGAATATGATGACATCCACATAAATCTGAACTATTAAAATGTGGCCTTCGTGTTCCACTCTGAATAGGGTCTTGTCTATTTTCCCCTTGCAAAATCCATTTTTCTCAAGAAACACAGACAGTGTTTCATACCACGCTCTTGGTGCTTGCTTGAGTCCATACAGAGCCTTCAACAGCTTATAGACTTTGTCTCCTTTGACAAAACCTGGGGGTTGCTCTACATAGACTTCTTCTTCTAGGATTCCATTCAGAAACGCACTTTTCACATCCATCTGGTAGACTTCAAAGTCCTTGAATGCAGCATATGCGAGGAATAGTCTGATGGCTTCTAATCTTGCAACATGTGCATAAGTTTCATCAAAATCTATTCCCTCACACTCTGCATAACCTTTTGCTACGAGTCTGGCTTTATTCCTAACAACAGCTCCGTCTTCATCACTCTTGTTTTTATACACCCATTTGGTGCCAATAACTTTCTTGTGATCAGGTCTGTCTGTTAGTTCCCAAACTTTGTTTCTTTCCATCTGCTCCAATTCCTCTTGCATGGCATTAATCCATGAATAATCTTCCAAGGCTTTTTCTGTCGTCTTGGGTTCAATTTGTGACATGAAACATGAGAACATCGCCATTCCTGCTGGTAGAGTTGACTGTATTGTCTTGACTCCATCAGTCAACTTTCCGATAATTTGTTGAATTGGATGATCCTTGAGCCATTTGGGGATCTCGTCCTCTTCTGGGTTTGTTCCCCCTGATGGATTGCTCTGGTGGTTATCTGCATCAGCTGGATTCAGTGCAATCGGATCAGTACCGCCTTGTCATCTGCAGCTTTGGTTCTCGAATCGCAGATGAGTCTTTGTCGACTCATTTGGGTCTTCTTCCGCAAAGAATCGGATCGGATAGGTTTGGTGATCTGTCGATCTGCATTGGTCTTCATCACCGCAGTTGGGTCATCAGCCGATCTGCAGTGAGTCCACCATTCCAGTGCCATGTATAATGACTTCTTCAAGAGTTGCCGACTTGAGCTTGTTCTCAATTTGCTCAAGTTGTTTCTGTACTCAACGGTAGATTCATCAAAAACAACATGGGGTGTTTCTTCCACAACTAAGGTTCTTTTGTTAAAAACTCTATATGCCTTGCTTCTTTGGGAATATCCCATAAATAGACCATCATCGCTTTTAGCATCAAAGGCATTTAGCCGTGTTTTACCGTTGTTGTGGATGAAACACTTACAACCAAAAACATGAAAGTAAGCAACAAAGAGGAGTTCTATTATTCCAAACCTCATAGGAGTTTTGCCATGTCTCCCTACTATCATACTCTGCTCGGGTGTGGCAGTGTTAACGGCTTGACCCGTAACCTCTTGGGTAGGTCCGCTTCGCAATCATGGACCTTGCCGCTTCCTTCGTGGTTCTGTTCCTTCTTTCAAGAATACACCATTCTCGCTGGGCGTCCTGCCGCAGAGCTCATGCTGGATCCCATTCCGATCTGAAATCGATTATCGCCTTGTTGAGAAACTCTCCTCCTCTATCCGATCCGATCTTGATTATAGAGAGGGATTTCTCATTCGGATCCTTCTCGAAGCCTGAGTAACTTGGTCAGGGTTTCACTTTTCTTGAATAGAAAAATGATCCAAGTGTACCTTGAATAATCATCTACAATCACAAGAGCATGCTTTCTCCCGCTCAAAGTCCTTGGTTTGATAGGACCAAATAGATCCATGTGGAGTAGATCTAAGATCCTTGTTGTGAGCGTTGTAGGCTGAATTGGCTTGAATGATGCCTTGGTCTGCTTTCCCTTCTGACATGCATCACAGAGTGCTTCCTTTTTGAATACTTCATTTGGAAGTCCTCTGACCAGCTTCTGAGAGCTAATCTTGTTGATGGCTTTGAAGTTCAGGTGACATAGTCTTTTGTGCCACAACCATCCATTCTCAACTACAGTTTTGGATAGAAAACAGGAGTTAGGTGTTCCTGTGTTCCAATCAATCATGTATACATCTCTTCTTCGGAAACCTTGTAGCTTTATTTCTCCAGATAAGATGTCTATCACCATACACTTCAAAATGGTGAAGACTACTAGATTCTTCTCACACGTAACCGGCCGATGCTCGGGAGGTTGTACTTGAGCCCTTTGACATAATGAACTTTGGATATTACAATGTTTCCTGTGCAGACTCTCCAAAGCCTTTTGTCTATCCTCTAGAGTTATCTCCAAAGGTTACATCGGGACCTCTTTCTTTGACATATTTGGTCAAGATCTTCTTGTTCCTTGGTCATATGCCTCGAGCATCCAGAGTCTACAAACCATTCTTCACCTCCAAAATTTGAGCTTGAGGAGATGTGGTTGTAGTCCTTCCACCTTTTCGCAATTAAACAAGCAGAGATTTAGGTACCCAAATTTGTGTGGGTCCTTTGGGGTTAGTTGGTTTCTGGAGAATTGATTTCTCCTTGGATTATGGAAATTGTTATTATTATTATAACCCTTATAAGGTGCCCGTGGTCGAGGTCTAAATCTCTGGTTGGATTGTATCAGGATATTCCTCAAAATAGTGTGGGCCATTTCTAAATCTAGGCTGAGACCATTTATTAAATCTTTGTGGTCTCCACACTTGTTCATTTTGGTAATTTGGATAACCTTGAGGTTTTCATCTGCCCCTCCTATTATGAAATCTATTTTTGGGGAGTTGTTGGTAATAGTGGGCATGTTGTCTGGATCTTGCTTTTGCTCGCCTTCGCTTAGTCGCTGTCTAGGTGGTCATGCAGTGTAACTCGACCGCACTTAGACGTTTGACTGTTGCACATTTTTGAATATTGGTTTATACATTGTGCTCAGAATGAGACTATTGTTTCTCCCTTGATAAACTTGGTTTCGTAACTAGAGGGAGTGTGAGAATCATATCCAAGGCCTGATTTGGTATATAATGACCTTTTATAGGTACACAATTCGCCAGAGTTGAAGACGCCCGGGAGGTTATTTCTGCGCTGAGTTTTATTTATCTGTGTCACTTAGTAAACTCGGCTTTGGCATGAGCAAGTGCGGTGACTTTTCTTTAAGTAAAATATTTAGCCGGTCTATCTCAAATTGTATTGACACTTGCACGGTTTTGAAGTCACTGTAGTTGTCTCAACCTTATTTAAATCTAAGTGAGTTTTGAAATCATTTTTAATTTGCCTATTCTCATCTTGCATTTGAGTCTTCTATCTTGTCTGACTTGGTGTGCGATTTAAGTGTTTCAAAATCTTTGAATAAGCGATTTCTGGATTCATGTAAATCCATATCTTGTGACATGGTGAGCTATTATTTGAGCCGGTAGGTTTAGAAGTTACCTCTTCATCGGCTAAGTTTGCCATCGTGCAATCATACTCCTCGTCTTCATCGTAAAAGAAACCGCGCTTGATTCGACATGCTCTGGTCTTCTCCGATGAGAGCTTTTCTTACGTCTTCCTTTACGCCCACCTCCTTCTTGGTTTCGTCCTTCTTGAGCTCGGGACAATCCATTTGGATGTGTCTATTTTGTGACGATTGTAGCATTCAACTTTCCGACTTCCAGCCTTCTGGTTCCTTCTAGGATTCTCCTTGTAGTTTTTCTTATACTTGGAGTAGTTCTTTCTGAAATTGCTGAACCTTTGCATTATGAAAGCCATTTCTTCCTCAAAATCTAGTGGATTTGGAGGTTTCACATCGAATAGGCTCTTAGCAGGGACTCATTTGCCGCAAATGCGATTCCCTTCTCTGCGAGGCTCGATTGAGGATGAGCTTGGAAGCTCGAACTCATAAGCCTTTAGATCGAGAACGGCTCACGAATTTTTATCTTATTCAGGTCTTTGGACTCTCTCATAGCTACAGCCTTCATGCTCCATTCGGGATTTAGAGATCTGAGGACCTTAAGTGCCATTTCCCTGTTGCCATAGGTTTTGCCCAGGGAGTTGATTTCATTGATAATTTCAGTGAACCTTGTGTCCACTTGGTCTATAGATTCTCCATTCTTCATTTTAAAGTTGTCAAACTTTTGGATAGCTATTGACAACTTGTTTTCCTTGATCACTCAGTTCCTTCACACATTAGAGCTAATGTATCCCAAATCTCTTTGGCATTCTTACAATTTTTGATCTTGACCATTGTGGATTTGTCAAGAGTTTGGTATAACACATCTCGGCCTGTTGTCAAGATTGGCGCTTTTCTCTCTTCGGGGTCGACTCAGTTCTCTTCTTAGGGATCTTTTCGGGCCTCCCAGCTGCGATCTCCTCGGCTGTGTTGTCCTTCTCGAAAATGAATGGACCGTCTTCAATGATGCACCACATGTCGTCATGGATTGAAGATAAGTGTGCCTGCATTCTTATCTTCCAGAGATCATACTCGTCAACTGAAAAGACAGGTAGTCTAGAGTGCATGTGTTCCATTATAAAGTGAGAGATAAGATATATATCTAGTATAGATCTGGTTCGTAAAAAAAATGAACCAACCTCTCTGATACCACTTGTAGGTCACAAGTCGTCCAGGAACAAGTCTAGAGGGGGGGTGAATAGACTTGTTGAAACTCTTGAACTCTTTTTCTCGAAGAGTGAGTTTCTTCAGCTGATGGTCGAACAAATGACTTGGAGTCGTTTGTTCTTGGATATGTGCGGAAGTCAGCTGATGACGAATATAAATTAACTTAATGAAACACTTAACAATGTATGCAGCAGTTAGAGTATGATGCAGTAAAACAGTAAATGACACAGGCAGTTATAGTGGTCTCAGAGGTGGGGTAATCCTCTACTAATCCACTTTTCTCCAAACCAGTTGGAGATGAATTCACTATAATTTTCAACCAGTGATCAATATTACAGTGATTCAACCACAATACAACAACTTCCAACCAGTGGAAATCCATGCCGTTGTACACACACTTGACTGCCTTGCACCTCTTGATCCTCGATCCTCGGATGCCTTTACAGTCTCTTACTTCAACCAGTGAAGTACCCCGTACTCAAGATTTATAGACAAGAGTGTTTGTCTTCTCCAACTTAAGAGCTTCTTTAAGAATGAACTTCTAGATCTGCTCTTTTCACGATGCTATTTGATTGCTTGAGATTGCTTTGTTTGCTTTGATCGCTAGAGTATATGTTCGCACCGGTAGTTGCTCAGATTCAAATCTCTGGATATATATAGGTCAGATCTTCTGAGCTTCTTCCTTGTAGCCGTTGCAAATCTTTGAACAAATCCGTCCGTTGGAGGGAGACTTCATTGTTTAATCTTTTATGAACGTTGCAAGGCTGGATTCCCATTATTTAATTTTATCTTCCGACCGTTGTGAGGACTTCTGCATGTGAGCGCCGAATCTTTTGAATATAAAAGGATAAAAGTCTTCACGGTGGGTCAGGATGATTTAATTAAACCATATCTCTTGCGGGAATCACTCCAATTTGTCTCTTCACGTTGCATGTGAGCTTTCCGTAATATTTGACTTTTCAAAGCATGCTGACGTGGACTTGGAGTACTAGGCTGTAGTTGAGTAGGCTGATGTGCAGCTTACATCTTCTGCAGGTAGGTCATCTCGGTTGTTCACTGTTTTGTGACTTGTCTGATCAGGTGACTTCCCTGAGATACCTCGGCTGCAGTCTGGTCAAACTTCTCTGATAAATTTAGTTGACCAGAGCTACTCTTTGGAGTCATTGTACTTCTCTGATGGACTAGGCTGTACTTTAGTACTTAGCCGATTTTCAGCCTAACTAACTTTGGCCTACAGAAGATACTCATTTGGTTCTTCTTTACATTTTGCCAATTTTATACTTAACATATTTTGGCCTATGGAAGATACTCATTTGGTTCTTCCTTACATTTTGCCAATTAATAAACATTTGATTTTAAATTAATGACATCATCAAAATCTAACAAGTATTCCTAACAAATGTACGTAAGGACTTGGCAAAAACTGGGCAGAATACACTGTCCAAAATGCTGAGGACCATAACGTACGTTATCACCAGGGCGTACCGTACATTATCACCAGGGCGTAACGTACGTTATGAAGGCATCGGTAGCACACGCAAGAAAGCATGCATAACATACATTATGCATGCAGCAATTCAACACTGCTGAATACAGTTTCTGCACAGGACGGTACAAAGTCGGGATGCAACATAAGAACAGAATCCAGAAGCGTAAACACGAAATGTTCACGACGACGAAGCTAAGTGCTGAAATAAAATACAATTCCGACAATCGAGGAATCCAAAATACGACAAAGAAGATAAAATTCCCTAAACTTATAGGAAATTACAAAATGGCCCAAATGTCTGAAAATCACGATATAACGTCGGATTAGCAAACCGAAACTCACAACATGAATAACTCAACCATATGAACTCATGTAAACAAAAAACAACGTAATCGAACGAGTCTTACTAGAATCGAACATACATGCGACAAAACATAACCCAAAACGAAATTACGTAAAAACATCTCCGAAACTCGTCCAAATGGAAAAACTCCATGAACGAAATAGATTCAAAACGTCGAAACAGTTACAAGCAATTCGATAAAAATAGACAAGTGTCAAAAATGAAAAATTGCTAAAAATAGAAAGGTAGGGATATTACATTCTCCCCCTCTAAAAAGAAGTTTCGTCTCGAAACTTAAGAATCAAAAAGCTCGGGGTGTCTCGCACGCATGTCCTCCTCCAATTCCCATGTTGCTTCCTCCACTCCATGCCTCGACCACTGCACCTTAACCAAAGGAATGATTTTTTGCCTTAACTGTTTATCTTGACGTTCCAAAATCTTCACTGACCTCTCCTCAAACGTAACGTTCTTCTCGATCTACACACCCTCGAAGTCAATAACGTGAGTCGGGTCCGAAATATACTTTCTCAACTGAGAAACATGAAATACACTACGCACATGGCTCAATGACGGAGGTAATGCCAAACGGTAAGCTAACTCGCCAACTCTCTCCAATATCTCGAAAGGTCCAATATACCTTGGACTAAGCTTCCCCTTTTTCCCAAAGCGGAAAACTCCCTTAGGAGGAGACACACTCCACAAAACATGATCCCCTACCTCAAAATCCAAGGGTCGACGCCTAACATCCGCATAAGACTTTTGTCGACTCTGAGCCGCCAACATCATCTCTCGAATCAACTCGCCTTTTTCCTCGTCTCCAACACAAGATCCGGCTCGGTGCCAACTAAATCGGATGGCTCATTCCAACTGTTGTGTCGAGAATTATACTCTTCGACCAGCGATCGCCTTAGAGATCGGGCGACCTAGCCATAGCCGAGCAGCCGAGGCAGAATTGCCGACCAGAGGCCAGGCGACCTAGCCGTAGCCGAGCAGCCAAGATAGATCGGACGACCGAAGGTCCTAGGACAAGTCCCGGTGCCGAGCGATCGACATCTGAGATGATCGTCCCTCGGTACTTGGCGATCGACTCCTGGTGACCGACGACCAGACGATCATCTCTCGGCACTTGCCTGCCGACCTCTGGTGACCGACCAATGCCGACCGCCTCATGTCGATCGAGGCCGATGATCATCCAGTCGGCAAAGGCCGAGGCCCAGGACACAACCCACGTGCAGCGCCGAGACAAGATCCGCATTTCACGGATCGTTGACCACAACCTGTCAGCACCTTTCCACCAGCCGACAAGCCCGCCGAAAGTTGTCAGTAGGGCCGCCCGTGACAGCATCTCAGGACGCGTGCTGGCTCCTCATTGGACCGCACAGCCGCCGGCCAGCTGCAGCCTTGGACTTTAGGCAGACAGCCCATGTGACTTAAAGACGATCGCCCCATTATTATATTGGCCGAAAGGCGATCGCCCGTCAGGAAACAAGGCATCTCAGCCCCTATAAATAGAAGGCTGCCTACACTTGTCCAAGGACGGAATTTTGACTCTCTGAAGTCCAACTCTCGGCTTCTGAACAAGTTCCACCCATAACTTGGCTTTCTCAACTCTTGGCAACAGCTATCTCTCGGTTCTTTCTTCTCTCAGCCTCTTTCACACAGAAGACGATCGGCAGAGACAAAGAACACCAAGGCTTCGCTCAAGAGTTAGATAAATAGGATCTTTTACACTCATTGTATTTAGATTTCTACATTAATACTTGTATCCACGAATATTTGTATTAATAACATCTCGCGAGAGCATTCAAGCCCGGGCCTAACAAACCCGGCAAATCTAGTGTTATTTACACCCCCTCGGAAGTGCTCCCGCAACCTTGTTTGTTGTCCGTCCATTCCATCAGTATTTCATCTTCGGATAAATATTTCGGGCAGCAACAATTGGCGCTAGAAGGAGGGGATCTACCCTCAATTTATACTCCTACCGTCTCGAAGAACACTCACTGTTCTCCGAGGCATATACCTGAAGAAACACTCACTGTTCTTCAGAGAAAGCTTTCAGAATCATGTCTTCCGCCTCCGCATCGAAGAAAGCCGGCGCCGCCATGACGCCTCGTTAGTGTCGGTCAAGGCCACAGCCGATGGCGGAGGGTAGCCGCCGTGGTCCGAGACACTCGATCCCGCCACTGGGGGACGGCCCAAGTCTCTCGCTCGATCAGTTCCGAACCGCGGAACAGATCGAGGAGGCCATGGCCGTCCTACAGGAGCGGCGGAGTGCTCTCGACGCGCCTCCCGTTATCACCCCATCAGCCATCCGTCGGAGGACCAAACGGAAGTTCAAGGCGTTGCTGACCTAGCGATCGCTAGGAGGCTCCCGTTCGCACGGAGAGGCGCTCGCCAGCCGGGGCACCTCGATTTTCGATCGCCTCGGCAGCGACCCATCTTGGCGACCGGGGCAGTCCGGCCCCAGCCACGAGACGACGGAGATCGAGTCCGTCACCAGGAGTTCGGCTGTCAGAGCTCCCGGAAGGCGGCCAGCCGTCTGGCTCCCCCTCGCCAAATAGCCGAGGTCGGCAGCAGCGGAATCAGGAGATCGGTACACGATCGCCTCGGCTCCCGCTCCAAAAGCCAACCCACGAGCGACCATGCTACAGCAATGGCCGCGATGCAATGCGAGCTCGACGACATGAAGGCGATCATGGAATCCGGGGTTGGCGCCAAGAACAAGATCGTCGGGCCAAACGAGCCGATTGCGGTCCACATCGAGCTCGCCCCCATGCAGCACAAGATCGCTCCCCCGCAAACACCTTTGTATGAGGGGAGATCAGACCCCGAAACACACCTGAGCAAGTTCAACATCTACATGATCGGGTGTGGGGCATCTGACGCGACCAGGTGCCGAATGATCCCTCTGACGCTGGACGACCTTGCCCACAGGTGGTACGCCTCATTGCCGCCTCGGTCCATCGGCTCCTTTAATCAACTGGCGAATGTCTTCACAGCTTACTTCGTCGCCAAGGTCGCTCGATCGGAAGGTCCCCTTCGCATGATGCAAATAAGGCAGGGAGAAGAAGAGTCCGACTCAGACTACATCGACCGAGTAGATGAGATCATCCTCAATGGCGAACCCGTAAGCGATGAGATCGCCCTATAATCGGTCCTGGGAGGATTACATGGTCCTTTGCCTATGTTCAGGCATCTTACGAAGGACCAACCCTCGACCTACGCGATCTTCCGAGCTAAGGCCGCAGACTTTCTGGCCAGGCAAAGGTTCCTTCTTAGCCTATGAGCAGCACGATCGGCAGCCGAGCGACAACCACCAGTCTCCCTGGCCGATCGCCATTATCAAGCAACATCACCAAAACCGGAGGACACGATCGCCATCGACAGTTCACTATCTAACATGGTGGACTACGGCACGAGATCGCCTCCACCGCACAACATACATCCATGGTCCTGGTAGTCGATGGAAGCGGCTGCTTCGGCCATGCAAGGTCCCTTTGGGCCAAGATCGCCCGCCTTTCGTTTAAATACGAGGTCGGCGTAGTCTGAGGGCCCTCCAAAATTAATCAGTGGACACGATCGCCCGCCCTCAAAGGTTCACCATCTAACAGGATGGACCCGGACAATGAGACACGTGCCACTACCCCCGTCTCAACGTACACCGTCGAGGTTCGCCATCTTCGTGGCGGGCCGAGGTGGAAGCAGAGCTAACAAGCCGCGGAAGTGGAGTTGATTAATCCGACGACGCCCCGCGCAAGGACTCCTCTAGACCAAGACCGCACGCCCTTCGTTTAAATACGAGGTGAGGCACAGCCTAACAGAGGACCCTCACAATAAAATGAGTCACGAGACACTCACTGTCGTTCTCGCACAAGACACGGTCATGGAGTCGGTCCATCGAACTCCGTGACTGTGCACGATTCCTCAGCGACGAAACTATCAGTTTCTACGAGGGGTCGGCCAATGTTGTTTTTTGCAGGTACAAGACCGAAAGATAGCTAGCCAATCGACCAGATCGCCCAAGTCCAAATCTGAAGTCAGCTCAACGGTCGCCTGTCTTCATCCTACACGATCTCCAGCAAGAACCACCTCGCCCCATGTCTTCAACATCGGAGCAAGCTGGGGGGCAATTGTTGTGTCGAGAATTATACTCTTCGACCGGCGATCGCCTCAGAGATCGGGTGACCTAGCCATAGCCGAGCAGCCGAGGTAGAATTGCCGACCAGAGGCCAAGCGACCTAGCCGTAGCCGAGCAGCCAAGATAGATCGGACGACCGAAGGTCCCAGGACAAGTCCCGGTGCCGAGCGATCGAGATCTGAGACGATTGTCCCTCGGTACTTGGCGATCGACTCCTGGTGACCGACGACCAGACGATCATCTCTCGGCACTTGCCGATGCCGACCTCTGGTGACCGACCAATGCCGACCGCCTCATGCCGATCGAGGCCGATGATCATCCAATCGGCAAAGTCCGAGGCCCAGGACACAACCCACGTGCAGCGCCGGGACAAGATCCGCATTTCACGGATCGTTGACCACAACCTGTCAGCACCTTTCCACCAGCCGACAAGCCCGCCGAAAGTTGTCAGTAGGGCCGCCTGTGACAGCAACTCAGGACGCGTACTGGCTCCTCATTGGACCGCACAGCCGCCGGCCAGCTGTAGCCTTGGACTTTAGGCAGACAGCCCATGTGACTTAAAGACGATCGCCCCATTATTATATTGGCCCAAAGGCGATCGCCCGTCAGGAAACAAGGCATCTCAGCCCCTATAAATAGAAGGCTGCCTGCACTTGTCCAAGGACGGGATTTTGACTCTCTGAAGTCCAACTCTCGGCTTCTGAACAAGTTCCACCCACAACTTGGCTTTCTCAACTCTTGGCAACAGCTATCTCTCGGTTCTTTCTTCTCTCAGCCTCTTTCACACAGAAGACGATCGGCAGAGACAAAGAACACCAAGGCTTCGCTCAAGAGTTAGATAAATAGGATCTTTTACACTCATTGTATTTAGATTTCTACATTAATACTTGTATCCACGAATATTTGTATTAATAACATCTCGCGAGAGCATTCAAGCCCGGGCCTAACAAACCCGGCAAATCTAGTGTTATTTACACCCCCTCGGAAGTGCTCCCGCAACCTTGTTTGTTGTCCGTCCATTCCAGCAGTATTTCATCTTCGGATAAATATTTCGGGCAGCAACACCAACATATCGGTGATCGGAACCGTTGGCCATAAAGCGCCTCATACGGTGCCATCTTAATCGAATCATGCCAGCGATTATTATAAGTAAGCTCAATTAGGGCCAAATGTTCCTCCCAATCACTACTCCAGTCTAGCGCTCACGCGCGCAACATATCCTCGAATGTCTGAATGGTACGCTCAGAATGTCCAACGGTCTGGGGACAGAAAGATATACTCAAATGCAAACGTGTCCCCAATGCCTTATGTACCGCCTGCCAGAAATGCGATACAAATCGACCATCTCTGTCCAAAATAATAGTCTTTGGCATACCATGTAGTCTCAAGATCTGTGCAATAAAAGTACGAGCCAATTTTTCTGGACCCCAAGTGTCCTTGATACCCAGAAAATGTGCTGACTTAGTCAGTCGATCCACAATCACCCACACCATGTTCATTCTGGTCTTCGTCCTCGGCAAATTTGTGATAAAATCCATAGAGACGTCCTCCCACTTCCATTCCGGGACGGGAAGTGGTTTCAACGACCCGGCTGGACACTGATGCTCAATTTTGACTTGCTGACAAGTCAAACACTTAGCCACAAACTGTACTACCTCATTCTTCATGTCATTCCACCAGAAATTCTTCCTCAAATCCTTATACATTTTACTCAGGCCCAGATGGACTGAGTAAGGTTACGCATGAGCCTATCGCATAATATCCTGCCTCAATTCCAAGTCGTTCGGAACACACAGCCAACCCTGGAATCTAAACACACCATCCTCATGAATCATGAATCCCGGGGACTTCCCCTTCACCACATTCTCGCGAAGTTTAATAAACATCGGATCTTCTAACTATCTCGCTTTAATGTCGTCGACTATAGACGAAGAGATCTCAAGAGCGCACAACTGCCTGGCACTCCCTGGTAGCACAACATCAATACTCAACCCTATCAATTCTCGCTGGAGCCCTGGATGGGCCGTGAGTAACTCAAGTGCCCAAAGTTGTAACACCCCCAAAACTGTATGGGAATATTACACGCCGTAGACCCTTTCCACAAGGATCTACTAGGCTAAACATCCATAAACAACCAAATGCTTGCCCGACCAGGGTCAAACAATATAATAATGCAGACCGTTAAGGTCACTTACACATAAACACACAAACCGATGAGGTCACATAACTCTATCAATATAACTGACTAACAACATTACCCACACAGGGGTCGAAACACAATACAGCGGAAGACTGAAACAACTCTAACAATACAACCAAACTCTACCAACTCTCAACTCTTGATTAGTATCGCTGCTCGTCATCTTCTTGTGCCAATCCTGTGACTGCTCCCCTGAATCTGCATGTACCTGGATGCAAAACAAACATCCACCCCCCGATTACTTGGGGGTTAGTAAAACTCCATTGTTTTACTAGTGCAAGTATCAAATCATACGAAATGTAACAAGCAATTAATAATCGTGAATCAAATATAATAATCAAGTATCAAATATTCCCGGGAGGTTTTCACAAGGGAAGATAAGCTATGAAGCATTCGAAAATAAGATTATCATCTCGGGAATTTTTAGAATTTCAAAACCTTAAGACCTCAAGTCCTGATTCACAAAACCTTTCGAAAAACTTAAGGGCCTTAACCCAAATCTTGTATCATAACTCAACATTTTACAATACGGGAAACATTTACTCAAGCTTAGGACTCGGTCCAACATTCATTTTCTTAAAACTTTTCCTTTAAGAACTTTGATTTGAAAAGTATCATGCTCATGAAACCGTGATCCACTGTCACGTGTCTCCGTAGGTTCAACAACCGGCACGGACTACATCACGCACAATTAAACAAACATAATCAATTCCGACACCGTGATCCACTATCACGTGTCTCCGTAGGTTCAACAACCCACACAGACTATTAACCAGACATAACCAATTCCGACACCGTGATCCACTGTCACGTGTCTCCGTAGGCATAACAACCCGCACGGACTATATCAATCACAACAATCACACACACAGTACTGACACCGTAGTCCACTGCCACGTGTCACCGTAATCCCCGTCGAGCTCACCCGGTTGGACGCACTGTGTCCGAAACTCATGGTCCACTACCATGCGTTATCATAAGCCTCGTCAGACCAGCACGATTGGACCTCAGTACCTCACTAAGTTCTGACCCCGTAGTCCACTGCCACGAATCCTCGTAGGTCCTGTCGAACCAACACGAGTGAACTTAGCGGTCACACACATATTCACATTCACATTCACATTACATACAACAATGAGCACAATTAATCAATCACATTGATCACCACAAAATTGTGCATCGCACGCACATAACACAACCTCAACACTCGCAACAACTATCATCAATCAACGACACTTAACCAACATAACACACGTTCGGTGCACAATACATTGCACAACCACGTGTACAACTATCTCATATGTATATCGCAATCCTGCACAAATGGCACAACGCCTAACACGTATACCAATATAACACTATTATCACAAAGCTTTCAAACTGCGGAAAACACAACCAACTCAAACGGAACATATTTACGAAGGCAAGCAAAATCATCATAAATCTCACACGTGATTACTAGTCGCAAGATACAAGTCGTATAGTAAGATACTTGCCTTAATAACCGCTACCGAATACTCCGAAGAGCACGGTTTGACCGGGATGCTCGGACCCTGAAGAAGACAACGAACGGAAGGGTTCCGACTCGAGTTCTTCACAAGAATTTCGTCCCTAAGTCATACCAATGATAAATCAACAATCGTACGATGGATAATAATCATACAACGCCCAATCCCCCCTCTAAGACCTTTTGTCGGACACCTTCAAGGCGTTGACTAAGAACTCGACCAAAACAACGAATCGAAACGATCTAACCATGGAATAACAAGGGAAATGATAGAATACATCTAATTAATCATTCTCGGAATGACGAGACGGTCCCAAGAGAGTCGTCGAAATGGACCTCCGCCGAAAAAAAAAATTACCGGAAATCCGAAATTGCGGATATTACATTCTACCATCTTTAAAAGAAGTTTCGTCCTGAAACTTAAATCAAGTAGGGAGAAGCAATATCTCGCCAGGAAAACTAAATGAGATACACAAGAACCGAAAAAAAAATCGCGCCCAACGGCGAAACGTTACAAGCAACGCAAGGGAATATACGGCGTGAAAACACGCTCCATGACGACCAACACCACGCCACCGATAGAGACATAATAAAACCAAAGCGTCAACAAATGGATAATACAATCAAGTCGATTATCCGAACAATCACGAAACACAACGAACGAAAATCAATATGATTGACCAACCCAACGGTACATCAATCAAAACGCGAGCCAATCACTGAACAAATACGGAATTCCACCGCCCCAAGGGTTGGAAGATCGAAAACGAGACTAATTTCCCGAACTTAAGGGAATTACGAAGGAGTCTGAATGTTCGACGATCACGAAACGAGATCAACGATCGAACCACAACGATCGAGACAACAAAAATCGAACAATCATGTTCGAATCACGAAGAACAATAAGATTCAAACAACAACTCCAAGGTTCACATATCGACTCGAGACAATATATGATCCGGTGAAGACAACAAGATGTGCATTCACATAAGATCCACAGGAAAGGGAATAGTAATTGAAAAGTCATAATGACAATCGAGTTATTCCGAAACAATACCACTCATTCGATCAACAAAAGAAATGGGCAGGACAAGCTCAGAAATGTCAACGAACATAAACGAGTCAATAGAGTCGAAAATACAGAAGTTCAAAATCCGATCCACTTCGAATAAAAGAACTAGTAGAACCAAAAGATGTTACTTCCGAACAAGGTTCACAAGAATCGAACCGAACTTGGAAAAGTCACAGCGATAACCAGATCGACCCAAAACAAGATCACAGCTCGTTTGAACGATGAAACTGAAATACATAACAGGTTCAGAAAGTATCAACGAACACGAGCGAGTCGATAGAATTGAGAAAGAGAAAAATGCAGAAGCCAAAAATAATACGGGTATTACATTCGACCTCTTATAAAAGAAGGTCGTCCCCGCAACTCACAATAACGGAAACAAGGCAGCAACACAAAAGCAGTCGACGGAAACATTTCCCATGGGCCTCTTAGAGCCGATCCTGATATCTATACCGAAGTTCGTGCCCCGAAAGACTCGGAACCCAACTCGCAACACTGGATCCTGTGTCTCTCAGGTCCACACTTGAAATGCATTACTGACGAGAAGGACAATTGGTACGTGCATGCCCCCGGCATGCCACGGTTGAAACACCTCGGCTCGACATACCGAATATACGGCTGCTAGGTACAATGGAATATAACGTCACAAAACAACAAACCGGAGATGCCAACTTAGCACAACAAAGAATCATAACACATATCATATACAACGATTACCATCGTAAAGTAATACACACACAAACACTACAACAACGACGGTATCGTTCGGCGACCTCAACGGCCCGAACAATAACCAGCACATAATTACAAAAAATCATGAAACAATCACACATTTACACCAACGTACAAACCCAAACTTCAACATCTCACACTCGTGTGACACACGAAATCCACCACGAGGCGACAACCATTAAATACCAGTTCACACCTCTCACAGATGGCTAGTACAACAAATACGTGGCAACACCTCAATGTTCATGCCACCAACTCGATCATATTCGGGAGTTAACATCATAACGACAAAGCCAACATCATACATACATACCCAGCCCTCAAACGGGAATGGATAGGTTTTAAAAACGAAAACCTCCTTTGGAAAATAATTTAGAAAAACACCGGTTGATCTTGAGTATCACCTTTAAAAAAGTACAAACGTGAAATATCATTATCGAGACTTTGGAGAACCATTTCGCATTTGATAAAAATGAGGACACTTTCTCTTAGTGAAATTTTTTTTCAGAATATTTGACCCTCGGGTCTAAATAAAAGTGTTTCTAAAACATTGGAAATATCTCAAAATATTTTGGTCCTCGAGGTAGAAGAATTTTGAAACAAATTGTGGCACCTTGGAAGCACCATGAGAAAGCAATTCATTTTAAAAGTACGTCTCGAAATTTATTTTCTAAGATACTTAAGGTTTTCAAAGATAATTCAATGGGCTAGTATGCCCAAAAATTTCAGGTAATTACACGGAATCATGATAGCACCGTGGGTCCCGCGCCGGAACCCACCAGGATAAAAACCATTTACAAAAACGCCCAAAAAGGCCGATGACGGTAATATCTGAAAACTCACCAAAGCTATTTACAAAATACTAAATACCGTCATAAGAATTTCGCCAAAATGATCAAGGCCATAATGCCAAAAACTCGGTCAAGGGAATCGGTCTTCGAAATAAACTCAGTCGGTAAAATACCGAAAGCCATTACAAAAGAACTCACACAGCGGATAAAAGAAATACAGTCCAACATGCACAATCTAAATGAATACATCTCACAGCATCTAGTTTAAACATATAAAAAAACCATTCCTCGGAGTTTCTCACGAACTCAATCGTCGACACCTTTTCGAAATCCATCAAGGTTTACAGCTTTCACACCATACCACACCACCAGGTGGTTCAAAGATAAAACAACAATGTGCTCAGTTCTATACACATACTATGTGCCACAAGTACTAAACACAACTATATTACACAATACTGTGTAAATAAAATCATGCACCGCAATTAACTCACTAAGATAAAATCGAGATACACAGGTACTTCGCATAAAAGAGGAGACTTACATCCATAGGTCGCACGGAGGTGACAGTCGCCCATGATACTAATCTCGTCCGACAACATAACCGACACGTTGTGACTACGCATAACTCAATTTGTCACTGACGACTCGAACAACAAGACAACACATTACTCGACAAATCACGACTTGACTCGACCCGACAGCCTAGGTTTCCGCAACCTAAGCTCCGATACCATAAATGTAACACCCCCAAAACTGTATGGGAATATTACATGCCGTAGACCCTTTCCACAAGGATCTACTAGGCTAAACATCCATAAACAACCAAATGCTTGCCCGGCCAGGGTCAAACAATATAATAATGCAGACCGTTAAGGTCACTTACACATAAACACACAAACCGATGAGGTCACATAACTCTATCAACAGAACTGACTAACAACATTACCCACACAGGGGTCGAAACACAATACGATGGAAGACTGAATCAACTCTAACAATACAACCAAACTCTACCAACTCTCGACTCTTGATTAGTATCGCAGCTCGTCATCCTCTTGTGCCAATCCTGTGACTGCTCCCCTGAATCTGCATGTACCTGGACGCAAAAAAGACATCCACCCCCGATTACTCGGGGGTTAGTAAAACTCCATTGTTTTACTAGTGCAAGTATCAAATCATACGAAATGTAACAAGCAATTACTAATCGTGAATCAAATTTAATAATCAAGTATCAAATATTCCCGGGAGGTTTTCACAAGGGAAGATAAGCTATGAAGCATTCGAAAATAAGATTATCATCTCGGGAATTTTTAGAATTTCAAACCCTGAAGACCTCAAGTCCTGATTCACAAAACCTTTCGAAAAACTTAAGGGCCTTAACCCAAATCTTGTTTCATAACTCAACAGTTTACAATACGGGAAACATTTACTCAAGCTTAGGACTCGGTCCAACATTCATTTTCATAAAACTTTTCCTTTAAGAACTTTGATTTGAAAAGTATCATGCTCATGACACCGTGATCCACTGTCACGTGTCTCCGTAGGTCCAACAACCCGCACGGACTACATCACGCACAATTAAACAAACATAATCAATTCCGACACCGTGATCCACTGTCACGTGTCTTCGTAGGTTCAACAACCCACACGGACTATTAACCAGACATAACCAATTCCGACACCGTGATCCACTGTCACGTGTCTCCGTAGGCATAACAACCCGCACGGACTATATCAATCACAACAATCACAAACACAGTCCTGACGCCGTAGTCCACTGCCATGTGTCACCGTAAGCCCCGTCGAGCTCACCCGGTTGGACGCACTATGTCCGAAACTCATGGTCCACTGCCATGCGTTATCGTAGGCCTCGTCAGATCAAAGACGATTGACCTCGCACTCACTAAGTTCTGACCCCGTAGTCCACTGCCACGAATCCTCGTAGGTCCAGTCGAACCAACACGAGTGAACTTAGCAGTCACACACATATTCACATTCACATTCACATTACATACAACAATGAGCACAATTAATCAATCACATTGATCACTACAAAATCATACATCGCACGCACATAACACAACCTCAACACTCGCAACAACTATCATCAATCAACGACACTTAACCAACATAACACACGTTCGGTGCACAATACATTGCACAACCACGTGTACAACCATCTCATATGTACATCGCAATCCTGCACAAATGGCACAACGCCTAACACGTATACCAATATAACACTATTATCACAAAGCTTTCAAACTGCGGAAAACACAACCAACTCAAACGGAACATATTTACGAAGGCAAGCAAAATCATCATAAATCTTATACGTGATTACTAGTCGCAAGATACAAGTCGTATAGTAAGATACTTGCCTTAACAACCGCTACCGAATACTCCGAAGAGCACGGTTCGACCGGGATGCTCGGACCCCGAAGAAGACAACGAACGGAAGGGTTCTGACTCAAGTTCTTCACAAGAATTTCGTCCCTAAGTCATACCAATGATAAATCAACAATCGTACGATGGATAATAATCATACAACGCCCAATCCCCCCTCTAAGACCTTTTGTCGGACACCTTCAAGGCGTTGACTGAGAACTCGACCAAAACAACGAATCGAAACGATCCAACCATGGAATAACAAGGGAAATGATAGAATACATCTAATTAATCATTAATACATCACAAATCTAAGTTATTACGGTTAAATCGGACAAAACGAACAAAAACCCCCAATTCACCCAAAAGTAAGGTTTCAAGAATTTACCTTGGATTAATGATGAAGAACAATTATTGGTGTTGTTAATCCATACCAAGAACTTGAAGAATATGAAGTTCTCTGGGATTTATGATGCAAAACCGCCCAAAAATCACCCACAAGATCGCCCAAGAGAAGAGGGAATGAAGGAAGAGATGAAATGAGCATTCATCTCACAAAATCCGCAGAAATTGGCTAATCGACCCTGTGTGCCGCGGCACAGGACAAGTGTGCCGCGGCCCACGGCCAAAAAAAACTGCCCAGCACTAGCTTAGTGCCGCATCCCAGCCGAAGTGTGCCGCGGCCCGCGGTACAACCCACTCCAACACCAAAAAGGCACATCGTGCAGTCTTAGCTATTTCGACCATAACTCCTTCGTCCGGACTCCGATTAACTCACCGTTTGAACCATTGGGAAGATAACTTGATGCTATACAATATTGCATAGATTCATAATTTTTGGAGTTTCCAAGAATTTATGATGATTTTACAAAATCGAACTCATACTTGAAAAAGTCGTTTAAGACCACGGAACTCAATAAAATGACACCGAAACGAACTCGGATGACAAAAAGTGCAGAATTAATCATTCTCGGAATAACGAGACGGTCCCAATAGAGTCGTCGAAACGGACCTACGCCGAAAATAGAAAATTACCGGAAATCCAAAATTGCAGATATTACAAAAGTGATACCGATTTCCGACTCAAGGCAACTGCCACCACATTTGCCTTGCCCGGATGATAAAGGATCTCAAGGTCTTAATCCTTAATTAACTCCTGCCACCTTCTCTGTATCATATTCAGTTCTTTCTGTGTGAAAATATACTTTAGGCTCTTGTGATCGGTGAAAGTCTGACACGACGAGCCATACAAGTAATGACACCAAATCTTCAACGCAAACACAACTGTGGCCAACTCAAGATCATGGGTAGGATAATTCATCTCGTACGGTTTCAACTGATGGGAAGCATAAGCAATCGTCTTTCCATGCTGCATGAGTACACATCCAAGTCATTGGCCCGAGGCATCACTATAAACTGAAAAACCCTCATTACCGCTCGGTAAAGCCAAGACAGGAACAGTAGTCAACCGCTTCTTCAACTCCTCGAAACTCTTCTGCCTCTCGTCGTTCCACACAAACTTCTCTGACTTCTGCAACAACTGAGTAAGTGGTCGAGCGAGTTTAGAGAACCCATCGAAAAACCTATGATAATACCCGGCCAAACCCAGAAAACTATGGACCTTCTTCACGTTCTTGAGCGGCGCCCAATCCAACACTGCCTCTATCTTGTGTGAGCCCATACGAACACCCTCGGCCGAGATCACGTGGCTGAGAAACATAACCTCCCTCAACCAAAACTCACACTTTGAGAACTTCGCATAAAGGCACTGAGTTCTCAAGATTCCCAACACGATATGCAAATGACGTGCATGCTCCTCCTAGCTCCTCGAGTAAATCAGGATATCGTCGATAAAGACTACTACACACTTATCGAGATATTCAATAAAGACCTTGTTCATTAGCTGCATGAACACGGCTGGGGCGTTGGTTATCCCGAACGACATAACCACAAACTCGTAGTGGCCGTATCTAGTCCGAAAGGCCATCTTCGGAATATCGGAATCCTTCACTAGGAGCTGGTAATACCCCGATTTCAAATCAATCTTCGAGAACATGGTTTCTCCTTGCAATTGGTCAAACAAGTCGTCAATCATCGGGAGCGTATACTTGTTTTTTGATGGTTACCTTGTTCAGCTCTCGATAGTCGATGCATAAATGTAGTGACCCATCATTCTTCTTCACAAACAAGACTGGTGCGCCCCAAGGCAAAGCGCTCGGACGAATATAACCCATGTCTAGAAACTCTCCCAACTATTTCTTCAACTCAAGCATCTGGGCAGGCGCCATGCTGTACGACGTCTTCAAAATCGAAGCCGCACCCGGCTTTAGATTAATAGTAAACTCAACCTCACGGTCTGGTGTCATACCCGGCAGCTCGTCTGGAAAGACGTCAGGATACTCACTCACTTCTAGAATAGATGAGAGCCCGACTCCCCCTTATTCCGATCTCAAAGCATAACACCAGTAACCAGTGCAACCTCATCAAAGAAGTCTCACCGCTTTCATAGCGTTGATCATAAATCTCTGACTACTCCGCTTACGTCCCACAAAATAATGCTCGGTACCGTCAGAGGCTAACATATAAATAGTTCTCGATCTATAGTTCATGATCGCCCCATGTCGATCTAGCCAATCCTCACCAAGAATCAAATCCTCATCCTTAATGTCTACCACAACCAGATTAGAAGACTAATCCCTCTCTGCGATACTCACCGAAAAATCTCTAACCTCACGATTCCTCATAATACTATCTCCACTAGGCAGTCAAACAACAAACAGTTCACATGCAACTAGACAATCAACATGCAGACGATGCATACAATCCAAAGAGATGAAAGAATGCGTAGCACCAGAATCGAATAACATGGAAATAGGATGGTCAAGGATGTGGACAATACCTGTAGCCACCGTCGCGTCAGGATCTCCCACTCGTCTCATCTCATACACACGACAGGGAATAGACCCCGCACTAGAAGATCCACCTCTAGAAGGTTGCCCACGTCCTCGACCTCTGCTGAAACTCTGCTGAGGCTGATTAGTTGTCGGTTCCTGATTCACGCTCGGCTCTCCCGCAGCCGGGGCTGACACCTGAGTAACTGGTGCCCGGCTCGCATATCCATAATACTTGTTACGATTCCCCAAACGACCGCAAGTAATACATTGTAGCGGCCGCTTGTCACACTCACTCATCATATGTCTGGGACGACCACAGTTAAAACACGTAGGACCACGAACAGGAACAGTCGGAGCAGACTTGGAACCATTTCCTCGCCCAAATGACGGGGACTGATTCCCAAAGGCTCACGAACCAGACTGAGCCTTCTTATGCCCTCCAAAATTACCTCCCGAAAACTGATCGGAGGTCTTCTGTTTCTTACCCTCTGTTGCCACCTCTGTCGTAGAAAACAACATCTCATAGGCCACCACCTTGTTCTTATAGTCTTTCAAAGTAGTGCATCCAAGGTCTGACATGTAGTGGCGAACCCTCGGCTTCATCCGCATGTCGAAGTGGCGGATCTTATCTAGCTCATCTCGGACCTGATTCCTCACATAATGTAGCTATTGATTGTAGTCCTTGATCGCCTGTGAGATGGAAACATCCTGGGGTTTTGCTTCAAAGAAGGCTCGAATCTTTCCCTCTTTTACTGGCCACGGACAATATTCATCCTCCATCAGTTCTCGAAACTCGTCCCACGTGGCTTCCCGGTCACGTAGTTCCACTGCTTGCCACCACATTGATGCCTCCTTGGCGAGGAAGTACTGAGCGATTGGTACTTTCCTCTCCTCGGAGCAATTAGCCGCCTCAAACACCTTCTCCATCTCGAATAACCAACTCTCCCAACCAGAAGGGTCGGAAGTACCATCGAACTGCGGAGGACGCATACGAATCATGTCCTGAAGTAGCTTGTCGGTACCAGAACTAGTAGGCGGAACTGGATTAGCATTAGCTTGGTTGACCAGAACGGCCTGAGTCGGTAGCGTCATTTGATTCGCTACTTGCTGCAGAATATTCGCTACTCCAACGTTATCATGAGCATTGCCGAATCTAGCAGACTGATCCTGATGGCCATCGGCACTGGGCTGAACACTGCTCGACAAGGAAGGCGTTGCCGAACCAGCCCCCGAGCTATCGGACATGGCCGCCCCACCGGCTGCGCCACGTCCCCTACTGCATCCGCGACCGCATCTACATCCTCTACCAGCAGGCATTCTGAAGAAGTAACTAGTGAGTACAATTCAAATGCAAAACACATCACAATATTAAGAAAGGAACAGAACAGGATAACGCAACGAGTCAAGTTAGGAAAAACTTACGAGCACCGGCATACTGAGATGATGGCGTAGTAGTGATACTGTTCAAAAACGACACTCAACTAGACCTAAATAACCGACAACCTAGGTATCTATAAACCTGGCTCTGATACCATATTCTGTAACACCCCCGAGACATTCAGGGCATATTACAGCACCGTGGACCCCATCCCTCGGAATCCACCAGGCTAACACACAAACTCGACATGACAATAGTGATAGACATCATCAATATACGAACGACTTTTCAATCCAAGACAAACAAAATAAGTAAACCGAACTTGATAGTGCAATGCAATGTTAAATCAACCCCAAATTGGGTACTCAACAATTACAATGTTCACAAAAAGGAAGTACTCGAGTACTGAAGCAACGACATGATTAATAAAATGTAAAAGACATGACATCAACGAATGACCATTGAACAGAATCACCCTTTCCCATCATCCTCGTACTGTCCGCATGCTCGTTCGCCTCCAAGACCTGTACCTGAAATACAAAAGTATTTCCCCCATTTGAGGGGTTAGCGACAACTGCCAATGCAAGTACAATCAATTTGAACTACCAATCTAATCAGATGAAATATGCGCCAAAATTAATTTAGAAAACATTTATATTCCGGAATATTACGGTGCACACGCACAAAACATGGTTCTCCAACAAAACATTTCAAAGGTTAACCGCTGGTACGAGACTCTCGGCCACCGCACCCCGCAAAGGCACCGTCGGATCATCCCTGGGTGGTTAACCCCAGTTCGCAATACGCATACACACAGCACTACATATCCCCAGAGGCCCCCTCAGACTATCCCTGGATAAACATACGCATTCACATCCACAACATAAACGGGAAGCCATAAATCATATAATAGAATATGCAAACAAATGTAAAGTACTTGCCTTTGAGACATCTTCGACGAAATGGGAACAAACAACGACTAGGAATTACCCGGATGGAACACGACCGTTTCTAAACGAGAAATTAACACAACTCAGTCCTAAACAATAACAATAATCGAACGGACTATGCCCACAACCCCGATTAACAATCATAAACACACACGGACGACGAATACGGGCGAGGGTTTTCACAAAACCTCCCCAAATCAACAATCCACGGATTAAACACGACGGAAATGGATTGTGAATCACCAAACAACAATAATCGATAAGAAATATCACAACATAAACGAACAATTTGAGTTAAATCTCAACAAATCCCGGAAAACCCCCAAAATAGATAAAGGTAGGGTTCTAAGTCAAATACCTTGGATTCGGACGGAGGAAGATGATTATGATGATGATAAACTTTCAAGGAACTCCACGGACAAATCTTGAAGAATAACTCGAATCTCTTGGAGAACTCTCACCGCGGACGAAAGGGAGAAAATTGAAAGAGTGACGCGATGAAGGGTCTGCTCAGGTTTTTAAAAACTGACCACTCATTACGTACGTTAACATGCTGATGTTAATGTATGCTACGCCTCTTACGTATGTAACACTCAAGTGTTAGCGTATGTAATGGCTCGGCAGAACAATCTGCCCAATTTGCTGAGGCCGATAGCGTACGCTACACTAGACAGTTAGCATACGCTATAAGGAACTTATGTACGTAACAGCCGTGACCCGCGAGTTAACGTACGTAAGTACTTGGCAAAAACTGGGCAGAAGCCACTGTCGAAAACACTGAGGACCATAACGTACGTTATCACCAGGGAGTAACATACGTTATGAAGGCATCGGTAGCGCACGCAAGAAAGCATGCATAACGTACATTATGCATGCAGCAACTCAACACTGCTGAATACAGTTTGGTGCACAGGACGGTACGAAGTCGGGATGCAACACAAGGACAGAACCCATAAGCGTAAACACAAAATATTCACGACGATGAAGCTATGTTTTGAAAGAAAATATAATTCCGACTACCGGAGAATCCGAAATACGACAAAGAAGATAAAATTCCCTAAACTTATAGGAAATTACAAAATGGCCCAAACATCCGAACATCACGATACAACGTCGGATTATCAAACCGAAACTCACAACATGAATAACTCAACCATAGGAACTCATGTAAACAAATAAATGATGTAATCGAAAGAGTCTTACGAGAATCGATCATACATGGGACAATACATACCCAAAACAAAATTACGTAAAAATATCTCCGAAACTCGTCCAAATGAAAAAACTCCAAGAACAAAATAGATTGAAAATGTCGAAACGGTTACAGGCGAGTCGATAAAAATAGACAAGCGTCAAAAATGAAAAATTGCTAAAAAAACAAAGGTACGGATATTACAATCATATCCCTCCTTTTGTTTAAATCCTTTGACTACCAATCTGGCTTTGTACTTTTCAATAGATCCATCTGCTCTGTACTTTCTTTTAAAAATCCATTTGTATCCCAATGGTTTGCAACCCGAAGGAAGATTAACCAACTCCCAAGTATTGTTATGCATGATGGATTCTATTTCAGTGTTGATAGCTTCTTTCTAGAGAGGAGCATCTGGACCAGACAAAGCTTCTTGAATGGTTCTGGGTTCATTTTCCAACACATACGTCAGAAAATCAGGACCAAAAGACTTAACTACTTTCGTCCTTTTACTGCATCTTGGTTCCCCTTCTTCATTTTGAGGTAATCCTGCAGTTTCAAAAGATCTTTTGTTAGACCTTTACTTCTTTCCTTTATTTGCTAGGAAAGACATTTCAAGGAAAACAACATTCCTTGATTCTATGATCATACCATCATTTTATATCAAGAATTGCTGACTAGTGCACTAGAAAGCGATAAGCACTACTATTGTCTGCATATCCAATGAAAGCACAACCAACCATTTTAGGTCTAATTTCACTTGCTTTGGCTTAGGTACTTCTACTTTAGCCAAGCACCCCCACAATTTAAGGTATTTATTTGATAGTTTCTGACCTTTCCATAATTCATGGAGTTTTATCTCTACCTTTGTGTGGTATCTTGTTAGGAATGTGGTTGGTTGAGAGTATAGCTTCCCCCACACATGTTGTCGGGTAAGCCAAAGCTTATTAACATCACATTCGTCATCTCCTTAAGATTACGATTATTACGTTCAACAACACCATTTGATTGAGGTGAATAAGGAGTTGTATTCTCTGCATCAATTCTAAATCATTCGGGACACATAGTCTTCTCGAGAATCTCAAAAGGCTGTCCCCATCGACCATAAAACTAGGGGCTTTCCCTTTTTCCACAACCGCCTTCACTTGATTGATCATCGGGTCATTCATCTGCTCCTCTTTGATGTCATCATGAACTAAGGATGAAGTAATATCAAGGGTAAGCAACTGACCCTACACATGCTGAATCCATATCTCAATCCCCTGCTTAATGAACTCCCGTCGAATCTTCAGTTGAGGGGTGAGAACCTAAAGCACCTGAAGTGATACTGGCTTTGGGCTCGACTCGTTCGCCACAAATTTGGCTTTTCTCGAATGGTAAAGGATCTCCAAGTCGTAATCCTTTATCAACTCTAGCCAACAACGATGTCTCATATTCAGTTCCTTCTGGCTAAAAATGTATTTTAAATTCTTACGATCGGTATAAATCCAACACGAAGAATCATATAAATAGTGGCGCCAAATCTTTAGTGCAAACATGACTACAGCCAATTCCAGGTTGTGAGTAGGATAATTCACTTCATACGGTTTTAACTGTCGCGACGCAAAAGCTATATTCTTCTCATGTTGCATGAGAACGCACCTGAGTCCTTGGCCCAAAGCATCACTATAAACCGAAAATCCATTGTTCCCTTAAGGGAGGGCTAAAACTGGCGCCGTAGCCAAACGCCTTTTAAGCTCCTCAAAACTCTGTTGCCTCTCGTCATTCCATTCGAACTTTTCAGACTTCTTGTAATATCCGCAAATTCGATTTCCGGTAATTTTCTTTTTGGAGAAAGTCCGTTTTGGCGACTTGCTTGGGACCGTTTCGTCATCCTGAGAATGATTAATTCTACACTTTTTGTCATCCGAGTTCGTTTCAGTATCGTTCTGTTGAATTCCGTGTTCTTTAGCGACTTTTCCACGTATGAGTTCGACTTTGTTAGATCACCATTAATTTTTGGAAACTCCAAAAATTCTGAATCTTTGCAATATTATAAAGCATCGAGTTAGCTTTCCAATGGTTCAAACGGTGAGTCAATCGGAGTCCAGACGAGGGAGTTATGGTCGAAATAGCTAAGTCACTCTCATTTTCTAGATTCGGCCAAAACCGTCTGTACCCTGTGCCGCGGCACACTTCGGCTGAGCCGCGGCACACTACCGAGCCCTGGGAGCAATTTTTGGGCCTGTGCCGCGGCACACGATGCAGTCAACTGTATAATTACGTTTTTTTTCAGCAAAATCAGATCATTCCTCCACTTTTCTTCAACACATCGAGGGAGAGAGCTTGAGGAGAGAAACCTTTCATCATCCATCACTTGAGAGTTTGAATTTCTTCATTTATTTTCGATCGTGAAGCCCGGATCGTCGATCTATCGCGTATTCTTCGGATCATAGTGCTTGGATCTTCAAGAGGTAATTTCTTCATCACCTTGGATTTCGATTTTGGGTTGAGTAATGATGTTTTGGGTGTTAAAATCATGTTGTATGAAGTGATATACGCATGATTATGGGCATGTTTGATTATTCATTGGACTATTGAAGAATTATTCAAGAACACATTGAATATTGTATTGGATTTTGGGGTTTTTCGTAAATTCGTCCGATTTATCCGATTTGAAGCTTGAGAACCTTGAGATTAGGATGTATCTATACCGTATGCATGCGTTTCCTACGTTTTTACGGATTTGATTGTGCCGTTTTCGGACTTGTGAGAGTTTGGGCGATTTTCCAACCTCTAGTTGTTTATCCGTGTGTTTTCATGAATCGTAGACGGGTTTCGGGAATTTCTTCGTGTATTTTCGAGTATGGATAATTGATCATCATTTCCTTGCGAATCGTTTAGGTGCCGGAAGCGCGTTCTTGGACCTACCGAACTCATACCCTTTTTCCGTTCGATTTCTCGATGTCTCAAAGGCAAGTATACATTTATGATTGTACGTTCTCGACTTTGAAAGTAAGAATATTGATGGTATGATATGAACGAACCGTTTTTATGGCATTCATAGATATATTGATGGCATATTATGAACGAACCGTTTTTACGGCATTCATATATGTATTGTTGGCATGTAATGAATGAACCGTTTTGACGGCGTTCCTACATGTCACGGCGTATGATATGAACAAACCATTTCTACGGCATTCACATACATCTTGAGATTTTAGTTATTCCGGAATACTAGTCTTGAATTGATGAATTGACGGTTACTTTTACTTTATTGTCGAGGAGTATTGTGTTTCATACTTGATATACTTGCACTAGCTATTCGACGGCTAACCCCTTTATGGGGGAAATACTTTTTATGTATTTCAGGTTCCAGGAGAGCGGACAGGCGGGTATCGGGTCGGCATGAAGATGATGGGCAAGTGTGATACTGTGTCTTGTCTCCGGTTATCTTTTTGGATTCCTCCATTTCAGTGTTGTTGTACTGGAATGGATTTTAAATACTCGAGTATTGTATTTCAGTTTCCTTGTTGTTCCTACTATGTTTAGAGGTATTGATTTGTGCAGTGATGTATATGGTTTCATTGATTGTGGTTTTGAATACCATTTGTATCGTCTTTCTTTCCATTGTATGTAGACCTTCTCGGTCAAGTTTTGTAGTTCCGCGTATGTTTAGCCTTGTGGGTCCCACGGCGGGGATCATGGCGCTGTAATATACCCTGAATAACTTGGGGGTGTTACAGAATATGGTATCAGAGCTTAGGTTTATGGATACCTAGGTTGTCGGTCTTTTGGGTCGATTGAGTCGTCATTTGCCCACAGTATCACTACTCTGCCATCATCATAGTGCGACCGGTACTTGTAAGTCCTCTCACTCTTCTTGTATTTTCTTGACCGTTTCGTTTTTAGTTTGGTATTCTTTGGAATTAGTCACTTCGAGAAGGTGCGATTTGGATTATACTTCCGCACGTGTGTGCCCTTTAGAATGTTGGATGTAAGGAGAAGAAGTCGTGACTGTGGTTACGGATGTGAACCCTTCCTTGAGATTTTGTCAAATTGCTAATTTCGATATTAGCGTGTATCGGTATTGTGTTGAGACTTTGTTTGGGAGTCGCATGCTAGTACCACGGGACATCATCGACTTCACAGACCTGTAAGTATGTTGTTTGGATTATTCGATAATTCTTGGTTATCTTGGTGATTTTGGATTTATATGTTGGATATCGTTGATGGATGTTTGTGCTTGAGAACGTTGTGGACGTTTGATAATGTTATTGAATGCGTATATGTATTCATTGTATCGTATGTTCGATGGGCATGTCGAGATATTGGTTGGGGATAGCTGAATATGGCTTGGCACAGTAACGATAGCGCACGCAATAAGTGTTTCATTAGCGCACGCTACTTGGTACAGTTAGCGCACGCTACTTGGTACAGTTAGCGCACGCTAACGCATGTTGGTTAGCGCACGCTAACATCAGATCGCCAATAATGGAATCTTAGTTTTAGGCGGGTGGACCCGGCCATGTTCGACGCATGTCCAAATAAGGTCAGCAAGAGTTTGTCGTGTAGAGCTAGCGCACGCTAAAACCGTATGATTAGCGCACGCTAATTCCATATCGGTCAAAGGAATCCCGGTAATCACGGATGCTTTCGGCATGTGGGGGCACGATACTGTAGCAAGTCAACGACGCTTAGCGCGCGTTAAGGTCGAAGAATAGCGCACGCTACTGAGCATTTCACTGTAGCAAGTCAACGCCTGTTAGCGTACGCTAATGCATGGGCATTACGTACGTTAGATGAATTTCGAATCAATGTAGTAGCTTCTGCACTGCCCGATAGCGCACGCTATCAAGGAAGGATAGCGCACGCTAGTCCTGTAGCGCACGCTAAATATAAGGTCTAGCGCGCGCTAGTGATGTGTTTTATAGAGAGGATAGACGAGTGCTGAGAGGCATTTTGTCCATTTGCCTTCCGTCAGTCAATAGAGAGAACCTTGGGAAGTACTTGAAGTCCCTAAACATTGAGAGATGATTCTCTTAAACAAGATTAAGATGGAGAGCTCGGATTTAAGTATTGTTCTTGAAGTTTTTGATGATTCTTGGAATGGAGTTCAAATTATTCTTCTTCGTGGTTAGTCCATACAAGGTAATCCTTGTATCCCTTTGATAGTGGTTCATTTTTTTTTTTTTTTGGATTACTACTTGGGAGGGAGTATGTTGGGAATCGTGTATTTTGATGTTCGTCTTATTTCAATGAAAGTGCATAAATTGGACTGTACTTTTATCCGTTGCGTGAGTATTTTGAAATGGCTTTTGGTATTTTGCCAACTGAATTTTATTTTGTAAAACCGATTCCCTAAATTGAGTTTTTGGCATTTTGGCCTCGATCGTTTTGACGGTATTTGGAAAATGATTTTTTTTGTATTTGAAAAATATTACCGTCATCGGTCTTTTTGGCATTTTTGAAATGACGTGGAAAATTGTGCCTAGCCTGGTAAATCCTTGTGAGATGGGTTTACGGCGTGTAATATTCCCAGGAGGATCTGGGGTGTTACAATTATGGTATCATGTGATAATGTTATACGAGATTTATTGGAATTGTAATAAGAGGTTTCGGATGTTGATATGATTATTGAGATCTTCTTCATATGATGATAACGGTATTGTTGCGATTCTTAAGGTTGTATGAATGGCATGATGAAGAAAATGGTAACATGGAGATATATACCTCGGATATGCTGTTCTGAACGGGGTTTCGGATATTTTGTGTTCTTGAAGAACTCTTGAATTATACGAGGTGATGAATTTTTTTAAGAAGTGTTGATGTTTTGAAAATGAATATGGAATATTCATATCTAGAGCTAAACTATATGTTTGAAATAATATTCGTATAGGAATACGAATGTGATTATGAGTTTGATGAGATTATTATTCATCTCTGAATTTGGAAGCCCATACGTATGGAGCAAATGTTCAAGTCGAATGATTAGACTATTTGATAACCTTTTTAATAGGATTATCTATTGTTTTGAACCAGTCGGATGATTCGAATTGATGACGGTCATAAGTAAATTTTAACGATGGATTTACGAGAAGGGAACCTTATCAATTCGTATTTAAGAATTGAGTTTGGAATATTTAGACCCTTATTATTGGTTCTAATTGGTTGCTGATATGATCATCATATTTCGACTCGTAGTGTGGACAGGATTTGTAAGTGTTTGAGTTGGATTGTTCAGACTGTGATTAGTCGAGATATGGTGAAATGATTGAGTTTGTTGTTTGGTGGTATTGATATTGGTCGTCATCGAACCTGTTGATTATTAATCCTTCGTTTTACAATAAGATATGATGTTTGATCGTGAATTATGACTGTTGTGTTGCGGTTAAGGTTGAAGGGTTCGTAGATTAACTTGGTCAAGACTGAGGAATTCCTAAAACGAAATCAACTGAATTGGTAACAGTTCGTTGTATTGATATCGAGACAAGTTTTATACTCGTACTAATCAATGAGACTAATGTTATCGTGTAGATGTACGAATGTGTGTATCATTTCGAGACTTGGCCTCCTTATGATTGTATTGATATCAGGGGATTGTTTGATACGACACCCGTCGAAAAATTATGCCAAATGTTATTGTTGTTCGTAAACGGCCGATTGAAGGCATTGATGTATTCGAATTTCATCTTCATCATCGGTAACTTATTTAAGTGTGACAAGACATCCGTTGTACCGTTGTTATCGAGTTGCCGTTATAAGGTAACCGAAGTATTGAATTGGGACTGTCGAAGATAGTTCCCATCCGTTGAGTCGTTATCGATTGGTCGTTCGAAGACAATCGAGATATTGAATGGGGATCGCCGAGGATAGTGCCCATCTTGGAGTTATTATTGTCGTGTTGGCTGACTCAAGGCAGCCCACTATTATTCTGGTAAACTCGGTAATTTTGTGATCGTTGAGGGTGGAGGATTTCCCGAATTGTGGTGTTGTGGTTATTGCCGTGTTAATCGGTCCTTAGGGATTCTGATCCCAGAATGGTTGTTTTGAATATCGTTGGTCGTGTCGATCTTTCATTATTCGTGTGTCATCGTTCACTTGGTGAGTCGTATGATCCGTAATGGGTATTTTATCCTTTGAGTTTCGTTGTCATGCTGTATCATGGCATATCTGGAATCATGTCTGCGTGCCGATTGGTTATGTGTAGGATTTTTAGCTAGGCACTCGATGGTCATGCGTGGATGTTTCCGCATTGGACGGTGCACACGAGACATAGTTCTTGAGGCTAATTAGGTACATTGTCACACGTATATTCTGGATTTCGTATACGGGGTGGACATGTGCACGGACACATTTCTGGATCGGGCGTACTGTGATGTCCCTCTTGAGCCTTATTGTTTGGTCGTTCGTAGTCCAGGTTGTATTGGATATGTCCGATGATTTGCGGCTGGTTGTTCATACGCCGAGGGGTATGTCCGACAATGAGGTTTGCTTCTTTGAGATCTCAGACATTGTGATGATTCTGACTTTGGGTCATTCGGCTGTGCCATCATGATATACAACTTCTACCGAGGGGTTTTCGTGCCATTGTGATGTATTGGTATTTTTGTCGAGCCTTCAGCATTATGATTCGTATTTACTTGTAATCGGCTTGGATTACCTTCGGGTAATGTATTGTTGTGTTGCTTGTAACGTTTCGCCGTTGGGCGTAAGTTACGTGTTTCTTGTGTATCTCGTTGAGTTTTCCTGGCGGGATATTGCTCTCCCTAGTTGTTTTAAGTTTCGGGACGAAACTTCTTTTTAGGAGGGTAGAATGTAATATCCGCAAATTCGATTTCCGGTAATTTTTTTTTTTGGCGAAAGTCCGTTTTGGCGACTTGCTTGGGACCGTTTCGTCATCCTGAGAATGATTAATTCTACACTTTTTGTCATCCGAGTTCGTTTCGGTGTCGTTCTGTTGAATTCCGTGTTCTTTAGCGACTTTTCCACGTACGAGTTCGACTTTGTTAGATCACCATTAATTTTTGGAAACTCCAAAAATTCTGAATCTTTGCAATATTATAAAGCATCAAGTTAGCTTTCCAATGGTTCAAACGGTGAGTTAATCAGAGTCCAGATGAGGGAGTTATGGTCGAAATAGCTAAGTCACTCTCATTTTCCGTGATTCGCCAAAACTGTCAGACTCGTGCCGCGGCACACTACCGAGCCCACAGGAGCAATTTTTGGGCTCGTGCTGCAGACACTGCTGCTGAGCCGCGGCAGACGATACAGTCAACTGTATAATTACGTTTTTTTCAGCAAAATCAGATCATTTCTCCACTTTTCTTGAACACATCGAGGGAGAGAGCTTGAGGAGAGAAACCTTTCATCATCCATCACTTGAGGGTTTGAATTTCTTCATTTCTTTTCGATCGTGAAGCCCGGATCGTCGATCTATCGCGTATTCTTTGGATCATAGTGCTTGGATCTTCAAGAGGTAATTTCTTCATCACCTTGGATTTCGATTTTGGGTTGAGTAATGATGTTTTGGGTGTTAAAATCATGTTGTATGAAGTGATATACGCATGATTATCGGCATGTTTGATTATTCATTGGACTATTGAAGGATTATTCAAGAACACATTGAATATTGTATTGGATTTTGGGGTTTTTCGTAAATTCGTCCGATTTATCCGATTTGAAGCTTGAGAACCTTGAGATTAGGATGTATCTATACCGTATGCATGCGTTTCCTACGTTTTTACGGATTTGATTGTGCCGTTTTCGGACTTGTGAGATTTTGGGCGATTTTCCAACCTCTAGTTGTTTATCCGTGTGTTTTCATGAATCGTAGACGGGTTTCGGGAATTTCTTCGTGTAGTTTCGAGTATGGATAATTGATCATCATTTCCTTGCGAATCGTTTAGGTTCCGGAAGCGCGTTCTTGGACCTACCGAACTCATACCCTTTTTCCGTTCGATTTCTCGATGTCTCAAAGGCAAGTATACATTTATGATTGTACGTTCTCGACTTTGAAAGTAAGAATATTGATGGTATGATATGAACGAACCATTTTTACGGCATTCATAGATATATTGATGGCATATTATGAACGAACCGTTTTTACGGCATTCATATATGTATTGTTGGCATGTAATGAACGAACCGTTTTGACGGCATTCCTACATATAACGGCGTATGATATGTGAACCGTTTCTACGGCATTCACATACGTCTTGAGATTTTAGTTATTCCGGAATACTAGTCTTGAATTGATGAATTGACGGTTACTTTTACTTTATTGTCGAGGAGTATTGTGTTTCATACTTGATATACTTGCACTAGCTATTCGACGGCTAACCCCTTTATGGGGGAAATACTTTTTATGTATTTCAGGTTCCAGGAGAGCGGACAGGCGGGTATCGGGTCGGCATGAAGATGATGGGCAAGTGTGATACTGTGTCTTGTCTCCGGTTATCTTTTTGGATTCCTCCATTTCGGTTGTTGTCTTTGGAATGGATTTTAAATACTCGAGTATTGTATTTGCTTTCCTTGTTGTTCCGGCCTATGTTTCCGAGGTATTGATTTGTGCAGTGATGTATATGGTTTCATTGATTGTGGTTTTGAATACCATTTGTATCGTCTTTCTTTCCATTGTATGTAGACCTTCTCGGTCAAGTTTTGTAGTTCCGCGTATGTTTAGCCTTGTGGGTCCCACGGTGGGGCTCATGGCGCTGTAATATACCCTGAATAACTTGGGGGTGTTACACTTCTGGAGTAATTGTGTAAGCGGTCGAGCAAGTTTGTAGAAACCCTCGATGAACCGACGACAGTACTCAGCAAGACCCAAAAAGCTACAAACTTCCTTCACATTCTTACGCGGTGCCCAATATAACACTGTCTCGATCTTATGGGGATATACATGAACCCCTTCAGCTAAAATCACATGTCCGAGAAACATAACTTCCCTCAAGGAGTGGAATGTTTGCAGTAAACACTTCCAGTACCAATCTCCTTATCTTCATAAGGAGTGGAATATTTGCTCTCAAATGCAAGGACTATTGTTATTCAGAAATTCATAAAGACACAAGCAATTAGGTACAACACCAGAAGTTGATATTCAGAAATTCAACCGTTCGATTTCAGCAATTAGGTTTACAGGACAAAACACAAAGACACAAGCAGGTGTTCAGAAAAAAAGAAGTGATACATTAATGCAAAAAGTTGCTTGGAGAGGGGGGCGAGATTTAAGTTTTGGTCTCAATTTGAGGATCAAAGTTTCAATCTCAAATCAGGACTCGTATTTTGATTTTAATTCTCAGTTCGGGACCCGAACTACAAATTTGATTCTCAAATCTGGCCTCTAGTAAGCCCCAATTTGAGAAACAGGAGCAAAAATTAGGCCCCCAATTGAGAAACAAAATCCAAAAAATAGGCCCTGGTTTGAAGAGAAAAAAACATTCAGGTCTTGATTTGAGAAATTTGAAAAATTGAGCATTAAATTGAGACAAATGAAAAAAGAGGAACCTCTACTGAAGATTTTACATCCATTAACATATCAGGGTGAAATAGCATAACTAAATGTAGTAAAAAAAACTCAATAATGTTGTTATTGCTTAAAATTTAACCATATAATTATTACTATCATCATTATTATTGGTAACCAACCTACTCAGAAGTAAATAGGGTTACCATTCTGGGAAAGAATAAATTGCATTTAAAACGTAACTCACCTATTCATATTTGAATAATTATATTTCAAATAAAATTGGAAAAAGGGAGGGAAAAAAAGAGTAATCCCAGAATTATTGTACACACAAAAGAAAAGGAATGGAAAGATTGTTCAAATAGTTTTTTCAGAATCATTGAAAAAGTTATGCTAGCTTCACTATTTAATTTCTTAACTCTGAAATGAGCGTGTCCTCAATAATTATACGCAAAGCTTAAATATGAAGCCATTCAGGTGTGACACTGACAAGCTTTAGATACTTACTGAACAGGGAACTGTTTTAAGTATCATATAAATACACTTACCTAATAGATGTCCCTGGAGGGTATAAATCCATCACTAGCTTTGTCCAAGAAGTTGCATTCCCTCTGTGATAGTTCCTCCCATCCACAATGATTACAACACTGCCATTTTTGCTTGACTGGATGTCTTTGCTTAAACATTATAACAAGACATACCCAAAGATATTGCAGTTAGTCAATTCCATACCAAGAACTCTCTAATGATATCTGTTCACTGTTCTGACTTATGAACTTAAAAAATAGGCTCAAATCGCTGTTAGTTTGAGAAAAGAACCTGCTTACTTTGAAGCAAATAATGTTGTTCTAGCTGAAGCATCTATTTCATCAACATCCTTCTGTGTCTCGAGTACAAAACTGGATATTTGCGGAAAGAAAGAAACAGAAGCCCAAGTCTATCAGACGAAAATGGAACAGAAGATATACTTCGCACAAGTTACAAATAGAATTATTTAGCGTCAAGACCATATAAGTAGTTGGTATATAAAATTACCCGGGAGATGTTCCAGAGGTAATAAAATATTGCGTCAGTGTAGCAACAAACAATAGTAAATATATGGCAGTGTGCTTGCATTAGGAAGGAAAAGAAAGAATGTTATATCTATCATGATAGTTACAAGAACCGAAATTAGGAATGATCTCGAAGAACAAGCGAGATGGATTCAGGCAAGGAAATATCTATAACCCAATTTGTCCCTCCTAATTCAATTGCAACATAACTATTACTAACAAAAATTTTCTCGTTCATAGAATTATCACATGTGATGCAAACTCAGCATTCTACACTTCACTTCCAGCATAAATCAGACTCGATCCAAAAATGAAGAAACCAAATTGATACCTAGTCTAGCCGAATTAGTCACTCAGTAGACAATTGGAGCAAGGAAATAAACAATAAGGTATGAAAACAAAGGTCTTCAACAAGTATACCTGACTGGGGAGAGCTTCACATCCAACCGCGACCACCATCATCGCCGTCGTAGCCCTCTCCGCCGCACCGCAACCCTAACCGCTCGCTGCTCCTCTGATGTCACGTCTGCTGCTCAAATCGTGTGCGTGTGTGTGCAGGCGGAGCCCAGTGTGTGTGTGTGTGAGAGTTTTGCGAGAGAAAAAAAAGAAGAAGAACAGGGAGAGGGAGATCGGGAGGGGAAGGACAGAGAGACGGAGAGAAAAGAATGAAAAAAACTGAGAAGATTGAGGGGACGGGGGCGGTTACCAAGAAGTAGGGTTTGGATAAAATTTCGGTTTAGATAATATGTTATTTGATTAATGGGGAAATATTTTTATTCAAAAATTTTATTGTGCTTTTTACTTCAGCAATTAGCAAATTACTGATGTATATTCAACTTAAAATTTTCGACCTATCCCGTGTTTTTATTTTTGAGTGAAATCTAATATATTGTGTTACTCCACAAAATGCTAAAGTGAAGTTGTTTATAGTATTTTACTTCTAATATATTTTTTTTAATTTTTAATAAAATTACATATTGTAAGAAAATTCTGAAAAAAGAATAGTATTTATAAAATAAAAATAGTTTTTATTTAATGAAGACATATTTTGTATAAAATATCTTTTTTTGTTTTAATAAATTTTTACATATTATTTTTTTAATTTTTCAATAAAATTATATATTGTAAGAAAATTTTGGAAAAAAATAATATTTATAAAATAAATATACTATTTATTTAATGGAGACATATTTTATATAAATTATCTTTTTTGGTTTTATTAAATTTTAATTAGTCTTAAAGTATAATTTTTATTTTGAAAGAAATTTATCTTTTTATTTATTAATAGTCTAAGGCAACACATGCATAGTGTTGCAGTATGTAACACCTATTTATAGCTACAGCAACACAGATTTATGTCTACGGTAACACCAAGGTTACAAGGTTGCGATAGGGCAAAAATTTCATAGCTATTGCAACACCTGACGAGGCAACACCATGCCCATGAGGTGGCGATAGGCCATCTATGGCGTAGTGAGTCGACGTGAATGACAGTTCCTAGTTGTCTCAAACAGACTAAGTTTTATTCTTGTGCAAGTTTCTATATGTGTGACCACTTTTATATTTGGAACAAATATTAAATTTTGCCATCATTAAAACAGGGAGAATTTGTTAGGAATACACTTAAAATTTTGATGATTTCATCCCTGTATTAAAGTTAAATTCAAATGTATGTTCTAAGTACTCGGTATTGTAAAAAGGAATCAAATGAGTATCTTCTATAAACCTTAAAATTTATTTTAAGCTAAGTATAGAACAACCTGGTTCATACAGCTAAGTCAAGTGAAAAACTAAGTCCATGCTTAAGCTAAATATGGACAGTCAGGTAAGCCGATTATAATGAGATAGCTAAGTTTGACAGTCGGGTAACCCCGTTATAAAGAGACAACCAAGTTTGGGCAAAATCTTTCACAAACAGCGATTTATATGCATTATTATCTTATATAATATTTCATTACTTTGATTCAACATGTTGTCTGCTACCAAAGATGAGATCCACTATTCCTTGTTCCATTTGAATTGCTTGCTTGATGTTCTAATATGAAAACAAGAATGGTTGTCATAGTTAGGTTGCTTTAAATTTCTATGTTCACATGTAAGAAATGTGTAGCGACCACTTTTCAAAATGTCTTTTTAAAATAATTTCAAGGGAAATTAAACACCCCCAAAAAATTGAATAATTGCAGCGGAAATTGAAATAAGGTCATCCATTTCGCAAGTAAATAAAAATAAATTCTCAACATTTCAAACATCCATAATATTCAACATGACATTGAAGCCAGAGTTAAAACTTTAAATGAACGAAATAAATAAAAAGCTGATAATTATTATTATCACTCCACGCCTTTGCCCGCCACGCCAGACTCCTCAACCTGAAAGGTTTAAATAATGGGGTGAGCTTTCAACTCGCTCAGTGAGGAGGGAACGCTTCGTGAAATTTAAATACATACATTTTGTCAAGTAGATATGACATGCCTGAACCTGGTGATTGCCCGAGGGCCATTAATATGCAAACTTTGTGCATACTGCCTACTACTCATTGGAGGCTACAACGTAAATAATATGTAAACTTTGAGCACATTATGCCTACTACTCATTGGAGGCTACAACGTAAATAATATGCAAACTTTGAGCACATTATGCCTACTACTCATTGGAGGCTACAACGTAATTAATATGCAAACTTTGAGTATATAAATGTTTCACAAGAAACAAGCATATATACAAGTAACATCATGCATTAAATAAAACAAGCGTAAATCCCCACCTCGAAATACGATGATGATCCTTGAAAATTTGAGATATGAATGCAGTTCAAGTCCTAGACTCCGAGTCCTCGTCTCCTAAAATAACAATTAAATTTTATTATTAATATAGCTCCCAAAATAAACTAATATAAATTATTGAATTTATAATTGAGTAAAAGGGATCTGATTTAAATATTGGGAACCGGCTAGGTTAAAAGTATTGGAAACTAATTGGGGTTAAATTGTAAGAATTGAGAAGCTGACTGGATTAAAATCGAGTTAATTCTAAAAATGTCTGGAGCTGAATTGAAGGCTACTGGAAAATGAGAGGACTAAAATGCAAAACCCTAATTTATCGCGGGTATAAATACCCTAAATCCCTAGACTATCGGCCGACACCACTCATTCTTCACTTCCCATTTCTTCTCGTCTATTCCTCACTCCAGAACTCTCTCACTCATCTCATCTCTCCAATCGGCCGGAAGTAAATGGCAGAAACCCACACACCCAGACACTAGGGTCAACTGAAAAAGACCCACTCACACTCCCGCTCCCCCGAGCGTGAAATATCCAGCCGCGGCTGCAAGTTGCGGCGACGGCGGTGACTCTAGGCCAGCTCACGAACAACTCCGGCTAGTACAGGCTCGTCGCGAAACTGGAGGGCAACGACAAGAGTTAAACGGAGGCTACCTGGTCGTTAGATGGGGTTGCGTTTTGAGATTCAAATCGGGTATTTTGTTCTGGATTGATCTTCAGGATCGGTTTTTGGTTTTGGTTTTAGGGTCGCGAATTGGAGCAGAAATTGTGAAACTGGTTTGGTGATTATGATTCCCGTTTTTTTGTGATGTGTTGATTTAATTTCTGGATTGAGGCCCGATTTTGGTTGATGATTTCGGTTAGGCAACGGTTTGTGAATTAGAATTTAAGTCTAGTTTGGATATGAAATTAATAATGGCTTGAATGTATTCTTGATGCTGAAGATTGGGTTCCTGTTGAAGGTTTGAATCGACGTTCTCCTGGGAATTAAGATGACTGATTTGATGCACTTGTTTATGGTGGGTTTACAGTGTTTTATATAAAAACATATGGAATAATAACTGACTATAATTTGCAGAATGAGGACAAGAATCGGATCTGGAATTCTTACCTATTGCTGAAGAGAGAAGGTGAAAAACTGTAGGTGGTGTTTTGGGACTGGAACGATATTGAGCAGAAAAGTTTTCTCGAGACTGCCGGATCGGTGAAGATGATGTCTTCTTCTCCTTCTTCTTTGTATGAAACTTTCCTGGCGATGAAATGTGTATTGTATTGTATTTTCTTTTTCTCTTTTTTTTTTGGATGCTGAACGATGGATTTGTAAAGGATTTCTGCAGTAGAATTTTGTATATTTATAGTTGTAAATTTTTAAGTGTGTTGTGTCACGATTTATTCATCCCGCCAGGCGATCGACTATAAGGCCGAGCGACCAAGTCAACATCAGTCAAACTATGGCTAGCTCGCCATGTCGAAGATATCAGACCACTATCAGGTGCCTGGCGATCGACTCCCAAGGCGATCGCCCTTTGGCAGCTGGCGATCTACTCTAGTTACCGGTTAAGGGCAATCGACCTACGCCCCGAGCAGAGACGATCGCCCGTCAAAACCATCAAGAACTGGATCTCAGAAAAACACCCATGTGCAGATCCACCAAAGGCGCTGACAAGATCTTCGCTAGCAGATAAGATCTTTTCTTGTGACAAGACCTTCACCACGGTTTACCTACCTCACCTACCAAAGACGCGCCGAAAGTTGTCGGTGGGACCACCGTGTCGGCCAACTCGGGACGCGTGTAAGCTCCCTATGAACCGCATAGTTGATCACAAGAACTCCTGCAGACTTTGAGGGACAGCCCATGTGCTAAAAGACGATCGCCCGATTATTATAATACGAAAAGGCGATCGCCGGCGTATCCAAGCTCTATAAATAGAGAACCTCCTCCTACAGAAAAAGGTTCTAATTGACTCATCCTACGGTTGAAATTCATTCCACCAACGGCCCGAATTCATTCTCGACTTATGCCTCGTAACTCATTCTCTCACATTCCGATACATTCACGGAAATACCGAAGAACATACATATCATCAAGCTCCGGCTATCTCAGGAATCCATCTCAGGACTTCTCTCTCTAAATCTCTCGTCCGTAAGATCGATGTATGTTAAGTCTCCACTAGACAGATTCCAAGGGATTCATAAGCCCAAGAGCCCAAGCATCCAGCTAAATACTCGCCGTGAGAGACGGTCGATCTCTCACCGCCGCGACTGTTCATCTCCTTTGTTACAAGAACTCACAGAGCATCAAATCTGGTTCTTCCGGCAATCTACACGCTCACTAGCTAAGATAACAAGAATCTTTACACTCATTGTAATTGTATTCTTACATTAGTACTTGTATCCCGAATATTGGTATTAATAATATCTCGTGAGAGCATTCAAGCCCGGGACTAACAACCCGCAAATCTTGTGTTATTTATCTTTCTCACTAAGTGCTCTTGCATTTGTTTGCTATCCCATCCATTCCAAAGAATATCTATCTCCGGATAATATTTTGGGTAGCAACCATTGGCGCTAGAGGAAGGGGATCTAACCTCAAACTTTTATTTCTACCGTCCCAAGAACACTCACTGTTTCTGGCATATACTTGAAGTGACACTCACCGCACTTCAAAGAAAACCTTGTAATCATGACATCCGCCGCACATCAAGAAAGCTGCTCTCCGAACCGGACACCATATCCGGCTCAATCCGAACCTCACCAACGACAGGGGAAGCCGCAGAACGCGAGACTCTCGATCCCACATCCGAGAGATGGCCCCAACCTCTCACTCGATCGGGCCCAAACCGAGGGATGATCGAGGAGGCTATGGCCATCCCGGAGGAGCGACGAAAGCATGTGCGTCGCCCGCAATAACTCCTCGATCATCCGCCGCATGGGAAAACGGAAATTCAACTGCCGAACAAGCGATCGTCGAAAGCCCCAATTCGCGAGGAAAGGCTCTCGCACGGCCGGACGGATCCATATTCGATCGCTTGGGGCGCGACCCATCCCGGCGGCCAAGGGCACTCTGTCTCCAACTCGAAAAGACGAACCCGAATCCGTCACGGAGTTCGGCCTACCCACCTCACACCAACGCAGTCATCCATCCGACTCCGCCCGATCGCTGTGGGATCAGACTAATCGCCTCGGCACCGCTCCGAGCGCCGAGCCGCGAGCAGGCCAAAGCACGGCGATGGCCGCCATACAACGCCACTCGACGAGATGAGAGCACTTGGACACCGGGCAAGCACCAAGAAGAAGATCGCGGCCGACCGAGCCACTCGCGGTCCACATCGAGCTTGCCCCCATACAACCAACGATCGCTCCTCCCAAAACACCTCTGTATGAGGGGAGATCGGACCCCGAAACCCACCTGAGTAAATTCCGAATTTACATGACTGGGTGTGGGGCATCTGATGCAACCAAGTGCCGGATCTTCCCGCTGACATTGGGCGAGCTGGCCCACAGGTGGTACGTCTCATTACCACCACGATCAATCACCTCTTTTAAGAAACTGGCGAATAACTTCACGTCATACTTCGCCAACAAGGTCGCCAGACCAGAAGGCCCCCACCGCATGATAAAAATCAAGCAGGGGAAGGACGAAACCGACGCGGATTACATCGACCGGGTAGACGAAATCATCCTCACCGGCGAACCCGTCAGTGACGAGCTCGCTCTCTATTCAGTCATGGGGGGATTCCACGGACACTCTCCCATGTTTAGACATCTCTCCAAGGATATTCCCCCGACTTACGCGATCTTCTGCGCTAAGGCTGCCAACTTTCTGGCCAGGCAAAGGCTACTCACCCTCCGCCTAGGCGAAGAAATGCCACCTCCTGTCCAGAAGATAGCAATCGCCAAAGCAAAGAAGGCGATCGCCAAGCCACCCGGAGATCTCAAGGCTTTCGAGGACATGGAAGCCCATCTCCTCCATACGTTCAACCGAACTCCGGCACATATTTTCTATGCCATCAAGGGGCACGAGGAGCTCAAAAAGCCAAAGGCAATAAGGGACCACAGTCACCTGGACAACAATCAATATTGTGCCTACCATAAGAGTCCCGGCCACAGCACCAACAAATGCCGCGACCTCCTCAAACAGCTCTGGAGATTGTTCGAGGAGGGCAAGTTGGACGGCTTATTGGTTTAGCCGAAGCCCCTACCATTCTCTATAAACGATCGTCCGAGTCGAACGCAAAACAGGCTGGAAAGCTCATACGAGCCGACCCCTATATCAACCTCGGCGACCGTCTCCACATGCTTCAATCAAGAAAAGGAGACCTCGGAAGTCTCCCCGATCTCCCTCCTTATTCAAGAAACCGGAGGACTCGATCGCCATCTACAGTTCACCGTCTAACATGATGGACTAAGGCACGAGATCGCCTCCCCCGCACAACGTACACCGTCGAAGGTCGGCATCTACATGACGATCCAAGGTGGAAGAGTGCGACATGGTCTGGTGGTCGATGGAACCGACTGCTTAGGCCATGCAAGGTCCCTTTAGGCCAAGATCGCCCGCCCTTCGTTTAAATACGAGGCCGGCGTAGTCTGAGGGCCCTCCAAAATAAATCAGTGGACACGATCGCTCGCCCTCAAAGGTTCATCACCTAACATGGTGAACTCGGACAATGCGATGTGCCACAACCCCCGTCTCAACGTACACCGTCGAGGTCGGCCATCTCCATGGCTGACCGAGGTGGAAGCAGAGCTAACCAGCCGCGGGCGTGGAGTTGATTGATCCGACGCTGCCCCGCGCAAGGACTCCTCTAGACCAAGACCGCACGCCCTTCGTTTAAATACGAGGCGAGGCGCAGCCTAACAGAGGACCCTCATAATAAAGTGAGTCACGAGACACTCAATGTCTTCGCGCATCAAGACATGATCAAGGAGTCGGACCATCGAACTCCGCGATCGTGCACGGTTCCTCAAGATGGACGACCGTCCCCGAGGATTCGACAAAGTTGAAGACCGCTCACTCAAGGAATTATTTTCATCCCCTTACCTCCACTAAAGTGAATAAAAACAAGGGGCAATAAGAGTGCGGACTACCTACACGACGATCGTCGCTATTCAACCACATACGGAGATCGTCATTTTAAAAGATGTAGTGCAGCGATCGAATTTGTTGTAGAAAGTTGTCTTTATGAGTTTATCAATTCATTTGGAACTACCCTCGCAACGATCTCTCCTCACACATTTGTACAAAGTCAAACAAAGACTCAAAAATAACCATTCATTCAAGTAATCGAAGATAATCAAACATTCAGTTCATTGCTTGAGAAGATCAAAAGTACATGGTCGCCCGAAGGCCTATGTTCTACAAAAGAAAACTACAAAACTACAAGGAAGAAAGCTACAAAACTACAAGTAAGCAAGCTAAAACGTCAAAAATGAAGCGCCTCAGGCCCCTGCCTGGCCTTCGCCATCAGCATTCGGCACGGTCCCCTCATCTTCCGGAGCGTCGGGATGAGCAAGATTGGCTGGAGACGGATACCAGCTCAAATCCACGCCGATGTCCGCAAGATCCAGGATCGGCAGGGAGAAAGCTGAATGGAGAGGATGCTCCAACGCATACGCCTTGAACTTATCGGCAAGAGGGCCGACCTACAAACCTCCCTTCTTAGCCGCTCGGATCGAGTCGGCGAACGCCAAATAATAGGCGAACTCGCTGACGTACTCCAAGTTTTGGAAGGGATCGGCCTTGGTCGCCTCAACCTCTCCTTTCAGCTCCGCCATCGCCTGTTGCGATCCCTGGAGCTCGGCCCCCCTCGCAGCAATCTCTTCCCTCGCCTCCGTCAGCTCGCTGGTCAGCCGAGCGATCGTCACCTTCTGGCGATCGGCCTCCTCTTCAGCAACGTTCCGCGCCTGGACGGCATTCTGCATCTGGTCCCGAAATCGGTCGACCGCCATACGATATTTCTCAGTCTCCTTCTTCTCCAGCTCAAGCTCATGGCTCACCCGCTTGGCCGCCTCCAGGGAGTCCTTCTCCATCGCCGCGATCTTGTCAGCAAACTCGGCGTTCTCTTTCCGAGCCGCCTCGAGATCCTCCTGCAGGCGAATAGTGGAGGGCCGCCCCTCAAACTCCCCGAGCACTGACGGCCATGGTCGCCGTCTGAAGAGAAAGGGCGAGAACAGCGTGCATCAAACTCGACGATCGCTGCCGAGCGATCGCATCCAGATCAGTCGTCCATGCCTTCGGCAGAGCAGAAGCAGCCTTGCTAACATATGGAGGAATGTCGCAGGAATGGCGAGGAGATCGGCTCGCTAGGAAATCTAAGACCATCGGCGGGCAAGACGGATCTGCGCGGCGGATCCTGCATCAAAACAACTAAGTTAATACAACTCCTACGCAGATGCAATGTTCAACACAAAAATGCTATCTACCTCTCAGCCTTCTCGGGATCCCGACCGAAAAACGGTTTCCCTCGAGGAGTCTCTGCATCCGCGATCGCCATCTCCCGCATAAAAGCCGCAGAGGGCGGCTCGCTCTCCGGAGCAACAATGGTGATCGGAGGCGCGGCGATCGGCACTTCATCGCCCGGGGCAGGAACCGAAGTTTCTGCCGGTCTCGGCCTCTTGCGATTCGCCCGAAGCCCCTCCTCCGGAATTTCCTCCTCAACCACGACCGGCTCCACGCGAGGCTCCACCTCCGGAACTATAGGCAATGCAACGGGAGGGGCCCGGGTCGACCTCTTATGGCGAAGACGGCCTAGGACTCCTGGGTTCGACATAGCGATCTCTGTCGGAGGCTCCAGAAAGCGAGGAAAGCGAACCTCTGCAGTTAAAGACGATCGATCAACAATCAGATACTGTCCTCAAATAAGGCGATCGCCTAGAAATTGAAGGTCGCAGGAACTCATACCTGGCACCGCGAGATGTCTCGGGAAACGGAATAGTCGAGCCAACAACCAGCGACTCTCCTTGTTGATCCGAGTGGCGTCAAGGTCGTCGTCCGACAGGCTCCTTATCCGCTCCCAAACAACGAGAAAGTCGAAAGGCAGCTCCTCGATCGCCGGAATGTGAAAACCTGCAAAACCGAAATCAAATTAGATCAGTCCAAAACGCATCCAAACGAAGGGAGAGTCTAAACCCCACGGATTCCTCTCCCGAAATTCGATGGGGATCTCCGGTTCGCCGTGGGATTGTCGCTCCGAAGCTCTCCACTTGCCGACGACCCGTAACCACTTCGTCCGATCGCCCGTATCTTATTCGGGACTCCATGAATCACCCGACCAGATCGGCCTTGAATATGGTAACCGCCGACCAACCCTCTATGAGCCGCTTAAACAAATGGTTCATCTCCAACGGCGATGGAGGCAGTACAGGCGGTGACCGCCGAAAAGGGTGAGAGTGCAGATAATTTGGAGCCGTGCGGCGTCGGCCACCAAGTGGCGCCACATTCCAAGCGGCCAATAGATGGGAGACCGCAAAGGATAGAGGGAAGCGCAGCCGGCCTCCATAACGGCCTCACTCACCGCGACCATACCCATCGGAGGCCGGGTCGGCTCGTTCATTCTCCGCCGGCGCGAACATGTCCACATCTCAAGGGACATGGAATCTTGTCCTCCAGACGGCGGATCTCTCCCCGGTCGCCGAACTCCGTATCCGGCCAAGCGACCACAACGATTTGCCGCGCAGCCGCATCGCGATCGTTTGGGAAGCACATAGGGGTAAGCGACCGAGTATCCCTAAATCGAATCTCGGAGTAGGACCGCCAATCTCTCCATTATCTCGTAAAGCCCTATGCCCGACCGAAAACGCTATGTTGCTCCCAAGAAGCCCCGATCGCGATCTCTCTCGTCTGCGATCGTCTCTCCTCAGCCGACTCCTTAGCAATATCGGCCTCATCAATAAAGCCTCGACTTCACTGCCGATTCCGCCCGAATAGCTTCATTGCCGTCTCCAGTGAAAGACGGAATAAGTTTCTCCTGACGATCGATGTCCGTGGCGTAATCGGTTCCCGCTCCAAATGATGATGAGGTTCCGGCCATTTTCGAAATGTAAAAGGAGAAAAGGATTTTTCTTACCCTAAAGTGAAATCGAACGACGATCGGCACTAAGATCTTGAAAATTCGGCAGCAAGTCCTTCTTCCTCCAAAAAGTACGCGTGAGTAAGATCGCAAAGACCGCGCCTTTTATAGGAGAAGGCAGGGGACTCGTTTGCAATAAGGGGAAACCTCGGGGGTCGGATCTCAAACGACGCATTGACCCCTCGAGACCCGCGTACGCATCTTTACAAGGACGCGTCAGCCGAGGAGTCATTAATGACCGTTGGCGTCCTCCAATAGAAGCCCGACACGTGCGCGGAGACTTTTCAACGCCCATTGTTTTTCCTCACGATTCAATGACCAACCAGTCGTCCGAACCCAGTATATCACTCAAAGACGATCGCGATTCGATTAAACACGAAGTCGCTCGTCAAAAGTTCAGCGATCGCCAAGAGAGCCACCTCACCCCACGTTTCCAACGTATGAGCGAGCTGGGGGGCAATTGTTGTGTCACGATTTATTCATCCCGACAGGCGATCGACTATAAGGCCGAGCGACCAAGTCAACATCAGTCAAACTATGGCTAGCTCGCCATGTCGAAGATATCAGACCACTATCAGGTGCCTGGCGATCGACTCCCAAGGCGATCGCCCTTTGGCAGCTGGCGATCTAACCTAGTGACCGGCTAAGGGTAATCGACCTACGCCCCGAGCAGAGACGATCGCCCGCCAAAACCATCAAGAACTGGATCTCAGAAAAACACCCACGTGCAGATCCACCAAAGGCGCTGACAAGATCTTCGCTAGCAGATAAGATCTTTTGCTGACAGACAAGACCTTTGACCACAGCCTGTCACCTACCTCACCTACCAGCATGCGCGCCGAAAGTTGTCAGTGGGACCACCCGTGTCAGTAACTCAGGACGCGTGTAAGCTCCCCATTGGACCGCATAGTTGACTGCCAGCAACTCCTGCAGACTTTGAGGGGACAGGCCCATGTGCTAAAAGACGATCGCCCGATTATTATAATACAGAAAAGGCGATCGCCCGACGTATCCAAGCTCTATAAATAGAGAACCTCCTCCTACAGGAAAAAGGTTCGGAATTGACTCATCCTACGGTTCGAAATTCATTCCACCAACGGTTCCGAATTCATTCTGACTTATGCTCAGAACTCATTCTCTCACATTCCGATACATTCACGGAAATACCGAAGAACATACATATCATCAAGCTCCCATCTATCTCACCGGAATCCATCTCAGGACTTCTCTCTCTAAATCTCTCGTCCAGAAGACGATCGACAGAAGCAGCAAGTCTCCACTAGACAGATTCCAAGGGATTCATAAGCCCAGGAGCCCAAGCATCCAGCTAAATACTCGCCGTGAGAGACGGTCGATCTCTCACCGCCGCGACTGTTCATCTCCTTTGTTACAAGAACTCACAGAGCATCAAATCTGGTTCTTCCGGCAATCTACACGCTCACTAGCTAAGATAACAAGAATCTTTACACTCATTGTAATTGTATTCTTACATTAGTACTTGTATCCCTGAATATTGGTATTAATAATATCTCGCGAGAGCATTCACGCCCGGGACTAACAACCCCGGCAAATCTTGTGTTATTTATCTTTCTCACGGAAGTGCTCTTGCATTTGTTTGCTATCCCATCCATTCCAGCAATATCTATCTCCGGATAATATTTTGGGTAGCAACAAAGTGTTCAAGTTGGATTAGGATTGTGTATTAGATAAACATTGAGGAGTTTTGAGGAAGTGAGAATTCTGATGTTTCATCGATCGACTGCACCAGAATTCTTAATTGTGGTTAATTAAATTTAATCATAGTTTGGTTAAATTAAGACACATGGTTAAATATAAATGGTATAATAATAATACTAATAATAGGAAATGTAAAATAATAATTATTTGGTAATATTGATCATACTTGTGTTAAATATGGATTTATAAGGCTTAAAACTCACTAAGGCAATAAAGGAATCAATTCTGCCACCTTTTAGAATTAATGGTACATGTTACTTGATCCGTATGTTTAAGGTGCAGGAGTTTCAATATACTTGTTCTTAAGTACCTTAGGGATATTATTTCAAAAACTGGTGCAAATCCAACTTATATTCTAGTGGTTATAAGCAAAACAAAAACTGATTATGACAAGACTTTGATAAACTCTCTTAATCAAGTGTATTGCTATAAAACCATGGAATTTTAAGTTGTGAGAGTTGAATGGACTTTATAAATAGAGACTAATAGATTAATTAGTGAATTATAAGTCCAAAATTGATTAGTTAATGGGCTGGTATATGTCGATAAACAGACATAAAATACGTAGAACACCGATTATGCATCTACATAGGAAGTGGTAAACTCTTTCGATATGAAGAGAGTTAACCCTTGCGTGTGGTATATAAATCCTTTAAACACATTCCTTGAAACAGGTTTTGAAGATATATCATCACAAACACCCCCTATTGGTATAAATGTAAGGGTATTACCCGATCAAGGTAAGTATAAATTCATCTGCAACTACAATGCATAAACATAGTATTGTTTGTATAACTAGTTGTTGAACTTGATGATATCTTGAGTGTTCTATTGTATTGTATGATTGATCTGTATTATGTTTTTTGCACCTTACATGATCATAACATCCATTAGCATCTCCACATGCATGCATAATAGGAGACTCACTAGTGTCTGCATGCATGGTACGATCATGGAAAAAAAAGAAAAGAAAACAGTTGAGGGGAGCTGGAACTTTTTCGAAGGTCGATTTGAGGTCGGGGTACCACCAACTGAAGATTAGGGAATGTGACATTCCCAAGACGGCTTTCAGGACCCATTATGGGCATTTTGAGTTTGTAGTGATGCCATTTGGTCTGAGTAATGCACCAGCAGTCTTTATAGATTTGATGAACAGGGTGTTCCAACCTTACTTGGATAAATTTGTGATCGTCTTCATAGATGACATCTTGGTGTATTCTAAGGACAAGGAACAACACCAAGAGCATTTGAGGATTACATTGGAGACACTTCGCAAAGAGAAGTTGTATGCCAAGTTCAAGAAATGTGAGTTTTGGTTGAACAGAGTTGGATTTCTTGGACATGTGGTGACTTCACGCCTTATAAATAGCTAAGAAACATATCAAGAACAAGGAAGAAACAAAGGAAACTCACCTTGATTGTCAAAGGAATTGAGGTGTTGATTTCTTCCTGACTTTTTGGTGAATTTTCGAAGTGTGGTGCTTCTTGTTCATGTCCAGACTGTAAATGAGGGTTGAGGGTAGGCTTTATCCATCAACCAAGTGTGTTAAGTTGGTTATGAAGGTGAAATATCCAAAATACCCTCGAATGACTACTAGAGACTAGGTTTGAAATAATTGATCGATTCAAGTAGTTATGATCCGGTTCTTGGAGTGTTTGAACCAGTTCCTAGTAGATCTTGACCTCATTTAGGGTATGGATAATATTTCAAAGGGTTTCGTAGAAGTTTAGGGTGTATTTTTATTGCTTAAACTCGATTACTCATGCGAACAATGTTGAAAATGCTAGTGAAGGAGTTTATTGTCAAACTTTCTAAAACTTCACAAATGCGACACTGTAGATAAGAATGTAAGGACTCATTTATTTAAAACATATAATTACTACAATAAACTAAAATATAAGTTCAATTCCTACCGCAGTTGGAACGAATTAGGTATAGACAGATCACAATATTTTACCACCGTTACCACATGCAATCACAGACTGCATCCTATAGGGTATTGACAAGAATCAAGGTACTTGACACGTGTTAGTATATTAAATGATGGTTATTAACTTGAATCATCAATCTAAAGTGACCCAGTACACAAGCCGACTAAAATCTCGAGATAAGCTAGTTAACCTCCGATAGACACGTTAGTGACACCTTTATGACTTCTAGGCTTACCAAGTGTACTTAGAGTTTTATAAGATCTTTACATATATTTTATTTTCGTATTAGATATACTATGAATAACATAACCTAGTCTCATAACATATACCACGATTGTGTTTTAGACTTTAGTTCAAATGTTTAGCACATTTCTATGTAGTGAAATTAACTATAAGATCAACTGAACCATGAAACATCAAGTAATCCAAATAACACATAATTACCAAGTTATGCATGAATCATATTGACCAAGTGATAAGTGTCAGGCTCGGGTATCACATCATCCCCTCCTTATAAAAATTTCGTCCCCGAAATTTAACTTACCTGAAAAGATTAGGGTATTTAGCCTTTATTTGATCTTCTCTCTCCCAAGTGGATTCTTCTACAAGTTGATTTCTCCACAACACTTTGACTAGTGGTACTTCTTTATTTCTGAGTTTCTTTACTTCTCTTAGTAAGATTTGTACCGGTATCTCCTTGTAACTCAAATCTGCCTCCATCTCAACTGGTTCATTATTGAGAATATGTATTCGCAATGTATTTTATTAGTAGATAAACGTGAAATACATTGTGTATCTAAGACATTAATGCTGGCAACTCTAGTCGATAAGCCACTTCACCAACCTGCTCAGTAATAGGAAATAGCCCAATGTATCTTGGACTCAGTTTTCCTTTCTTACCAAATCTCATTATTTCCTTCATTGGAGAAACTTTTAGGAATACTCGATCACCTACGGCAACCAGTGCTCTCCTTCTGGTATCTGCATAACTCTTTTGTCTACTTTGAGTTGTTCTCATTCTTTCTCTGATTAGTGAAACTGTTTCTGTCATTTCTTGAATCATATTAGGACCTAAAACTCTTCCTTCACCAACCTCATCCCAATGTACTGGTGATCGACACTTCCGGCCATACAGAGCTTCATAAGGAGCCATTCATATTGTACTCCGATAACTGTTATTGTAGGAGAATTCAATTAGGGGTAAATGTTTACTCCACTGGCCTTAAAAGTCCATAACACACGATCTGAGAATATATTCAAGAGTTTGTATAGTTCTGTATGATTGCCCATCCGACTGTGGATGATAAGCAGTGCAGAAAGACAAGTGGGTACCCAATGCTCTATGCAAGCTCTTCCAAAAAGCTGATACAAATCGTGAATCTCTGTATGATACAAAAGATAATGGGACTCCATGTAGCCTAACTATTTCCTGTAAATATAGTTGAGCATAGCAATTGATGGAGTATGTCATACAAACTGGGAGAAAGTGAGCAGATTTTGTCAATCGATCAACTATAACCCAGATAGAATCATGTCCCTTCACCGTTCTTGGTAAACCTGTCACAAAATCCATCGTAATGTCCTCCCACTTCCATTTTAGAACAAATAAAGGTTGCAAGGTGCCTGCTGGTCTTTGATGCTCTACTTTTACCTATTGACATGTTAGACATTGCTCCACATATTGTGCAATATCTTCTTTCATACCTAGCCACCAATAGTGTAATTTCAAGTCTCTGTACATTTTGGTTGCTCCTGGATGTACTGAATATGGTGTTGAGTGCGCCTCTAGTAATATTTCTTTGCGAACATCTTTAAAATTAGGCACACATAAACGATTTCTAGATCAAATAATACCATCTTTTGACAATTGGAAGTCTGATGAGGTTCCTAATTTAATGTTCTTCTTTATTTTCTCTAACTCTTGATCCTCTTTCTGACCTTGCTGAATTCTATCTATTAAAGTAGGTCGAAGGGTTAGTGTTGAAAATTTTGCTTCCAGCCATCCATGTTGGATAATTTCTACATCCATATTCATCAACGTGTAATTCTGGCTTCTGGATCAAGGTCATGGCCGTAATGGATTGTGCTGATTTTCTGCTTAGGGCATCTGCTACTACAGTAGCTTTACCAGGGTGGTAGTTGATGACACAATCATAGTCTTTAACAAGTTCTAACCATCTGCGCTGTCTCATATTCAATTCTTTCTAAGTGAAGAAATATTTCAGGCTCTTGTGATCAGTATAAATTTCACAGCGTTCTCCATATAGGTAATGCCTCCATATTTTAAGTGCAAACACCACCGCAGCAAGTTCCAAATCATGTGTCGTGTAGTTCTTTTCATACTCCTTCAGTTGTCTAGATGCATATCTTATTACTTTACCATTCTGCATCAATACACAACCCAGACCATTCTTTGAAGCATCACTGTAGACTTAAAAACCTCCAGTTCCCACTGGAATGGTCAAGATCGGTGCCGATGTCAACCGCCTCTTCAGTTCTTGAAAGCTTTGGTCGCATGATTCTGTCCACTTGAAGGAAACATTCTTTCTAGTCAATTGTGTTAATAGAGAGGCAATCTTGGAGAATCCCTCTACAAATCGACGGTAATATCCATCTATATCAAGAAAGCTGCGTACTTCTGTAGAATTTGTGGGTTGTGGCCAGTTATTGATTGCTTCAACTTTGCTTGGGTCTACTGAAATCTCTAATCCAGATATAACATGCCCCAAGAATACCACTCGATCTAACCAGAATTCACACCTTTTAAACTTAGCATATAACTGTTTTTGTTTTAAGACATCTAAAACTTTCCTTTGATACACTGTATGGTCTTCTTTGGTCTTTGAATATATGAGAATATCATCAATAAACATGATAACAAACTTATCTAAGAAGTCTTTAAACACTCTATTCATTAAATCCATAAATGATGCTGGGGAATTTGTTAGGCCAAATGGCATCACCAAAAACTCATAGTGTCCATACCTCGTACTGAATGCCGTTTTTGGGATGTCTTCTTCCTTTATCCTTAATTGATGGTACCCTGATCGCAGATCAATTTTGAAAAATATAGATGCTCCTTGAAGTTGATCAAACAAGGCATCAATTCGAGGCAAAGGATACTTGTTCTTGATCGTGACTTTGTTGAGCTCTCAATAGTCTATACACATCCTCAAGGAGCCATCCTTCTTACGAACGAACAATATTGACGTTCCCCATGGCGAATAACTAGGCCTAATGAGGCCTTTATCTAACAACTCTTGCAACTGGGCCTTTAATTCCTTTAATTTAGCTGGTGCCATTCTGTATGGTGACTTTGATATTGGTACCTATCCCGGCTGAAAGTTAATTACAAACTCTATTTCGCGATCTGGTGGCAGTCCCGGTAGATCATCAGGAAACACTTCACGGTATTGTTTCACCACTGGTACTTCATTGACGTTCGAGTAATCTTGCTTTTCAATGCTCATTACACTTACTACATAGCCTTCACAATCACTGTTTAATAGACGTTGTGCCTTCATTGCCGAGATTACTAGAAATCTAAAATTCTTACTAACCCCGACAAAATAAAAAGTTTCTTCCCCAGGTGGTTGGAGTGTCACAATCTTTCTCCGACAGTCAACAGTAGCATGATATTTTGATAACCAATCCATACCCAAGATTATGTCACAGTCATTCATGTCCAACACAATTAAATTAGCATAGAGTTCCCTATTTTCAACAGGAATACCGCGCTCATATGATCTCATTTGTTTGTTTTGGATCTCCAGAGGGGGTAACTACATTATAACATACCTAAATTGTTTCTGGTACTCTACCCAGCCTTCTCACATACTCGGCAGATGCAAATGAATGTGTAGCACCAGGATCAAATAATACCGATGTTGAAATACCAAAGATAAGAAGGTTACCTGTGATAATAGATGGATTTGCTTTAGCAGCTTCTCTGGTTATTGTGTAAACTCTAGCTGGTACCCTTTCCTGTGCTTTGGCTTTTGTCTTGTTTGGGCAAACGTTCGCCATATGTCCAGGTTGTCCACATGAAAAGCATACTTTAGAACCCAATAAGCAAACTCCACTATGTTGTTTTCCACAATTAGGGCATGCTGTTAATGGTACAAAGGGTTTACCCTATTCAGACTTCATACGCTTACTTGGATCTCCATGTTCATGCCCCTTTTTAGATGGAAAATCAGCCTTTGGATTCTGAGATTGAGGTGGTCTCTTCTTTTCATTCTTAAACCAGCGTTGGCCTTGTCGTTGGGCAGATTGACGCTGAACCTCTTGTGCTTGTTGAATCCTCAGTTTTGCCTGTTCTGCGACCAATGCTCTCTCAGCAACTATTGAATAAGTCGTTCCTTGAATTCCTGCCATGCTGACATCTCTATATAGCTCCGGTCTCAAGCCTTCAAGGAACCTCTCCACTTTTAGTGCTTCTGTGCTAACCATATGCTCAGCAAACCTGGACAGCATTTCGAATCAACAGATGTAGTCTGAAACCGTCATGCTTCCCAGTTTCAGCTGTATAAATTCGTTCATCTTCATTGCACGAACAGGAGCTGTAAAGTACTTATTTCTGAAGAGTTTCTTGAACTTAGCCCAAGTCATTGTTGCCACATTTTTAATAGCACTTATCGTTGTAACACCCCAAAGTTATTCAGGGTATATTAAAGCGTCGTGAACCCCACCGTGGGACCCACAAGGGTAATCATACGCGGAACTATAAAACTTGACCGAGAAGGTCCAAATACAATCAAATGAAAGACAATACAAAGGGTATTCAAACCATGTCCAATGTATCCAAATACATCACAGTACAGAATCAAAACCTCGGCAACACAGGCTGGAACATCAAGGAAGACTGAAAACAAACAATACTCGAGTATTCAATAACCATTCCAGTACAACAACACTGAATGGAGGAACACAAAACATAACCGGAGATAAGACACAGTATCACGCTTTCCCATCATCTTCATGCCGACCCGATACCTGCCTATCCGCTCTCCTGGAACCTGAAATACATAAAGAGTATTTCCCCCATAAAGGGGTTAGCCGTCGAATAGCTAGTGCAAGTATATCAAGTATGAAACACAATACTCCTCGACAATAAAGTAAAGGTAATCGTCAATTCATCAATTCAAGACTAGTATTCCGGAATAACTAAATCTCATAGCATCACATCAATATTTACATGATCAACCGTGGAACCGCACCAGAGGCTACGGAACCCTCAGGGGACCCGTCGGCCCGCCCTAGGGTGGTTAACCCAAATTATCCGTGGAATTGCACCAAAGGCTACGAAACCCTCAGGGGACCTGTTGGCCCACCCCAGAGTGGGTATAAACAATCATGCCATTCATATATCTTACTTTCAAAGTCGAGAACATATAATCATAAATATATACTTGCCTTTGAGACATCGAGAAATTGAATGGAAAAGAGTATGAGTTCGGTAGGTCCAAGAACGCGCTTTCGACACCTAAACGATTTGTAAGGGATATGATAATCAATAATCCGTACTCATAATTCACGAAGAAACTCCCAAAACCCGTTTACGATTCACGAAAATACAAGGGTAAACAACTAGAGTTTGGAAAATCACCCACACCCTCACAAGTCCGAACACGGCACAAACCAATCCATAAAATCATAGGAAAAGCATGTATATGGGATAGATACATCATAATCTCAAGGTTCTCAAGCTTCAAAATGAATAAATCGGACGAATCTAGGAAAAACCCCAAAATTCCCAAAAATAGGGTTCTAAAGATTTTAGCGTGCGCTACGCAGCTCTTATAGCGTGCGCTATCCGAATACTAGCGTACGTTACTTGATAGTCCAGAAAACCTGACAACCTCACTGCCTCTGCCGACCAGCCCGTTAGCGTGCGCTACGGATGAATGTTAGCGTGTGTTACTGACCACGAATAGCGTGCGTTAATGAACTCCTAGCGCGTTAGCGCGATCCGAGCGGTATGAGTTCGGTTACGACTTTGGTAGTCCCTTAGCGCGCCATGGCTCAAAGCTAGCATGCGCTACTCAAGTAGAATTAGCGCGCTACTCAACACGATTGTGATCCAAACAAGATACGAAACTCTATAACAATATCGACAACATCACCAAGAGTTTACAGAGTGGCAAAATAAGAAAAACGGCAAGGTCAAACAGTCGATAAAAGTACGGGTATTACATTCTCCCCCTCTAAAAATAAGTTTCATCCCGAAACTTAATAAATAAAAAGTTCGGGGTACTCCGACCGCAGCTTCTCTTCCGTTTCCCAAGTCGCCTCCTCGACTCAATGTCTCGACCATTGCACTTTAACTAGTGGAATGGTCTTATGCCGAAGTTGTTTCTCGCGACGCTCAAGGATCTTCACGGGTCTCTCCAGAAAGGTAATTACGTCAATCTCACTATAGTCGATAACGTGGCTTGGATCCGGAACGTACTTTCTCAACTGAGACACATGAAAAACACTATGGACGTGACTTAAAGCTGGGGGCAACGCCAAGCGATAAGCTAAATATCCAACCCTGTCCAAGATCTCGAAATGTCTGATATATCTCGGACTAAGTTTCTCCTTTTTCCTGAAGCGGAAAACCCCTCTGCTCGGCGACACCTTGAGTAAGACATGATCCCCCACTTTGAACTCTAATGGTCGACGACGAGTATCAACATAAGATTTCTGACGGCTCTGGGCGGTCAACAATCGATCCCGGATAATAGAAATATTTTCCTTAGTCTCCATCAACATATCCGGTTCCATTCCAATTAACTCCGAAGCCTCGTCCCAACATAATGGCGACCTACATCGCCTACCATAAAGTGCCTGGAATGGTGCCATTTTGATCGACGTATGCCAACTATTATTGTAAGCAAACTCGATCAACGGTAAGTGAAGCTCCCAATCATTACTCCAGTCTAAGGCACAATCTCGCAACATATACTCCAATGTCTGAATTGTTCTCTCTGTCTGACCGTCCGACTGAGGATGAAAGGACGTGCTCAATCTCAACTCAGTACCCAAAGCCTGATGAACAGCCTGCCAAAAATGCGATATGAAACGACCGTTTCTATCAGAAACAATGGTCTTGGGGGCACCGTGCAATCTTACGATCTCAGCTATAAAAGTTAGAGCCAATCGATCCGGTCCCCAAGTATCCTTAATACCCAAGAAGTGTGCAGACTTGGTCAACCGATCGACGATTACCCAAATCATATTCATTCCGGCCCTAGTTCTCGGCATGCCGGTGATGAAGTCCATAGAGATGTCTTCCCACTTCCACTCGGGAATGGGAAGCAGCTTCAACAACCCCGTTGGTCGTTGATGTTCGATCTTGACTTGTTGACACGTCAAGCACCGTACTACAAATTCCGCGACATCCTTCTTCATGTTGTTCCACCAAAAATTTCGTTTCAAGTCCTTATACATCTTACTCGTCCCGGGGTGGATTGAGTAAGGCATAGCATGGGCTTCTCAGAGAATCTTCTGCCTCAACTCTAGATCATTCGGAACACAAAGTCTGCCCTGAAATCTCAGAATACTATCCTCGTGAACCATAAAGCCAGGAGCTTTTCCCTTAATTACATCTTCCTTCAGTTGAGAAATCATCGGGTCACTCCACTGTTTCCCTTTGATGTCGTCAACCAAGGACGAAGTAATTTCGAGAGTACACAACTGTCCTTTGTACTCGTTTAAGCCAAACTTCTATCCCTTGCTCGATTAAATCATGACAAATCTTCTTCTGAGATGTAAGAACCTCGAGCATTTGAAGAGATGCTGATTTGCGGCTCAAAGCATCCGCGACGACATTGGCTTTTCCTGGGTGGTAAAGAATTTCCAAATCGTAATCCTTTATCAACTCTAACCAATGTCTCTGTCTCATATTCAGCTCTTTCTGACTGAAAATATACTTCAGGCTCTTGTGATCTGTATAAATCCGACACGGAGAACCATACAAATAACACCGCCAAATCTTGAGTGTGAAGACAATTGCGGCCAACTCCAAATCGTGAGTAGGATAATTCATCTCATACGGATTTAATTGTCGGGATGCAAAAGCTATCGTCTTATCATGCTGCATAAGCACACAACCAAGACCTTGACCCGAAGCGTCACTATAAACCGCAAAGCCCTCACTACCTTGTGGTAAAGCTAAAATCAGTACTGAAGTCAAACGTCTCTTCATCTCATCGAAGCTCTTTTGTCTCTCCGTCGTCCAAACAAACTTTTTCATTTTATGGAGTAATTTCGTAAACGGCCGAGCGAGTTTCGAGAACCCCTCGACAAACCGACGGTAATACCCATCAAGCCCCAAAAGCTACGAACTTCCTTAACAATTTTAGGCGGTGCCCAATATAGCACTGCCTCAATCTTCTGCGGGTCTACACGAACCCCTTCGGCCGAAATCACATGGCCGAGAAACATAACTTCTTCCAACCAGAACTCACATTTTGAAAATTTTGCATAGAGGTGCTCGCCATCCCGTTAGCATGCGCTACAGACGGATGTTAGCGCGCGCTACTAACCACGAATAGGTGCGTTAACGAAATCCTAGCGGGCATTGACTGCCAGTCCAGAAAGCAGTCTGAGTTACTGGTTCTGACTTGACTGGTCCCTTAGCGCGCGCTATGGCTCAAAGCTAGCGTGCGCTACTCAAGCAGAATTAGCATGCATTAGCCTAGGCCTAGCTTGCGCTATTTCTCTGACCCATAGCACTTCCACAAGGTCTAAACAACACGATTGTGATCCAAACAAGATACGAAACTCTATAACAATATCGACAACATCACCAAGAGTTTACAGAGTGATGAAATAGGGAAAATGGCAAGGTTAAACAGTCAATAAAAGTACGGGTATTACAATCGTATCCCACCAATGACCTGCACTGCCCCGTAACATGAAGTATGCACAAAGTACCTTGTTCTCTTCAGAAACCTTACTATATTGGAACATGTTTTCTATAGTCCTTAGCCAATCCTCTGCTTCTGTAGGATCCACTGCGCTCTCAAATTTTGGGGGATTCAACTTCCTGAACCTTCCTCCATCTAAATCAACTTGTTCTACTCGAGGTGGTGGTTGATTCATATCATCTCCCTGTTGTCCTCGCATGTCTCTTTGTTGGATGAGTTGTTGGATTTGTTGAGATTGCTTTTCTACTAGTTCACTCAATCGACCAATCAGATCATGATCAGAACTTGTGGACGTCATATCTGGATCTTGTGTCCTACCCCCATCACTGCCTTCGGTTCTTGTTCTCGGTATTATTTTCTAGTTATCACTGAGCCCTATATCATATGGTCAATATAATTCATGAAATATGAGTGCACACAAATAAAACAACACTTACTGGATTTGCTGTACTCCACATGCTCTGAGCTCGTGTACAGAGAGAGTCTACAGGGCACAAGCTGGGCTCCGATACCACCTGAAACACACCCACACTAACTACCTAACCTAACCTGTCTTACATCATATTAGTACTTATAAATTACGGTGAAATTTTGGCAAAGTTTCTCCTAAGTTAGTACCTATCCCAAACCTGTGACATAAAACCAACACAAGTATCACACAGAGACGTCTAGTCTCAATCCGAAACAAACTCATGACATCAATATCCCCGTAGCTATGACTACAAGAGATTGGTAAACAACAAAACTTCGAGCTTCCAAAATCACTCACTTATTTATTTTACATTACGATATTAAACAACCTCACAAGTTACACAAACATACTAGGTGAACTTAAAGTACCCCTCACACCATCACCGACACTCGAACACATGAGTACATTACTACAATACATATTTTTAAAACAAGGTTCAGAAACAAGAACTAAAACATGTTAAGCCCATGGTTAAGCCTGACATGTCGTCATCCATGTACGTCGACCCTCAGCAACAGTGGAACTCCAACCCATCCAGCGAGAGAACATGCTCAAGCATCAGGATCACCTACAATGCATAAATTACGTGAGCTAAAGCCCAATCAGTAGAAATCATGCATGTATCATGTCTGATGCAACATATGACATATGATCATTAATGAAAATCTCTCAAAATCATTATATTATCCTTCGGATCATTGAACCACGTACTAAGCACCGGAATGAGCTCAATATCATGTCATATCATAAGGCATGCATCTACCATGCTAGATATATAAGGCATGCATCTACCACACCAAATATATCATGAGAACATGCATCTACCATGTCCCACACATCATATAAGCACGCATCTACGGTGCTAAATATATCATAAAAGCATGCATATACCATGCCTCGGTGTTCTAGCAGCGGCCAACAAAATATTTTTCTTTTTTTTTTCCATGATCGTACCATGCATGCAGACACTAGTGAGTCTCCTGTTATGAATGCATGTGGAGATGCTAATGGATGTTATGATCATGTAAGGTGCAAAAAGCATAATACAGATCAATCATACAATACAATAGAACACTCAATATATCATCAAGTTCAACAACTAGTTATACAAACAATACTATGTTTATGCATTGTAGTTGGAGATGGATTTCTACTTACCTTGATCGGGTAATACCCTTACATTTATACCAATAGGGGGTGTTTGTGATGATATATCTTCAGAACCTATTTCAAGTAATGTGTTTAAAGGATTTATATACCACACGCAAGGTTTAACTCTCTTCATATCAAAAGAGTTTACCACTTCCTATGATGCATAATCGGTGTTCTACATATTTTATGTCTATTTATCGACATATACCATCCCTTTAACCAATCAATTTTGAACTTATAATTCACTAATAAATCTATTAGTCTCTGTTTATAAAGTCCATTCAACTCTCACAACTTAAAATTCCATGGTTTTATAACAATACACTTGATTAAGAGAATTTATCAAAGTCTTGTCATAATCAGTTTTTGTTTTACTTATAACCACTAGAATATAAGTTGGATTTGCACCAATTTTTGAAATAATATCCCTAAGGTACTTAAGAACAAGTATATTGAAACTTCTACACCTGAAACATACGGATCAAGTAACATGTACCATTAATTCCAAAAGGTGGCAGAATTGATTCCTTTATTGCCTTAGTGAGTTTTAAGCCTTATAAATCCATATTTAACACAAGGGTTAGCCATGGATGAATTCATTATAACATGTCTAAGAACATATAAAAGCTCTCACACCTTAGAAATAGCTAAGAAACATATCAAGAACAAGGAAGAAACAAATGAAACTCACCTTGATTGTCAAAGGAATTGAGGTGTTGATGTTTTGATGATTTCTTCTTGAATTTTTGGTGAATTTTGAAAGTGTGGTGCTTCTTGTTCATGTCCAGACTGTAAATGAGGGTTGAGGGTCGGCTTTATCCATAAACCAAGTGTGTTAAGTCGGTTATGAAGGTGAAATATCCAAAATACCCTCGAATGACTACTAGAGACTAGGTTTGAAATAATTGATCGATTCAAGTAGTTATGATCCGGTTCTTGGAGTGTTTCAACCGGTTCCTAGTATATATTGACCTCATTTAAAGTATGGATGATCTTTCAAAGGGTTTCGTAGAAGTTTAGGGTGTATTTTTATTGCTTAAACTCGATTACTCATGCGAACAATGTTGAAAATGCTAGTGAAGGAGTTTATTGTCAAACTTTCTAAAACTTCACAAATGCGACACTGTAGATAAGAATGGAAGGACTTATTTATTAAAAACATATAATTAATACAATAAACTAAAAGATAAGTTCAATTCCCACCGCAGTTGAAACGAATTAGGTATAGACAGATCACAGTATTTTACCACTGTTACCACATGCAATTACAGATTGCATCCTATAGGGTATTGACAAGAATCAAGGTACTTGACACGTCTTAGTATATTAAATGATGGTTATTCACTTGAATCATCAATCTAAAGTTACCCAGTACACGCGCCGACTAAAATCTCGAGATAAGCTAGTTAACCTCCGATAGACACATTAGTGACACCTTTATGACTTCTAGGCTTACCAACTGTACTTAGAGTTTTATAAGATCTTTACATATATTTTATTTTCGTATTAGAAATACTATGAATAACATAACTTAGTCCCGTAACATATACCACGATTGTGTTTTAGACTTTAGTTCAAATGTTTAGCACATTTCTATGTAGTGAAATTAACTATAAGATCAACTGAACCATGAAACATCAAGTAATCCAAATAACACATAATTAACAAGTTATGCATGAATCATATTGACCAAGTGAGTAGTGTTAGGCTCGGGTATCACAAGGGCCGCCCCCTTCGATCAACCGTTCGCAACGCTCGAACCTTAAACAATAGAAAAATAATGACAACTCAACTTACGTAACAATCCTAACGTACGAACATCTAATGTCTACTACATCCGACTTACATTCTAAGTTAGCCGGTTCATGGCTTAAATATTCGACGAACGATCGGTCGAACTAATGGCATACCTTAGGCGAATTAAATGACCAGAACGGAGATGAAAAGTCGACGTCTATGAGTTCAAGGATATTCAAATCATCATAAATTCACACTTTGATTCCTAATTATCAATTCCAATACTTGGTTCGGTTATAAAATATATTTCAATCGAGTTCTAATTTAGTTCAGCTCCACGGTTTCGTTCTTCCGCAAGTAATTCTTCTTGCCAAGGTATTAAGTTCAAAACCATTAACACCACCTAATCACTACGTTCTAATCTTAAATATGAAGGTTAAGAAATCCCTACAAGTCATGAATTTATTTGGAGAACACCCTCTACATTCATCCAAACACATGTGATAATCTTAACAACATTATTCATCAAAAGAGTGTTTCGAATTCACTGGCTAAGGCATGCTATAATCTTCAGAAAACTCCATCACGATATTTAACAAAATCAAGGCTCAACTTCAATTCTACTTAACCATGAAAATCTTCGTATAAATTCCCTCAATTCTGCTAAAGCATGATATACGATTCGCTAAGTTGTCAAATAAACCTTAATAACTCCAGTAGCATGCTCCTAAGCAGTAAAATAATACAAATTCTAGGCTGGGATAGCTTCACATACCTTATTTCGGAAGAGAAAGATGAAACACTTCGGCGGAACTCAACACCTGGAGCTTGAACACCAAACCAAGATGTTTCCCAACTTCAATCACCAAGTAGAAAGGCTAATCAAGGATTATAATGTGGGGGAAGGCTCTCAGGACTCTCAGAAATCGGATAAGGGGTGAAAGAGAACGAGGTAAAATGAAATGGGGTGTTGTCCCATATATAATGCTCTGAACATTACGTATGTTAGCCTCAACGCTTTACGTACGTAATCATCTTAGTGTACTCTATTATAAATCATTAGCGTACGTTAACATCCAATAATAGCCTACTGTCTCGATCCTAGTCTTCTCTTACGTACGCTATACCAACACCTTTACGTATGTAATAATCTGGACATAGCGTGCGCTATCGCCAGCCTATAGCGTACGTTAAACCTCGTTGACCCGCTTTATAAAAAGGCTATCCAGGTTCACACCGCGGGAATCTTGTCCGATCCCACCACCAACTGGCCCATGCCCTAAAGACCTTAACGTACGCTACACAAGGGGCTAACTTATGTTAGGAAGACCCCATAACGTACGTTATACATTGCTAATAACGTACATAAGAGTCCCCATTTCAGAACCACAGTTAGCCAACAACTGTGCAAAAATGATACGTAAATCGAAACGCGATGATTAACGAAATGTGAAGACATAATTACAAAGAGTTCGAAACGAAGAACTGAAGCGCTAAAACAAAACACGATTCCGATTACCGGAAGGTTCGGAATACGACCATGAAAGTAATTACCCTAAACTTTTAGGAAATTACAAAACAACCCGAAACGAACCAAAAACCATGATACGTAAATGAACAACCACGCCGAAGCTCACAACATGTTTAATAACATTAAGCAGACTCGCACAAAACTTGAAATGATAGTTTCTCACAAAAATCGCACAAAACGAGCCGACAAGCAAAAAATTACTAATAAACACAAAATCCAGTAAAACAATTACGAAACATGCTCGGATGCCAAAATATGCAGAATTAAACATCCTCAAAACATCAAAAAGGTTACAAGCAAGTCGCTGAAACAGAAAATACACCAAAATAGAAATTACTAAGAATAGAAAAGTACGAATATTATGATTTTAATGTGTATTTTCTAATTCTCTTTGGCTTAACCCTTTCAACTTATGTTATTTTGTGAAGCTCAGTTATTTTAGTACTTCTTCTTGCATATGTGTGTATATGTCAAGCCAAGGCTGCCATTTTTGGCTAAGACTTATCTTGACCTTTGAGGATAACTTGTCTATTTCTTTTTCAGTTGGTGTGTTAACTTATAAGAGTATATTTTTTTTTTTCTGAAAAGTCGTAACAAGGTTTTCGTAAGTGAACTTGCGGAAGGGACATTGTTGATACCTATAAAGCAGACTGCGAACATGTCTAACCATATGGAATTGTGGCGGTCATGTCGCATTCCACTCCTGCATGCAGGCACCTATGTGTGCGTTGTGCGGGCTAACGAACCCCAACGCGGCATGCACCAAGGAAAACTCATAAAAGCGTCTGCCTTGCCCGCCCCGTTCGTGGTGCGTGGGGGAAAGGATGTCTCTAGAATGTCAAAATGACTCTAGACAATGGATATCTTGACTCTCGTATCGATGAAGAGCGTATCGAAATGCGATAATTGGTGTGAATTGTAAATCCCATGAACCATAAAGTCTTTGAACGCAAGTTGCGCCTGAAGCCTTCTGGACAAGGACACGTCTGCCTGGGCGTCAAACATCACGTTTCCCTCCCTCCCGTCCTACAGGGTGTGTTTTTGGTGGGGGCGTATAATGGCTTTCCGTGCGCAATGATGTGTGGTCGGATCAAATATGAACCCGCGGTGACTCACGTTACGACCGGTGGTGGTTGAACCTTCAACTGTCGTCTTTTGTTTCGGATGGTGTTGCATGTTGGGCTCTATTATAGACCCAATGGCACGTTCGAATGTGTATTTATTTGGTGAGTGCGTAATGTTGTGTTGTAATGCTTGTTGACTCCTTTGTAAGGAGGTGATGCTATTCGGTGTTGTTCGAGAAGTATATCTCCTTGTGGTATGTGATCGTTTGTAAGTGATCATTTGTAAGTGATGTTCTACCGGGTAAGGTTTGTTGAAACCTCTGGGATCCGTTCTTGTTAGTATGGGTCGAGTTTTACCATAGAGTTATCCAAATAGGGCCGGCCCAATGCCCAAGCCACCAAAGCAAGGGCTTCGGGCCTCACATTTTTTTTTACAAGAAAGGGCCTCAAGTAAATTTTCAGGTAAAAAAAATTTCGCATCATATCACTAAAATTAAAGTAGCTTGTTGGTAGGCAAGAACTTCATTTTTCATAACGTCACAGGTTCCATCTGTGAAATTAATATTTTGATATCTTTTTGAATTATTTGATTACTTATTGGCTCAATATATGCCATTGATTATTTTGTTAAAGAAAATATATCATTCATTATTTATATTGGCTCATGAAAAATGACAATATATGTTAGTTTAGTTTCTAAACTTTCTTCTTCTTGAGTACCCAAAAAAATATTTTTTCATTTTAAATAATTATATGAAGATGATTTTATTCGTATAAAGTGCAATTGAAATTATTTTTCAAGTAAACAAATTATTTCCAAATGCTACAAATAAAAATAGTTTATTCTTAAAATTTACTTACGGCATTGATATTTTGTGCGTCACAAAAAGCTCGAAAAATAGTAGATTATTTAAATTATCCCACAATATTCAGTTTTTAATGTAATTTGATAAATGCCTTTTAATTACAAGAAAATCGAAATTTTTTATATAAAATATAATATTTTATAAAGTATTATTATTAGATATTAAAGGGCCTAATTTTCGAACTCGCTTTGGGCCGGCCCTGTATCCAAACTGGGTATATCTCGAGGAGACTCCGAGGTTCGTGCTTGTTAGCACGATGCCAGGATAACCTTTGGGTGTATATTTGGACAATGTTACATACTCATCATGGGTTATCCAAAACGGGTACGTCGTCACGAGACTTCGAGGTTCGTGCTTGCTAGCACGATGCCATGATAACTATGAGTGTATGTTATATGTCTGTTGTGGAATTCTAATCTTTGAGATGTTTGCGTGACTGTTGTCCTGATGATGGGTGATTCCGTTTACTTACCATTGGTTTATTCGCTCGGGTATGCACGTATTATATATTTCTATATGTCCTCCCGTGCGATGCACGGCGTAAAATATTAAATATTTTATTATATTTGTAATATGTGATTGAATTTCAATAATATTGTAAATTTATTAGAAAATATGCGTGGCCAATATACACACACATACACATAAACTATTATTTGATTTGCGTTAATTTATAAATCTAAGGGAACATAGGAAAACCATAATTTCTTACTAATATAAATTTCTTTTATATGATTTGGCATTATTGTAATTATTATTTTACAATCAGAGCAAAATAATTCTGAAAATTCAGATAACTGTTGAATTACAACGTATGAAAATAAACTAAAAATATATATTTTTTTCAATATTCTTATATTTTATGGTAATATTTTAATCTTCTAATATATCATTATTATATTTAAATTACTTTATATGTATACTATATGGATGTCAAATTAAAGAGTACGAAGTAAGAATTAATTTGATATATTTTTTTATCAAAAATAAAATTGATACGAAAAAGTTATAATTGTTTAAAGTATTAAGTTAAAAATAAAAGGAATAAAATGAGAGAAATTTTTAATTGGTAGATATTATATATGGAATAACCCTCAAACTTCCCTCCCAAACTAAATACTCATTTTTTCTTAAAAAGAGAAATGATGTGGTGATGACACATGTCCTTTAAATTTTCTTGCGACTCTCTTTTAATATTAAGTATGGATTATTATTCAGTTTAATTTTTTTGGAGTATTAGATTCATAATCCAAGATCTGACTGAATATCCCCCTTATATTAATTTTGTAATTAATTTGCCACATGTGAAAAAAAAATTAAATTTTCATTTTTCAAGTTATCTTCTATTGTTCAATCAAATCTCATAATTATTACATATCATTCCTTATTGTCACATAGACCCTGTTTTTTGAACTTATTTTTCAGTTTTTTAGTTAAGTTCAGTTCAGTTCAAGTCAGGTTAGGTCCATTCAGTTCAGTTCAGGTCCATTTAGTGCATTTCAGTTCAGTTATTATTATTACTGTTATTATTATTAATAATAATAATAATAATAATAATCTTGATTATTATTATTTTTATTATTATTATTGTTGTTGTTGATTATTATCATTATTATTATTAATATTTACTATATTAATAATTATATTTATTATTGTTGTTGATTACTATTATTATTATTATTATTATTTATTATTATTATTATTGTTATTATTATTATTATTATCATTATTATCATTATTGTTATTAATATCATTAATATTATTATAATACAATAATATGGTATTAGAAATAATAGGCATTTACAAGAATCATCAGTGGTCCAAAGAATAATCAGTTGACATTATCCTTCGCTAGTGATAATCAAAAGTCACCAGTAGTCATGAGAATGCTCAAGAGCATATCATTACATCAAAGATTACATTATAAAATGTTAAAACAATAAAAACCCTCAAAAGAACAACAGTCTTGATCACTATTAAAAACCATCATTATTTTCTCCACGCCATATTCTTCGTCGCCTTCATGGTCACTCTCTGTTCGATTTGATCGCCAAATTTGTCTTGCTAAAGCATTTCGGACCTAGAGCATGGCTTCTTTACGATCGTTTTCAAACATAAGTGAATCTGCCCTTCCTTGACCACTCGCATCATGTTGTGTAATTGTTATACCAAGCGTGTGCATTCTTTTGAAATTATGTAGTGTGAAAGTGGAAACAATAATTGACATTTGATACTTTTGTGACATTTGGGGCATATTTTTTAGCACCTTCCACCTTTTATTGTTAGGATTGTATACTGCAAAACATACTTTATGCTTGTATGCCTTATTTCCCTGTAACTACCTATGAGAATATTAATTACATTAATCACATGTTTTGCATATTTATTCACGTTATGGTTATGGAAATGAAATGTCTAATGATTTTATATTGTAGATAATGTGGTGTGTTGGTGTCACACGGAAGATCATATTATCGGTACCTTATAAAATAATATAATAATTTACAACCTATATAATTATTAGACAAATTACATGAAAGATTGTAGTGTGTGCTTGAGATTAGTTGGTCTTGACTATTAGCATACATTAGCGTATTTGCATACGTTGAACTGGATCGAGATGAGATAGTGTCTTCTGTACTGACTGTAAGAAGAGCGTAAATCTCGGATAATTATTATTTCTTAATTCTAAGAATATAATATTTAATTGTGTATTTATAATACTTATTGCTTTGATTTACCATGGGTGAGAGTCAGAATGATCGACTCAATAAGCCTCATATCTTGGGCAATAATATTATTTATATGACAGTTATTATTATTACTAGAAATCGTGTCCCGACTCGTGCGGGTTGATGATGTCCCCGTGAGGAGCTCGATAATGATTATTATATTAAACCCTGCAGGTGGATTTAATTCCGATATAATAATAAGGTTCGAGTGGTACTACTCTTGGATGAGATTTTAATAAATTAAAGTTGTCAGTAGCTTATAATTAATTAATGGACATTCGATATCTTAAACACAGAAAATAATACTCCCTACGTCCCATACATAACTGCTACCTTTCCATTTTGGTCCGTCCCATACTTAACTGCTACTTACTATAAAAAGAAATAAACCAATCATTCCCTCTAAATATACACCCCCAATGATCATCTATTTATAATAAAATGCCATTATGGGCCCACCCAATTAAACACACAATACTAATATGATTTCAGATTTCCACTATTACCCCTCTTAAAATATCACTTTATTACACACAATACTAATAAACAACTCTAACATTAATAACCGTGCCCAGAAAAAGGTAGCAATTAAGTCTGGGACGGAGGGAGTATATTTAATAAGGAGCCCAATTTCGTAATTTTGGATTTTGGTAGGAAGTGCAATATCAACCTTTTAGTGGACTAAGTTGATATTAATAGATTCATTATATTATGAAGAGTCATAATATGGTAAGATGAAATCTATTGGGAGTCATTCCCTAATCCTCCTTAAGATCCCTAGTAGTAGTCCAAGAGCCTATAAATAGGACATCTATGGGGTTGGCCGATTTCGATGTCTTTGCAAGGTTGTGAGATCAAATTTTTCTTCTTGTGTTTAATTGTAGATCTAGACTTGTGTCTTTGATTCTACAATTTATTTAACACATCAATTTTCTAAGAGTGATTACACAATAGTAGAAAATAAGGAAAAATCGAGTGACTCACAAGAAAGGTGGTTCGGCTGATTCCCCATAGTTGTCCAAGCAAAGATCCGGCAGCTCGTTGCCCACACAACGTCCGGGTTAAGGCGGATCATATTCTAGAAGGTCTAAAGGTATAAATACAAGGTGATCAACACGAAAGCAACCACTACTCTTCAAAGGTAATATCCTATGATCTTTTAGATCTAGATTAGGATATTTCAATTACCAACATATTTATTTAATAAATAATAAATAATATTTTAATTGCTTATTAGTCTTAGTAATTAATTAATTAGCATGCCTAAATAAATCTTATGCTCGTGGATGCGTAAATCGCGTTTATCAAAATTCGCTTTCGCTGTGTTTTATTTCCAACAATTGGTATGAGAGTCGGATTTTTAGGCTTTTTGCTATTTTAAATAATTTTGATTGATAGCAATTTAAATTTCACGTAATTTGATGTTGGAATATTTTGCTCGATGTGTTCTTGCAGGTGATATGACCCAATTATCATAGTTATATACATGGTTTATTTATTTTAATTTTATTATTTATGCAATTGTTGGTTTGGCCCGGTTTTGTAATATCCGCATTTTTCTTTTCCCTTGTATTTTCATTTTCGGTGCATTTCTCGATTGTAGTAACCCTCGTGTATCCTTCAGTGTATCTCTCCTGTCATCTATTGATCTAATTCTCGTTGTTGTGCGGAACCGCCGTTTCGGGGTTGCCATGGATCCATTTCGTGTTATTGTTTCCCAAATATTGATTCCTATCGCTTTTATTCTCTTTCCGGATCATTTTTATCATTTTGGGACCTAAAGGGGGTGTGGGCCGCGGCACAAGTTGTGTGCGCCGCGGCACACACATTTCTCCAGTTGTTGGTCGAGCGAACTGTACTGTGTGCCGCGGCACACCCATCCGGTGCCGCGGCACAGTGCCAAGTCAGTGCCGCGGAGCACCCGTCCGGGGCCGCGGCACACTCGTGTGACATCTGCGACCAAAACCCGACTATATCGGGTGCCGCGGCACACTGCCGAACCCTGGGAGCAGTTTTTAGGCTTGTGCCGCGGCACACTTCGGCTGCGGCGCGGCACACCATGCGGTCAACTGTATAATCTCGTTCTTATTAGACGAGATCTGCCATTCCCCTCATTTCTTCACCTGCGCACGAGAGAGAGAGAGGATTAAGGGGGAGAACTTCTCAATCATTCATCAATTGGGGGTTGATTTTCATCATTCTTCTTCGGTTGTGAAGCCCGGATAATCAATCTAACGCATGTTCTACGGATCATAGTACTTGAATCTTCAAAGGTAATATCTCTTAGAACCCTATTTTCGAATAATTTGGGGGTTTTGGGATTTTCTTCCGATTCGTTCCGTTTTGTTGGTGGATTCATGATGAATACGGTTAATATTGTTAGTATCTTTAGTTTTCCTACGGATTCATGGATATTTTGTGGGTTTTTGCGGAATCGAGAGGGTTTGGTTGTGATCTGCCCTCGTTGTTATTTTTGGTACAAATATACATGAATCGTAGGCGGGTTTCCGGGTGTATTCCATTTTTGTATTCGTCTAGAGTTGGTTGTGATTGTGTTATTCGAATCGTTAGGTTCATTTCCGCCGGTTATGAACTTACGATTTTGACATAGTAGTTTTGTATGAGAAATTGTGTGTGTGTGTGTGTGTATACTCACTACGGGTTAGATCCGATGGGGTCTCGGTAGGGCACCACGAAGCTGTGGAACCGCGAGTTGCTTTTAACCACTACGGGTTAGATCCGAATGGGTCTCGGTAGGGATCCACGAAGCTGTGGGTCCGCGGTTAATTGTGGTACATTTTTACAAATGTGATTTGATTATGGCATTTCCGGAAATGAGTGTTTTGGAACTATGTTTTCTTGATTGCATGCATTACTATATGTGTAAGATGTAAGTCGTTCATTTGGTTACTTGTACTAGCGTAATTGCTAACCCCTCTGGGGACCCGTTTTGAGAAAATTCGTTTTTTTGAATTTCAGGTCAGGTTCATCGAGATGAACGGGTGCTGGACCAGTATGCGGATGATGGACGTGCGTGATGATTGTGCACGAGTGGTGTCTTATTGCTTTTTATCCTTTTACCTTTGTGGTCTTTAAACTAATAGAAGTACTCGAGTACTTAAGAGTTTTTAACCGTCAGTATTGTATTGTTGTTTATTAAGTTTGTAACAGATTATGGCGTTATGTTTGACCGGTTCAACCGGGTGGATTATTTTGTCGGGCGTCTTTATGACGAGGTATTTTTCTGTTGTATCAGTGAGTCTATGAGTATGATGCTTGTTCAGCATGGTGGGTCCCATATAGGGATTCACGGCGCTGTAATATACCTCGGATATCCTGGGGGTGTTACAGAAAATGGTATCAGAAAACTAGGTTTATGGATACCTAGGCTTGTCGGTTTATTGGGTCTTGTTGTATTTTGTTTTGCACATCATCATCACGCTGCCATGATTTCGGTACTACCAGTGCCCGTAAGTTTTCTTTCCTCTGTTCCTTATACTCTTGTATCGTACCTTTGATTCTCGATTTGTGATTGTTCTTTTCTTGTACTTACCATCGTATGGCTTTTGCTACTTATTTAACTCCAATATGGATGCTGGAAGAGGTCGTGGTCGTGGTCGCGGACGTGGCCGGGGACGTGGGGCAGCCGGTGGGGCGGCAACGTCGCATTCTTCGGGAGCCGGCAGTACCGGCGACCGTCACAGTCATGCTTCTTCTCAGGAGCGCGCTGACCTTGGTATTGCGGCTGTTATGCAGCAAATGGTGAATCAAATGGCGGCAATAGCTCAGGCGGTTCAGAACCCGGATCCGGGCCATGCTAATCGGGGCGGAGCGGATCGTTGGCTTCAGGATGTCATCAAGATGCATCCTCCTCAGTTTTCGGGAGCTTCAGACCCGATCGGCTGGGAAGGGTGGATCAAGGAGATATCTAAAGTCTTCACTGCTACCAACTGTCCCGAGGACCGTAAAGTCCCTATTGCTCAATACTTTCTCACAGGGGACGCTACGGATTGGTGGGAGGCCGTTGGGCCCAAAGACCATGTGGCTTCGTGGGCCCAATTTCAGGAACTGATGGAGACCGAATATTGCCCGTGGCCGGTCAGACAGGCTCGAGACATGCTTTCTATGATGCTCAACCACGGGATATCCCCGTATCTCAAGCTATTGCCGATTTTAATAAGGAGTTGGGTTATGTGAAGACCCAAGTTGTCGAGTAGAGCGACAAAATTTTCCATTTTTCCAGACGGATGAAATTGTCTATTCGGGACTATATGTCGGGGCTCGTCTGTACTACCTTGAAGGATTACCAGAGTAGGGCCCTTGCTTACGATATGTCTGTGATGGCGAGTGAGGCGGCCCACGAGAGCAAGAAATAGAAGTCCGCCGGGAATTTTTCGGGCCACAAAGGTGGGGGTCAGCAGAAATTCCAGTCTGCTAACTTTTCCACTGGTGGTGGCCCAGCTCGACCTACTGGGTTTCCCCGTAGGGCTACCAGTGCCCCTTCTCGAGAGGTGAAGTGCTTTAACTGTGGCTAGCAGGGCCACATCAGTCATATTTGTCCGAACCCTTTGCTGACATGTAATCAGTGTGGCCAGCCGGGTTACAAGGCTGCTTTCTTTGCTGAGAGGGAGAAAATTCTTGGTGCTCGGGTCTCCATTCCAGCGCCTAGGGAACCAAGTGTGAATCAAGGATCGTTTGCTCCTCAATCTCCGCCGAGTGCTAGTCGGGGGAGAGGTCGGGGTCAGCCCTCTAATGGGGGAGCTTCCAGTGTCGGCTCAGCCCACCCGCATGTCTATGAGATGCGGAGAGCCGATGACCTAGCGGCTACCGTGGCGACAGGTACCGTTCATATTCTTTCTCATCCTGTCAGTGTGCTTTTCGATTCTGGTGCTACGCATTCGTTCATATCTATGGATTGTATGCGCCGTTTGAGTCTCGACTGTTTGACGCCTTGTGAGCCCTTCATCGTTAAGCTTCCTAGCGGTGATCGGATCGTTGGTGATCACGAGGTTCGAGACTGTTCTGTATTTATTTGTGAGAGGGCTTGGCCCTCTAACCTTACTGTTGTGGGTATTGAGGGTGAGGACTTAATTCTCGGGGATGATTGGCTCGAGCGTCATGGTGCGATCATGAACTACCGCACGAGGATCATCACCATGTTAGCCGACGACGGCACTGAGCACTCTTTCGTCGGGCGAAAGAGGGGGAACCAGAAATTTGTTATTAACGCCTTGAAGGTGATGAGACTCCTGCGGAAGGGGTGTACTGGCTATTGGTGCTACGCCTTGAAGGCAGAGAGTGGTGGAGTCGATCTTTCGTCAATCCCAATCATTAATGAGTTTCCTGATGTATTTCCTGACGAGTTACCGGGATTGCCACTGGATCGTGAGGTCGAGTTTGCTATAGAGTTAGATCCGGGTGCGGCTCCTATTTCGAAGGTGCCCTATCGCATGGCACCTTCAGAGATGTCCGAGTTGAAGAAGCAGTTGAGTGAGCTTCTTGAGTCGGGGTATGTTCGACCGAGCGCCTCGCCTTGGGGCGCACCGGTCCTGTTTGTACGGAAGAAGGATGGTTCGCTACGTTTGTGTATCGACTATCGCGAACTAAACAAGGTAACCATCAAGAACAAGTATCCCTTGCCGAGAATTGATGACTTGTTCGACCAGTTGCAGGGAGCTGCGGTATTCTCGAAGATTGATTTGAAATCGGGGTACTATCAGCTCTGAGTGAGGGAGTCCGATGTGCCGAAAACAGCTTTTCGGACGAGATACGGACATTATGAGTTTGTAGTTATGCCGTTCGGGTTAACTAATGCGCCGACGGTGTTCTTGCAATTGATGAACAAAGTCTTTATCGAGTATTTGGATAAGTGTGTCGTCGTCTTCATTGACGATATTCTTATTTATTCTAGGAACGAGGAAGAGCATGCCCATCATTTGCGGGTAGTGTTAGACATTTTGAGGACCGAGCAACTCTATGCGAAGTTCTCGAAATGTGAGTTCTGGCTGAAGGAAGTGATGTTTCTAGGTCACGTGATTTCAGCCGAGGGGGTTCGTGTAGATCCGCGGAAGATCGAGGCGGTGTTGGATTGGGCACCGCCCAAGAATGTGAGAGAGATCCGTAGGTTCTTGGGTTTGGCTGGCTACTATCGTAGGTTCGTCGAGGGATTCTCGAAACTAGATCGGCCACTCACGCAGTTGCTCTAGAAATCCGAGAAGTTCGTCTGGAATGCCGAGAGGCAGTCGAGTTTTGAGGAACTGAAGAAGCGTTTGACTTCCGCCCCGGTTTTGGTGTTGCCATGTGGCAACGAGGGTTTTGCCGTTTATAGCGATGCTTCGGGTCAGGGTCTTGGGTGCGTATTGATGCAGCACAACAAGACCATTGCCTATGCATCGAGGCAGTTAAGGCCGTATGAGCTGAACTACCCTACTTATGATTTGGAGTTAGCGACAGTCGTTTTTGCACTCAAGATTTGGCGTCACTATCTTTTCGGCTCTGCATGCCAGATTTTCACCGATCATAAAAGTCTGAAATACATATTTACCCAGCGGGAGTTGAATATGAGGCAGAGAAGGTGGTTAGAGCTGATTAAGGATTATGACCTCGAAATCCTTTATCATCCAGGCAAGGCGAACGTCGTGGCCGATGCCTTGAGTCGGAAACCGGTCGCATTGCGAATGCTTGAGATCCGTACATCTCAGTCTGAGCTTCGGCGGGCTTTGATCGAGTTAGATGTTGAGGTTTTGCTGCCTGGAGCTGTCGGGCAACTTTGTGCTTTAGAGATTTCATCATCTTTAATCGATGAAATTAAGCTGAAGCAGTTAGAGGATCCGATGATTACTCAAATCCGAGAGAACGTTCTTAAGGGAAAGTCTCCTGGGTTTGTGATTCACGAGGATGGTATTTTGGGATTCCAGAGTCGGCTTTGTGTGCCGAACGACTCAGAGTTGAGACAGAGTATTTTGCGGGAGGCCCATGCTACACCTTACTCCGTTCATCCTGGTTCGAGTAAGATGTACAAGGACTTGAGAGGGAACTTCTGGTGGAATGATATGAAGAAGGAGGTCGCACAGTTTGTAGCGAGATGTTTGACTTGTCAGCAGGTCAAAATCGAGCATCAGCAACCATTGGGTTGTTGCGTCTCTTCTGCTCCTAATGGAAATGGGAAGATATATCGATGGATTTCATTACGAGTTTGCCGAGATCGAGGTCGGGCATGAATATGGTATGGGTGATTATTGATCGTCTGACCAAGTCGGCACACTTTCTGGGCATCAAGGACACTTGGGGCTCGGAGAAGTTAGCTCGTGTGTTTATCGCGCAGATTGTGAGGCTTCACGGTACTCCGAAATCTATTGTTTCGGATCGTGATGGCCGTTTTGTATCGCACTTTTGGCAGGCGGTGCATAAGGCGTTGGGTACTCGTTTGCGTCTGAGTACCTCTTTTCATCCCGATCGATGGGCGATGGAGCGCACTATCCAGACATTTGAGGATATGTTGCGTGCTTGTGCTCTCGATTGGAGCAATGACTGGGAGGAGCATTTGCCATTGATCGAATTCACGTACAACAACAGTTGGCACGCGTCGATTCGGATGGCACCGTATGAGGCACTTTATGGGCGGCATTGTCGATCGCCGATTTGTTGGAATGAGGCATCCGATTTGGTCAGGACTGAACCAGATGTCGTTTTAGAGACGAGACGGAAGATAGAATTAATTCGGGAACGGATGTTGACTGCCCAGAATCGACAGAAGTCATATGCCGATGTCCGTCGTCGACCTTTAGAATTCGAGGTAGGAGACCACGTTTTGCTGAAGGTGTCGCCGACGAGAGGAGTGTTCCGTTTCGGGAAGAAGGGGAAGTTGAGTCCTAGATTTATTGGACCCTTTGAGATTCTCGAGCGAGTCGGTGAGTTGGCATACCGTTTGGCATTACCTCCGGCCTTGAGTTGCGTGCATAGCGTTTTCCATGTTTCCCAGCTAAGGAAATATGTCCCGGATCCTAGTCATATCATCGACTATAGTGAGATCGATATTGCTGAGGACTTTACCTTCGAGGAGCGTCCCTTGAAGATTTTGGAGCACCGCGAGAAACGACTGAGGCATAAGACCATTCCTTTGGTCAAAGTGCAGTGGTCGAAACATGGTGTCGAGGAGGCGACTTGGGAAACTGAGGATAGCATGCGTGCTAAGTACCCTGAGTTGTTTGTTTCTTAAGTTTCGGGACGAAACTTATTTTTAGAAAGGCAGAATGTAATATCCGCATTTTTCCTTTCCCTTGTATTTTCATTTTCGGTGCATTTCTCGATTGTAGTAACCCTCGTGTATCCTTCAGTGTGTCTCTCCTGTCATCTATTGATCTAATTCTCGTTGTTGTTGTGTGGAACCGCCGTTTTGGGGTTGCCGTGGATCCATTTCGTGTTATTGTTTCCCAAATATTGATTCCCATCGCTTTTATTCTCTTTCCGGATCATTTTTACCATTTTGGGACCCAAAGGGGGTGTGGGCCGCGGCACAAGTTGTGTGCGCCGCGGCACACACATTTCTCCAGTTGTTGGTCGAGCGAACTGTACTGTGTGCCGCGGCACACCCATCCGGTGCCGCGGCACAGTGCCAAGTCAGTGCCGCGGCACACTCGTCCGGGGCCGCGGCACACTCGTGTGACATCTGCGACCAAAACCCGACTGTACCGGGTGCCGCAGCACACTGCCGAACCCTGGGAGCAGTTTTTAGGCTTGTGCCGCGGCACACTTCAGCTGCGCCGCGGCACACCATGCGGTCAACTGTATAATCTCGTTCTTATTAGACGAGATCGGCCATTCCCCTCATTTCTTCACCTGCGCACGAGAGAGAGAATTAAGGGGGGAGAACTTCTCAATCATTCATCAATTGGGGGTTGATTTTCATCATTCTTCTTCGGTTGTGAAGCCCGGATAATCAATATAACGTGTGTTCTACGGATCATAGTACTTGAATATTCAAAGGTAATATCTCTTAGAACCCTATTTTCGAATAATTTGGGGGTTTTGGGATTTTTTTCCGATTCGTTCCGTTTTGTTGGTGGATTCATGATGAATACGGTTAATATTGTTAGTATCTTTAGTTTTCCTACGGATTCATGGATATTTTGTGGGTTTTTGCGGAATCGAGAGGGTTTGGTTGTGATCCGCCCTCGTTGTTATTTTTGGTACAAATATACATGAATCGTAGGCGGGTTTCCGGGTGTATTCCATTTCCGTATTCGTCTAGAGTTGGTTGTGATTGTGTTATTCGAATCGTTAGGTTCATTTCCGCCGGTTCTTCGCGGTCGTGTTCGATTCTTCCTTTTCGTTCGTATCACCGTCTATTAACCGAGGCAAGTACCCTTATGAACTTACGATCTTGACATAGTAGTTTTGTATGAGAAATTATGTGTGTGTGTGTATACTCACTACGGGTTAGATCCGACGGGGTCTCTGTAGGTCTCCACGAAGTTGTGGAACCGCGAGTTGCTTTTAACCACTACGGGTTAGATCCGACGGGGTCTCGGTAGGGATCCACGAAGCTGTGGGTCCATGGTTAATTGTGGTACATTTTTACAAATGTGATTTGATTATGGCATTTCCGGAAATGAGTGTTTTGGAACTATGTTTTCTTGATTGCATGCATTACTATATGTGTAAGATGTAAGTCGTTCATTTGGTTACTTGTACTAGCGTAATTGCTAACCCCACTGGGGACCCGTTTTGGGGAAATTCATTTTATGAATTTCAGGTCAGGTTCATCGAGACGAACGGGTGCTGGACCAATATGCGGATGATGGCCGTGCGTGATGATTGTGCACGAGTGGTGTCTTATTGCTTTTTATCCTTTTACCTTTGTGGTCTTTAAACTAATAGAAGTACTCGAGTACTTAAGAGTTTTTAACCGTCGGTATTGTATTGTTGTTTATTATGTTTGTGACAGATTATGGTGTTATGTTTGACCGGTTGAACCGGGTGGATTATTTTGCCGGGCGTCTTTATGACGAGGTATTTTTCCATTGTATCAGTGAGTCTATGAGTATGATGCTTGTTCAGCCTGGTGGGTCCCATATAGGGATTCACGGCGCTGTAATATACCTCGGATATCCTGGGGGTGTTACAGGTTTGAGGTATGTAATGGTTTTTTCCGTGAGAAAATCCGCAGGTAGATCTAGGTATTTTATTTTTCGTGTAATCTTGCTGTAATTTCGATGTATTTTATTTTGTGTAAAATTGTAATCGAATTCGGAAAAGATGGGATCACGACGAAATAGAGCAGAACCGGGACTGCTGGGCAGCCGCGGCCGACAGCAGCGAGCACGCACTGCCGAGCAGCGCCGAGCATGCTGATAGGAGCCGCAGGCAGCCTGGTCTGGGCCGGTTCGCCGGTTCAGGTCTGGTGGTCCAGTTTTTGGTCCGGTCCGTTTCCTGCCTTTCGTTGCGTCCGCTGGAGAGTCGGAATTTAAAATTAAATTTTTTTATGTAATTAATTTTGCATAAAAGTGAGATTTCAATTTTGGAAATCCACGGACCGGACGGGGAGGAGCGACGAGATGCTTGATTCCGTGGGAGAGATCGATTCGAAGATTTTCTCGGATTCAACTCAAGGAAGAAGACCATGATAATTGGATAATTTAATTATCCATGCTTTATTTTTGGTTTTTATTGTTTTGATGTATGACATGTATGAATGTATGCGTGATATGTATTCTGCATGTTATGACGAGAAAATTAAAACCTTAACGCGAAAAGAACTAAGTGATTAAATTGATTTTTTTGAAATAAAAACAAATTGGCCTCCATAATTAATTTAAATTGTGAAGTAATTAGCATGCGCGTTGACATTAGGGTCTTCCTCCATATCGGATATGCTAATTATAAGTTCACTAGTTTTAAATTTTAAATGATAACATAAGGTAAATATTGTTTTTATGATAGGACATCTCCATCTGTAGAACTATTATTTAAAGGATAATATTTTAAGGATGTTGAATTGTGGTATTCACTTAGGTGTATCAATTAATAAGCTCCCCATCGGAATCTATGTTAATTAATACATGGCCAAGAGGATCCAACTATTAATTCTACTTGTCATAACGTAAGTTGACTAGATAGTAAAATTAAAGACATAAAACTCTACTTAAAAAATGTGTGTGTAAACATCCACACGATCGTGACTTGCATATGCGGGTTTTTCGAGGTGTTGGTTGCTAGCATATATATTGTGTTTTGAGGTTTTTCAATATATTTTGCTATGCATTATGTGATGGATATTTTTAATTTTTATCTCAGATGTCTTTCAATCCACTTGCTGTTATTCTCAAACAAAATAAACTTAATGGCACTAAATTTGCCGAATGGAAAAGAAATCTTGACATTGTCCTGACTGCCGAGTGGCATAAATTTGTGTTAACTGAGGAGAGCCCTCTCGACCCAGAACCGGATGCCACTCCTGGAGAGTTGGATGAATTTCGAAAATGGAACAAGTCTGATGTGATGGTTCGCTATTACATTTTGGCTTCGCTGAAAAATGTATTGCAGCATCAGCATCAGACGATGCGCTCAGCAGCGGAGATGATGAAAAATCTCACTGAGATGTTTGGTCATTAGAACCGGGCGGCTAGGCAAAATGCAATGAGGGCATTGATGACAACCCAAATGTCTGAAGGGACCCCAGTAAGGGATCATGTTCTGGAAATGATGTCTCATTTGAACGAACTGAGCATACTGGGGGCTACTATCGATGCGGAGTCGCGGTTCGATATTATCTTGGGCAGCTTACCAAGAAGCTTTGAGCAGTTCCACCTTAACTACAATATGAACCGTAGGACATATACTTGGGCGGAACTTCTGACAGATCTTCAATCTGCTGAAGGTCTCTTCAAACAAGGGTATCATCAGATTCTTGCGGCAACCGGTGCTACCTCTTTCAAACCCAGATGGGAAAGAAGAAAAAACAATTTGACCAGAAGCAAGTGGCAACTCTCAAAGTGAAAAGCAAGGCTCCTCACCCCTAGGCGAACACAAAGCCAAAGGGAAAGTGCTAGAAGTGCGTTCAGAAAGAATATTTTAAAGTGGACTTCCCTGCTCTTAAGAAAGGTATGTCTCGTGCACTAGTAGTCAAAACATATTTAGCAGCTTGTTCTTCCACTTCGTGGATAGTTGATTCAGGCTCCACTGATCATGTTTGGTTTGACTCGCATGGTTTTTAGGTAACCAATCAGCTTAGTGCGGGTTAGATTACCATCAACTGGGGCGATTATTCCAGGCTTATGGCTGTTGCAGTGGGAGTCGTGCAGTTGAAGATTAATGGTAAATTATTAGTCCTCAATAATGTCTTATTAGTACCCGATTTTAGAAATGAATTTTAATTTAGGTTTCTAAATTAAAATGTGATGGTTATTCAGTTTCTTTTAATGATGATGCTATTATTAGGAAAAGAAACGGTGAATATATTTGCAAAGATATTTTTAATGATGGACTGTATGTCGTTAATACTGCATAAACTCCCATGCACAAATCACTTAACTCTTTGTCTAAACCTAAAAAGAGAAAAGAACCTTCAAGCATAAACCCAACATATCTGTGGCATTTACGGTTAGGGCATGTAAACCTTGGTTTTACATCACAAAGAGATATGGTCATGGATATTTTTCTCAATTTCGCAATTACACTGATAATGAGCCGGGAGAGCCAAATTGTGAAGTAAAATTATTTTATGATCTTTTAGAGTATACTGATTGACCTTTATATGAGTTTCATAATAAGTCGTTGTTGCAGTGGGTTACGGAGGTAATGAATTTCAAGATGACGTAAAATGCATCACAAAAAGCAATGAATTATATCATCAAAAGCAACAAAGGCATGGCACCGAAGCAATATCAGAGCCAAATCCCCGATAATTATTCTGAAGTAAAAAATATCATATCGAAACTGTAACACCCCCAAGTTATTCAGGGTATATTACAGCGCCGTGAGCCCCGCCGTGGGACCCACAAGGCTAAACATACGCGGAACTACAAATTTGACCGATAAGGTCTACATACAATAGAAAGAAAGACGATACAAATGGTATTCAAAACCATAACCAATGAAAACATATACATCACTGTACAAATCAATACCTCGGCAACACAGGCCGGAACAACAAGGAAACTGAAATACAATACTCGAGTATTTAAAAATCCATTCCAGTACAACAACACTGAATGGAGGAATCCAAGAAAATAACCGGAGACAAAACACAGTATCACACTTGCCCATCATCTTCATGCAGACCCGATACCCGTCTGTCCGCTCTCCTGGAACCTGAAATACATGAAACGTATTTCCCCCATAAAGGGGTTAGCCGTCGAATAGCTAGTGCAAGTATAACAATATGAGACATAATACTCCTCGACAATAAAGTAAATGTAATCCGTCAATTCATCAATATCCGTCAATTCATCAATATAAGACTAGTATTCCGGAATGACTAAAATCTCAAGACGTATGTGAATGCCGTAAAAACGGTTCGTTCATATCATACGCCGTTACATGTAGGAATGCCGTCAAAACGGTTCGTTCATTACATGCCAACATTATTTCATATGAATGCCGTAGAAACGGTTCGTTCATATCAACCATGGAATCGCACCAGAGGCTACGAAACCCTCAGAGGACCATAGGCCCGTCCCGGAGTGGCTAGAAATAATCATATCATCAATATTTCATACTTTCAAAGTCGAGAACGTACAATCATAAATGTATACTTGCCTTAATAAACGTTACCGAAAATCCAAGAACACGGTTCCGGGAAGCTTGAACCACGAAGAAGACAACGAACGGAAGGGTTTCGACTTGAGTTCTTCACAAGGATTCCGTCCCTAAGTCATATCAATGATAAATCAACAATCGTACGATGAATAATAATCGTACAACGCACAAACCCCCCCTCCTAGACCTTTTGTCGGGCACCTTGAAGGCGTCGACTAATAACTCAACCAAAACGACGAATCAATACACTCCAACCAAGGAATAACGATGGGAATGATAGAATACACCTAAATCATCATCAATCCATCACTAATCTAAATTACTACAGATTAAAAGGATGAAGTCAAACAAAATCCCCAATTTCCAACACAAAATTCAAAGTGTTCTTGAATAATCTTTCAATAATCCGATGAATACTCCAACAAGACCATAATCATGCGTATCTCACTTCATACCCCATGATTTTAACATCCAAAACATCATTACCCAATACAAAATCGAAATCCAAGATGTTGAAGAAATTACCTCTTGAAGATCCAAGCACTATGATTCGAAGAGCATGCGATGGAACGATGATCCGGGCTTAAAAATCGAAAATAGATGAAGAGAAATGACTCACTAAAGTGATAGGTGGAGAAACATCTTCCTCTCAAACCTTCTCTCTCGCCCAAGTGAAGAAATGGGAAAAGTATAGGTTGAATCGCACAAAAAACGCAGATATAGGGGTAATCTGTCATGTGTGCCGCGGCTCAGTATATGTGTGCCGCGGCACAGGCCCAAAATTCGCTCCCAGGGCTCGGCAGTGTGCCGCGGCTCAGCCCAGGTGTGCCGCGGCACCGGGTACAGGCGGTTTTGGCCGAATCTGGAAAATGAGAGTGACTTAGCTATTTCGACCATAACTCCCTCGTCTGGACTCCGATTGACTCACCGTTTGAACCATTGGAAAGCTAACTCGATGATTTATAATATTGCAAAGATTCAGAATTTTTGGAGTTTCGAAGAATTTAAGGTGATTTAACAAAGTCGAACTCATACGTGGAAAAGTCGCTAAAGAACACGGAATTCAACAGAACGATACCGAAACGAACTCGGATGACAAAAAGTGTAGAATTAATCATTCTCGGGATGACGAAACGGTCCCAAGCAAGTTGTCAAAAACGGACTTCCGCCAAAAATAGAAAATTTCCGGGAAACAAAATTACGGGTATTACATTCTACCCTCCTTAAAAGAAGTTTCGTCCCGAAACTTAAAACAGGCAGGGAGAAGAAATATTTCGCCAGGAAAAACTCAACGAGATACACAAGAGCAGAAACTTACGCCCAAACGGCGAATAATCAATATAGAACACAACAATACATTACCCGAAGGTAAACCAAACCAATGCCGAAAAGATACGAATTCACCATGCCCGAATGCTCCACCGGAAATACCGATACATCACACTGGTCTGAAAGCCTAACAGCCCAAAGCTGCAAATCATCACAAAATAGATCTCAAAGAGACCAACTCGATCGGACATACCCCTCGGCGTATGAACAACGATGCAAATCGTCGGACATATCCAATACAACATGGACTACGAACGATCAATCAATAAAGCTCAAGAGGGACATCACAAGACGACCGATCCGGAAATGTGTCCGTGCACATGTCCACCCCGTATACGGAATCCGAATATACGTGTGACAATGTACCTAATTAGCCTCAAGAACTACGTCTCGTGTGCACGGTCCAATGCGGAAATATCCACGCATGACCATCGGGTGCCGGCTAAAAATCCTACACATAACCAATCGGCACGCAGACATGATTCCGGATATGCCACGATACAACATGACAACGAAACTCAAGGGATAAAACATCCAATATGGATCATACGACTCACCAAGTGAACGATGACACACGAATAATGAAAGATCGACACGACCAACAATATTCAAAGCAACCATCCTGGGATCAAAATCCCTAAGGACCGATTAACACGAGCAACGATCACAACACAACAGTTCGGGAAATCCTCAACCCTCAGCGATCACAAAATTATCGAGTTCACAAAAATAATAGTGTGCTGCCTTGAGTCGGCCAACACGGCAATAATAATCCAACGGATGGGAACTCTCCTCGACAGTCCCAATTCAATACTTCGATTACCGTAGGATGGCCAATCGATAACAACGATACAACGGATGAAAATATCTTTGACAACGGATGGGAATTATCTTCGATAATCCCAATTCAATACCTCGATTACCTTAGAACGGTCAATCGATAATCAATGATACGATAGAATAGATATCCCGGTGTCTTAAACCGACCACCGAAACGGAGATGACAAAAGGATATATCAAACGTCCCCAATCGGTTAACGCAACATCATAGCAACAGTTCCAATTCGACGACAAAGATTCAACGATGTCTCAGAACGACATTAATCGCGAACAATAATAATCGATACATCGATACCGTGAACCGGCTATCGATAGCAACTTGCCAACAAGTATCGTAATGCCTCGAACCGACCTTTTACAAACAACAGTAACATTTGGCATAATTTTCCGACGGGCGTCGTATCAATGATCCCCTGATATCAATACAATCATAAAGAGGCCGAGTCTCGAAATGATACACACATTCGTACACCTACACGATAACATTAATCTCATTGATTAATACAAGTATAAAACTTGCCTCGATATCAATACATCGAATCACTAATTCAGTTGATTTCGTCTTGCGAGTTCCTCAGTCCCGACCAAGTTAATCTACGAGCCCTTCAACCTTAACCGCAACACACAGTCATAATCTATGATCAAACATCATATCTTATTGTAAAACGAAGGATTGATAATCAACCGGTTCGATGACGACCAATATCAATACCACCAAACTACGAACTCAATCGTTTCACCATATCTCGGCTAATCACAGTCTGAACAATCCAACTCAGACACTTACAAATCCTGTCCACAATACGAGTCGAAATATGATGATCATATCAGCAACCAATTCGGACCAATAATAAGGGTCTAAATGTTCCAAACTCAATTCTTAAACACGAATTGACAAGGTTCCCTTCTCGTAAATCCGTCGTTAAAATTTACTTATGACCGTTATCAATTCGAATCATCCGACTGGTTCAAAATAATAGATAATCATATTAAAAAGGTTATCGAACAATCCAATCATTCGATTTGAATATTTGCTCCGTACGTATGGGCTTCCAAATTCAGAGATGAATAATAGTCTCATCAAGCTCATAATCACATTCGTATTTCCTATACGAATATTATTTCCAACACATAGTTTAGCTCTAGATATGAATATTCCATATTCATTTTCAAAACATCAACACTTCTAAAATTTTTTTTTTTATCACCTCGTATAATTCAAGAGTTCTTCAAGAACATGAAATATCCGAAATCACGTTCAGAACAACATATCCGAGGTATATATCTCCATGTTACCATTTTCTTCATCATGTCATTCATACAATCTCAAGAATCGCAACAAAACCCTTATCACCATATGAAGAAGATCTCAATGATCATATCAACATCCGAAATCTCTTATTACAATTCCAATGAATCTCGTATAGCATTATCACATGATACCATATACCTTCCCGTACACAATCTTCTATGTACAATTACCACAAAACATACCTCTATCCGGACTTCCTTCCGAAATGTATACCATAGACCTAGAATATCCAAAATGACATCAACAATATCCGAATACTACAATCTTCACCCCAAAACCTTACTGGAGTATTACACGCCGTAAACCCTTCTCACAAGGATTTACCCGGCTAAGCACAATTTTCCAAGTCATTTCAAAAATGTCAAAAAGACTGATGACGGTAATATTTTTCAAATACTAAAAAAAATCATTTTCCAAATACCGTCAAAACGATCAAGGTTAAAAATGCCAAAACTCATTTTAGGGAATCGGTTTTACAAAATAAAATTTCAGTTGGCAAAATACCAAAATCCATTTCAAAAATACTCACGCAGCGGATAAAATTACACCAATTTATGCATTTTCATTGAAATAGACGAACATCAAAATACACGATTCCCAACATACTCCCTCCCAAGTAGTAATCCAAAAAAAAAAAATGAGCCACTATCAAAGGGATACGAGGATTATCTTGTATGGACGAACCACGAAGAAAGAATAATTGAACTCCATTCCAAGAATCATTAAATCATCATAGTCATCATATGGCCTCAAGAACATCAAGATCTCTATGATTCCATAATCATAAACAACATATTCAAAGCGTATCATTATCTTCCTTCAACATAAACCTCATAGAATATGGATAACACAAGAAATCACTTCAAGAATCAACAATAGTTCCATAACCAAGCTCTAATTCCATGATTCCAAGCTCACAATCATGTTAAAAGTGTTTAAAACACTCTTAAAAGTAAAGAGGGACGAGTTTTGGAGGGAAATATCTCAAAGGATCGTGAGAGAAATGAAAGGCAACACTTCAATATATAAATTGCACTCTCATTACGTACGTAAGTGTCCTTTCTTAACGTACGTAACAACTTTAACGTACGTAATCCAATATCCATAACGTACGTAACCAACTCACTGTCTCATTCCGTGCAGTCCATTACGTACGTAACCCATACCATAAAACGTACGTAATATACCAGTTGACTTGCTACGGTACAATGGTTGTGTTACGTACGTAACACGTCCTGTATAACGTACGTAAAACGTACGTTGACTCACCTGTCAACATCCTCCGCCGAAAGTGCCAAAACAGGGTCCCACCTGCCGACCAGGACTCGGTTCTGTCCGATGCCTTCGTTACGTACGTAATACCTTAGCCTTAACGTACGTAACCATGCCAATCTTACGTACGTAATCTCACCTTATTAACGTACGTAATAATTCCATTCTTAGCCAATCTCAACAATTCCTGTCCAAAGTCATGACATACCAAATACGAGCATACGGCAAAATCAATACATATACTCAATTCAATAACATTTCAACGGAATTCAATTTCACCAAGAATTATCGAATAATTCAACAACATACTTACAAGTCCGCAAGTCGAAGATCTCCCGTGATACTAGCATGCGACTCCTAAACAAAGTCTCAACATAATACCGATACACACCATTATTGAAATTAGCAACTTAACAAAATCTCAAGGAAGAGTTCACGTCCGTGACCACGGCCACGATTCTTCCTACTTTCAGCCAACAATCTGAAGGGCACATACATGCGTAAGTATAATCCGAATCGCACATTCTCGAAGTGACCAATTTCCAAGAATACCAAGCTATAGACGAAACGATTAAGAAGAATACAAGAAGAGTGAGAGGACTTACAAGCACCGGTCGACCGTGATGATGGCAGAGTAGTGATATCAGGCAAATGCCGACTCAATCGACCCAAAAGACCGACAGCCTAGGTATCCATAAACCTAAGCTCCGATACCATATTCTGTAACACCCCCAAGTTATTCAGGGTATATTACAGCGCCGTGAGCCCCGCCGTGGGACCCACAAGGCTAAACATACGCGGAACTACAAACTTTACCGATAAGGTCTACATACAATAGAAAGAAAGACGATACAAATGGTATTCAAAACCATAACCAATGAAAACATATACATCACTGTACAAATCAATACCTCGGCAACACAGGCCGGAACAACAAGGAAACTGAAATACAATACTCGAGTATTTAAAAATCCATTCCAGTACAACAACACTGAATGGAGGAATCCAAGAAAATAACCGGAGACAAAACACAAGATCACACTTGCCCATCATCTTCATGCACTGATACCCGTCATGTCCGCTCTCTTGAACTCGAAATACATGAAACGTATTTCCCCCATAAAGGGGTTAGCCGTCGAATAGCTAGTGCAAGTATAACAATATGAGACATAATACTCCTCGACAATAAAGTAAATGTAATCCGTCAATTCATCAATATCCGTCAATTCATCAATATAAGACTAGTATTCCGGAATGACTAAAATCTCAAGACGTATGTGAATGCCGTAAAAACGGTTCGTTCATATCATACGCCGTTACATGTAGGAATGCCGTCAAAACGGTTCGTTCATTACATGCCAACATTATTTCATATGAATGCCGTAGAAACGGTTCGTTCATATCAACCATGGAATCGCACCAGAGGCTACGAAACCCTCAGAGGACCATAGGCCCGTCCCGGAGTGGCTAGAAATAATCATATCATCAATATTTCATACTTTCAAAGTCGAGAACGTACAATCATAAATGTATACTTGCCTTAATAAACGTTACCGAAAATCCCGAAGAACACGGTTCGACCGGGAAGCTTGAACCACGAAGAAGACAACGAACGGAAGGGTTTCGACTTGAGTTCTTCACAAGGATTCCGTCCCTAAGTCATATCAATGATAAATCAACAATCGTACGATGAATAATAATCGTACAACGCACAAACCCCCCTCCTAGACCTTTTGTTGGGCACCTTGAAGGCGTCGACTAATAAATCAACCAAAACGACGAATCAATACACTCCAACCAAGGAATAACGATGGGAATGATAGAATACACCTAAATCATCATCAATCCATCACTAATCTAAATTACTACGGATTAAAAGGATGAAGTCAAACAAAATCCCCAATTTCCAACACAAAATTCAAAGTGTTCTTGAATAATCTTTCAATAATCCGATGAATACTCCAACAAGACCATAATCATGCATATCTCACTTCATACCCCATGATTTTAACATCCAAAACATCATTACCCAATACAAAATCGAAATCCAAGATGTTGAAGAAATTACCTCTTGAAGATCCAAGCACTATGATTCGAAGAGCATGCGATGGAACGATGATCCGGGCTTAAAAATCGAAAATAGATGAAGAGAAATCACTCACTCAAGTGATAGGTGGAGAAACATCTTCCTCTCAAACCTCCTCTCTCGCCCAAGTGAAGAAATGGGAAAAGTATAGGTTGAATCGCACAAAAAACGCAGATATAGGGGTAATCTGTCATGTGTGCCGCGGCTCAGTATATGTGTGCCGCGACAGGCCCAAAATTCTCTCCCAGGGCTCGGCAGTGTGCCGCGGCTCAGCCCAGGTGTGCCGCGGCACCGGGTACAGGCGGTTTTGGCCGAATCTGGAAAATGAGAGTGACTTAGCTATTTCGACCATAACTCCCTCTGGACTCCGATTGACTCATTGTTTGAACCATTGGAAAGCTAACTCGATTCTTTACAATATTGCAAAGATTCAGAATTTTTGGAGTTTCCAACAATTTACGGTGATTTAACAAAGTCGAACTCATACGTGGAAAAGTCGCTAAAGAACACGGAATTCAACAGAACGATACCAAAACGAACTCGGATGACAAAAAGTGTAGAATTAATCATTCTCGGGATGACGAAACGGTCCCAATAAAGTTGTCAAAAACGGACTTCCGCCAAAAATAGAAAATTTCCGGGAAACAAAATTACGGGTATTACAGAAACTTGGTCTCCGAGTGATCAAGTATGATGTTTGTAGCAACGATTATTTTCTATACTATGGGGAAGGTGAGATTTTGAAATTTTGTCCTAGTTGTGCAGCCACACGGTATGAGGAAGGGAAATCGAGTGCACAAAAGAAATTGTGGTACTTTCCAATCACTGATAGGTTGAAGTGGCAGCATATGTCGCGCAAAACCGCTGAACACATGACATGGCACACAAAGTGCCATGATGAGTCAGAAAGAGTACTTCATCTTGCTAGCTCTGAATCTTGGCGAAACTTTTATCGTATACATCCTTTGTTCATTGCGATTCAAAGATTGGTAGATGATGGCCCATTGTATGATCTCCAAGTTAAGTCATTTCTAATTTGCGAATGTTGTCTGGAAGGTAAGATTACCAAAAGGGTTTATAAAACCAAGGGAAACCGTGCTCAGAATGTGTTAGAATTGGTTCATACGGATGTATATGGTCCAATGAATATCCAGGCTAGGGGTTGTTACGAATACTTCATCATGTTTATAGATGATTATTCGAGATATGGATACATCTATTTGATGCGACGGAAGTATGAAGCCTTTGACAAGTTCAGAGATTTCAAGGCTGAAACGGAGAAGCATCATGGGAAGAGTATCAAGTCACTACGATCTGATCATGGTGGCGATACCTTAGTGGAGATTTTTTGGATTTCTTGGCGAATGAGGGGATTTCATCCCAACTCACTGCGCTGGGAACTCCACAACAAAATGATGTTGCTGAAAGAAGGAATAGAACTATTTTAGAAATGGTTAGGTCAATGATGAGTTATTCGGATTTACCTATTTCGTTTTGGGGATACGCCTTAGAAACATCGGCATACATTCTAAACCTGGTGCCTTCGAAATCAGTCCCAAAAACACCAACAGAGCTGTGGAGTGGGCAAAAGCCCAATCTATGACATGTTCGGATTTGGGGTACTCCAGCACATGTGCTGAATAAGGAAGCTGACAAGTTGTCATCTCGTACAGAAGTGCGAGTGTTTGTAGGATATCCTAAGGGAATGGAGGGTGGCTTGTTCAATAGTCCCCAGGATCAGAATGTCAATGTTAGCACGAATGCCCAATTTCTGGAAGAGGATTATATGATTAGTCACAATCCCATGAGCGAGATAATTCTGGAAGAGCTGAGGAGCGAGACTCCATCTATACCAATCGTACAAGTACCAACTAACACTGCATCATATATCGATTATGAGACTTTTGCACCAACTCAGGATTTGCCTCATCGTAGTGGGAGGGTTGTTCGTCAACCAAAACGATTCATAAGCATGGGAAAGTCTTCGGACTCAATCCCAGGTGAAGATGAATCAGATCCCTGAACCTACAAGGAGGCAATCCAAGATAAAGATGCTGACTCCTGACAAGTAGCAATGGAATCAGAAATGGGATCTATGGATTCCAGTCACATGTGGGAGCTAGTAGAGCTACCCAATGGGGTACAAGACATTGGGAGTAAATGGGTCTACAAGCGAAACAAATGAGGTGACGGAAAGGTTGAAACCTTCAAAGCGAGGCTTGATTCAAAAGGATACACTCAGAAAGAGGGTATCGATTATGATGAAACCTTTTCGCCGGTAGCCATGCCTAAGTCAATCCGGATTCTTTTAGCTATAACTGCGCATTTGGATCTGGAGATTTAGCAAATGGATGTCAAGACTACATTCCTGAATGGGAGTCTAGGCAAGAAAATCTATATGCACCAACCAGAGGGATTCATTGTTGAAGGAGACGATCACTTGGTGTGCAAGCTTAAGAGATACATTTATGGACTTAAGCAAGCATCTAGATCTTGGAACACTCGTTTTGACGAGGTTGTCCAGTCATATGGATTCTTCCAATGTGCGAGTGAGAGTTGTATGTATAAGAAATGCGATGGAAACGTGTTGGTGTTTCTTGTACTGTATGTAGATAATATCCTTCTGATTGGAAACAACGTGAAGTAATTTTCGGACGTACGGGTATGGTTATCTGAGTAGTTCCATATGAAGGATCTGGGAGAAGCAGTGTAATATCTGGAATTTCTACTACTATTGTTTAATGTTATTTTATCCGAGTTATGTTGTACAACGTGGAATCTGTATAGTATGGATAAAATAAATGAAGGACTGAGACATCTGTATTCGTATAATTGTCGTACTTGGTCGACAATTGTAGCTGAAAATGGCTAAGTACAGAGTCCTTAACGTACGTTAAGTTTATAAGATAACGTACACTAAAATGTTAAGTGTTACGTACGCTATGCACAACACATTACGTACGTAACAAGGAGAATCAGACAGATCAGGATATGGCCGACATGTGGGTCCCGTGGTCTGCAGCTTTTGGTGAAGAACATGTAATACCTGAGATTCTCGGTTCCGGTTATTTCTGAATTTTGCCGGTTGTGCCGGTCATTTTGTTCTGTGAACGATTTCTTGGTCCGACATGATAGACCGGGTTGTGATATTCGTCGGGTACGAATTTTTTGTTTCGTAGGTCGAGCTAATCATATGTCTTGTTTTTTTATTATTTGTCTTCTTTCGGATCATTGTTGTGGTTCTATCGTAATTTTAAGTTTGTGTCGGAATCGTAAAAACGACTGTAAAAACGGCGCTGCCTAGCACCGTGTCTTGCACTGGGTCGCCCAGGACCAGCAAGTCTGCTGAGAAACGGTCGAGAACCCGCGCAAGATTTGCGCCGGGTGATGCACCGTATCGGATACAGCCGAGACACACGCGCAGGCGTCTTGTGCCGGGTGTTGCGCCGTGTCGGTCAGGTCGCGCACTGACCCAAAACACGGTGCTAAACACAGCGCTGGTTTGGGCCGTTTGTTGCGCCGTGTTCTGCACGGGTATAAATATGGCAGAGCAGTCGGGTTTCACTCATTTTTCTCATTTCGTTTTCAATCCTTGCGCAGCCAATTCTTGGGGAAACCAGAGGCATGTTGTTGTACTATAAATCCATGAAATTCCTAAGTCTATATCATCGATTAATCCTTCCATAACTTGCTCCGATCGATCGAATTAAGGTAAGTTTTCATAAAATCCTACTTTTGGGTAACTTGGGGGTTTTACTTGATTTTGTCCATTTAATTCGAAATAAACTAGAATAGTGATGGATTTATGATTTTTAGGTTGTATTCTACCGATTCTATTGTTGTTCCTTGGTTTGATTCGTCGTTTTGTTGAGTTCCTAATCGAAGCCTTGAAGGTGTTCGATAAAATGTCACAAAGGGGATTCGGGCGTTCTACGATTATTCTTCCTCGTACGATCGTTGATTATTGATAATATGATGTTAGGGTCAGGTTCCTTGCGAAGAACTCGAGTCGGAACTCTTCCGTTCATCGTTTCCCGATCGTTGTGTTACCGTTATTCCCGCCGGAGAATTATAGGTGTTCGAGGTTACCCGGTTGAGCCGTGTTCGTCGGAGTATCCAGTATCGATTATCGAGGCAAGTATCCTGTCCATACATTACGTGTTTGGTGATATAGTATTTGGTAATCAACGATATATGCTAAATGAATATTTACAAGCATCTTTCAAAAGGATCGGTATATTTACAATCATGGTTTTCTTAAAAGATGACTTGTGTGTTCCGCGAATTAATGTGCTTAATTGAATATGTGTGTATGTATTGAGTATAGGATCACCTTACTTTCGTATGATGTCATTATGTATGATTATGTCGTCGGTAAATGTAAAGTTTAATTCTTCTGTTAAGATGTGTGCGTGGAGACGTGTGGTTATCGATGATCCTGTGACGTTGTGTGATAAATGTTGTAACTCCTTTATGAGGAGGTTGTGCCATTTGGTGTGGTTGGACAGGTATTCTATCTCGTTGCGATGTGTTTGTTGCTAGTTTCACCATTGAATTCTTCAGTTGATGGTATTGTTTCTCGGTAGTGAGTATGTGTCGGACAATATGGCCATTCTAGCAAGGTACCTCGACTATATATTTTATGTGTTTGACCTTTGAGAGTTGTGTTTTTCCATGGATGTGTTGTCGTTCTTCCACCCGGGGATGGCATGTGTGGCCTCTGGGGGCCGATACTAATGGGTACGGCCACAGAAGTGGACTTGGGTGCGTGTGTTGTTGTTCTTCCACCCGTGGATGGTCTGACGGGGCCTCTGGGGGCCGATACTAATGGGTACGGCCGCGGAAGTGGTTTCCCACCCGGGGATGGTCCAACGGGGCCTCTGGGGGCCGATACTAATGGGTACGGCCATGGGTTACCAGGTGTGGTTTTTGGTGATGTTGATGTTGATGTTTGATGACTATTGTGATATGTCCGGAGTATCACAACGTTTTATGCTCGGGGTCGAGATACATTATATATCGAGTCTTGGTGTTTGGCTATAATGGCATAAGAATATTATATTATGTGTAATGTGTCCTTGTAAGTGAATTTCAGTGGATGATCGGGTCGTGGGCCCTGTGTTTTGTGATCGAAATGGTTGGGCCGTGGACCCCGTGTTTTGTTAACGAATTTGTATTTTGGAAAATGAACTTTGGGGCTGTGACCCTAAACGGCTTTCGAGGAATTATGAGCTTGTCAATTTCTAATGTTTTTAAAACTCCCGAGATTTTGTAAGTATTTTCAAAATGCTTACTTGTTTCGTTTCTACTTTCAAGACTTGAACTATTTTAATTAAATGACATATCTCGGTAAGTCTTTCGTTGTATTCTCGGAATGTGTTGTGTATGGCTCGTATTTGCACTTTATACTTGCACTAGCGAAATAGTGGAGTTTTGCTAACCCCCGAGTAATCGGGGGGTGGATATCTGTATTGTGTCCAGGTAGATGCAGGTTTTCGGGAGCAAGACATAGGATCGGTACGAGAAATGATGAAAGACGAATGATACTAGTCACACGAAGGCCAGTTTTGGGTTTAGTTAGTCGGAGTCCATTGTATTGTCTTTTTCGCTACAGTATTGTCTATGTTTTGAAGTATTTTACCCTTGCTTGGGTATGAGTCTGGATAGGGTTATGTATTTTTGATTTTTAAGACAGTGATAAAAGACCAAATCGGTCTAATGGTTTGTGATTTTGTCGTGTCAGCATGTAATGTATTATGTTGTTTCGATGTTTAGCCTGGCGGATCCTCACGGAGAGGGTCTGCGGCGTGTAATATTCCCGGTTAGATTCTGGGGGTGTTACATTTATGGTATCAGAGCCTAGGTTGCGGAAACTTAGGCTGTCGGGTCCATTCGTGTATTGTTGGGTCTTGTCTTGTCAGATTGAGTCTGACTGATGTCGTGTCGCGACGCGTCGTCTGGAATGTCGGTCGTGATTAGTATCAAGGTGCAGCCATCATATCCGTGCGATCTGTGGATGTAAGTCTCCCTACTACATGTTCTACCACGAACTATACGAGCCTGTGTGATTCTGTGTTATGTAGGGGTATTTAATGCTGCGTCGTGAGTAAGTGACTTATGTTTGTTGATTCCTGTCTTGTGCTAGAATGAAGAATGATATTGCTAAATATGTCTTCGTATAAACTGTTTTTTTTCAAGAGTGACAACCTTGGAATTTTATGTTTTCGAATGTTTTCGGGGAGTCACGTAAATTTTCAAAATGTCCTCCAAGGATAAAAATTTGACTTTCGTATGGTGACCTCAAGATCGATTTTTTGTTTGAGACTTCAAAATACCGATATTTCATTTTCATCTCATATTATAAGTTTTCCAAACATGATGATGCTCTCGTTGTTGGGCAGTGGTGCCAGTTTTATGATTAAAATAGTAACGTGAATGTTGAGTCCATCGGTATGTATGTGTTGAGATAGTCCTCTTTATTGAGAAGTAATTTTTTTGTTTTTGTAGGATGATTTTCTTTTGATGGTTGCTTGTGAGATGTTATAATTATGTGAGTCGATGATATTTAGACTCGTATGTTGCTTATTTGTAACCTTCGAGTCTAGTATTACCTCATATATGTTTGCAATCGTGTTGGTGATTAGAGCAGTTAGCACAGGCTTAGTACGAGCCTAACGCGCGCTAACGTGGCATGTTTAGCGCACGTTAATCTTTGTTGTAACGCGCGCTAATCAGCCTGGGCAGAGGCTATGGAACTGCATTTTAGTCGTTAGGTCTAACTTTTGTGATCAATCACGTGTAGTTGTATTCTCTACGTGGTGTCTAGTGATAACAACTGTTGTGCGTGAATGTGTGTTCGAACTTTTCGTATTGCTAGGTGATATTTGATTGTGTTTGATGAATGGATAAATTATGTCTGATGTGTATGTGTTCAAAAACACTTTCCTGGAAACTTCACAAAGTTTTGACGGTTCGATTAATCGGCGGCTCCGTGTATACTCTGAAAATTATTTGGAATTGGCGAGCCGGCCTTGGATTCTCAAATAAAACCTCAACGGTATTTGAAAGATTTGTTTTAAAGTACATGTAGACATTTTGTAAAATGTTACCATCGTTGATTTTCATGTAGTGTTGGGAGAATTTTACGAAATGATTTTTAACCTATTGTTGTATTTTCAGATCATTCGAGTACATGATTTTCAAAAATCTTTCACATCACAAAAATATTTTATTAAAACCAATACAATCTTTATATTCAAAAATATATATTGAAAGATGGAAAATCTCACTCGATGTAAACTTCAAACTCGGATTTGAGAAAGTTTCCTGTATTGATTAAAGTATGTACGAATGGTTTGATGACCTTGCGTGCTTACCTTGTTTGTTATTAATGGTGATGTTGGTGTGTAGTAGCGTGGTGGTTTTGACAAAACCGGTTACACTGGAAATATTATTTTGCAAATGATTTCATAATGATACGGTTAAAGTCTGTTGTTTACAAGTTTTGATGAAGCAACACGAGGTACCAAAAATACTTTTAAAGTTTTATTTTGAATAGTGCACGAATCCAAGGATTTTCAATAAAATCATTTAAAAGGATACCTCGTGGATTTTCTTATCTAGCTGTTATCAGTTACCTTATGTGTTATGTCGTGCTTATTTTCGCGAAGTTGTGCCATCGTATCGAGTGAGAATACGCTTAGTATGCCGAGTGACAGAGGATGCGGTCGTGACCGCGGTATAGCTAGTCGTGGAGATCAGATGCGAGACCAAGAAGATATGGCCGAGAAGGTTGCTATTCCAGCACTTTGTTCTCGTTGTTTAGGTTTCGGGGACGAAACCTCTTTTAAAGTGTCAGTTTTGTACACTTATCATGGTTTGTATCGATAAAATTCACCCATAATTGAGCTAGTCTACTCGTTTTTTGCTTTTAATTAATTAGTTTTTAATAATTTTATTTTTATCGGATGATAATCGGATTAAATAACTGATTTACTCAAGAAATAACATGTTTATTAAATATTATCTTTGTTGAATTTTGATATATTCATGTTGTAGGGCTTTCCGAGACGAATTCGGCAGTCTTTCCGGATTCAAAATCAGAGTTATATATCAAAAGTTATCATCCGAAGAAGATTTGGGGCAAAACGCAAAGTCTGAGAAATTCTGGGCTGAAAACGTAACTATCAAAGAAACCAAAGGAGCAAATTGACGGTTAAGTTACGGCCGAACTCTTTGGATGTTACGGCCGTAAGTCATCAGTTACGGCCAGAATTAACTGGATGTTACGCCGTAACTCTTGATGATTGTTATGATTTGTCTAATTTTTTATAATTTTTGTGTATTGTTGAGGGGATGGCTGGCATTGATCCGATCTATTGTAATAATGCTGGAGTTTTGGAGCTATTAGATGACTTTAGGTGTATAAATAGACCTCTTAGATCCTTCATCATTCATCATTCATCTTATAATTTTCCATTTTTTGTAAACTTTTCTTTTTGTGTGAAGAACACACTTGTGTTCTTGAGTGATTTGCTTGAGTGTGGTATAGCATATGTTGTTCAGAGAGTTTATTTCTTCTATCTCCTTTATCTACTAAGGGAGATAGGATCAATTTTTTCTCTTGATTCAACTAATAATGACCACACAAGCTTGTAATATGTATAATAAACCCTTCATGGGATAAGTTACCTTTAGTTGGGATTATAAACAAGGTTAGTCATGTTATTTATGTTTGTATAAAAGATCTATTGTGAATTACTTATTATTGTGTGTGATTTGCATTGTTTTAACAATCTTTATTTATTTGGCCAATAAATGACGATATTTATGGTCTTCATATGTTTCGAAAGAAAATATGTTTGATTAGATCAAATGATTTTCACTCTAAGTTGTTCTAGGGGATAGAAATATACCTCTAGTCCTTAGATGATTCTTTGAGTTATTTTCATAAATCCTAATGCTATGTATTGAAGCCAATCAACATAGAAATATAGTGGATTGATTCAATATGTAAGGGGCGTTTTATAGTTCGAAAGAGAAACCATCTTTTTAAGGAAAATCGAATCTGCATAACATAATAAGTAAATTCATCTTATGATCTCCTATACATCTTCTATAACTAATGACAAACTAAGTTTGTAATCCCAACTATTTCATTTTATCGTTAATCAATCTATTATTATTGCAATCATTTTATTTCCTTAAAATATTAGAACTATTATTGCATTTACTTTGCAATTATTAAACTAAACTCTTTAAATGTGTGTTTCACTCATCTTAGTATCTATAAAAATAGACTAATAGTGTATAATTCAAATTATAACCAAACTTCCTTGTGGGATCGATAAACCGGACTCAAAAAGTCCACTTTACTACTTGATACGATATCGTGCACTTGCGATAGTTACACTAACAACGTGTCAAGTTTTTGGCGCCGTTGCCGGGGAAGTATAAGTTATATTTGAAAAATTACATTATTAACTATTGTTATAAATACAACTTTTTCTTTGTTGTAGATTCTCTTGTCTATGCGAAGGACGTACAATCGCGATTTAGTTTCACTAGATCCCGAGATCGAAGCCACATTCAGAAGAAGGCGAAGAGAACAAAAGAAAAACATTATTTCTTCACCATCAATAGCGGACGAACTAAATCCACGTCTCCCCCAAGGAAATGATAACTAAAGAATTCCTCCGGTGGGGGGAATACCTAATGTTCAAAACATTAAACATCAACAATATCCTATTGTGCCGGAAATAGATGAAGACAACATGCTCTTTGGGTAATTCATGAACCCCCCATCTTTGAGCGTTCAATCAAGTGTAATCTATCCACCATTTGGAGTGGACAATTTTCAAATTCGCCCAGATGTCATCAATCTCTTCTCCAACAACAACTCATTCTATGGAAGAACCGACGAGAATCCATATCTCCATATTAACCGTTTTGTGGAGATATGTGGAAATTTCAAATATCCGAATGTAAATGACGAGGCGATCAAAATGAGACTTTTCGTGCACACTTTGAAGGACAGAGCAAGAGAGTGGCTATATACTTTGCCACCACGAAGCATAACAAATTGGCCCAAATTTGTCCAAAAATTCACCACTAAATACTTTCCACCAATAAAAGTGGCGAAACTCAAATACGAAATCTCTACATTTCGTCAACAAGATTCATAATCATTCCACGAAGCATGGGAGAGATGCAAAGATATGCTACGAAAATGTCCTAACCATGGTTTCAATTTGGGAGCACAAGTCAATTGCTTCTATTCTGGAATTTTACCTTCATGCCAAGCCAATGTCGATTCATCATCAAATGGCTCATTGGGCAATAAAACTATGAAAGAGGCTTATAATCTTTTTGAGGTTATAAGTGAACAAAGTGCAAGATGGCCAGACAGAAATATCCAAAAGAAACCAAATAGTGTTTTTGAAGTGGATTCTTATTCACTTATGTTGGCAAAAATTGAAGCTCTATCAAAGAAAGTCGAGGAAATGTCTTTTTCAACTCCTCAATCTGTGAAGACGGTGTAAACTCCACAAGTTTCAGCTTTTTCATGTGAAATTTGTGGAGCAACTCACAACATCACTATTTGTCCCTTAGTGCAACAGGAGTAGTCACCACCACCACCAGAACAAGTGGCGTATGCTCAGAATTTCCAAAGGCAAGCATACAATCCTTACGGGCCAACATACAATCCAAGGTACAAAAATCATCCAAATTTTTCTTATGCAAACAACAACAATGTGTTGAATCCAACGCATCAAGAAAAGAAGCCCGGATGGGAAGAAGCAATCACGAAGCTAGCTGAACAACAACTGAAGTATCAACAACGCAATGATGCTTCAATTAAAAATCTGGAGACACAAGTTGGCCAAATGGCCAAAATACTTTCAGAAAGATCTCATGGCATGTTACCTAGCAATACCAAGGTAAATCCAAGGGAAAATGTCCAAGCTATCACAACAAGAAGTGGAGTGCAGTTGCCCGAAATTTCTATGGAAAATCATCTGGAAAAACAAAAAAAATAAGCAAAATCAAGAATCAGAAAAAGAATCTGATACAGGACCTTCATCTCAAAAAGGTCCAGTTGCTACAAAATCTTATGTTCCACCTATCCCATTTCCTCAACGGTTGAAGAATCACAAGCTCGATGCTCAATTCGGGAAATTCTTGGAAATTTTCAAAAAGCTACACATCAACATTCCTTTTGCCGATGCTCTAGCACAAATGCCAAGCTATGCCAAATTTATGAAAGATATTCTTTCCAACAAACGAAGGCTTGAAGAATACGAAACTATCATGCTAACAGAGGAATGTAGCACAATACTACAAAAGAAGTTGCCACCCAAGCTAAAAGATCCGGGAACTTTCACAATCCCGTGTACAATTGGTGAAGTGAATTTTGGCAAAGCTCTTTGTGATTTAGGGGCAAGTATCAACTTGATTCCCCTGTCAATTTTCAACAAATTGAACTTGGGAGAAGCAAAAGCAACAACTGTTTCACTACAATTAGCCGATCAGTCAATCAAATATCCATATGGGATAATAGAAGATGTGCTCGTCAAGGTTGATAAATTCATATTTCCAGCAGATTTTATCATCCTTGACATGGAAGAAGATCAGGATATTCCCATTATTTTTGGATGACCATTTCTCGCAATCGGATGTGCTCTTATTGACGTCTATGAAGGAAAGCTAATTCTCAGAGTGGAAGATGAACATGTCATCTTCGATGTCCTAAAAACTTTGAATCAACCCTCCACATATGAGTATTGTCTAAGAATAGACACAATTGAAGCCATGGTGAACAAGTCTTTAGAGAAAATTCTATCTAAAGATCCTCTTGAGACATGTATAGAAAGTTCTCTAATGAGCATGGAAGAAGAATATCACTTGGCCGAAACAGTTAACTATCTAGAAGCACTACCACCTTTAAGAAGGCATTCACATTTTGAAGAATTTGGGACAAGCTCCGCTAAACCCCTCCCTTATTTACAAGAAGCTCCAATACTTGACCTCAAACCTCTACCCACACATTTGAGATATGCTTACTTGGGTGTTTCCTCTACACTTTCGGTCATCATATCTAACATATTGACCGAACTTGAAGAAGGGAAATTACTAAGGGTATTGAGGAATCACAAAAGAGCAATTGGATGGACTATTGCGGACATTAGAGGAATAATCCCCTCTATATGCACTCACAAAATTTTGATGGAAGATGACTGCAAACCTTCAATTGAGCATCAACGACGTTTGAATCCAAACATGAAGGAAATTGTGAAGGTAGAGATTCTTAAATTACTTGACGCAGAAATCATTTATCCAATCTCAGATAGTCTAAGGGTGAGCCCTGTACATATGGTGTCCAAAAAGAGTGGAATCACGATCATAGAGAACGAGCACAATGAACTTATACCGACACGACCGATCACAGGATGGAGAATGTGCATTGATTATAGGAAACTAAACAAGACGACAAGAAAAGATCATTTTCCACTCCCATTTATTGATCAGATTCTCGATAGATTGGCGGGACATTCTTACTACTATTTTCTCGACGGCTATTCAGGGTACAACCAAATCGTAATAGCCCCAGAAGACCAAGATAAAACAACATTCACATGCCCTTATGGAACATTTGCCTATAGAAGAATCCCATTCGGATTGTGCAATGCTCCGGCTACATTTCAGAGATGCATGTTGTCAATATTCTCAGCCATGGTTGAAAAATGTAATACCCGGTTGTAATTCATTCATTTTCATTCAGTAATTATCAGTCTGTAATCGTCACTCAGTAATTCTCACTCATTAATAATCACTCATCATTCATGAATCACTCATTTGCGTTCAATGTTGGCATGTTGTAATCGTATATCAGTTACCGATCGTCATGTCATCTCCGTTTAGAGATCGACGGGAGCATTATTATTTTCATCGTGATTGGTAGTCGTACTGGGAGCATCATCCGTGGCTTGTGTTAGACTTGTTTATTTTCACATTCGTATGTTATGTCGGATCATTCATCAGTCGTATCGTGGAATCGGAGTTATCGGAATTTTCAACTTGGCCAGCATCGAGTTACGGCCGTAAGGACTTTGGGTTACGGCCGTAACAAGGGTTCGTGTTTCAGGCCATTTGGACGAAAGGGACTTACGGCCGTAAGGTCCCGTGGTACGGCCGTAAGTTGAGCAGTGCACGGCCGTAAGGTCGGCCGGCTGCATTACGCTGCACGCTCAAGAAAGCTACCGAGACATTTTCGCCGAAGGTGAGTTACGGCCGTTAGGATGGTGAGATACGGCCGTAAGTAGTGTTCGTAAGTTTTGGGTGTTGTCGACTGGGTGACTTACGGCCGTAAGGGTTGCGCATACGGCCGTAAGTCGAGGCAGTGTTACGGCCAGACGCGGCAGTGTGGTGCCCGGCCGCTGACGAAGAGGGCTTACGCCGTAAGATTTGGCCGATACGGCCAGATCATCCGAGTTACGGCCGTAAGGTGTGCGGTTACGGCCGTAAGGGTGTCGACGGATATTTTTGACGAAGCGGGTTACGCCGTAACTCAGATCGGTTACGGCCGTCGGGCAGCTTTGACGAGCCGAGTTACGGCCGCATTTGAGTTGGCGCTACGGCCGTAAGGCCGTTGACTTGGAAAGTTACGGCCGTAAGAGGGCCGAGTTACGGCCGTAACTTCCGCAGCATTTAATGACTTGGCCGGTCATTTCACTTCACTTTTTCATTTTTTCCTTCTTCATCCGAGAGAGAGGGTTGAGAGAGAGATTTCATCATCATCAATCACTTGAGTGTGTAATCTTCATCATCTTCATTCCTTTGGGAAGCTTGGATACTCGTTATTACTCGTGTTCATCGGATCGAAGTGGTTGGATCTTGAAGAGGTAATTTCTTTAACACCTTGGATTTCGATTTTGTGTTGAGATATGATGTTTCGACGTTATAATCATGTTTTATGAAGGGATACGTATATGATTATGAGTTTGTATAAGGATTCATTGGATTATTGAGGGATTTATTCTAGAACACTTTGAATATCGAGTCGATTTGGGGATTTCCGATTAATAGTTGTTATAATCACGTTTTTGGATATTCTTAACGGACTATTGATCGTATCGAGATGTTTTATTGATTTGAAGCACTTCTTGGGGATTTGAGATTGGTATTGTTGAGGTTTAGTTGTAATCAATCGAAGTTGGACTCAAAGTGTTCGATATAATGCCCCTATGAACTTGGTTTAATCGTATCGACGCCTTGAGTTCGTTATATTCGTGTTTAATTCGTTATTGATCGGATTGTTGGTAATCGATTGAATTAAGGTTGTTCGAGCGACCGGTATCTTGGTTAGACGTTGTTCGTGGACGGACATTCATCATCGGTATTGAGTAAGTTAATTCTTACCGGTTAAAAGGATATTCATTCCTTTTGTCGTTGTTCATTCATAATCATAACTCATTCATCATTGTATTAATCGTATCAAAACTCGTCATTGTCAATTAATCACCTCACCATAAGGAACGACTTCCCGATCATTTCATTGAGCTATCATTCATTTCACCATCATTAAATCTTGGTGAGTCATCATTCATTTTCGTTGTCACTTTTGTCATATTGTGGCATTCCGGTCATATCGGCGTGCCGGTTGGTATGTGTAGGATTTTCATGTCGGGCACATTATGGTCGTGTGTTGGTTGTTGGCCTCACATCGATCGTGCACACGAGTCGATTGCTCGTGAGACCGATTAGGTACAAGACCACGCGTGTTTGATCGTTGGTGGCTTGTGCACGGACACATTTCCATCCCTGACGTAGTGTGGCGCCATTCCTTTGAGCTGCATCGATAGTCGATTCATATAGCATGTTTGATTGCGTATGTTCGACAGATAACTCATAATTTCGTATATATCTTGATTGTGTATTTTCAACCCTTGAGGATTGTTGTTCTCAGATAATCGACTCCCGCTTTGGGGATATTGTTTTTCGTGTCATGGCAAGGCAAAGGCGCAGGAGAGCACGTTGACGGCGAGAGTCCCAAAGTGATACTAGAAGGGGGCCCCAATCCTTTCTACCATTTATTCACCATTTATGTTTTCTTTATTATTCCGCCGCAGACATTCCTTTCAAATACTCATTTCATTCAAAGGTCGTGGTATTTTATCGTCACATAAGATACACAAGTATTCTATATTATCCTGGTGTGTTGTATGAAACTCCTAATCGGAGTAATTGATGTTATAATGTGGTTCGCACTACATTTACCCCGTAATTCATCCTTTTCATTCGCCCGGTGGGTCCTAAATGGGGTCCACAGACCGTAATATCCGCCCGGTTTGGGGTGTTACAGAGTTGGTATCGGAGCGTGGTTTGAATACTACCCTCCAAGTCATGTCTCATTTGAAATCATCGTCATCTGACTAAGATCATCGACTTTCGCCACGTGTGACTCGTGCAAATGCCGAGCCAATCGTATCAAGAATCGTAAGATTTCTAATGCCATGGTATAATTTCGCATTAATCATTCATTCATAATTCATCGCTTAACAATCCTCATTCATCAATTTCAATTGTGATCAAGTCGATAATGTTAACTCATTAATCACTCAATTCATTTCATTACTCTTGTTGATCTTGAAGATCATATCATCAATCTTGTTAAATTGTTCAAGATAATCATTTCAAGAATTTTATCGATAATCATGTCACGTCAATTAATCAATCATGTAATCGTCGTATGTGAGCGCGTATGCTCATTTTCATCATTTCATAATGTAATCATAATGTGATACTCATGCGAGATATATAATCATCATATGACTTTCCACTTCAAGATGGAGAGGGTCGGGCAGAGGACGTGGAGGACGAGGCCGTGGAGCGGGCCGAATCCCGAGAACTCGTGCGAATACCTGCAAATGCCAGTGAATAATGCTAACTCATCGAGCAAATGACGCCGCCACTCACTCACCCGGACGCGATCATTCATCGTCAGGAGTCGCACTGACACGGCTCACCGAGGGTGTTCGGTCGACCCACTCGCATTTATGCAGTGGCATGATGGCCCAAATGACCCAGATGGCTCGCTTGATGGAGACGATGCATAACTCCGTCAATCAAAATCAGCAGGCTCCTCCGCCGCCGCCTCGAGGCAAGAGAGGGTGTAAGCAATATCATCGCCGATATCTCGCCAAATGACCACCTACTTTTGAGGGCTCATCCGAGCCGGCGGATATTGTTCACCGGCTTGAGCATTTTGAGAAGTTATTTGCTATGGTGGATTGCCCCGAAGGGCATAAAGTTTCGATTGCGGCTTACTATCTCGGTAAGAGCGCTCATTCATGGTGGTTATCGTTGAGACCCACAGACGGAACATGTACTTGGGATCGCCCAAGACTCTCATGATGGAGAGGTACTATCCGGCCCCACTCGGGAGGCCAAGTTGTCGGAATTACTCACTCCCGACCTTTCGGCGGATGATGACGTTCTCGCCATCGCCGAAAAATTTCAGAACTTCTTCCGTCGCCTCATCTATCATTCACTTAAGCGGACAAGATCAAGTATTTCAAAGAAGAGGTCAAACCCCGTATGAGACTTCGCTGCTTAATCATAATCGTGCCACTGCCGAGTTCATTGAGAAGGCTCTTACTTACGATCTTACGGCTAAGGAAATTGCTAAGCAAAGAACCTTCGTCTCGCTAGCAAGAAGTCCAAGAACTGTAATCCCTGACTTAGTCGTGCCACTTTCAAGAAACCGCGGCGGGCTCTACTTTTCTCGAGCGACCTCCCCGGCGTCTAAACCCGCGAATCTCGCCGCAAGCGCCGCCGGCCATCACTTGTTTCAACCGTGAAGAACAGGTCATTTCAGCACCAAGTGTCCGGCGTCATTCACGTGCCACAATCGTGGATTGCCGGGCATAGGGCCCGCTTTTGCCGTAGGGACTCTAAACCCACTCCGGCCATCTCAAGCCCTGTGTCATTCAGGGGTGCGTAATCAAAGCCACTTCACTCGGGCTGCTCAAGACGACAGGAGCTAAAGGCGAGCCAAGAGCTATCGACGGAGCATCCGGTTCGGGGCCTAAGCCCCGAATTTATGAGATGAAGAAGACCGATGATCCCGAGGCCCGGATGATCTCGTGTACACTCGATATTCTATCTCAACCTATGTGCACTCTTTTTGATACCGGTGCATCTCATTCATTCATTTCCGAGTCATGTTTGAGTAGACTACGTCCGGGTAGTGCTACTAGTTGTGAGCCATATGTCATCGCCTACCCGATGGTAGACGATTATCCAGAACCGTGAGATTCGTAATTGTCCGATTCGGGCCATGGTCGTGGTATGGCCAGCGGACCTAATCGTAGTAGATTTACCGAGGGACGACATCATCTTGGGTATTGATTGATGGATCGTCATGATGCCATCATTAGTGTCCGAAAGCGCTTGGTCACTATCATTTCGCATTTATGGAGTTGAATATGTGTTTCAGGAGGTAATCCTTACTGCTCGCAAAGTCATTAATTTGATGAAAGCAAGAAGATTAATCAATCGTGGATGTGTCGGTTATTGGTGCTTTATGGCCAAAACCGAGAGGTCATCAAGAATGTTAACGGATATTCCGGTGGTGAGGGAATATGCCGATGTTTTTCCGCATTTGTTACTGGTTTGCCTTCCACAGAGGGATGTGGAATTCACGATTGAGTTGGAGCCTGTACGCCCCCGATATCGAAGGCACCGCACCGATGGCCCCGACCGAAATGCAGAATTAAAGAACCAACTTGAGGAGTTGTTCGAGAAAGGTTATATCCGACCGAGTGCCCCCCGTGGGGAGCACCGGTGTTGTTTGTCAAGAAGAAGGATGGTTCATTCCGCTTATGTATTGATTATCGGAGTCAACAGGTGACGATCAAGAATAAGTATCCCTTACCCGTATTGACGATCTCTTAGATCAACTTCAGGAGCTTCAGATTTTCCAAGATCGACTTAAGATCCGGATATCACCAGCCATGGATTCGAGAGCCTGGATATCGCGAGGACGGCGTTTCAACACGCTATGGTCATTATGAGTTCGTAGTTATGCCGCTCGGGCTAACTAATGCACTGCGGTATTCATGGAATTGATGAATCGGGTTTTCATCGACTTTTGGATCAGCTTTGTTGTTGTCTTCATCGACGATATTTTGATTTATTCTCGTAACCGAGAGGATCACGAGGTTCATCTTCACTGTGTTCTCGACGTGTTGAGACGAGAGCAACCGCTTGGAAAGTTTTCCAAATGTGAGTTCCGGATGTCCGAAGTGACTTTTCTCGACATGTAATCTCATCGACGGAGTTCGTGTCGACCCTCGTAAGACGGAGGCTATTCGAGATTGGTTACCTCCGAAGAATGTTAAGGAAATCCGGAGTTTCCTGACTAGCGGGTTATTATCGGCGATTTGTGGAAGGATTTTCCAAAATTGCTCATCCATTGACGAACCTTTTGCGAAAGGATAAGAAATACACGTGGTCCGACACGTGCCGGAGTTTTGAGGAACTCAAGAGTCGGTTAATGTCAAGACTGTACTTTCCTTGCCGCAGGGACTAAGGATTTGTGGTCTATAGTGATGCGTCCGGGACAGTGGTCTCGATGTGTGCTCATGCGTAACGGGAAAGTTATCGCTATGCTTCACGGCAATTGAGGCCTTACGAGGTTAATTATCCGACCCACGACCGGAGTTAGCACCGTGGTGTTCGCTTTGAAGATTTGGCGTCATTATCTTTATGGCGTTACTCGCCGATATTCACCGATCATAAGAGCTTAAAGTATATATTTACTCGTAAGGAGTTAAATATGCGCCGAGACGGTGGTTGGAATTAATCAAAGATTATGATATCGAGATCCTTTACCACCCGGCAAGGCGAATGTTGTCGCCGATGCCTTGAGTCGTAAGTCCGCTCAGAGCAGATGCTTGCCCGCTTAACAGCCGTATGAGCTTCAGCAGAACTCCTTAGACCCGAGATCGAGGTCCGCTTCAGCCGAGTTCAGTGGACACTTTGTATGTTAGAGATTTCATCATCTCTTGAGGATGCAATCCGAGAGAATCGTGGTTCGGACCCATCATTGTTGCGCATCCGAGAGGATGTGGCTCAGGGAAAGCCCTCGATTCGTGGTCCACGAGGATGGACTTTTGAGATTTAAGAATCGGTTGTGCGTATGGCGGATGACGAGTTGAAAAACTCGATTTTGAGAGAAGCTCATGCTACCCCTTATTCTGCTCATCCGGATCCAAAGAAGATGTACAAGGACTTGAAACAATTACCGGTGGAGTAATATGAAGCGAGAAGTCGCACTGCTTTGAGATGCTTAACTCACAACAAGTTAAGATTGAACATCGCCGATCATGGTATGTCAAAACCTCTTCCTATTCCCGAGTGGAAGTGGGAAGACATTTCTATGGATTTCATCACGAGTTTGCCGACGAGTCGTCAGGCATGAACACGATCCGGGTGATCGTGGACCGCCTAACAAAATCAGCTCATTTCCTTGAGATCAAGGATACGTGGGGTCCCGAGAGATCGGCTCGCTTGTTCATCAAGGAGATAGTGAGACCGCACGGTACTCCTAAGAGTATCGCTTCCGATCGTGACGGACGATTTGTGTCTCATTTTTGGAAATCAGTTCATCGTGCTATGGGAACTCACTCAATCTCGCATCGCCTTTCATCCTCGGTCCGACGGCAATCGAGAGGACTATTCAGACACTAGAGGACATGTTGAGGGCATGCGTCCTCGATTGGAAGGACGATTGGGAAGCCCAACTACCATTGATCGAGTTCACGTATAATAATAGCCGGCATGCTTCCATTAAGATGGCACCTTACGAGGCCTTGTACGGCCGTTGTCGGTCTCCTTTGTGTTGGGATGACTTGTCCGAATCAATCGGCACCGAGCCCGATATGCTTATAGCCGCCGGGAGAAGGTAGCTTTAATCGTGAGTCGTATGTCGATGTATTTCGAGTCGGCGTAAATCCTATGCGTATAATCGTCGCCGACCACTAGAGTTCGAGACGGTGACCACGTTTTGGTCAAGGTATCCCAGTCGAGGTATTTTCCGCTTTGGGAAGAGGGAAAGTTGAGTCCGAGATTCATCGAACGCTTGAGATTTTGGATCGAGTGGGCGAGTTAGCTTATCGATTGGCTTTACCTCCGGCTGAGCCGAATTCATAATGTGTTTCATGTCTCTCCATGGAAGTATGTTGCCGACCCGAGTCACATACTCCAGCCTGACGAAATCGAGATCGCCGACGATCATTCATATGAGGAACGCCCTATTCGAGTTCTAGAGCGGCGAATCAAACAGCTTGAGGAATAAGACGATTCCTTTGGTTAAAATTCATGGTCTAGACACTGAGTCGAAGAGGCTACTTGGGAAACCGAGGATAGTATGGGAGAGTTATCCCGAGTTGTTTGACCCTTTAGTTTCGGGACGAAACTATTTTTAAGGGGGTATGTAATACCCTATTGTAATTCATTCATTTTCATTCAAGAATTATCACCAGAATCGTCACTCAAGAATTCTCACTCATTAATAATCACTCATCATTCATGAATCACTCATTCGCTCAATGTTGGCATGTTGTAATCGTATATCGCTATCGATCGTCATGTCATCTCCGTTTAGAGATCGACGGAGCATTATTATTTTCATCGTGATTGGTAGTCGATCGGGAGCATCATCCGTGGCTTGTGTTAGACTTGTTCATTTTCACATTCGTATGTTATGTCGGATCATTCATCACCGATCGTGGAATCTGAGTTATCGGAATTTTCAACTTGGCCAAAGATCGAGTTACGGCCGTAAGGACTTTGGGTTACGGCCGTAACAAGGGTTCGTGGTTTCGTGCCATTTGACGAAAGGGACTTACGGCCGTAAGGTCCCGTGGTACGGCCGTAAGTTGAGCAGTGCACGGCCGTAAGGTCGGGCCATTACTGCAGACGCTGCCCAAAGCAGCTACCGAGACATTTTCGCCGAAGGTGAGTTACGGCCGTAAGGATGGTGAGATACGGCCGTAAGTAGTGTTCGTAAGTTTTGGGTGTTCTCGACTGTGGGTGACTTACGGCCGTAAGGGTTGCGGCATACGGCCGTAAGTCGAGGCAGTTACGGCCAGACGCGGCAGTGTGGTGCCCGGCCGCTGACGAAGAGGGCTTACGCCGTAAGATTTGGCCGGATACGGCCAGATCATCCGAGTTACGGCCGTAAGGTGTGCGGTTACGGCCGTAAGGGTGTCGACGGATATTTTTGATTTAAGGCGGGTTACGCCCGTAACTCAGATCGGTTACGCCGTAAGGTCGCTTGGCAGCTTTCTGACGAAGCCGAGTTACGGCCGCACGAGTTGGCGATTACGGCCGTAAGGCCGCTGACTTGGAAAGTTACGGCCGTAAGAGGGCCGAGTTACGGCCGTAACTTCCGGCAGCATTTAATGACTTGGCCGGTCATTTCACTTCACTTTTTCATTTTTTCCTTCTTCATCCGAGAGAGAGGTTGAGAGAGAGATTTCATCATCATCAATCACTTGAGTGTGTAATCTTCATCATCTTCATTCCTTTGGGAAGCTTGGATACTCGTATTACTCGTGTTCATCGGATCGAAGTGGTCGATCTTCAAGAGGTAATTTCTTTAACACCTCGATTTCGATTTTGTGTTGAGATATGATGTTTTGGACGTTATAATCATGTTTTATGAAGGGATACGTATATGATTATGAGTTTGTATAAGGATTCATTGGATTATTGAGGGATTTATTCTAGAACACTTTGAATATCGAGTCGATTTGGGGATTTCCGATTAATAGTTGTTATAATCACGCTTTTGGATATTCTTAACGGACTATTGATCGTATCGAGATGTTTTATTGATTTGAAGCACTTCTTGGGGATTTGAGATTGGTATTGTTGAGGTTTAGTTGTAATCAATCAAGTTGACTCAAAGTGTTCGATATAATGCCCCTATGAACTTGGTTTAATCGTATCGACGCCTTGAGTTCGTTATATTCGTGTTTAATTCGTTATTGATCGGATTGTTGGTAATCGATTGAATTAAGGTTGTTCGAGCACCGGTATCTTGGTTAGACGTTGTTCGTGGACGACATTCATCATCGGTATTGAGTAAGTTAATTCTTACTCTGCTAAAAGGATATTCATTCCTTTTGTCGTTGTTCATTCATAATCATAACTCATTCATCATTGTATTAATCGTATCAAAACTCGTCATTGTCAATTAATCACCTCACCATAAGGAACGACTTCCGATCATTTCATTGAGCTATCATTCATTTCACCATCATTAAATCTTGGTGAGTCATCATTCATTTTCGTTGTCACTTTTGTCATATTGTGGCATTCCGGTCATATCGGGCGTGCTTGGTATGTGTAGATTTTCATGTCGGGCACATTATGGTCGTGTGTTGGTTGTTGGCCTCACATTGATCGCACACGAGTCGATTGCTCGTGAGACCGATTAGGTACAAGACCACGCGTGTTTGATCGTTGGTGGCTTGTGCACGGACACATTTCCATCCCGGACGTAGTGGCGCCATTCCTTTGAGCCGCATCGATAGTCGATTCATATAGCATGTTTGATTGCGTATGTTCGACAGATAACTCATAATTTCGTATATATCTTGATTGTGGTATTTTCAACCCTTGAGGATTGTTGTTCTCAGATAATCGACTCCCGCTTGGGGATATTGTTTTTCGTGTCATGGCAAGGCAAAGGCGCAGGAGAGCACGTTGACGGCGAGAGTCCCAGTGATACTAGAAGGGGGCCCCAATCCTTTCAGTCATTTATTCACCATTTATGTTTTCTTTATTATTCCGCCGCAGACATTCCTTTCAAATACTCATTTCATTCAAAGGTCGTGGTATTTTATCGTCACATAACATACACAAGTAATCTATATTATCACAGGTGTGTTGTATGAAACTCCTAATCGGAGTAATTGATGTTATAATGTGGTTCGGTACTACATTTACCCTGTGTAATTCATCCTTTTTCATTCGCCTGGTGGGTCCCAGTCGGGGGTCCACGGCACTGTAATATCCGCCTGGTTTGGGGTGTTACAAAAAATTCATTGAAGTTTCATGGACGATTTCTCGGTTTTCGGTGATTCATTTGATAAATGCCTAAATCACTTAGGCATGGTCTTGGAAAGATGTGAAGACATAAATCTAGTTCTCAATTGGGAGAAATGTCACTTCATGGTCCAGGAAGGAATCGTACTTGGCCATAGAATCTCACAACATGGAATTGAGGTCGATAATACAAAGATTCAAGTGATTGCAAAACTTTCTCCACCAATTTCGGTGAAAGGAGTAAGGAGTTTTCTCGGGCATGCAGGATTCTACCGGAGGTTCATAAAAGATTTCTCAAAAATAGCAAAACCTCTCTGTTCTTTGCTTGAGAAAGATACACCATTCCTTTTCACAAATGAATGCCATACGGCCTTTGCAACTTTGAAGGATAAGCTTACATCAGCTCCAATCATCTCTCCAGATTGGACTATTCCATACATTTTAATGTGCGATGCAAGTGATTATGCCGTGGGAGCCGTGCTGGGCCAGAAGAAGGACAAAATGATGCAAGTGATCCATTATGCTAGCGGGACTATGAATGATGCTCAGCTGAACTACACAACAACTGAAAAAGAGATGCTTGCAGTGGTTTATGCCTTTGATAAATTTCGATCCTACTTATTTGGATCGAAGGTCATTGTCTATACTGATCATTCAGCTTTGAAATATTTAATGACAAAGCAAGATGCAAAGTCAAGGCTAATCCGATGGGTTCTACATATGCAAGAATTCGACATAGAAATCAGAGACAGAAAGGGAACAGAAAACCAAGTGGCGGATCATCTCTATAGACTAGACCAAAACAATGCTCAAGAGAAGGAAATAAATAAAGTATTTCCGGATGAACAACTGTTCCAAATCTCTAATATCCAGGAAAAACAAAATGCGCCATGGTATGCTAACATCGTTAATTTCCTTGTTAGTGGAATAATTCACCCAAATCCTCTATTGTATAGACGAGGACCTGATCAAATCATCCGGAGATGCATACCAGAAGAAGAAATGGAGAAGGTATTAGAAAGATGTCATTCCTCTCACTATGGAGGACATTTTGGGGGTTCAAAAACAGCAGCAAAAATTCTTGAAGCAGGATTCTATTGGCCCACTCTATTCAAAGATGCACATACACTTGTCTCGAAGTGTGACCGGTGCCAAAGACATGGAAACATGTCAAAAAGAAATGAAATGCCAATGAATTTCATCCTTGAAGTTGAAATCTTCGACGTTTGGGAATTGATTTCATGGGACCATTTCCATCATCGTTCTCTAATGAATACATCCTTGTAGCTGTGGACTACGTATCTAAATGGGTGGAGGTTGTTGCATTACCAACAAACGAAGCTAAGGTTGTGGTAAATTTTCTAAAGAAAAATATATTCACTCACTTCGGAACTCCTAGAGTTATTATCAGTGATGGCGGATCTCATTTCTGCAATCACCAGGTTAAGGCTCTATTGACCAAATTCGGAGTAAAACACCGTGTCGCTACCTCTTATCACCCACAAACCAGTGGACAAGTCGAGGTTTCCAATCGTGAACTAAAACGTATACTTGAGATGACAGTCGACTTATCTCGGAAAGATTGGTCGAAAAAGCTGGATGATGCGCTCTGGGCTTACAGAACATCTTATAAGACACCGATAGGCATGTCTCCATTTAAATGCAGTTTTGGACAAGCCTGTCACCTGCCAGTAGAACTTGAACATCGAGCCTTTTGGGCTATAAAAAAATTAAACTTTGACGAACAATTGGCTGGAAATAAAAGGTTGCTGCAGTTAAATGAGTTGGATGAAATCCGACTCTACTTATATGAAAATGCCAAAATCTACAAAGAAAAAACAAAAAGATGGCATGACAGCAGAACTCAAAGAAGAGATTTTAAAGCAGGAGACCAAGTTCTCCTTTTTAATGCACGATCGCGGTCAAGCTTCTGTAAGCTGCGATCACGATGGACGGGCCCTTACACGATCAAAGAGGTGTTTTCTCAAGGAGCTGTGAAGATTTATAATACAAACGACGGGAGTTTCAAAGTAAACGGCCAACGGTTAAAGCCATATCTGGGAGGAGAATTCTCGACAGCAGAGTCAATCATAATGCTGGAAATACCTAATTAATCTGACGAGAAGTCAAGCTAAGGACGTTAAACAAAGCGCTTATTGGGAGGTAACCCAATCTCTATTATTTCGCAAAATAAGTTTGGGGGTAACACGGAAAGATGCAACAATAAGAGCAAGGATCATATCATCCAAGGAGTCTTTCTTTCATTATTCTCACACATATAATAATTATAATTTTCTAAAAAACCATATTAAAAACTAAAAATATATATATATATATATATAAATAAATAAATATGGCCGTAAGTTATAAGTCTTACGGCCGTATGTTGTTCCATTATATTTTTCCCGAAAGCACCTTACGGCCGTAACTATTGCATGTTACGGCCGTATCTTAAAAACCTGTTAGAAAAACGAATGCATCTTACGGCCGTAACTTGGATATGTTACGGCCGTAACTACTCGTCTGTATTAAAAAACGGACTTTGCAACACATTCACAAACCAGACGAGACACCAATCGACCAGCAGTGCGAAAATTTTTCCCCCTCTCAATCCCTACTTTCTAAAAACTCAAAAGTTCCTCAAATAAATTCATTATATTATCAACATTAACATATAATCATCAGGTTGTCTTTCAATCCTTGTTTCAATTTATATATTTTTGAGTTTTAGTTTTTAGTTTTTCACTTCATATTTGTTTTTCGATTCTTATTTCCGTATGATTCGTTGATTAAATCTTGTTTATTTGTTAGTATTATTGATAGTTGTGTGGTTATTTGATTCATTGATTTGTGGTGACTTTATGGATTTGAGTTTGAATGAAAAAACTTGTTAAAAAACTATGAACTCAAGGTGTCTAACGAAATGCCACAACGAAAATCTTTGAATTTTTTTTTATGTTTTTATTAGTTTTGCTTGATGATTATAGTACAGGCTCGTCGCAAAACTGGAGGGCAACGACAAGAGTTAAACGGAGTCTACCTGGTCGTTAGATGGGGTTGTGTTTTGAGATTCAAATCGGGTATTTTGTTCTGGATTGATCTTCAGGATCGGTTTTTGGTTTTGGTTTTGGGGTCGCGAATTGGAGCAGAAATTGTGAAACTAGTTCGGTGATTATGATTCCCGTTTTTTTGTGATGTGTTGGTTTAATTTCTGGATTGAGGCCCGATTTTGGTTGATGATTTCGGTTAGGCAACGGTTTGTGAATTAGAATTTAAGTCTAGTTTGGATATGAAATTAATAATGGCTTGAATGTATTCTTGATGTCAAGATCGGGTTCTGTTGAAGGTTTGAATCGACGTTCTCCCGGGAATTAAGATGACCGATTTGATGCACTTGTTTATGGTGGGTTTACGGTTTTATATAAAAACATATGGAATAATAATCGACTATAATTTGCGTAATGAGGACAAGAATCGGATCTCGGAATTCTTACCTATTCTCAAGAGAGAAGGTGAAAATCGTAGGTGGTGTTTGGGACTGAACGATATTGAGCGTAAAAGTTTTCTCGAGACTGCCGGATCGGTGAAGATGATGTCTTCTTCTCCTTCTTCTTTGTATGAAACTTTCCTGGCAATGAAATGTGTATTGTATTGTATTTTCTTTTTCTCTTTTTTTTTTTGGATGCTGAACGATGGATTTGTAAAGGATTTCTGCAGTAGAATTTTATACATTTATAGTTGTAAGTTTTTAAGTGTTCAAGTTGGATTAGGATTGTGTATTAGATAAACATTGAGGAGTTTTGAGGAAGTGAGAATTCTGATGTTTCATCGATCGACTGCACCAGAATTCTTAATTGTGGTTAATTAAATTTAATCATATTTTGGTTAAAGTAAGACACATGGTTAAATATAAATGGTATAATAATAATAATACTAATAATAGTAAATGTAAAATAATAATTAATTGGTAATATTGATCATACTTGTGTTAAATATGGATTTATAAGGCTTAAAACTCACTAGGGCAATAAAGGAATCAATTCTGCCACCTTTTGGAATTAATGGTACATGCTACTTGATCCGTATGTTTAAGGTGCAGGAGTTTCAATATACTTGTTCTTAAGTACCTTAGGGATATTATTTCAAAAACTGGTGCAAATCCAACTTATATTCTAGTGGTTATAAGCAAAACAAAAACTGATTATGAGAAGACTTTGATAAACTCTCTTAATCAAGTGTATTGTTATAAAACCATGGAATTTTAAGTTGTGAGAGTTGAATGGACTTTATCAACAGAGACTAATAGATTAATTAGTGAATTATAAGTCCAAAATTGATTGGTTAATGGGCTGGTATATGTCGATAAACAGACATAAAATACGTAGAACACCGATTATGCATCTACATAGGAAGTGATAAACCCTTTCGATATGAAGAGAGTTAAACCTTGCGTGTGGTATATAAATCCTTTAAACACATTCCTTGAAATAGGTTCTGAAGATATATTATCACAAACACCCCCTATTGGTATAAATGTAAGGGTATTACCTGATCAAGGTAAGTAGAAATTCATCTGCAACTACAATGCATAAACATAGTATTGTTTGTATAACTAGTTGTTGAACTTGATGATATCTTGAGTGTTCTATTGTATTGTATGATTGATCTGTATTATGTTTTTTGCACCTTACATGATCATAACATCCATTAGCATCTCCACATGCATACATAATAGGAGACTCACTAGTGTCTGCATGCATGGTACGATCATGGAAAAAAAAGAAAAGAAAATAGTTGAGGGGAGCTGGAACTTTTTCGAAGATCGATTTGAGGTCGGGGTACCACCAACTGAATATTAGGGAATGTGACATTCCTAAGACGGCTTTCAGGATCCATTATGGGCATTTTGAGTTTGTAGTGATGCCATTTGGTCTGAGTAATGCACTGGCAGTCTTTATGGATTTGATGAACAGGGTGTTCAAACCTTACTTGGATAAATTTGTGATCGTCTTCATATATGACATCTTGGTGTATTCTAAGGACAATGAACAACACCAAGAGCATTTGAGGATTACATTGGATACACTTCGCAAAGAGAAGTTGTATGCCAAGTTCAAGAAATGTGAGTTTTGGTTGAACAGAGTTGAATTTCTTGGACATGTGGTGACTTCACGCCTTATAAATAGCTAAGAAACATATCAAGAACAAGGAAGAAACAAAGGAAACTCACCTTGATTGTCAAAGGAATTGAGGTGTTGATTTCTTCTTGACTTTTTGGTGAATTTTCGAAGTGTGGTGCTTCTTGTTCATGTCCAGACTGTAAATGAGGGTTGAGGGTAGGCTTTATCCATCAACCAAGTGTGTTAAGTTGGTTATGAAGGTGAAATATCCAAAATACCCTCGAATGACTACTAGAGACTAGGTTTGAAATAATTGATCGATTCAAGTAGTTATGATCCGGTTCTTGGAGTGTTTGAACCGGTTCCTAGTATATCTTTGTAATACCCGTAATTTTTGTTCCCCGGAAATTTTTTATTTTTGGCGGAAGTCTATTTTGACGACTTACTTGGGACCGTTTCGTCATCCTGAGAATGATTAATTCTACACTTTTTGTCATCCGAGTTCGTTTCGGTATCGTTCTGTTGAATTCCGTGTTCTTTAACGACTTTTCCACGTATGAGTTCGACTTTTTTAAATCACCATAAATTCTTGGAAGCTCCAAAAATTCTAAATCTTTGCAATATTATAGAGCATCGAGTTAGCTTTCCAATGGTTCAAACGGTGAGTCAATCGGAGTCCGGACGAGAGAGTTATGGTCGTTTTAGCTCACCCGCTCGTTATTGGCCGATCATCGCCGGCCGAACCGGCCGTGTCGTCCGACACGGCCCGTGCCGCACTCGTCCGGAAATGCCGGAGTCTCGCCTTAGGACCCGACCGTGCCGTCCGACACGGCCCGGCCGAACCCTTCCGATAAGCCGACCGTCGCCAAAGACGCCCGACCGTGTCGCCCGGCACGGCCGAGTCATGCCGAAGTCGCTGCTTGACGGGTCACCGCTTAAGGCCCTCCGCGCGACCGTGTCAGCGCAGACACGGCCGAGTACTGCTGCCAGCTGGCGACACGACCGCGCCGAGCGGCACGGCCGTGTCCGGCAGATACCAACCCCTATAAAAGGCCCTGCAGACGTTTTTCTTGCCATTTTTCACCTTCTTCTTCTCCTCTTCCGCAGCTGGGCGTGTTCTAAGCTTGAAGCCATGTTGTTTAACAACATATCCATGGAGTCTTGGAGCTTATATCATCAATCATCCATCTTATAACATCCTTTGATCGAGCGAATCAGGTCAGATTTTCCAGAAATCTAATTTTGGGGATTTTGGGTATTTTGTTCGATTTCGTCCGTTTAATCCGATTTAACTTAGGATTGTGATGGATTGATGATTATTTAGATGTATTGTATCATTTCCCTTATTATCCCATGGTTGGATCGTATCGATTCGTTGTTTTGGTCGAGTTCTTGACCGACGCCTTGAAGGTGTCCGGTAAAATGTCATAGAGGGGTTTTCGGGCGTTCTGCGATTATTCTTCCTCGTATGATCGATGATTTATTGAATTTATGTTGTTAGGGTCGAATTCTTGTGAAGAACTCGAGTGAAACCCTTCCGCTCGTTGTCTTCTTCGTGGTTCAAGCTTCCCTCGAACCGTGTTCTTCGGATCTTCTAACGTTTATTAAGGCAAGTATACATTTATGATTGTACGTTCTCGACTTTGAAAGTATGAAATATTGATGGTATGATTATTTCTAGCCACTCCGGACGGGCCTATGGTCCTCTCAAGGTTTCGTAGCCTCCGGTGCGATTCCATGGTTGATATGAACGAACCGCTTCTACGGCATTCATATGAAATAATGTTGGCATGTAATGAACGAACCGCTTTGACGGCATTCCTACATGTAACGGCGTATGATATGAACGAACCGCTTCTACGGCATTCACATACGCCTTGAGATTTTAGTCATTCCTAATACTAGTCTTACATTGATGAATTGACGGATATTGATGAATTGATGGATTACATTTACTTTATTGTCGAAGTATTATGTTTCATATTGTTATACTTGCACTAGCTATTCGACGGCTAACCCCTTTATGGGGAAATACGTTTCATGTATTTCGTGTTCCAGGAGAGCGGACAGACGGTACCGGGTCGGCATGAAGATGATGGGCAAGTGTGATACCGTGTCTTGTCTCCTGTTATCTCTTTTGGTTTCCTCCATTCGGTGTTGTTGTCTTCGAATGGATTTTTAAATACTCGAGTATTGTATTTCGCTTCCTTGATGTTCGGCTGTGTTGCCGAGGTATTGATTTGTGCAGTGATGTATATGGTTTCATTGTTTATGGTTTCGAATACCATTTGTATCATCTTTCTTTCTATTGTATGTAGACCTTATCGGTCAAGTTTATAGTTCCACGTATGTTTAGCCTTGTGGGTCCCACGGCGGGGCTCACGGCGCTGTAATATACCCTGAATAACTTGGGGGCGTTACAGAATATGGTATCGGAGCTTAGGTTTATGGATACCTAGTCATCGGTCTTTTAGGTCGATTGAGTCGGCATTTGCCCACATATCACTACTCGCCATCATCACCGTGCGACCGGTACTTGTAAGTCCTCTCACTCTCCTCGTATTTTTCTTAATCGCTTCGTTTATAGCTTGGTATTCTTGGGAATTGGTCACTTCGAGAATGTGCGATTCGGATTATACTTACGCACGTGTGTGCCCTTCGAATGTTGGTGAAAGTAGGAAGAATCGTGTTGTGATCACGGACGTGAACCCTTCCTTGAGATTTTGTTAAATTGCTAATTGCGATATTGGTGTGTAACGGTATTTTGTTGAGACTTTGTTTAGGAGTCGCATGCTAGTATCACAGAGATCTTCGTCTTCGCTGCACTGTAAGTATGTTGTTCGGATTATTCAAAATTCTTGGTTATCTTGGTGATTTTGGATTTTCCGCTGAAATGTTTGTGCGAGTGATTGCAAGTTTCGAGGACGAAACTTATTTTTAAGGGGGTAGAGTGTAATACCCGATTTTTCGGATATTTTTTTTTTTTTCGCTTATATATCGGATATCGTGGATGGTTAATTATGCTCGAGGACGTTGTGAACGCTTGAAAATGTTATTGAATTGAGTATATGTATTGATTTTTCCGTATGCTCGTATTTGGTATGTCATGACATTGACAGAATTGTTGAAATTGGCTAAGTATGGAATTATTACGACGTTAATAAGGTGAGATTACGTACGTAAGATTTGCATGGTTACGACGTCAAGGCTAAGGTATTACGCACGTAACGAAGGCATCGGATGTAACCGAGTCCCGTGAGGCAGGTGGGATCCTGTTTCGGCAACTTTCGGCGGAGAATGTCGACAGGTGAGTCAACGACGTGTTACGACGTTATACAGACGTGTTACGACGTAACACAACCATCATCGTAGCAAGTCAACTGGTATATTACGTACGTTATATGGTATGGGTTACGTACGTAATGGACTGCACGGAATGAGACAGTGAGATGGTTACGTACGTTATGGATTTTAAATTACGCACGTTAAAGTTGTTACGTACGTTAAGAAAGGACACCTACGTACGTAATGAGAGTGCAATTTATATATTGAAGTGTTGCCTTTCATTTCTCTCACGATCCTTTGAGATATTTCTCTCCAAAACTCGTCCCTCTTCACTTTTAAGAGTGTTCTAAACACTTTTAACATAATTGTGAGCTTGGAATCATGGAATTAGAGCTTGGTTATGGAACTTTTGTTGATTCTGGAAGTGATTCCTTGTGTTATCCATATTCTATGAGGTTTATGTTGAAGGAAGATAATGATATGCTTTGAATATGTTGATTATGATTATGGTATCATGTGATAATGTTATACGAGATTTGTTGGAATTGTAATAAGAGATTTCGGATGTTGATATGATCATTGAGATCTTCTTCATATGGTGATAAGGGTTTTGTTGCGATTCTTGAGATTGTATGAATGACATGATGAAGAAAATGGTAACATGGAGATATATACCTCGGAGATGTTGTTCGGAACGTGATTTCGGATATTTCATGTTCTTGAAGAACTCTTGAATTATACGAGGTGATGAATTTTTTTTTTTTAGAAGTGTTGATGTTTTGAAAATGAATATGGAATATTCATATCTAGAGCTAAATTATGTGTTGGAAATAATATTCGTATAGGAATACGAATGTGATTATGAGTTTGATGAGACTATTATTCATCTCTGAATTTGGAAGCCCATACGTATGGAGCAAATATTCAAATCGAATGAATGGATTGTTTGATAACCTTTTTAATATGATTATCTATTGTTTTGAACGGTCGGATGATTCAATTGGACGGTTATAAGTAAATTTTAACGATGGATTTACGAGAAGGGAACCTTGTCAATTCGTATTTAAGAATTGAGTTTGGAACATTTAGACCCTTATTATTGGTCCGAATTGGTTGCCGATATGATCGTCATATTTCACTCGTATTGTGGACAGGATTTGTAAGTGTCCGAGTTGGATTGTTCGGTGTGATTAGTCGAGATATGGTAAAACGATTGAGTTCGTGGTTTGGTGGTATTGATATTGGTCGTCATCGAACCGGTTGATTATCAATCCTTCGTTTTACAATAAGGTATGATGTTTGATCGTGAATTATGACTGTTGTGTTGCGGTTAAGATTGAAGGGTTCGTCGATTAACTTGGTCGAGGCAACTTTTATACTTGTACTGGTCAATGAGACTAATGTGATCGTGTAGGCGTACGATTGTGTGTATCATTTTGGGACTTGGCCTCTTTATGATTGTATTGATGTCAAGGGATTGGTTGACACGACGCCGTCGGCAAATTATGCCAAATGTTACTGTTGTTTATAAATGGCCGGTTCAAGGCATTACGATACTTGTTGGTATAGTTGCTATCGATAGCCGGTTCGCGGTATCGATGTATCGATTATTATTATTCGCGATTAATGTCGTTCTGAGACATCGTTGAATCTTTGTCATCGAATTGGATCTGTTGCTATAATGTTGCGTTAACCGATTGGGGACGTTTGATATGTCCTTTTGTCATCTCCGTTTCGGTGGTCGGTTTAAGACACCGGGACATCTATTCTATCGTATCATTGATTATCGATTGACCATTCTAGGGTAATCGAGGTATTGAATTGGGATTATCGAAGATAATTCCCATCCGTTGTCGAAGATACTCTCATCCGTTGTATCGTTATTATCGATTGGCCATTCTACGGTAATCGAAGTATTGAATTGGGATTATCAACGATAATTCCCATCCGTTGAATTATTATTGTCGTGTTGACCGAACTAAAGGCAGCACACTATTATTCTTGTGAACTCGGTAATTTTGTGATCGTTGAGAGTTGAGGATTTCCCGAACTGTTGTGTTGTGATCGTTGCTCGTGTTAATCGGTCCTTAGGGAATTCTGATCCCAGGATGGTTGTTTTGAATATCGTTGGTCGTGTCGATCTTTCATTATTCGTGTGTCATCGTTCACTTGGTGAGTCGTATGATCCGTATTGGATGTTTTATCCCTTGAGTTTCGTTGTCATGTTGTATCGTGGCATATCTGGAATCATGTCTGCGTGCCGATTGGTTATGTGTAAGATTTTTAGCCAGGCACCCAATGGTCATGCGTGGATATTTCCGCATCGATCGTGCACACGAGACGTAGTTCATGAGGCTAATTAGGTACATTGTCACACGTATATTCTGTATTCCGTATACGGGGTGGACATGTGCACGAACACATTTCCGGATCGGGCGTCTTGTGATGTCCTCTTGAGCTTTATTGATTGATCGCTCGTAGTCCATGTTGTATCGATATGTCCGACGATTTGCGATCGTTGTTCATACGCCGAGGGTATGTCCGATCAGTTTGCTTCTTTGAGATCTCATTGTGATGATTTACACTTTGGGCATTCGGCTTTCGTGCCATTGTGATGTATCGGTATTTCCGTTGGAGCCTTCGGGCATTGTGAATTCGTATCTTTTCGGCATTGGTTTGGTTTACCTTCTGGTAATGTATTGTTATGTTCTATATTGATGATTCGCCGCTTGGGCGTATGTTTGATTCTTGTGCATCTCGTTGAGTTTTCTGGCGAAATATTTCTTCCCCTACTGCTTTAAGTTTCGGACGAAACTTCTTTTAGGAGTAGAATGTAATACCCGTAATTTTTGTTCCCCGGAAATTTTCTATTTTTGGCGGAAGTCTATTTTGACGACTTGCTTGGGACCGTTTCATCATCCTGAGAATGATTAATTCTACACTTTTTGTCATCCGAGTTCGTTTCGGTATCGTTCTGTTGAATTCCGTGTTCTTTAACGACTTTTCCACGTATGAGTTCGACTTTGTTAAATCATCATAAATTCTTGGAAGCTCCACAAATTCTAAATCTTTGCAATATTATAGAGCATCGAGTTAGCTTTCCAATGGTTCAAACGGTGAGTCAATCGGAGTCCGGACGAGAGAGTTATGGTCGTTTTAGCTCACCCGCTCGTTATTGGCCGATCACTGCCGGCCGAACCCGGCCGTGTCGTCCGACACGGCCCGGCTGCACTCGTCCGGAAATGCCGGAGTCTGCCTCAGACCCGACCGTGTCGTCCGACACGGCCCGTGCCGAACCCTTCCGATAAGCCGACCGTCGCCTAAAGACGCCCGACCGTGCCGCCCGCACGGCCGAGTCATGCCGAAGTCGCCGCTTGACGGGTCATCGTTTAAGGCCCTCGCGCCGCGACCATGTCAAGCAGTGACACGGCCGAGTCCCCGGCTAGGCTGGCGACACGACCGTGCCGAGCGGCACGGCCGTGTCCGGCAGATACCAACCCCTATAAAGGCCCCGCAGACGTTTTTCTTGCCATTTTCACCTTCTTCTTCTCCTCTTCCGCACTGGCGTGTTCTAAGCTTGAAGCCATGTTGTTTAACAACATATCCATGGAGTCTTGGAGCTCATATCATCAATCATCCATCTTATAACATCCTTTGATCGAGCGAATCAGCCGATTTTCCAAATCTAATTTTGGGGATTTTGGGTATTTTGTTCGATTTCGTCCGTTTAATCCGATTTAACTTAGGATTGTGATGGATTGATGATTATTTAGATGTATTGTATCATTTCCTTGTTATCCCATGGTTGGATCGTATCTATTCGTTGTTTTGGTCGAGTTCTTGACCGACGCCTTGAAGGTGTCCTAGAAATGTCATAGAGGGGTTTTCGGGCGTTCTGCGATTATTCTTCCTCGTATGATCGATGATTTATTGAATTTATGTTGTTAGGGTCGAATTCTTGTGAAGAACTCGAGTGAAACCCTTCCGCTCGTTGTCTTCTTCGTGGTTCAAGCTTCCGGCCGAACCGTGTTCTTGGGATCTTCTAACGTTTATTAAGGCAAGTATACATTTATGATTGTACGTTCTCGACTTTGAAAGTATGAAATATTGATGGTATGATTATTTCTAGCCACTCGGACGGGCCTATGGTCCTCTCAAGGTTTCGTAGCCTCCGTGCGATTCCATGGTTGATATGAACGAACCGCTTCTACGGCATTCATATGAAATAATGTTGGCATGTAATGAACGAACCGCTTTGACGGCATTCCTACATGTAACGGCGTATGATATGAACGAACCGCTTCTACGGCATTCACATACGCCTTGAGATTTTAGTCATTCCTAATACTAGTCTTACATTGATGAATTGACGGATATTGATGAATCGATTGGATTACATTTACTTTATTGTCGAGAAGTATTATGTTTCATATTGTTATACTTGCACTAGCTATTCGACGGCTAACCCCTTTATGGGGAAAATACGTTTCATGTATTTTAGGTTCCAGGAGAGCGGACAGACGGCACCGGTCGGCATGAAGATGATGGGCAAGTGTGATACTGTGTCTTGTCTCCGGTTATCTCTTTTGGTTTCCTCCATTCAGTGTTGTTGTACTGGAATGGATTTTTAAATACTCGAGTATTGTATTTCAGTTTCCTTGATGTTCCAGCCTGTGTTGCCGAGGTATTGATTTGTGCAGTGATGTATATGGTTTCATTGTTTATGGTTTCGAATACCATTTGTATCGTCTTTCTTTCTATTGTATGTAGACCTTATCGGTCAAGTTTATAGTTCCGCGTATGTTTAGCCTTGTGGGTCCCACGGCGGGGCTCACGGCGCAGTAATATACCCTGAATAACTTGGGGGTGTTACAATCTTGACCTCATTTTGGGTATGGATAATATTTCAAAGGGTTTTGTAGAAGTTTAGGGTGTATTTTTATTGCTTAAACTCGATTACTCATGCGAACAATGTTGAAAATGCTAGTGAAGGAGTTTATTGTCAAACTTTCTAAAACTTCACAAATCCGACACTGTAGATAAGAATGGAAGGACTCATTTATTAAAAACATATAATAAATACAATAAAATAAAATATAAGTTCAATTCCTACCGCAGTTGGAACGAATTAGGTATAGACAGATCACAATATTTTACCACCGTTACCACATGCAATCACAGATTGCATCCTATAGGGTATTGACAAGAATCAAGGTACTTGACACGTGTTAGTATATTAAATGATGGTTATTAACTTGAATCATCAATCTAAAGTGACCCAGTACACACACCGACTAAAATATCGAGATAAGCTAGTTAACCTCCGATAGACACGTTAGTGACACCTTTATGACTTCTAGGCTTACCAAGTGTACTTAGAGTTTTATAAGATATTTACATATATTTTATTTTCGTATTAGATATACTATGAATAACATAACTTAGTCCCGTAACATATACCACGATTGTGTTTTAGACTTTAGTTCAAATGTTTATCACATTTCTATGTAGTGAAATTAACTATAAGATCAACTGAACCATGAAACATCAAGTAATCCAAATAACACATAATTACCAAGTTATGCATGAATCATATTGACCAAGTGATAAGTGTCAGTCTCGGGTATCACATCATCCCCTCCTTATAAAAATTTCGTCCCCGAAATGTAACTTACCTGAAAAGATCAGGGTATTTAACCCTCATTTGATCTTCTCTCTCCCAAGTGGATTCTTCTACAGGTTGATTTATCCACAACACTTTGACTAGTGGTACTTCTTTATTTCTGAGTTTCTTTACTTCTTTTAGTAAGATTTGTACCGGTATCTCCTTGTAACTCAAATCTGCCTCCATCTCAACTGGTTCATTCTTGAGAATATGTATTCGCAATGTATTTTCCTAGTAGATAAACGTGAAATACATTGTGTATCTGAGACATTAATGCTGGAAACTCTAGTCGATAAGCCACTTCACCAACCCACTCAGTAATAGGAAATAGCCCAATGTATCTTGGACTCAGTTTTCCTTTCTTACCAAATCTCATTATTTCCTTCATTGGAGAAACTTTTAGGAATACTCGATCACCCACGGCAACCAGTGCTCTCCTTCTAGTATCTGCATAACTCTTTTGTCTACTTTGAGTTGTTCTCATTCTTTCTCTGATTAGTGAAACTGTTTCTGTCATTTCTTGAATCATATTAGGACCTAAAACTCTTCCTTCACCAACCTCATCCCAATGTACTGGTGATCGACACTTCCGGCCATACAGAGCTTCATAAGGAGCCATTCATATTGTACTCTGATAACTGTTATTGTAGGAGAATTCAATTAGGGGTAAATGTTTACTCCACTGGCCTTGAAAGTCCATAACACATGATCTGAGAATATATTCAAGAGTTTGTATAGTTTTATCTGATTGCCCATCCGACTGTGGATGATAAGCAGTGCTGAAAGACAAGTGGGTACCCAATGCTCTATGCAAGCTGTAAATAAAGGTTGAGCATAGCGATCGATGGAGTATGTCATACAAACTGGGAGAAAGTGAGCAGATTTTGTCAATCGATCAACTATAACCCAGATAGAATCGTGTCCCTTCACCATTCTTGGTAAACCTATCACAAAATCCATCGTAATGTCCTCCCACTTCCATTTTAGAACAAATAAAGGTTGCAAGGTGCATGCTGGTCTTTGATGCTCTACTTTTACCTGTTGACATGTTAGACATTGATCCACATATTGTGCAATATCTTTTTTCATACCTAGCCACCAATGGTGTAATTTCAAGTCTCTGTACATTTTGGTTGCTCCTGGATGTACTAAATATGGTGTTGAGTGCACCTCTAGTAATATTTCATTGCGAACATCTTCAAAATTAGACACACATAAACGATTTCTAAATCAAATAATACCATCTTTTGACAATTGGAAGTCTGATGAGGTTCCTAATTTAATGTTCTTCTTTATTTTCTCAAACTCTTGATCCTCTTTCTGACCTTGCTGAATTCTATCTATTAAAGTAGGTCGAAGGGTTAGTGTTGACAAATTTGCTTCCAGCCATCCGTGTTGGATAATTTCTACATCCATATTCATCAAATCGTGTAATTTTGGCTTCTGGATCAAGGTCATGGCCGTAATGGATTGTGCTGATTTTCTGCTTAGGGCATCTGCTACTACAGTAGCTTTACCAGGGTGGCAGTTGATGACACAGTCATAGTCTTTAACAAGTTCTAACCATCTGCGCTGTCTCATATTCATTTCTTTCTAAGTGAAGAAATATTTCAGGCTCTTGTGATCAGTATAAATTTCACAACGTTCTCCATATAGGTAATGCCTCCATATTTTAAGTGCAAACACCACTGCAGCAAGTTCCAAATCATGTGTTGGGTAGTTATTTTCATACTCCTTCAGTTGTCTAGATGCATATCTTATTACTTTACCATTCTGCATCAATACACAACCCAGACCATTCTTTGAAGCATCACTGTAGACTTTAAAACCTCCAGTTCCCACTGGAATGGTCAAGATCGGTGTCGATGTCAACCGCCTCTTCAGTTCTTGAAAGCTTTGCTCGCATGATTCTGTCCACTTGAAGGAAACATTCTTTCTAGTCAATTGTGTTAATAGAGAGGCAATCTTGGAGAATCCCTCTACAAATCGACGGTAATATCCAGCTATATCAAGAAAGCTGCGTACTTCTGTAGAATTTGTGGGCTGTGGCCAGTTATTGATTGCTTCAACTTTGCTTGGGTCTACTGAAATCTCTAATCCAGATATAACATGCCCCAAGAATACCACTCGGTCTAACCAGAATTCACACTTTTTAAACTTAGCATATAAATGTTTCTATTTTAAGACATCTAAAACTTTCCTTTGATGCACTGTATGGTCTTATTTGGTCTTCGAATATATGAGAATATCATCAATAAACACGATAACAAACTTATCTAAGAAGTCTTTAAACACCCTATTCATTAAATCCATAAATGATGCTGGGGCATTTGTTAGGCCAAATGGCATCACCAAAAACTCATAGTGTCCATACCTCGTACTGAATGCCGTTTTTGGGATGTCTTCTTCCTTTATCCTTAATTGATGGTACCGTGATCGCAGATCAATTTTGGAAAATATAGATGCGCCTTGAAGTTGATCAAACAAGTCATCAATTTGAGGCAAAGGATACTTGTTCTTGATCGTGACTTTGTTGAGCTCTCAATAGTCTATACACATCCTCAAGGAGCCATCCTTCTTATGAACGAACAATATTGACGCTCCCCATGGCGAATAACTAGGCCTAATGAGGCCTTTATCTAACAACTCTTGCAACTGGGCCTTTAATTTCTTTAATTCAGCTGGTGCCATTCTGTATGGTGACTTTGATATTGGTACCTATCCCGTCTGAAAGTTAATTACAAACTCTATTTCGCGATCTGGTGGCAGTCCCAGTAGATCATCAGGAAACACTTCACGGTATTCTTTCACCACTGGTACTTCATTGACGTTCGAGTAATCTTGCTTTTTAATGCTCATTACACTTACTACATAGCCTTCACAATCACTGTTTAATAGACGTTGTGCCTTCATTGCCGATATTACTGGAAATCTAAAATTCTTACTAACCCCGACAAAATAAAAAGGTTTTTCCCCAGGTGGTTGGAGTGTCACAATCTTTCTCCGACAGTCAACAGTAGCATGATATTTTGATAACCAATCCATACCTAAGATTATGTCATAGTCATTCATGTCCAACACAATTAAATCAGCATAGAGTTCCCTATTTTCAATAGGAATACCACGCTCATATGATCTCATTTGTTTGTTTTGGATTTCGAGAGGGGGTAACTTCATTATAACCTACCTAAATTGTTTCTGGTACTCTACCCAGCCTTCTCACATACTCGGCAGATGCAAATGAATGTGTAGCACCAGGATCAAAAAATACCGATATTGAAATACCAAAGATAAGAAGGTTACCTGTGATAATAAATGGATTTGCTTTAGCATCTTCTCTGGTTATAGTGTAAACTCTAGTTGGTACCATTTCCTGTGCTTTGGCTTTTGTCTTGTTTGGGCAAACGTTCGCCATATGTCCAGGTTGTCCACATGAAAAGCATACTTTAGAACCCAATAAGCAAACTCCACTATGTTGTTTTCCACAATTAGGGCATGTTGTTAATGGTACAAAGGGTTTACCCTCTTCAGACTTCACACGCTTACTTGGATCTCCATGTTCTTGCCCCTTTTTAGATGGAAAATCAGCCTTTGGATTCTGAGATTGAGGTGGTCTCTTCTTTTCATTCTTAAACCAGCGTTGGCCTTGTCATTGAAAAGATTGATGCTGAACCTCTTGTGCTTGTTGAATCCTCAGTTTTGCCTGTTCTACGACCAATGCTCTCTCAACAACTATTGAATAAGTCGTTCCTTGAATTCCTGCCATGCTGACATCTCTATATAGCTCCGGTCTCAAGCCTTCAAGGAACCTCTCCACTTTTAGTGTTTGCGTGCTAACCATATGCTCAGCAAACCTAGACAACATTTCAAATCAACAGATGTAGTCTGAAACCGTCATACTTCCCTGTTTCAACTGTATAAATTCGTTCATCTTCATTGCACGAACAGGAGCTGTAAAGTACTTATTTCTGAAGAGTTTCTTGAACTTAGCCCAAGTCATTGTTGCCACATTTTCAATAGCACTTATCGTTGTAACACCCCCAAGTTATTCAGGGTATATTACAGCGTCGTGAACCCCACCGTGGGACCTACAAGGCTAATCATATGCGGAACTATAAAACTTGACCGAGAAGGTCCAAATACAATAAAATGAAAGACAATACAAAGGGTATTCAAACCATGTCCAATGTATCCAAATACATCACAGTACAGAATCAAAACCTCGGCAACACAGGCTGGAACATCAAGGAAGACTGAAAACAAACAATACTCGAGTATTCAATAACCATTCCAGTACAACAACACTGAATGGAGGAACACAAAACATAACCGGAGATAAGACACAGTATCATGCTTGCCCATAATCTTCATGTCGACCCGATACCTGCCTATCCGCTCTCTTGGAACCTGAAATACATAAAGAGTATTTCCCCCATAAAGGGGTTAGCCGTTGAATAGCTAGTGCAAGTATATCAAGTATGAAACACAATACTACTCGACAATAAAGTAAAGGTAATCGTCAATTCATCAATTCAAGACTAGTATTCCGGAATAAATAAATCTCATAGCATCACATCAATACATACATGATCAACCGTGGAACCGCACCAGAGGCTACGGAACCCTCAGGGGACCCGTCGGCCCGCCCCAGGGAAGTTTACCCAAATTATCCGTGGAATCGCACCAAAGGCTACGAAACCCTCAGGGAACCTGTTGGCCCACCCCAAAATGGGTATAAACAATCATGCCATTCATATATCTTACTTTCAAAGTCGAGAACGTATAATCATAAATATATACTTGCCTTTGAGACATCGAGAAATTGAATGGAAAAGAGTATGAGTTCGGTAGGTCCAAGAACGCGCTTCCGACACCTAAACGATTTGTAAGGGATATGATAATCAATAATCCATACTCATAATTCACGAAGAAACTCCCGAAACCCGTTTACGATTCACTAAAATACAAGGGTAAACAACTAGAGTTTGGAAAATCACCCACACCCTCACAAGTACGAACACGGCACAAACCAATCCATAAAATTGTAGGAAAAGCATGTATATGGGATAGATGCATCATAATCTCAAGGTTCTCAAGCTTCAAAATGAATAAATTGGACGAATCTAGGAAAAACCCCAAAATTCCCAAAAATAGGGTTCTAAAGATTTTAGCGTGCGCTACGCAGCTCTTACAGCGTGCGCTATCCGAATACTAGCGTACATTACTTGATAGTCCAGAAAACCTGACAACCTCACTGCCTCTGCCAACCAGCCCGTTAGCGTGCGCTACTGACCACGAATAGCGTGCGTTAACGAACTCCTAGCGCGTGTTAACTGCCAGTCCAGAAAGCAGTATGAGTTACTGTTTCTGACCTGACTGGTCCCTTAGCGCGCGCTACGGCTCAAAGCTAGCATGCGCTACTCAAGCAGAATTAGCGTGCGTTAGCCTAGGCCTAGCTTGCGCTATTTCTCTGACCCAGAACACTTCCGCAAGGTCTAAACAACACGATTGTGATCCAAACAAGATACGAAACTCTATAACAATATCGACAACATCACCAAGAGTTTACTGAGTGGAAAAATAAGAAAAACGGCAAGGTCAAACAGTCAATAAAAGTACGGGTATTACATTCTCCCCCTCTAAAAAGAAGTTTCATCTCGAAACTTAAGAAATAAAAAGTTCGGGGTACTCCGACCGCATCTTCTCTTCCGTTTCCCATGTCGCCTCCTCGACTCCATGTCTCGACCAATGCATTTTAACCAGTGGAATGGTCTTATGCCGAAGTTGTTTCTCGCGACGCTCAAGGATCTTCACGGGTCTCTCCGGAAAGGTAATATCCTCGGTTACGTCAATCTCACTGTAGTCGATAACGTGGCTTGGATCCGGCACGTACTTTCTCAACTGAGACACATTAAAAACACTATGGACGTGACTTAAAGCTGGGGGCAACGCCAAGCGATAAGCTAAATCTCCAACCCTGTCTAAGATCTCGAAATGTCCGATATATCTCCGAATAAGTTTCTCCTTTTTCCCGAAGCGGAAAACCCCTCTGCTCGGCGACACCTTGAGTAAGACATGATCCCCCACTTCGAACTCCAAGGGTCGACGACGAGTATCAGCAGAAGATTTCTGACGGCTCTGGGCGGTCAGCAATCGATTCCGGTTAATAGAAATCTTTTCCTTAGTCTCCATCAACATATCCGGTTCCATTCCAATTAACTCCGAAGCCTCGTCCCAACATGATGGCGACCTACATCACCTACCATAAAGTGCCTGGAATGGTGCCATTTTGATCGACGTATGCCAACTATTATTGTAGGCAAACTCGATCAACGGTAAGTGAAGCTCCCAATCATTACTCTAATCTAAGGCACAAGCTCGCAACATATCCTACAATGTCTGAATCGTTATCTCTGTCTGACCGTCCGACTGAGGATGAAATGATGTGCTCAATCTCAACTCATTACCCAAAGCCTAATGAACGGCCTGCCAAAAATGCGATATGAAACGACCGTTTCTATCAGAAACAATGGTCTTGGGGGCACCGTGCAATCTTATGATCTCAGCTATAAAAGTTCGAGCCAATCGATCTGGTCCCCAAGTATCCTTAATACCCAAGAAGTGTGCAGACTTGGTCAACCGATTGACGATTACCCAAATCATATTCATTCCGGCCCTAGTTCTCGGCATGCCGGTGATGAAGTCCATAGAGATGTCTTCCCACTTCCACTCGAGAATGGGAAGCGGCTTCAACAACCCCGTTGGTCGTTGATGTTCGATCTTGACTTTTTGACACATCAAGCACCGTAGTACAAATTCCGCGACATCCTTCTTCATGTTGTTCCACCAAAAATTTCGTTTCAAGTCCTTATACATCTTACTCGTCCCGGGGTGGATTGAGTAAGACGTAGCATGGGCTTCTCGGAGAATCTTCTGCCTCAACTCTAGATCATTCGGAACACAAAGTCTGCCCTGAAATCTCAGAATACTATCCTCGTGAACCATAAATCCAGGAGCTTTTCCCTTAAGTACATCTTCCTTCAGTTGAGAAATCATCGGGTCACTCCACTGTTTCCCTTTGATGTTGTCAACCAAGGACGAAGTAATTTCGAGAGTACATAACTGTCCTTATACTCGTTTAAGCCAAACTTCTATCCCTTGCTCGATTAAATCCTGACGAATCTTCGTCTGAGATGTAAGAACCTCGAGCATTTGAAAAGATGCTGATTTGCGGCTCAAAGCATCCGCGACGACATTGGCTTTTCCTGGGTGGTAAAGAATTTCTAAATCGTAATCCTTTATCAACTCTAACCAATGTCTCTGTCTCATATTTATCTCTTTCTGACTAAAAATATACTTCAGGCTCTTGTGATCGGTATAAATCCGACACGGAGAACCATACAAATAACGCCGCCAAATCTTGAGTGCGAAGACAATTGCGGCCAACTCCAAATCGTGAGTAGGATAATTCATCTCATACGGCTTTAATTGTTGGGATGCAAAAGCTATCGTCTTATCATGATGCATAAGCACACCGCCAAGACCTTGACCCGAAGCGTCACTATAAACCGCAAAGCCCTCACTACCTTGTGGTAAAGCTAAAATCAGTACTGAAGTCAAACGTCTCTTCAGCTCATCGAAGCTCTTTTGTCTCTCCGTCGTCCAAACAAACTTTTCCGTTTTATGGAGTAATTTCGTAAACGGCCGAGCGAGTTTCGAGAACCCCTCGACAAACCGACGGTAATACCCATCAAGGCCCAAAAAGCTACGAACTTCCTTAACATTTTTAGGCGGTGCCCAATCTAGCACTGCCTCAATCTTCTGCGGGTCTACACGAACCCCTTCGGCCGAAATCACATGGCCGAGAAACACAACTTCTTCCAACCAGAACTCACATTTTGAAAATTTTACATAGAGGTGCTCGGTCCTCAAAATATCTAGTACCAAATGCAAGTGTCGGGCATGTTCTTCTTTATCTCGAGAATAGATCAAGATGTCGTCAATAAAGATGACCACACACCTATCGAGATACTCGATGAAAATCTTATTCATTAACTGCATGAATACTGCCGGTGCATTAGTCAACTCAAAAGGCATAACTACAAATTCATAATACCCATATGTCGTCTGAAATGCCGTCTTCGTAACATTGGAATCTCTCACCCTGAGTTGATAATACCGTAATCTTAAATCAATTTTCCAGAAAATTTCAGCCCCCTGCAACTGATCAAATAAATCGTCTATATGAGGCAAAGGGTACTTGTTCTTGATGGTTACTTTGTTCAGCTCACGATAGTCGATGCATAAACGTAGTGAACCATCCTTATTCCTCACAAAAAGAACAGGCGCGCCCCAAGGTGAAGCGCTCTGTCTGATGTACCCTCTTTCCAGAAGTTCTCCTAACTGATTCTTTAATTCTTGCATCTCAGAAGGTGCCATACGATAAGGTGCCTTAGAAGTCGGAGCCGCATCTGGCTCTAAGTCCATAGAAAACTCTATCTCACGATCTGGCGGTAATCCCAGGAGATCGTCCGGAAAAACATTAGGATATTCATTAACAACCTGGATCGAAGAGAAATCGATTTCGTTCCCTTTCGTTTTCAAGGCATAACACCAATAGCCCGTACAACCTTTATTCAAAAGTTTTACGGCCTTCATGGCGCTGATAAGTAACTTGGATTGGCCCGACTTACATCCCAAAAATGAGTACTCGGATCCATCTTTAGTCATCATGGTGATAACCTTAGTATGGTAATTCATAATCGCTTAGTGACTATCAAGCCAATCCTCACCGAGGATCACGTCCTCGCCTACCATATCAACTACAATCAGATTCGATAACCATTCCATACCGGATATAATCACCGGAAAATCTTTAATCTCCAGATTCCCCACAATTCTATCCCCGCTAGGTAGTTTCACAATGAAGGGATCGCAAGCAGTCATACAAGTTATATTCAAACGGCGTACACACTCCAAGAAAATAAAAGAATGTGTAGCACCCTTATCAAAAAGCACACAGACTGGATGAAATAAAATATGAATGGTACCTGAAGCCACCTCCGCGTCTCTCGAAGCATATCATAGACCCGTGGTTGTACCGAACCAACGCTAGAATTTCCCCCTCACGCATTCTGACCTCGTCCCCGGCCCCTACTGTAATTCTGCTGAGATTGACCAAAAGATTGCCGCTGATTATCGCCTTGGTCAAGTGGTGCTGGGGCAGAAGCCCGAGTGTCCAAAGTCTGATTCAGTTCGGAACAATAAGCCGCTCTATGTCCCATCTGTCCGCAAGTGTGACACTTCAATGGCGGAAAATTGCATTCCAAATTAACGTGGCCTGGACGACCATAATTATAGCAAGTTACCGTGCGATTTGTGGTGCCCGGAGTAGAATGGAAACCCCTCTTTTCTTTAGCAGAACGTGACGACTGTCCGGTAGAATGATTATTTGTCTGTGACCTATGGAAGTCGCCACTCTTAGAGCCAGAAAAATTTCCCGTGATCTTCTGCTTCTTTGATTCTTCAGTGGTATCGTTGTCGGGTCTTAACATATCATGTGCTAAAGCTCTGTTCTTGATACTCCTTCAGTGTGGTGCAGGCAAATCCGGCCATGTACTGTCGTAAATCCATATTCATCTGCATATCAAAATAAAGGATCTTATCACACTCGTTTCTCACTTGGTCTTTCACGTGGATCAATTTTTGGTTGTACTCTACAATTGCTTGCGAAACGGGAATATTCTGCGGTTTAGCCTCGAAAAAGGCTCGAATTCGGCTCTCTCGTATCGGCCAAGGACAAAACTCGGCCTCCAAAAGCTCTTTAAATTCATCTTACGTGGCAACACGATCCTGTGGCTTGATGACTTTCCACCATGTAGCGGCCTCCTTGGTGAGGAAATACTGAGCAATCGGTACTTTCCTCACTTCGGGGCAATTAACCGCTTCAAAAATTTTCTCCAACTCCGCTAGCCAATCTTCCCAACCTAACGGGTCTGTGGCACCGCCAAACTGTGGAGGGTGCATACGGATTACATTCTGAAGCAAGGCATCCGTGTTCGGGTTCGGATTATTCAACTGAACGGTTTGGGCTAAAATGGTCATCTGGTTAGCCAATTGTTGAAGTACATTCGCAACTCCAACGTTCACGCTGTTCCCCTGTCCAGTCGATTGGTCGTGCTGACTTTTGGTGTCCGGATGCACCGAGTTCGATAAACTAGGGTTGGTTGACCCCGCAACAGAACTGAGCGAAACGGTCGTGCCACGTCCTCGTCCACGTCCACGGCCCCTACCAGCTGACATACTGAAGAACATACAAGGCACGTAAGTACAATTCAATCGCACGTCATCAAAGTGACCGATTCTCAAGAATACCAAAATAGAAGCAAAACAAATAAGGAAACACTAGAAGAGTAAGTGGTCTTACAAGTACTGGTCGCACTGTGATGATGGCAGAGTAGTGATACCGTGGACAAATGACGACTCGATCGACCCAAAAGACCGACAGCCTAGGTATCCATGGACCTGAGCTTTGATACCATATTCTGTAACACCCCCAAGTTATTCAGGGTATATTACAGCGCCGTGAGCCCCACCGTGGGACCCACAAGGCTAATCACATGCGGAACTATAAAACTTGACCGAGAAGGTCCAAATACAATGAAATGAAAGACAATACAAAAGGTATTCAAACCATGTCCAATGTATCCAAATAAATCACAGCACATAATCAAAACCTTAGCAACACATGCCGGAACATCAAGGAAGACTGAAAACAAACAATACTCGAGTATTCAATAACCATTCCAGTACAACAACACCTAATGGAGGAACAAAAAATATAACCGGAGATAAGACACGGTATCACGCTTTCCCATCATCTTCATGCCGACCCGATACCTGCCTATCTGCTCTCCTGGAACCTGAAATACATAAAAAGTATTTACCCCATAAAGGGGTTAGCCGTCGAATAGCTAGTGCAAGTATATCAAGTATGAAACACAATACTCCTCGACAATAAAGTAAAGGTAACCGTCAATTCATCAATTCAAGACTAGTATTCCGGAATAACTAAATCTCATAGCATCACATCAATACATACATGATCAACCGTGGAACCGCACCAGAGGATACGGAACCCTCAGGGGACCCGTGGGCCCGCCCAGAGTGGTTAACCCAAATTATCTGTGGAATCGCACCAAAGGCTACGAAACCCTCAGGGGACCTGTCGGCCCACCCCAGAGTGGATATAAACAATCATGCCATTCATATATCTTACTTTCAAAGTCGAGAACGTATAATCATAAATATATACTTGCCTTTGAGACATCGAGAAATTGAACGGAAAAGAGTATGAGTTCGGTAGGTCCAAGAACGCACTTCTGGCACCTAAACGATTCATAAGGGATATGATAATCAATAATCCATACTCATAATTCACGAAGAAACTCCCGAAACCCGTTTACGATTCACGAAAATACAAGGGTAAACAACTAGAGTTTGGAAAATCACCCATACCCTCACAAGTCCGAACACGGCACAAACCAATTCGTAAAATCGTAGGAAAAGCATGTATATGGGATAGATACATCATAATCTCAAGGTTCTCAAGCTTGAAAATGAATAAATCGGACGAATCTATGAAAAAACCCAAAATTCCCAAAAAATAGGGTTCTAAGGATTTTTACCTTGATTTGGACGATAGAATGGATTAGATGTTGTGTAATCCTTGTTCTCCAACCCAAGATGTTGATGTTTGAAGATGGATCGCTTCCAATCGCCCAAAATCGCCTCTCCCGAGCTTCTCCCGTCGAAAATGAGTAAAGAGAATGAAAAATGACGAAATGGAAGTCAATTGTCCAATATATACTCGCCCAATGTAGCGCACGCTACGCCTCGATTATTAGCGTGCGCGAGCGAGGTCACCGGGTAGTCCAGTGGCTTCTGCCGGCCCCATTAGCGTGCACTAATCACCTTATCTTAGCGTGCGCTAGCCAAAAAAAGGTGTCCAGAAACTGGAGTCCAGAACCTACTGTCCTCTGCCCTGCTCGAGTCTTAGCGTGCGCTACCGCTATGGCTTAGCGTGCACTACGCAGCTCTTATAGCGTACGCTATCCGAAGACTAGCGTACGTTACTTGATAGTCCAGAAAACCTAACAACCTCACTGCCTCTGCCAACCATCCCGTTAGCATGCGCTACGGACGGATGTTAGCGCGCGCTATTGACCACGAATAGCGTGCGTTAACGAAATCCTAGCGGGCATTGACTGCCAGTCCAGAAAGCAGTCTGAGTTACTGGTTCTGACTTGACTGGTCCCTTAGCGCGCGCTATGGCTCAAAGCTAGCGTGCGCTACTCAAGCAGAATTAGCATGCATTAGCCTAGGCCTAGCTTGCGCTATTTCTCTGACCCATAGCACTTCCACAAGGTCTAAACAACACGATTGTGATCCAAACAAGATACGAAACTCTATAACAATATCGACAACATCACCAAGAGTTTACAGAGTGATGAAATAGGGAAAATGGCAAGGTTAAACAGTCAATAAAAGTACGGGTATTACAATCGTATCCCACCAATGACCTGCACTGCCCCGTAACATGAAGTATGCACAAAGTACCTTGTTCTCTTCAGAAACCTTACTATATTGGAACATGTTTTCTATAGTCCTTAGCCAATCCTCTGCTTCTGTAGGATCCACTGCGCTCTCAAATTTTGGGGGATTCAACTTCCTGAACCTTCCTCCATCTAATTCAACTTGTTCTACTCGATGTGGTGGTTGATTCAGATCATCTCCCTGTTGTCCTCGCATGTCTCTTTGTTGGATGAGTTGTTGGATTTGTTGAGATTGCTTTTCTACTTGTTCAGTCAATCGACCAATGATCAGATCATGATCAGAACTTGTGGACGTCATATCTGGATCTTGTGTCCTACCCCCATCACTGCCTTCAGTTCTTGTTCTCGGTATTATTTTCTAGTTATCACTGAGCCCTATATCATATGGTCAATATAATTCATGAAATATGAGTGCACACAAATAAAACAACACTTACTGGATTTGCTGTGCTCCACATGCTCTGAGCTCGTGTACAGAGAGAGTCTACAGGCACAAGTTGGGCTCCGATACCACCTAAAACACACCCACACTAACTACCTAACCTAACCTGTCTTACATCATATTAGTACTTATAAATTACGGTGAAATTTTGGCAAAGTTTCTCCTAAGTTAGTACCTATCCCAAACCTGTGACATAAAACCAACACAAGTATCACACAGAGACGTCTAGTCTCAATCTGAAACAAACTCATGATATTAATATCCCCATAGCTATGACTACAAGAGATTCGTAAACAATAAAACTTCGAGCTTCCAAAATCACTCACTTATTTATTTTACATTACGATATTAAACAACCTCACAGGTTACACAAACATACTAGGTGAACTTAAAGTACCCCTCACACCATCAACGACACTCGAACACATGAGTACATTACTACAATACATATTTTTAAAACAAGGTTCAGAAACAAGAACTAAAACATGTTAAGCCCATGGTTAAGCCCGACAGGTCGTCATCCATTTACGTCGACCCTCAGCAACAGTGGAACTCCAACCCATCCAGCGAGGGAACATGCTCAAGCATCAGATCACCTACAATGCATAAACTACGTGAGCTAAAGCCCAATCAGTAGAAATCATGCATGTATCATGTCTGATGCAACATATGATATATGATCATCAATGAAAATCTCTCAAAATCATTTTATTATCCTTCGGATCATTGAACCACGTACTAAGCACCGGAATGAGCTCAATATCATGTCAGATCATAAGGCATGCATCTACCATGCTAGATATATAAGGCATGCATCTACCACACCAAATATATCATGAGAACATGCATCTAACATGTCCCACACATCATATAAGCACGCATCTACGGTGCTAAATATATCATAAAAGCATGTATCTACCATGCCTCGGTGCTCTAGAAGCGGCCAACAAAACATTTTTCATTTTTTCCATGATCGTACCATGCATGCAGACACTAGTGAGTCTCCTGTTATGCATGCATGTAGAGATGCTAATGGATGTTATGATCATGTAAGGTGCAAAAAGCATAATATAGATCAATCATACAATACAATAGAACACTCAAGATATCATCAAGTTCAACAACTAGTTATACAAACAATACTATGTTTATGCATTGTAGTTGGAGATGGATTTCTACTTACCTTGATCGGGTAATACCCTTATGTTTATACCAATAGGGGGTGTTTGTGATGATATATCTTCAGAACCTATTTCAAGTAATGTGTTTAAAGGATTTATATACCACGCGCAAGGTTTAACTCTCTTCATATCAAAAGAGTTTACCACTTCCTATGTAGATGCATAATCGGTGTTCTACGTATTTTATGTCTATTTATCGACATATACCATCCCTTTAACCAATCAATTTTGAACTTACAATTCACTAATTAATCTATTAGTCTCTGTTTATAAAGTCCATTCAACTCTCACAACTTAAAATTCCATGGTTTTATAACAATACACTTGATTAAGAGAATTTATCAAAGTCTTGTCATAATCAGTTTTTGTTTTACTTATAACCACTAGAATATAAGTTGGATTTGCACCAATTTTTGAAATAATATCCCTAAGGTACTTAAAAACAAGTATATTGAAACTTCTACACCTGAAACATACGGATCAAGTAACATGTACCATTAATTCCAAAAGGTGGCAGAATTGATTCCTTTATTGCCTTAGTGAGTTTTAAGCCTTATAAATCCATATTTAACACAAGGATTAGCCATGGATGAATTCATTATAACATGTATAAGAACATATAAAAGCTTTCACACCTTAGAAATAGCTAAGAAACATATCAAGAACAAGGAAGAAACAAAGGAAACTCACCTTGATTGTTAAAGGAATTGAGGTGTTGATGTTTTGATGATTTCTTCTTGAATTTTTGGTGAATTTTGAAAGTGTGGTGCATCTTGTTCATGTACAGACTGTAAATGAGGGTTGAGGGTCGGCTTTATCCATCAACGAAGTGTGTTAAGTCGGTTATGAAGGTGAAATGTCCAAAATACCCTCGAATGACTACTAGAGACTAGGTTTGAAATAATTGATCGATTCAAGTAGTTATGATCCGGTTCTTGGAGTGTTTGAACCGGTTCCTAGTATATCTTGACCTCATTTAGGGTATAGATGATCTTTCAAAGGGTTTCGTAGAAGTTTAGGGTGTATTTTTATTGCTTAAACTCGATTACTCATGCGAACAATGTTGAAAATGCTAGTGAAGGAGTTTATTGTCAAACTTTCTAAAACTTCACAAATGCGACACTGTAGATAAGAATGGAAGGACTTATTTATTAAAAACATATAATTAATACAATAAACTAAAAGATAAGTTCAATTCCCACCGCAGTTGAAACGAATTAGGTATAGACAGATCACAGTATTTTACCACTGTTACCACATGCAATCACAGATTCCATCCTATAGGGTATTGACAAGAATCAAGGTACTTGACACGTGTTAGTATATTAAATGATGGTTATTCACTTGATCACTTGAATCATCAATCCAAAGTTACCCAGTACACGCGCCGACTAAAATCTCGAGATAAGCTAGTTAACCTCCGATAGACACATTAGTGACACCTTTATGACTTCTAGGCTTACCAAGTGTACTTAGAGTTTTATAAGATCTTTACATATATTTTATTTTCGTATTAGAAATACTATGAATAACATAACTTAGTCCCGTAACATATACCACGATTGTGTTTTAGACTTTAGTTCAAATATTTAGCACATTTCTATGTAGTGAAATTAACTATAAGATCAACTGAACCATGAAACATCAAGTAATCCAAATAACACATAATTAACAAGTTATGCATGAATCATATTGACCAAGTGAGTAGTGTCAGGCTCGGGTATCACAAGGGCCGCCCCCTTCGATCAACTGTTCGCAACGCTCGAACCTTAAACAATAGAAAAATAATGACAACTCAACTTACGTAACAATCCTAACGTACAAACATCTAATGTCTACTACATCCAACTTACATTCTAAGTTAGCCGGTTCATGGCTTAAATATTCGACGAACGATCGGTCGAACTAATGACATACCTTAGGCGAATTAAATGACCACAACGGAGATGAAAAGTCGACGTCTATGAGTTCAAGAATATTCAAATCATCATAAATTCACACTTTGATTCCTAATTATCAATTCCAATACTTGGTTCGGTTATAAAATATATTTCAATCGAGTTCTAATTTAGTTCAGCTCCACGGTTTCGTTCTTCCGCAAGTAATTCTTCTTGCCAAGGTATTAAGTTCAAAACCATTAACACCACCTAATCACTACGTTCTAATATTCAATATGAAGGTTAAGAAATCCCTACAAGTCATGAATTTATTTGGAGAACACCCTCTACATTCATCCAAACACATGTGATTATCTTAACAACATTATTCATCAAAAGAGTGTTTCGAATTCACTGGCTAAGGCATGCTACAATCTTCAGAAAACTCCATCACGATATTTAACAAAATCAAGGCTCAACTTCAATTCTACTTAACCATGAAAATCTTCGTATAAATTCCCTCAATTCTGCTAAAGCATGATATACGATTCGCTAAGTTGTCAAATAAACCTTAATAACTCCAGTAGCATGCTCCTAAGTAGTAAAAGAATACAAATTCTAGGCTGGGATAGCTTCACATACCTTATTTCGGAAGAGAAAGATGAAACACTTCGGCGGAACTCAACACCCGGAGCTTGAACACCAAACCTGTAATACCCGAGATTTCTGTTATGTAATTGGAACTTGTGATATTGTAATGATTGTACTTTTGTATGAGTACTATTCTCTGTATTTCATTATCCGATGTTGTCGAGCATATAATTTCGTATATGTGATAAAGGTTGAAATTCTGTGCATGTAGCGCACGCTACAGGCTGAGGGTAGCGTACGCTAACGTGGTTTCATAGCGCACGCTACCGAGTGTGATTAGCGCACGCTATGCGTGGTCAGATTGATTGAGACGTGCGGTAGGTGAGATCTCGGCCGGGACCCCGCCGGATCGTGTCGGATGTACCGGACGGCTTTCGGGAAAAGCCGAGTCAACGCCTTAGCGCACGCCATGTGTCGATGCGTAGCGCACGCTAAGTGCCGAGTACGCTTTAGATCGTGAGCCGTTAGCGCACGCTACGAACAGTGGTCTAGCGCGCTAATAGCCATTTATTATAAATAGACAAAGATCCTATTCGTGATTTCATTCCTTCTCCTCCCACAACCCGAACTTTGACACATAGAACATAACTACTTTCGTCCTAAACACTCCGTATCAACCTCCTCAACCTCCTAGTTCGAGATTGAAGATCATACATCATTGGAGATTGGTGTTCAAGCCTTCGGTGTTGGATTTGCTCCATTTCATCCGTGTTCTTCACTACTTCGAGGTAGGTGATTCTTCACCAATGATTAGTATGTTCATAAGGAAGATTTGTATCATGATTTTATAGCAAGAATTTCGATCAACACATGTTAGAAGGATACTTTTGACGTATCGGTACTAGATGTCGAATGAACTTTGAACCATCTTATTATAAGGACACCTAAGCATGTTTAAATCGATTTATGATCAAGTAAGCGGATATTACCCGGTTGATACGTTGTATACGTTGGAATCGTGTGTTTTGGAACGTTAGACGATGGAACTTAGATTATTTCTTGAAGATCGTAGAGGAATTGTGATATCGAGATAACTATCCGTATATTGGTATTTCATAATCATAAATCTTCCGTAAACCTTATTATCATGATATGCCCGAGGATAACTTGTAAAATCACCATAGGATTCATAAGTTCTTCATCATTCAACCCAGCTTTTGCGATTCTCACATGCAAGATTAGCGCACGCTAACATGTGAGTTAACGGCGCTATCGAGGTTCGTTTCAGACAAAACGACGTAGCGACGTTATGAGACACCGAGTCCGATCGCTACCGTGGCTAGCGACGCTAGTCTTATACGATAGCGACGCTATCAGCTTAGCGCACGTTACGAGAGTACGTAGCGCGCTAAGCAATCCAGCAGCATTGTTTAGTTTGAGGTTTTGCCGTAGCCGAATTGTTAGGCCATTGTTCGACTCGAGATGATTTGTATATCGTTCCTTTTGTTAAGGTTCGAGCTTGTTACGTTGATCGGAGGCGGCCTTCGAGTGCGTCGAGAGCATTGAAGTATATCGTTCTTGCCATCTTCGAGGCAAGTATCGTGATATGTTAATATCGGTATTTTTGGAGTATGCGTATGATTATGCATGTTGTTGAACATGGTATTTACTTCGTTGATTTGGTCATGATATTCGTTTATATGTTCATGTTGATGAACGTAATGATTTGGCATATGTGTATGCATGAGTTGTGTTTGTATACGTGTACGATCTATGCTGAGGGCGCTGGATCGGATGTCCACCTCGTGTTGGTCCGACGGGATCATATTGGGATCTAGGCTGAGGGCGCTGGATCATTGGACGGGTTATTTCCACCTCGTGTTGGTCCGACGGGATCATCTTGGGATCTATGCTGAGGGCCTGGATCATTGGAATACCAGTGTGTAATGGAATCTTGTAGATTCGCATTGTCGGATTCCTAGCGGAAGTCCGTGTGATGTATCTTGTTGTGTATTGTTGATGCATATTCGAATTGTTTAAATATGATACTTGTACTAGCATCGTTTTGCTAACCCCTTCGGGGTGGACATTTGTTTTGATGTCCGTAGCCAAGGAGCAGGAAATGACCACGATCGACGTGACGACGAAGGGGTTCATGATGTTTATTGTTATTGGAGATTTGTGGTCTTGGTTTGGTTTCGTACTCGAGCACGCGTGTCCTTTTGATATTAATTCGATATGGTTGTATTAATTACCCGTTGAACCAGCTTATACGTTTTCATAAACTTGAACTTTCGCAGATTGATGTCTTGTATTTACTTTTCTTTTTAACTAGCCTTGTAAATCCTTATTTAAAGGGTTTACGGCATCAGTAATTATTCGAATATCTCGGGGTGTTACGAATATGGTATCGGAGCTAAGATTTATGGATATCTTGGCAATGGGTTTTAATTGGGTGCATTTACGTTATTTGATTTACGGTCGTTGTAACATCACCGTTTCACCAAGTCGCCACGTGGACCGTGGTTGTAAGTCTCTTAATCTCTTATACTACCGTATTACTTAATTAATGTTTTGTGAGTATTGACGGACTTTATTTCAAAAATTTTGTTCAGTATATTGAGAAATTACGTTTACGGTATCCGAGAGGAGGTCGTGGACGTGGACGCGGTCGTGGACGCGGACGTGGTAACATGAGACATGAGGATTCCGCAACTACCCTGAAATATCGGCTAGTCGAACCGATTCCCATTCGGAGGGCGCAAGGATCGGCGAATGATGACGCAAACCCTAACATGCCAGGAGTGCTTCAACAGGTGGTGGCGCAAATAAATCGATTCGCCTGTGTCGTTGATCGCATGCAGGCAGCGATGGGACAGCAGCACCACGAGGATAACCGGGAGACAGATGGCTTGCGGAAGTGGTTAAATTGCACCCGCCAAAATTTGACGGATCTGCCGAGACACTTACTTGGGATCACCGGCTCAAGGAGTTGGAAAAGATATTCGCGGGTCGTAATCGTCCCGAGGACCGGAAGGTTCCTATTGCCCAAGATTTTCTCGACCGGGAGGCCTTTGATTGGTGGGAGGCTATTCGACCCGAGAATCATAATGCGGATTGGACGGAATTCAAACAAATGATGGAAGCACGATTTTCCTCGTCCGATTAGAGGCGAAGATCCGAGAGTTTTTCTCACCACAGAGTTCGGAGGCATCTGTGACAGATGTAATCAAAACTTTTAATCATCAGCTGACTTGTGTGCGACACTTGGTCAGAACGGAGGCAGAAAAGATTTTTCATTTTGATATGCGGATGAAGCCGGAGATTCAGCAGTACATGTCCGGATTCGAGTGTACTACGTTGCGACAGTATCAAGACAAAGCGCTGGCCTACGACATGAAAGAGGCGGCGATGGAGAAATCAGTAGAGGCAAAGAAGCAGAAGGTGACCGGCAGCTTTGCAGAGAACAAGAGTGGTGGGGCCCGCAAGGGCCAGTCTTCCTTTTATCCGGCTAGGAAACCTCCACATCCTTCTAGAGGCGGAAAGAAGTTCCGGGCAACATCAGCAGTTTCGGACGCATCAAAGAAATGCTACAATTGTGGTCGAGCCGGGCATGTTCGACGTGATTGCCCCGCATCTTCTGTGACTTGTTACGATTGTGGGCAAGAAGGGCACCGTGCGGCCTTCTGTGGAGCCGCTGCTAGATCTTTTGGTACCCGCACCCCGGCACCAGTTCCTAAGGAGATAAGTGTGAACCAGACACAGCAGAGTGGATTTCAGCAGCAGAACGCCGGGAAGAGAGAGACATCCAGTGCTGGGTCACGAAATGAGGAGATCTGACGACCAGAACACTGCTGTTGCATCAGGTACGATTCAGATCCTTTTGCAACCAGTTAGTGTCTTGTTCGATTCGGGAGCTACGCATTCTTTTATATCTTTGAACTGTGTTAAACGTTTGAACATCTCGTGCTTGTATAATTGTGAACCTTATGTTGTGGGATTACCGAGCGGAGAGAGAATTGTGGGAACACTAGAAGCTAGGGATTTCCCAGTATCTATAGAGGGAAGAGATTGGCCATCGAATCTTATTGTAGTTGACATCTGCGGTGACGATTTAATTCTCGGAGATGATTGGCTCAACTGCTATGGAGTGTCTGAATTACCGAGAGAGAGTCATTTCCATCATTGCCGATGACGGATCGAACACTTATTCCGAGGATGGAGACCGAAGCTCGGGAAATTGATCAAAGCAATGGAACCAGAGAAAATTATCAAACAGGATGTCATGGACTTTGGTGTTATGCCATGAGGAAAGAGGAAGGAGTAGAGCTCTCGCCTATTCCATTGTGAATGAGTTCTCGAGATATATTTCTGAAGAGCTATCGTGGTTACCTCCGCAAAGAGAAGTCGAATTCACCATCGAATTAGAGCCTGGAGCAACCCCTATTTTCAGGGCACCATACCGCATGGCGCCAACCGAGATGTATGAACTCAAGAAGCAACTGGAGGAATTGTTACAGAAGGGCTATATTCAACCGAGCGTTTCCCCTTGGGGAGCGCCCGTTCTCTTTGTCCGGAAGAAAGACGGATCCCTCCGACTGTGTATTGATTACAGGGAGCTTAACAAGATGACGATCAAGAATAAGTATCCTATACCTCGGATCGACGACTTGTTTGATCAACTGCAAGGGGCAAGGGTATTCTCGAAGATTGACTTGCGATCAGGATACCATCAGTTGAGGATTAAGGAGTCAGATATACCGAAATCTGCTTTCAGATCCCGGTACGGACATTATGAATTTGTAGTGATGCCATTTGGACTTACCAATGCTCCTGCGTTATTCATGCAATTGATGAATCGGGTATTCTTGGAGTACTTGGATAAATTTGTGGTCGTTTTCATTGACGACATTTTGATTTATTCGAGGGACGCAGAGGATCATGCTAAACATCTACGTGTGGTTTTGAGCATCTTGAGAAAGGAACAGCTATATGCAAAATTTTCTAAATGCGAGTTCTGGCTTAAGGAAGTAACCTTCCTTGGGCATGTGATATCAGCCGATGGAGTTCAGGTGGACCCGAAAAAAGTCGAAGCAATCTTGGAATGGGAAGCTCCTAAGAACGTGAAGGAAGTCCGAAGCTTCTTAGGACTAGCTGGATATTATCGCCGCTTTGTAGAGGGATTTTCCAAAATTGCTCGTCCGCTCACTCAGCTGTTACAGAAAACTCAAAAGTTCGCGTGGAATGAGAAGTGCCAGGCTGGTTTTGACGAACTTAAGAAGAGACTGACGACAGCACCTATATTAGCGCTGCTAGAAGGAACTGACGGATTTATGGTATACAGCGACGCTTCAAATCAGGGTTTGGGTTGCGTGTTGATGCAAAAGGATAAAGTGATTGCTTATGCTTCTCAAAGAACTAAAATCGCACGAAGTTAATTATCCGACTCATGATCCGGAGCTAGCACTGTGGTCTTTGCCTTGAAAATTGGGCGACATTATCCGTACGGCACTCATTGTCGATCTTTACAGATCATAAGAGCCTCAAATACATTTTCATGAAAGAATTAAACATGAGGCAGAGAAGGTGGTGGAATTGATCAAGGATTACGACTTGGAGATTCTCTATCATCCGGGAAAGCAAATGTAGTAGCCGATGCTTTGAGCCGCAAACCTGTTTCTCTTCGAGTGTTGAAGCTCTTACGCCTGCAGAAAGATTCAACGAACCGATCCGCGAAGGGATTGAAGTATGGGCACCAGGAATCCAAGGGCGACTTTATGTGATGGAACCGACTTCATCACTAGTCGAGAAGATCAAGTCCAAGCGGTTGGACGATTCTCGATCCTTCGATTATGTGATGAAGTAAAGAAAGGAAAAGCCCGGATTCGTGATACAAGACGATGGAGTTCGAGATTTTAGAGTCGACTTTGCGTTCCCGACGATGATGACTTGAGACGGACTATTACGAAAGAAGCTCATAGCGCGCCTATTCTATTCACCCGGCAGTAGAAGATGTATAAGGATCTTAAACAAAACTTCCGGTGGGGAATATGAAGAAGGACGTAGCAGATGCGTTGAAGTGTTTGACTTGCCGCCAGTCAAGATTGAGCATCGGCGACTGTAGGGATGCTAAAGCCGCTTCCGATCCCCGAATGGAAGTGGGAGGACATTTCGATGGATTTCATCACCAAGATGCGAGGACTAGAGCAGAATGAACATGATTTGGGTCGTAGTTGATCGACTAACCAAGTCGGCTCATTTCCTAGGAATCAAAGATACATGGGGACCCGAGAGATTGGCACGAGTATTTGTTGCGGAGATAGTCGATTGCATGGGACGCCGAAGACCATTATTTCGGATCGAGATGGTCGTTTCGTGTCGCACTTCGGAAGGCATCCATAAGGCTTTGGGGATCGAGCTCAACTTTAGCATGCCTTATCATCCCCAAACAGACGGTCAGTCCGAAAGGACTATTCAAACTGTAGAAGACATGCTTAGAGCTTGTGCGTTGGATTGGTCAACTGATTGGGAAGTTCACTTGCCCTTGATCGAATTCACTTACAATAATAGTTGGCATGCTTCTATTAGAATGGCACCATTTGAAGCTTTGTACGGGAGGAGATGCCGATCACCCCAGTGTTGGGATGATTCTTCGATTTGATCGGGACGGAACCGGAATTGATTATTCAGACTCAAGAGAAGATAGCTTTGATTCGAGAGAGACTATTGACTGCCCAGAGTCGACAGAAGTTTTATGCCGATGTACGTCGTCGTCCTCTAGAGTTCGACGTTGGGGATCATGTGCTATTGAAGGTGTCTCCTACTCGAGGGATTTTCCGTTTTGGGAGGAGAGGCAAGCTCAGTCCGAGATATATCGGACCATTCGAGATCCTCGAGAGAGTTGGAGAGTTAGCATACAGATTGGCCTTACCGCCGTCGCTGAGTCATGTTCACAATGTGTTTCACGTATCCCAATCACAAAGTATGTACCGGACCCCAGTCACGTCATTGATTTCGACGAGATCGAGATAGCCAATGATGGCACCTTCGAAGAGAGACCAATCAAGATACTTGAGAGCCGGATCAAACAATTGAGGAATAAACCAATACATTTGGTTAAAGTACAATGGTCACGGCATGGATTCGAAGAGGCCACTTGGGAAACGGAGGACGGTATGAAGGCTAAATATCCGGAGTTGTTTTCATCCTAAGTTTCGGACGAAACTTTCTTTTAAAGGAGGAAGGATGTAATACCGAGATTTCGTTATGTAATCGGAACTTGTGATATTGTAATGATTGTACTTTTGTATGAGTACTATTCTCGTATTTCATTATCCGATGTTGTCGAGCATATAATTTCGTATATGTGATAAAGGTTGAAATTACGTGCATGTAGCGCACGCTACAGCCGAGGTAGCGACGCTAACGTGGTTTCATAGCGCACGCTACCGAGTGTGATTAGCGCACGCTATGCGTGGTCGATTGATTGAGACGTGCGGTAGGTAAGATCTCGGCCGGGGACCCCGCCGGATCGTGTCGGATGTACTGACGGCTTTCGGGAAAAGCCGAGTCAACGCCTTAGCGCACGCCATGTGTCGATGTGTAGCGCACGCTAAGTGCCAAGTACGATTTAGGCGTGAGCCGTTAGCGCACGCTACACGAGTGGTCTAGCGCGCGCTAATAGCCATTTATTATAAATAGACAAAGATCCTATTCGTGATTTCAGTTCCTTTTCCTCCCACAACCCGAACTTTGACACATAGAACATAACTACTTTCGTCCTAAACACTCCGTATCAACCTCCTCAACCTCCTAGTTCGAGATTGAAGATCATACATCATTGGAGATTGGTGTTCAAGCCTTCGGTGTTGGATTTGCTCCATTTCATCCGTGTTCTTCACTACTTCGAGGTAGGTGATTCTTCACCAATGATTAGTATGTTCATAAGGAAGATTTGAATCATGTTTGGATAGCAAGTATTTCGTTCATCACATGTTAGAAGGATACTTTTGATGTATCGGTACTAGATGTCGAATGAACTTTGAACCATCTTATTATAAGGACACCTAAGCATGTTTAAATCGATTTATGATCAAGTAAGCGGATATTACCCAGTTGATACGTTGTATACGTTGGAATCAGGTGTTTTGGAACGTTAGACGATGGAACTTAGATTATTTCTTGAAGATCGTAGATGAATTGTGATATCGAGATAACTATCCGTATATTGGTATTTCATAATCATAAATCTTCCAGAAACCTTATTATCATGATATGCCCGAGGATAACTTGTAAAATCACCATAGGATTCATAAGTTCTTCATCATTCAACCCAGTTTTCGGTTTGCGATTCGCCATGCAAGATTAGCGCACGCTAACATGTGTGAGTTAACGTGCGCTATCGAGGTTCGGTTTCGCACAAAACGCACGAGCGACGTTATGAGACAGCCGAGTCGCGCCGATTAAGTGGCTAGCGACGCTAGTCTTATACGATAGCGTACGCTATCATCAGCCTTAGCGCCGCGTTACGTACGTAGCGCGCTAAGCAATCCAGCATTGTTTAGTTTGAGGTTTTGGCCGTAGGCGAATTGTTAGGCCATTGTTCGACTCGAGATGATTTGTATATCGTTCCTTTTGTTAAGGTTCGAGCTTGTTACGTTGATCGGAGGGGGCGGCCTTCGAGTGCGTCGAGAGCATTGAAGTATATCGTTCTTGCCATCTTCGAGGCAAGTATCGTGATATGTTAATATCGGTATTTTTGGAGTATGCGTATGATTATGCATGTTGTTGAACATGGTATTTACTTCGTTGATTTGGTCATGATATTCGTTTATATGTTCATGTTGATGAACGTAATGATTTGGCATATGTGTATGCATGAGTTGTGTTTGTATACGTGTACGATCTATGCTGAGGGTGCTGGATCGGATGTCCACCTCGTGTTGGTCCGACGGGATCATCTTGGGATCTAGGCTGAGGGCGCTGGATCATTGGAATACCCAGGCTGTGTAATGGAATCTTGTAGATTCGCATTGTCGGATTCCGGTAGCGGAAGTCCGTGTGATGTATCTTGTTGTGTATTGTTGATGCATATTCGAATTGTTTAAATATGATACTTGTACTAGCATCGTTTTGCTAACCCCTTCGGGGGTGGACATTTGTTTTGATGTCCAGGTAGCCAAGGAGCAGGGAAACAATGCAAGACTGACGTGACGAAGGGGTTCAGTGATGTTTATTGTTATTGGAGATTTGTGGTCTTGGTTTGGTTTCTGTACTCGAGTACGCGTGTCCTTTTTGATATTAATTCGATATGGTTGTATTAATTACCCGTTGAACCAGTTATACGTTTTCATAAACTTGAACTTTCGCAGTATTGATGTCTTGTATTTACTTTTCTTTTTAACTAGCCTTGTAAATCCTTATTTAAAGGGTTTACGGCGCTGTAATTATTCCGAATATCTCGGGGTGTTACAAAACCAAGATGTTTCCCAACTGCAATCACCAAGTAGAAAGGCTAATCAAGGATTATAATGTGGGGGAAGGCTCTCAGGACTCTCAGAAATCGGATAAGGGGTGAAAGAGAACGAGGTGAAATGAAATGGGGTGTTGTCCCATATATAATGCTCTGAACATTACGTACATTGGCCTCAACGCTTTACGTACGTAATCATCTTAGTGTACTCTATTATAAATCATTAGCGTACATTAACATCCAATAATAGCCTACTGTCTCGATCCTAGTCTTCTCTTACGTACGCTATACCAACACCTTTACGTATGTAATAATCTAGACATAGCGTGCGCTTTCGCCAGCCTCTAGCGTACGTTAAACCTCGTTGACCCACTTTATAAAAAGGCTATCCAGGTTCACGCCGCGGGAATCTTGTCCGATCCCACCACCAACTGGCCCATGTGCTCGTCAGACTTATCCATCGTTAACTGCCTTACGTACGCCATGCTTCGTCCATAGCATACGCTATCCGCAGCTCATTACGTATGTTAAGCTTACCAACTAGCGTATGTTATGACGTAGTTGCATGTCTGAATTTACAAGGTTGATACGATCATGCATGTTGATATGAATACGGGAAAGATCATACTTCGATTACTAATATCACAAAGTCGAATAATACAAGGTTCAAATACAGACGACAATACTCAACAATTTTCTGGATATTACACAAGCCGTGGAGGAGGAAGAGAAAAGATGAATAAATGCATCTGAGGTCAACCCACGGTTTATATACCCGACCGAACATAACGTACGTAAGCTAAGGATCTTAGCGTACGCTAACTCGATATCGTACGTAATAGTCCACATATTACGTACATATTGGCTCGACAGAGCTCTCTGTTTGATTTCCTAAAGACCTTAACGTACGCTACACAAGGGGCTAACATATGTTAGGAAGACCCCATAACGTATGTTATACATTGCTAATAACGTACGTAAGAGTCCCCATTTCAGAACCACAGTTAGCCAACAATTGTGCAAAAATGATACGTAAATCGAAACACGACGATTAACGAAATGTGAAGACATAATTACAAATAGTTCGAAACGAAGAACTTAAGCGCTAAAAGAAAACACGATTCCGATTACCGGAAGGTTCGGAATACGACCATGAAAGTAATTACCCTAAACTTTTAGGAAATTACAAAACGATCCGAAACGAACCAAAAACCATGATACGTAAATGAACAACCACGCCAAAGCTCACAACATGTTTAATAACATTAAGCAGACTCGCACAAAACTTGAAATGATAGTTTCGCACAAAAATCACACAAAACGAGCCGACAAGCAAAAAATTACTAATAAACACAAAATCCAGTAAAACAATTACGAAACATGCTCGGATGCCAAAATATGCAGAATTAAACATCCTCAAAACATCAAAAAGGTTACAAGCAAGTTGCTGAAACAGAAAATACACCAAAATAGAAATTACTAAGAATAGAAAAGTACGAATATTACGATTGTAATGTGTATTTTCTAATTCTCTTTGGCTCAACCCTTTCAACTTACTTTATTTTGTGAAGCTCAATTATTTTAGTACTTCTTCTTGAATATGTGTGTATATGTCAAGCCAAGTCTGCCATTTATGGCTAAGACCTATCCTGACCTTTGAGGATAACTTGTCTATTTCTTTTTAAGTTGGTGTGTTAACTTATAAGAGTCTATTTTTTTTTCTGAAAAGTCGTAACAAGGTTTTCGTAAGTGAACTTGCGGAAGGGACATTGTTGATACCTATAAAGCAGACTGCGAACATGTCTAACCATATGGAATTGTGGCGGTCATGTCGCATTCCACTCCTGCATGCGGGCACCTATGTGTGCGTTGTGCGGGCTAACGAACCCCGACGCGGCATGCACCAAGGAGAACTCATAAAAGCGTCTGCCATGCCTGCCCCATTCGCGGTGCGTGGGGGAAAGAATGTCTCTCGAATGTCAAAATGACTCTCGACAATAGATATCTTGACTCTCGTATCGATGAAGAGCGTATCGAAATGCGATAATTGGTGTGAATTGCAAATCCCATGAACCATAAAGTCTTTGAACGCAAGTTGCGCCTGAAGCCTTCTGGCCAAGGACACGTTTGCCTGGGCGTCAAACATAACGTTGCCCTCCCTCCCGTCCTACAGGGTGTGTTTTTGGTGGGGGCGGATAATGGCTTTCCGTGCGCAATGATGTGTGGCCGGACCAAATATGAACCCGCGGTGACTTACGTTACGACCGGTGGTGGTTGAACCTTCAACTGTCGTCTTTTGTTTCGGATGGTGTTGCATGTTGGGCTCTATTATAGACCCAATGGCACGTTCGAATGTGTATTTATTTGGTGAGTGCGTAATGTTGTGTTGTAATGCTTGTTGACTCCTTTGTAAGGAGGTGATGTTATTCGGTGTTGTTCGAGAAGTATATCTCCTTGTGGTATGTGATCGTTTGTAAGTGATCATTTGTAAGTGATGTTCTACCGGGTAAGGTTTGTTGAAACCTTTGGGATCCGTTTTTGTTAGTATGGGTCGAGTTTTACCATAGAGTTATCCAAATAGGGCCGGCCCAATGCCCAAGCCACCAAAGCAAGGGCTTCGGGCCTCACATTTTTTTTTACAAAAAAGGGCCTCAAGTAAATTTTCAGGTAAAAAAAATTTCGCATCATATCACTCAAATTAAAGTAGCTTGTTGGTAGGCAAGAACTTCATTTTTCATAACGTCACAGGTTCCATCTGTGAAATTAATATTTTGACATCTTTTTGAATTATTTGATTACTTATTGGCTCAATATATGCCCTTGATTATTTTGTTAAAGAAAATATATCATTCATTATTTATATTGGCTCATAAAAAATGACAATATATGTTAGTTTAGTTTCTAAACTTTCTTCTTCTTGAGTACCCAAAAAAATATTTTATTCATTTTAAATAATTATATGAAGATGATTTTATTCGTATAAAGTGCAATTGAAATTCTTTTTCATGTAAACAAATTATTTCCAAATGCTACAAATAAAAATAGTTTATTCTTAAAATTTACTCACGGCATTGATATTTTGTGCGTCACAAAAAGCTCGAAAAATAGTAGATTATTTAAATTATCCCACAATATTCAGTTTTTAATGTAATTTGATAAATGCCTTTTAATTACAAGAAAATCGAAATTTTTTATATAAAATATAATATTTTATAAAGTATTATTATTAGATATTAAAGGGCCTAATTTTCGAACTCGCTTTGGGCCGGCCCTGTATCCAAACTGGGTATATCTCGAGGAGACTCCGAGGTTCGTGCTTGTTAGCATGATGCCAGGATAACCTTTGGGTGTATATTTGAACAATGTTACATACTCATCATGGGTTATCCAAAACGGGTATGTCGTCACGAGACTCCGAGGTTCGTGCTTGCTAGCACGATGCCATGATAACTATGAGTGTATGTTATATGTCTGTTGTGGAATTCTAATCTTTGAGATGTTTGCGTGACTGTTGTCCTGATGATGGGTGATTCCGTTTACTTACCATTGGTTTATTCGCTCGGGTATGCACGTATTATATATTTCTATATGTCCTCACGTGCGATGCACGGCGTAAAATATTAAATATTTTATTATATTAGTAATATGTGATTGCATTTCAATCATATTGTAAATTTATTAGAAAATATGCGTGGCCAATATACACATAAACTATTATTTGATTTGCGTTAATTTATAAATCTAAGGGAACATAGGAAAACCATAATTTCTTACTAATATAAATTTCTTTTATATGATTTGGCATTATTGTAATTATTATTTTACAATCAGAACAAAATAATTCTAAAAATTCAGATAACTGTTGAATTACAACTTATGAAAATAAACTAAAAATTTATATTTTTTTCAATATTATTATATTTTATGGTAATATTTTAATCATCTAATATATCATTATTATATTTAAATTACTTTATATGTATACTATATGGATGTCAAATTAAAGAGTACGAAGTAAGAATTAATTTGATATATTTTTTATCAAAAATAAAATTGATACGAAAAAGTTATAATTGTTTAAAGTATTAGTTAAAAATAAAAGGAATAAAATGAGAGAAATTTTTAATTGGTAGATATTATATATGGAATAACCCTCAAACTTCCCTCCCAAACTAAATACTCATTTTTTTAAGATTTTTAAAAAGAGAAATGATGTGGTGATGACACATGTCCTTTAGATTTTCTTGTGACTCTCTTTTAATATTAAGTATGGATTATTATTCAGTTTAATTTTTTTGGAGTATTAGATTCATAATCCAAGATCTGACTGAATATCCCCCTTATATTAATTTTGTAATTAATTTGCCACATGCGAAAAAAATTAAATTTTCATTTTTCAAGTTATCTTCTATTGTTCAATCAAATCTCATAATTATTACATATCATTCCTTATTGTCACATAGACCTTGTTTTTTGGACTTATTTTTCAGTTTTTTAGTTAAGTTCAGTTCAGTTCAGGTCAGGTTAGGTCCATTCAGTTCAGTTCAGGTCCATTTAGTGCATTTCAGTTCAGTTATTATTATTATTACTGTTATTATTATTATTAATAATAATAATAATCTTGATTATTATTGTTTTTATTATTATTGTTATTGATTATTATTATTATTATTATTAATATTTACTATATTAATAGCAATATTTATTATTATTGTTGATTACTATTATTATTATTTATCATTATTATTATTGTTATTATTATTATTATCATTATTATCATTATTGTTATCAATATCATTAATATTATTATAATACAATAATATGGTATTAGAAATAATAGGGATTTACAAGAATCATCAGTGGTCCTAAGAATAATCAGTTGACATTATCCTTCGCTAGTGATAATCAAAAGTCATCAGTAGTCATGAGAATGCTCAAGAGCATATCATTACATCAAAGATTACATTATAAAATGTTAAAAAAATAAAAACCCTCAAAAGAACAACAGTCTTGATCACTATTAAAAACCATCATTATTTTCTCCACGCCATATTCTTCGTCGTCTTCATGGTCACTCTCTGTTCGATTTTATCGCCAAATTTGTCTTGCTAAAGCATTTCGGACCTAGAGCATGGCTTCTTTACGATCGCTTTCAAACATAAGTGAATCTGCCCTTCCTTGACCACTCGCATCACGTTGTGTAATTGTTATACCAAGCGTGTGCATTCTTTTGAAATTATGTAGTGTGAAAGTGGAAACAATAATTGACATTTGATACTTTTGTGACATTTGGGGCATATTTTTTAGCACCTTCCACCTTTTATTTGTTAGGGTTGTATACTGCAAAGCATACTTTATGCTTGTATGCCTTATTTCCCTGTAACTACCTATGAGAATATTAATTACATTTAATCACATGTTTTGCATATTTATTCACGTTATGGTTATGCAAATGAAATGTCTAATGATTTTATATTGTAGATAATGTGGTGTGTTGGTGTCACACGGAAGATCATATTATCGGTACCTTATAAAATAATATAATAATTCACAACCTATATAATTATTAGACAAATTATATGAAAGATTGTAGTGTGTGCTTGAGATTAGTTGGTCTTGACTATTAGCATACATTAGCGTATTTGCATACGTTGAACTGGATCGAGGTGAGATAGTGTCTTCTATACTGACTGTAAGAAGAGCGTAAATCTCGGATAATTATTATTTCTTAATTCTAAGAATATAATATTTAATTGTGTATTTATAATACTTATTGCTTTGATTTACCATGGGTGAGAGTCAAAATGATCGACTCAATAAGCCTCATATCTTGGGCAATAATATTATTTATACGATAGTTATTATTATTACTAGAAATCGTGTCCCGACTCGTGCGGGTTGATGATGTCCCCGTGAGGAGCTCGATAATGATTATTATATTAAACTCTGCAGGTGTATTTAATTCCGATATAATAATAAGGTTCGAGTGGTACTACTCTTAGATGAGATATTAATAAATTAAAGTTGTCAGTAGCTTATAATTAATTAATGGACATTCGATATCTTAAACACGGAAAATAATACTCCCTCCCTCCCATACATAACTGCTACCTTTCCATTTTGGTCCGTCCCATACTTAACTGCTACTTACTATAAAAAGAAATAAACCAATCATTCCCTCTAAATATACACCCCCAATGATCATCTATTTATAATAAAATGCCATTATGGGCCCACCCAATTAAACACACAATACTAATATGATTTCAGATTTCCATTATTACCCCTCTTAAAATATCACTTTATTACACACAATACTAATAAACAACTCTAACATTAATAACCGTGCCCAGAAAAAGGTAGCAATTAAGTCTGGGACGGAGGGAGTATATTTAATAAGGAGCCCAATTTCGTAATTTTGGATTTTGGTAGGAAATGCAATATCAACCTTTTAGTGGACTAAGTTGATATTAATAGATTCATTATATTAGGAAGAGTCATAATATGGTAAGATGAAATCTATTGGGAGTCATTCCCTAATCCTCCTTAAGATCCCTAGTAGTAGTCCAAGAGCCTATAAATAGGACATCTATGGGGGTTGGCCGATTTCGATGTCTTTGCAAGGTTGTGAGATCAAATTTTTCTTCTTGTGTTTAATTGTAGATCTAGACTTGTGTCTTTGATTCTACAATTTAGTTAACACATCAATTTTCTAAGAGTGATTACACAATAGTAGAAAATAAGGAAAAATCGAGTGACTCACAAGAAAGGTGGTTCGGCTGATTCCCCATAGTTGTCCAAGCAAAGATCCGGTAGCTCGTTGCCCACACAACGTCCGGGTTAAGGCGGATCATATTCTAGAAGGTCTAAAGGTAGAAATACAAGGTGATCAACACGAAAGCAACCACTACTCTTCAAAGGTAATATCCTATGATCTTTTAGATCTAAATTAGGATATTTCAATTACCAACATATTTATTTAATAAATAATAAATAATATTTAAATTGCTTATTAGTCTTAGTAATTAATTAATTAGCATGCCTAAATAGATCTTATGCTCGTGGATGCGTAAATCGCGTTTATCAAACTTCGCTTTCGCTGTGTTTTATTTCCAACAATTGGTATCAGAGTCGGATTTTTAGGCTTTTTGTTATTTTAAATAATTTTGATTGATAGCAATTTAAATTTCACGTAATTTGATGTTGGAATATTTTGCTCGATGTGTTCTTGCAGGTGATATGACCCAATTATCATAGTTATATAAATGGTTTATTTATTTTAATTTTATTATTTATGCAATTGTTGGTTTGGCCCGATTTGAGGCATGTAATGGTTATTTCCGTGAGAAAATCCGCAGGTAGATCTAGGTATTTTATTTTTCGTGTAATCTTGCTGTAATTTCGATGTATTTTATTTTGTGTAAAATTGTAATCGAATTCGGAAAAGATGGGATCACGACGAAATAGAGCGTAACCGGATAGGCGGCAGCGTGGCCGACAAAGCAGTGCATCGCTGAAAGGCCGAGCATGCTGATAGGAGCCACGGGCAGCCTGGTCCGGGCCGGTTCGCCGGTTCAGGTCTGGTGGTCCAGTTTTGGTCCGGTCCGTTTCCTGCCGTTCGTTGCGTCCGTTGGAGAGTCGGAATTTAAAATTAAATTTTTTTTATGTAATTAATTTTGCATAAAAGTGAGATTTTAATTTTGGAAATCCACGGCCCGGATGGAGAGGAGCGACGGGATGCTTAATTCTGTGGGAGAGATCGAGTCGAAGATTTTCTCGGATTCAACTCAAGGAAGAAGACCATGATAATTGGATAATTTAATTATCCATGCTTTATTTTTGGTTTTTATTGTTTTGATGTATGGCATGTATGAATGTATGTGTGATATGTATTCTGCATGTTATGACGAGAAAATTAAAACCTTAACGCTAAAAGAACTAAGTGATTAAATTGATTTTTTTTTTAAATAAAATCAAATTGGCCTCCATAATTAATTTAAATTGTGAAGTAATTAGCATGCGCGTTGACATTATGGTCTTCCTCCATATCGGATATGCTATATAAGTTCACTAGTTTTAAATTTCAAATGATAACATAAGGTAAATATTATTTTTATGATAGGACCTCTCCATCTGTAGAACTATTATTTAAAGGATAATATTTTAAGGATGTTGAATTGTGGTATTCACTTAGGTGTATCAATTAATAAGCTCCCATCGGAATCTATGTTAATTAATACATGGCCAAGAGGATCCAACTATTAATTCTACTTGTCATAACGTAAGTTGACTAGATAGTAAAATTAACGACATAAAACTCTACTTAAAAAATGTGTGTGTAAACATCCACACGATCGTGACTTGCATATGCGGGTTTTTCGAGGTGTTGGTTGCTAGCATATATATTGTGTTTTGAGGTTTTTCAATATATTTTGCTATGCATTATGTGATGGATATTTTTAATTTTTATCTCAGATGTCTTTCAATCCACTTGCTGTTATTCTCAAACAAAATAAACTTAATGGCACTAAATTTGCCGAATGGAAAAGAAATCTTGACATTGTCCTGACTGCCGAGTGGCATAAATTTGTGTTAACTGAGGAGAGCCCTCTCGACCCAGAACCGGATGCCACTCCTGGAGAGTTGGATGAATTTCGAAAATGGAACAAGTCTGATGTGATGGTTCGCTATTACATTTTGGCTTCGCTGAAAAATGTATTGCAGCATCAACATCAAACGATGGGCTCAGCAGCGGAGATGATGAAAAATCTCACTGAGATGTTTGGTCATCAGAACTGGGCGGCTAGGCAAAATGCAATGAGGGCATTGATGACAACCCAAATGTCTGAAGGGACCCCAGTAAGGGATCATGTTCTGAAAATAATGTCTCATTTGAACGAACTGAGCATACTGGGGGCTACTATCGATGCGGAGTCGCAGGTCGATATTATCTTGGGCAGCTTACCAAGAAGCTTTGAGCAGTTCCGCCTTAACTACAATATGAACCGTAGGACATATACTTTGGCGGAACTTCTGACAGAGCTTCAATCTGCTGAAGGTCTCTTCAAACAAGGGTATCATCAGATTCTTGCGGCAACCGGTGCTACTTCTTTCAAACCCAGATGGGAAGGAAGAAAAAACAGTTTGACCAGAAGCAAGTGGCAACTCTCAAAGTGAAAAGCAAGGCTCCTCACCCCTAGGCGAATAAAAAGCAAAGGGAAAGTGCTAGAAGTGCGGTCAGAAAGAATATTTTAAGGTGGACTTCACTGCTCTTAAGAAAGGTATGTCTCGTGCACTAGTAGTCAAAACATATTTAGCAGCTTGTTCTTCCACTTCGTGGATAGTTGATTCAGGCTCCACTGATCATGTTTGGTTTGACTCGCATGGTTTTTAGGTAACCAATCAGCTTAGTGCGGGCGAGATTACCATCAACTGGGGCGATTATTCCAGGCTTATGGCTGTTGCAGTGGGAGTCGTGCAGTTGAAGATTAATGATAAATTATTAGTCCTCAATAATGTCTTATTAGTACCCGATTTTAAAAATGAATTTAATTTCGGTTTCTAAATTAAAATGTGATGGTTATTCAGTTTTTTTGAATGATGATGCTATTATTAGGAAAAGAAAGGGTGAATATATTTGCAAAGGTATTTTTAATGATGGGCTGTATGTCGTTAATACTGCATAAACTCCCATGCACAAATCACTTAACTCTTTGTCTAAACCTGAAAAGAGAAAAGAACCTTCAAGCATAAACCCAACATATCTGTGGCATTTACGGTTAGGGCATGTAAACCTTGGTTTTACATCACAAAGAGATATGGTCATGGATAGTTTTTCTCAATTTCGCAATTACACTGATAATGAGCCGGCAGAGCCAAATTGCGAAGTAAAATTATTTTATGATCTTTTAGAGTATACTGATTGGCCTTTATATGAGTTGCATAATAAGTCGTTGTTGCAGTGGGTTACGGAGGTAATGAATTTCAAGACGACGTAAAATGCATCACAAAAAGCAATGGATTATATCATCAAAAGCAACAAAGGCATGGCACCGAAGCAATATCAGAGCCAAATCCCCGATAATTATTCTGAAGTAAAAAATATCATATCGAAACTTGGTCTCCGAGTGATCAAGTATGATGTTTGTAGCAACGATTATTTTCTATACTATGGGGAAGGTGAGAGTTTGAAATTTTGTCCTAGTTGTGCAGCCACACGGTATGAGGAAGGGAAATCGAGTGCACAAAAGAAATTGTGGTACTTTCCAATCACTGATAGGTTGAAGCGGCAGCATATGTCGCGCAAAACTGCTGAACACATGACATGGCACACAAGGTGCCATGATGAGTCAGAAAGAGTACTTCATCTTGCTAGCGCTGAATCTTGGCGAAACTTTTATCGTATACATCCTTTGTTCATTGCGATTCAAAGATTGGTAGATGATGGCCCATTGTATGATCTCCAAGTTAAGTCATTTCTAATTTGCGAATGTTGTCTGGAAGTTAAGATTACCAAAAGGGTTTATAAAACCAAGGGAAACCGTGCTCAGAATGTGTTAGAATTGGTTCATACGGATGTATATGGTCCAATGAATATCCAGGCTAGGGGTTGTTACGAATACTTCATCACGTTTATAGATGATTATTCGAGATATGGATACATCTATTTGATGCGACGGAAGTCTGAAGCCTTTGACAAGTTCAGAGACATCAAGGCTGAAACTGAGAAGCGTCATGGGAAGAGTATCAAGTCACTACGATCTGATCATGGTGGCGATACCTTAGTGGAGATTTTTTGGATTTCTTGGCGAATGAGGGGATTTCATCCCAACTCACTGCGCTGGGAACTCCACAACAAAATGATGTTGCTTAAAGAAGGAATAGAACTATTTTATAAATGGTTAGGTCAATGATGAGTTATTCGGATTTACCTATTTCGTTTTGGGGATACGCCTTAGAAACATCGGCATACATTCTAAACCTGGTGCCTTCGAAATCAGTCCCAAAAACACCAATAGAGCTGTAGAGTGGGCGAAAGCCCAATCTATGACATGTTCGGATTTGGGGTACGGCAGCACATGTGCTGAATAAGGAAGCTGACAAGTTGGCATCTCGTACAGAAGTGCGAGTGTTTGTAGGATATCCTAAGGGAACGGAGGGTGGCTTGTTCAATAGTCCCCAGGATCAGAATGTCAATGTTAGCACGAATGCCCAATTTCTGGAAGAGGATTATATGATTAGTCACAATCCCATGAGCGAGATAATTCTGGAAGAGCTGAGGAGCGAGACTCCATCTATACCAATCGTACAAGCACCAACTAACACTGCATCATGTATCGATTATTAGACTTTTGCACCAACTCAGGATTTGCCTCATCGTAGTGGGAGGGTTGTTCGTCAACCAAAACGATTCATAGGCATGGGAAAGTCTTCGGACTCAATCCCAGGTGAAGATGAATCAGATCCCTGAACTTATAAGGAGGCAATCCAAGATAAAGATGCTGACTCCTGACAAGTAGCAATGGAATCAGAAATAGGATCTATGGATTCCAGTCACATGTGGGAGCTAGTAGAGCTACCCAATGGGGTACAAGACATTGGGAGTAAATGGGTCTACAAGCGAAACAAATGAGGTGACGGAAAGGTTGAAACCTTCAAAGCGAGGCTTGATTCAAAAGGATACACTCAGAAAGAGGGTATCGATTATGATGAAACCTTTTCGCCGGTAGCCATGCCTAAGTCAATCCGGATTCTTTTAGCTATAGCTGCGCATTTGGATCTGGAGATATGGCAAATGGACGTCAAGACTACATTCTTGAATGGGAGTCTAGGCAAGAAAATCTATATGCACCAACCAGAGGGATTCATTGTTGAAGGAGACGATCACTTGGTGTGCAAGCTTAAGAGATACATTTATGGACTTAAGCAAGCATCTAGATCTTGGAACACTCGTTTTGACGAGGTTGTCCAGTCATATGGATTCTTCCAATGTCCGAGTGAGAGTTGTATGTATAAGAAATGCGATGGAAACATGTTGGTGTTTCTTGTACTGTATGTAGATAATATCCTTCTGATTGGAAACAACGTGAAGTAATTGTCGGACGTACGGGTATGGTTATCTGAGTAGTTACATATGAAGGATCTGGGAGAAGCAGTGTAATATCTGGAATTTCTACTACTATTGTTTAATGTTATTTTATCCGAGTTATGTTGTACAATGTGGAATCTGTATAGTATGGATAAAATAAATGAAGGACTGAGATATCTGTATTCGTATAATTGTCGTACTTGGTCGACAATTGCAGTTGTGGATATTATGTATCGTATGAGGATATAATGTGTTGAGTATACGTATGCAGTATGCCATATGTTCGTATCTAGTATGTTGAGACGTTGGACAAGGATAGCTGAAAATGGATAAGTACAGAGTCCTTAACGTACATTAAGTTTATAAGATAACGTACACTAAAATGTTAAGTGTTACGTACGCTATGCACAACACATTACGTACGTAACAAGGAGAAACAGACAGATCAGGATATGGCCGACATGTGGGTCCCGTGGTCTGCAGCTTTCGGTGAAGAACGTGTAATCCCTGAGATTCTCGGTTCCGGTTATTTATGAATTTTGCCGGTTGTGCCGGTCATTTTGTTCTTTGAACGATTTCTTGGTCCGACATGATAGACCGGGTTGTGATATTCGTCGGGTACGAATTTTTCGTTTCGTAAGTCGAGCTAATTATATGTCCTGTTTTTTTATTATTTGTCTTCTTTCGGATCATTGTTGTGGTTCTATCATAATTTTCGGTTTGTGTCGGAATCGTTTTGCAACCGGAGTTTGCTAGCCAGACCTGTATGAAACGACTGTAAAAACGGCGCTGCCTAGCACCGTGTCTTGCGCCGGGTCGCCCAGGACCAGCAAGTCTGCTGAGACACGGCCGAGAACCCGTGCAAGATTTGCGCCGGGTGATGCGCCGTATCGGATACAGCCGAGACACACGCGCATGCGTCTTGCGCCGGGTGTTGCGCCGTGTCGGTCAAGTCGCGCACTGACCCGCAACACGGTGGTAAACACGGCGCTGGTTTGGGCCGTTTGTTGCGCCGTGTTCTGCACGGGTATAAATATGGCAGAGCAGTCGGGTTTCACTCATTTTTCTCATTTCGTTTTCAATCCTTGCGCAGCCAATTCTTGGGGAAACCAGAGGCATGTTGTTGTACTATAAATCCATGAAATTCCTAAGTCTATATCAATCGATTAATCCTTCCATAACTTGCTCCCATCGATCGAATCAAGGTAAGTTTTCCTAAAATCCTACTTTTGGGTAACTTGGGGGTTTTACTTGATTTTGTCCGTTTAATCTGAAATAAACTAGAATAGTGATGGATTGATGATTTTTAGGTTGTATTCTACCGATTCTATTGTTGTTACTTGGTTTGATTCATCGTTTGTTGAGTTCCTAATCGAAGCCTTGAAGGTGTTCGATAAAATGTCACAAAGGGGATTCGGGCGTTCTACGATTATTCTTCTTCGTATGATCGTTGATTATTAATAATATAATGTTAGGGTCAGGTTCCTTGCGAAGAACTCGAGTCGGAACTCTTTCGTTCATCGTTTCCCGATCGTTGTGTTACCGTTATTCCCGCCGGAGAATTATAGGTGTTCGAGGTTACCCGGTTGAGCCGTGTTCGTCGGAGTATCCGGTATCGATTATCGAGGCAAGTATCCTATCCATACATTACGTGTCTGGTGATATAGTATTTGGTAATCAACGATATATGCTAAATGAATATTTACAAGCATTTTTCAAAAGGATCGGTATATTTACAATCATGGTTTTCTCAAAAGATGACTTGTGTGTTCCGCGAATTAATGTGCTTAATTGAATATGTGTGTATGTATTGAGTATAGGATCGCCTTACTTTCGTATTATGTCATTATGTATGATTATGTCGTCGGTAAATGTAAAGTTTAATTCTTCTGTTAAGATGTGTGCGTGGAGACGTGTGGTTATCGATGATCCTGTGACGTTGTGTGATAAATGTTGTAACTCCTTTATGAGGAGGTTGTGCCATTCAGTGTGGTTGGACAGGTATTCTATCTCGTTGCGATGTGTTTGTTGCTAGTTTCACCATTGAATTCTTCAGTTGATGGTATTGTTTCTCGGTAGTGAGTATGTGTCGGACAATATGGCCATTCTAGCAAGGTACCTCGACTATATATTTTATGTATTTGACCTTTGAGAGTTGTGTTTTTCCATGGATGTGTTGTTGTTCTTCCACCCGGGGATGGCATGTGTGGCCTCTGGGGGCCGATACTAATGGGTACGGCCACAGAAGTGGACTTGGGTGCGTGTGTTGTTGTTCTTCCACCCGGGGATGGTCCGACGGGGCCTCTGGGGGCCGATACTAATGGGTACGGCCGCGGAAATGGTTTCCCACCAGGGGATGGTCCAACGGGGCCTCTGGGGGCCGATACTAATGGGTACGGCCATGGGTTACCAGGTGTGCTTTTTGGTGATGTTGATGTTGATGTTTTGATGACTATTGTGATATGTCCGGAGTATCACAACGTTTTATGCTCGGGGTCGAGATACATTATATATCGAGTCTTGGTGTTTTGCTAGAATGGCATAAGAATATTGTATTATGTGTAATGTGTCCTTATAAGTGAATTTCAGTGGATGATCGGGTCGTGGGCCCTGTGTTTTGTGATCGAAATGGTTGGGCCGTGGACCCCGTGTTTTGTTAATGAATTTGTATTTTGGAATATGAACTTTGGGGCTGTGACCCTAAACGGCTTTCGAGGAATTATGAGCTTGTCAATTTCTAATGTTTTTAAAACTCCCGAGATTTTGTAAGTATTTTCAAAATGCTTACTTGTTTCGTTTCTACTTTCAAGACTTGAACTATTTTAATTAAATGACATATCTCGGGAAGTCTTTCGTTGTATTCTCGGAATGTGTTGTGTATGGCTCATATTTGCACTTTATACTTGTACTAGCGAAATAGTGGAGTTTTGCTAACCCCCGAGTAATCGGGGGGTGGATATCTGTATTGTGTCCAGGTACATGCAGGTTTTCGGGAGCAAGACACAGGATCGGTACGAGGAATGATGAAAGACGAATGATACTAATCACACGAAGGCCAGTTTTGGGTTTAGTTAGTCGGAGTCCATTGTATTATCTTTTTCGCTGCCGTATTGTCTATGTTTTGAAGTATTTTACCCTTGCGTGGGTATGTGTCTGGATAGGGTTATGTATTTTTGATTTTTAAGATAGTGATAAAAGACCAAATCGGTCTAATGGTTTGTGATTTTGTCGTGTCGGCATGTAATGTATTATGTTGTTTCGATGTTTAGCCTGGCGGATCCTCACGGAGAGGGTCTGCGGCGTGTAATATTCCAGGTTAGATTCTGGGGGTGTTACATTTATGGTATCAGAGCCTAGGTTGCGGAAACCTAGGCTGTCGGGTCCATTCGTGTATTGTTGGGTCTTGTCTTGTCAGATTGATTCTGACTGATGTCGTGTCGCGACGCGTCATCTGGAATGTCGGCCGTGATTAGTATCAAGGTGCAGCCATCATCTCCGTGCGATCTGTGGATGTAAGTCTCCCTACTACATGTTCTACCACGAACTATACGAGCCTGTGTGATTCTGTGTTATGTAGGGGTATTTAATGTTGCGTCGTGAGTAAGTGACTTATGTTTGTTGATTCCCGTCTTGTGCTAGAATGAAGAATGATATTGCTAAATATATCTTCGTATAAACTGTTTTTCTTGCAAGAGTGACAACCTTGGAATTTTATGTTTTCGAATGCTTTCGGGGAGTCACGTAAATTTTCAAAATGTCCTCCAAGGAAAAAAAATTGATTTTCGTATGATGACCTCAAAGTCGAATTTTTTTTTGAGACTTCAAACTACCGATATTTCATTTTCATCTCATATTATAAGTTTTCCAAACCTGATGATGCTCTCGTTGTTGGGCAGTGGTGCCAGTTTTATGATTAAAATAGTAACGTGAATGTTGAGTCCATCGGTATGTATGTGTTGAGATAGTCCTCTTTATTGAGAAGTAAAATTTTTGTTTTTGTAGGATGATTTTTTTTCGATGGTTGCTTGTGAGATGTTATAATTATGTGAGTCGATAACATTTAGACTCGTATGTTGTTGCTTATATGTAACCTTCGAGTCTAGTATTACCTCATATATGTTTGCAATCGTGTTGGTGATTAGAGCAGTTAGCACAGGCTTAGTACGAGCCTAACGCGCGCTAACGTGGAATGTTTAGCGCACATTAATCTTTGTTGTAACGCGTGCTAATCAGCCTGGGCAAAGGCTATGGAACTGCATTTTAGCCGTTAGGTCTAACTTTTGTGATCAATCACGTGTAGTTGTATTCTCTACGTGGTGTCTAGTGATAACAACTGTTGTGCGTGAATGTGTGTTAGGACTTTTCGTATTGCTAGGTGATATTTGATTGTGTTTGATGAATGGATAAATTATGTCTGCTGTGTATGTGTTCAAAAACACTTTCCTGGAAACTTCACAAAGTTTTGACGGCTCGATTAATCGGCGGCTCCGTGTATACTCTGAAAATTATTTGGAATTGGCGAGCCGGCCTTGGATTCTCAAATAAAACTTGGACGGTATTTGAAAGATTTGTTTTAAAGTACATGTAGACATTTTGTAAAATGTTACCATCGTTGATTTTCATGTAGTGTTGGGAGAATTTTACGAAATGATTTTTAACCTATTGTTGTATTTTCAGATCATTCGAGTACATGATTTTCAAAAATCTTTCACATCATAAAAATATTTTATTTCAAAAACCAATACAATTTTTATATTCAAAAATATATATTGAAAGATGGAAAATCTCACTCGATGTAAACTTTAAACTCGGATTTGAGAAAGTTTCTTGTATTGATTAAAGTATGTACGAATGATTTGATGACCTTGCGTGCTTACCTTGTTTGTTATTAATGGTGATGTTGGTGTGTAGTAGCGTGGTGGTTTTGACAAAGCCGGTTGCACTGGAAATATTATTTTGCAAATGATTTCATAATGAGACGGTTAAAGTCTGTTGTTTACAAGTTTTGATGAAGCAACACGATGTACCAAAAATACTTTTAAAGTTTTATTTTGAATAGTGCACGAATCCAAGTATTTTCAATAAAATCATTTAAAAGGATACCTCGTGGATTTTCTTATCTAGCTATTATCAGTTACCTTATGTGTTATGTCGTGCTGAGTTGGTACTTTAGCATATTATTTTCGCGAAGTTGTGCCATCGTATCGAGTGAGAATCCGCTTAGTATGCCGAGGGACAGAGGATGCGGTCGTGACCGCGGTATAGCTAGTCGTGGAGATCAGATGCGAGACCAAGAAGATATGGCCGGGAAGGTTGCTATTCCAGCACTTCGTTCTCGTTGTTTAGGTTTCGGGGACGAAACCTCTTTTAAAGTGTCAGTTTTGTACACTTAACATGGTTTGTATCGATAAAATTCATCCATAATTGAGCTAGTCTACTCGTTTTTTGCTTTTAATTAATTAGTTTTTAATAATTTTATTTTTATCGGATGATGATCGGATTAATTAACTGATTTACTCAAGAAATAACATGTTTATTAAATATTCTCTTTGTTGAATTTTGATATATTCATGTTGTAGGGATTTCCGAGACGAATTCGGCAGTCTTTCCGGATTCAAAATCAGAGTTATATATCAAAAGTTATCATCCGAAGAAGATTTGGGGCAAAATGCAAAGTCTGAGAAATTCTGGGCTGAAAACGTAACTATCAAAGAAACCAGTGAGCAAATTGACGAAGCCAAGTTACGTCCGTAACTACTGGATGTTACGGCCGTAAGTCATCCAAGTTACGGCCGTAACTACTGGATGTTACGGCCGTAACTCTTGACAGATTGTTATGATTTGTCTAATTTTTTATAATTTTTGTGTATTGTTGAGGGGATGGCTGGCATTGATCCGATCTATTGTAATAATGCTGGAGTTTTGGAGCTATTAGATGACTTTAGGTGTATAAATAGACCTCTTAGATCCTTCATCATTCATCATTCATCTTATAATTTTCCATTTTTTGTAAACTTTTCTTTTTGTGTGAAGAACACACTTGTGTTCTTGAGTGATTTGCTTGAGTGTGGTATAGCATATGTTGTTCAGAGAGTTTATTGCTTCTATCTCCTTTATCTACTAAGGGAGATAGGATCAATTTTTTCTCTTGATTCAACTAATAATGACCACACAAGCTTGTAATATGTATAATAAACCCTTCATGGGCTAAGTTACCTTTAGTTGGGATTATAAACAAGGTTAGTCATGTTATTTATGTTTGTATAAAAGATCTATTGTGAATTACTTATTATTGTGTGTGATTTGCATTGTTTTAACAATCTTTATTTATTTGGCCAATAAATGATGATATTTATGATCTTCATATGGTTCGAAAGAAAATATGTTTGATTAGATCAAATGATCTTCACTCTAAGTTGTTCTAGGGGATAGAAATATACCTCTAGTCCTTAGATGATTCTTTGAGTTATTTTCATAAATCCTAATGCTATGTATTGAAGCCAATCAACATAGAAATATAGTGGATTGATTCAATATGTAAGGGGCGTTTTATAGTTCGAAAGAGAAACCGTCTTTTTAAGGAAAATCGAATCTACACAACATAATAAGTAAATTCATCTTATGATCTCCTATACATCTTCTATAACTAATGACAAACTAAGTTTGTAATCCCAACTATTTCATTTTATCGTTAATCAATCTATTATTATTGCAATCTTTTTATTTCCTTAAAATATTAGAACTATTATTGCATTTACTTTGCAATTATTAAACTAAACTCTTTAAATGTGTGTTTCACTCATCTTAGTATCTATAAAAATAGACTAATAGTGTATAATTCAAATTATAACCAAACTTCCTTGTGGGATCGATAAACCGGACTCAAAAAGTCCACTTTACTACTTGATACGATATCGTGCACTTGCGATAGTTACACTAACAACGTGTCAAGTTTTTGGCGCCGTTGCCGGGGAAGTATAAGTTATATTTGAAAAATTACATTATTAACTATTGTTATAAATACAACTTTTTCTTTGTTGTAGATTCTCTTGTTTATGCGAAGGACGTACAATCGCGATTTAGTTTCACTAGATCCCGAGATCGAAGTCACATTCAGAAGAAGGCGAAGAGAACAAAAGAAAAACATTATTTCTTCACCATCAATGGCGGACGAACTAAATCCACGTCTCCCCCAAGGAAATGATAACGAAAGAATTCCTCCGGTGGGGGGAATACCTAATGTTCAAAACATTCAACATCAACAATATCCTATTGTGCCGGAAATAGATGAAGACAACATGCTCTTTGGGTAATTCATGAACCCCCCATCTTTGAGCGTTCAATCAAGTGTAATATATCCACCATTTGGAGTGGACAATTTTCAAATTCGCCCAGATGTCATCAATCTCTTCTCCAACAACAACTCATTCTATGGAAGAACCGACGAGAATCCATATCTCCATATTAACCGTTTTGTGGAGATATGTGGAAATTTCAAATATCCGTATGTAAATGACGAGGCGATCAAAATGAGACTTTTCGTGCATACTTTGAAGACAGATCAAGAGAGTGGCTAGATACTTTGCCACCACGAAGCATAACAAATTGGCCCGAATTTGTCCAAAAATTCACCACTAAATACTTTCCACCAATAAAAGTGGTGAAACTCAAATACGAAATCTCTACATTTCGTCAACAAGATTCATAATCATTCCACGAAGCATGGGAAAGATACAAAGATATGCTACGAAAATGTCCTAACTATGGTTTCAATTTGGTAGCACAGGTCAATTACTTCTATTCTGGAATTTTACCTTCATGCCGAGCCAATGTCGATTCATCATCAAATGGCTCATTGGGCAACAAAACTATGAAAGAGGCTTATAATCTTTTTGAGGTTATAAGTGAACAAAGTGCAAGATGACCAGACAGAAATATCCAAAAGAAACCAAATGGTGTTTTTGAAGTGGATTCTTATTCACTTATGTTGGCAAAAATTGAAGCTCTATCAAAGAAAGTCGAGGAAATGTCTTTTTCAACTCCTCAATCTGTGAAGACGGTGCAAACTCCACAAGTTTCAGCTTTTTCATGTGAAATTTGTGGAGCAACTCACAACAGCACTATTTGTCCCTTAGTGCAACAGGGGCAGTCAACACCACCACCAGAACAAGTGGCGTATGCTCAAAATTTCCAAAGGCAAGCATACAATCCTTACGGGCCAACATACAATCCAAGGTACAAAAATCATCCAAATTTTTCTTATGCAAACAACAACAATGTGTTGAATCCAACGCATCAAGAAAAGAAGCCCGGATGGGAAGAAGCAATCACGAAGCTAGCTGAACAACAACTGAAGTATCAACAACGCAATGATGCTTCAATTAAAAATCTGGAGACACAAGTTGGCCAAATGGCCAAAATACTTTCAGAAAGATCTCATGGCATGTTACCTAGCAATACCGAGGTAAATCCAAGGGAAAATGTCCAAGCTATCACAACAAGAAGTGGAGTGCAGTTGCCCGAAATTTCTATGGAAAATCATCTGGAAAAACAAAAAAAATAAACAAAATCAAGAATCAGAAAAAGAATCTGATACAGGACCTTCATCTCAAAAAGGTCCAGTTGCTACAAAATCTTATGTTCCACCTATCCCATTTCCTCAACGGTTGAAGAATCACAAGCTCGATGCTCAATTCGGGAAATTCTTGGAAATTTTCAAAAAGCTACACATCAACATTCCTTTTGCCGATGCTCTAGCACAAATGCCAAGCTATGCCAAATTTATGAAAGATATTCTTTCCAACAAACGAAGGCTTGAAGAATACGAAACTGTCATGCTAACAGAGGAATGTAGCGCAATACTACAAAAGAAGTTGCCACCCAAGCTAAAAGATCCGGGAACTTTCACAATCCCGTGTACAATTGGTGAAGTGAATTTTGGCAAAGCTCTTTGTGATTTAGGGGCAAGTATCAACTTGATTCCCCTGTCAATTTTCAACAAATTGAACTTGGGAGAAGCAAAAGCAACAACAGTTTCACTACAATTAGCCGATCAGTCAATCAAATATCCATGTGGGATAATAGAAGATGTGCTCGTCAAGGTTGATAAATTCATATTTCCAGCAGATTTTATCATCCTTGACATGGAAGAAGATCAGGATATTCCCACTATTTTGGGACGACCATTTCTCGCAACCGTACGTGCTCTTATTGACGTCTATGAAGGAAAGCTAATTCTCAGAGTGGAAGATGAACATGTCATCTTCGATGTCCTAAAAACTTTGAATCAACCCTCCACAGATGAGTATTGTCTAAGAATAGACACAATTGAAGCCATGGTGAACAAGTCTTTAGAGAAAATTCTATCTAAAGATCCTCTTGAGACATGTATAGCAAGTTCTCTAACCAACATTGAAGGAGAATATCACTTGGCCGAAACAGTTAACTATCTAGAAGCACTACCACCTTTAAGAAGGCATTCACATTTTGAAGAATTGGGGACAAGCTCCTCTAAACCCCTCCCTTCTTTACAAGAAGCTCCAATACTTGATCTCAAACCTCTACCCACACATTTGAGATACGCTTACTTGGGCGTTTCCTCTACACTTTCGGTCATCATATCTAACATATTGACCGAGCTTGAAGAAGGGAAATTACTAAGGGTATTGAGGAATCACAAAAGAGCAATTGGATGGACTATTGCGGACATTAGAGGAATAAGCCCCTCTATATGCACTCACAAAATTTTGATGGAAGATGACTGCAAACCTTCAATTGAGCATCAACGACGTTTGAATCCAAACATGAAAGAAATTGTGAAGGCAGAGATTCTTAAATTACTTGACGCATAAATCATTTATCCAATCTCAGATAGTCCATGGGTGAGCCCTGTACATATGGTGTCCAAAAAGAGTGGAATCACGATCATAGAGAACGAGCACAATGAACTTATACCGACACGATCGATCACAGGATGGAGAATGTGCATTGATTACAGGAAACTAAACAAGACGACAAGAAAAAATCATTTTCCACTCCCATTTATTGATCAGATGCTCGATAGATTGGCGGGACATTCTTACTACTATTTTCTCGACGGCTATTCAGGGTACAACCAAATCGTAATAGCCCCAGAAGACCAAGAGAAAACAACATTCACATGCCCTTATGGAACATTTGCCTATAGAAGAATCCCATTCGGATTGTGCAATGCTCCAGCCACATTTCAGAGATGCATGTTGTCAATATTCTCAGACATAGTTGAAAAATTCATTGAAGTTTTCATGGACAATTTCTCGGTTTTCGGAGATTCATTTGATAAATACCTAAATCACTTAGGCATGGTCTTGGAAAGATGTGAAGACACACATCTAGTTCTCAATTGGGAGAAATGTCACTTCATGGTCCAGGAAGGAATCGTACTTGGCCATAGAATCTCACAACATGGAATTGAAGTCAATAAGGCAAAGATTCAAGTGATTGCAAAACTTCCTCCACCAATTTCGGTGAAAGGAGTAAGGAGTTTTCTCGGGCATGCAGGATTCTATCGGAGGTTCATAAAAGATTTCTCAAAAATAGCAAAACCTCTCTGTTCTTTGCTTGAGAAAAATACACCATTCCTTTTCCCAAATGAATGCCACACGGCCTTTGCAACTTTGAAAGATAAGCTTACATCAGCTCCAATCATCATCTCTCCAGATTAGACTATTCCATTCATTTTGATGTGCGATGCAAGTGATTATGCCGTGGGGGCCGTGCTGGGCCAGAAGAAGGACAAAATGATGCAAGTGATCCATTATGCTAGCAGGACTATGAATGATGCTCAGCTGAACTACACAACAACTGAAAAAGAGATGCTTGCAGTGGTTTATGCCTTTGATAAATTTCGATCCTACTTATTGGGATCGAAGGCCATTGTCTACACTGATCATTCAACTTTGAAATATTTAATGACAAAGCAAGATGCAAAGCCAAGGCTAATCCGATGGGTTCTACTTATGCAAGAATTCAACATAGAAATCAGAGACAGAAAGGGAACAGAAAACCAAGTGGCGGATCATCTCTCTAGACTAGACCAAAACAATGCTCAAGAGAAGGAAATAAATAAAGTATTTCCGGATGAACAACTGTTCCAAATCTCTAATATCCAGGAAAACAAAATGCACCATGGAATGCTGACATCGTTAATTTCCTTGTTAGTGGAATAATTCACCCAAATTTTTCCCATCATCAAAAGAAAAAATTCTTCTCCGAGTTGAAATACTATTACTGGGAAGATCCTCTATTGTTCAGACGAGGACCTGATCAAATCATACGGAGATGCATACTGGAAGAAGGAATGGAGAAGGTATTAGAAAGATGTCATTCCTCTCACTATGGAGGACATTTTGGGGGTTCAAAAACAGCAGCAAAAATTCTTGAAGCAGGATTCTATTGGCCCACTCTGTTCAAAGATGCACATACACTTGTCTCGAAGTGTGACCGGTCCCAAAGACATGGAAACATGTCAAAAAGAAATGAAATGCCAATGAATTTTATCCTTGAAGTTGAAATCTTCGACGTTTGGGGAATTGATTTTATGGGACCCTTTCCATCATTGTTCTCTAATGAATACATCCTTGTAGCTGTGGACTACGTATCTAAATGGGTGGAGGCTGTTGCATTACCAACAAATGAAGCTAAGGTTGTGGTAAATTTTCTAAAGAAAAATATATTCACTCGCTTCGGAACTCCGAGAGTTATTATCAGTGATGGCGGATCTCATTTCTGCAATCACCAGGTTAAGGCTCTATTGACCAAATTCGGAGTAAAACACCGTGTCGCTACCTCTTATCACCCACAAACCAATGGACAAGTCGAGGTTTCCAATCGTGAACTAAAACGTATACTTGAGATGACAGTCGACTCATCTCGTAAAGATTGGTCGAAAAAGCTGGATGATGCGCTCTGGGCTTACAGAACAGCTTATAAGACACCGATAGGCATGTCTCCATTTCGTCTGGTTTTTGGAAAAGCCTGTCACCTGCCAGTAGAACTTGAACATTGAGCCTTTTGGGCTATAAAAAAATTAAACTTTGATGAACAATTGGCTGGAAAAAAAAGGTTGCTACAGTTAAATGAGTTGGATGAAATCCGACTCGACTCATATGAAAATGCCAAAATCTACAAAGAAAAAACAAAAAGATGGCATGACAGCAGAATTCAAAGAAGAGATTTTAAAGCAGGAGACCAAGTTCTCCTTTTTAATGCACGACTGCGGCTGTTTCCGGGTAAGCTGCGATCACGATGGACGGGCCCTTACACGATCAAAGAGGTGTTTTCTCATGGAACTGTGAAAATTTATAATACAAACGACGGGAGTTTCAAAGTAAATGGCCAACGGTTAAAGCCATATCTGGGAGGAGAATTCTCGACAGCAAAGTCAATCATAATGCTGGAAGTACGTAATTAATCTGACGAGAAGTCAAGCTAAGGACGTTAAACAAAGCGCTTATTGGGAGGCAACCCAATCTCTATTATTTCGCAAAATAAGTCTGGGGGTAACACGGAAAGATTCAACAATAAGAGCAAGGATCATATCATCCAGGGAGTCTTTCTTTCATTATTCTCACACATATAATATAATTTTCTAAAAAACCATATTAAAAACTAAAATATATATATATATAAATAAATAAATACGTCCGTAAGTTATAAGTCTTACGGCCGTATGTTGTTCCATTATATTTTTCCCGAAAGCACCTTACGGCCGTAACTATTGCATGTTACGGCCGTATCTTTAAAACCTGTTAGAAAAATGAATGCATCTTACGGCCGTAACTTGGATATGTTACGGCCGTAACTACTCGTCTATATTAAAAAAAACGGACTTTGCAACACATTCACAAACCAGACGAGACACCAAGCGACCAGCAGTGCGAAAATTTTTCCCCCTCTCAATCCCTACTTTCTAAAAACTCAAAATTCCTCAAATCAATTCATTATATTATCAACATTAACACATAATCATCAAGTTCTCTTTCAATCCTTGTTTCAATTTATATATTTTTGAGTTTTAGTTTTTAGTTTTTCACTTCATATTTGTTTTTCGATTCTTATTTCCGTATGATTCGTTGATTAAATCTTGTTTATTTGTTAGTATTATTGATAGTTGTGTGGTTATTTGATTCATTGATTTGTGGTGACTTTATGGATTTGAGTTTGAATGAAAAAACTTGTTAAAAAACTATGAACTCAAGGTGTCCGACGAAATGCCACAACGAAAATCTTTGAATTTTTTTTATGTTTTTATTAGTTTTGCCTGATGATTATAGTCGTGTGATGAAAAGGAAGTTGATTTTGTTAAATTTCAGGGATGGCACCGAAGAAATCGCAAAAGGAAAAGAAAAGGTCGGTTCGTCATCTCAAGGTCCGGCACCCCCGCAAAGAAATCAAAACACAAAGTGCATTAAGGAAAGATTGTTCAATCTTGATGACTTGATTGGCGATTCGGATAGAGACACTATCACTAGCCCTTTCATCCAAAAATTCATAGACAACGGCTGGGAAAAATTCGTTTCCGATCTCCCAAATGGTAACCCGACCTTGACCCTAAACTTTTACAATTCTTTCAACAAGTCCATTGGGAAGGTAGGGTCGCCTACTTATCATCAGACTACTGTGAATGGGAAATCGATTAATTTTTCACCGGATGTCATTAACAAGTATTTGGGGGTTAATTGTACTAACGCGGTTGACATTTCTATCTTACCTAATGAAGAGGTGCCGGATGATAGGGTTTTACGCTGGGCGTTAGTGGGCGAGTTGCATGACAGTATTGGGATGATCAAACCCCGATACAACCAGGCGGACCTAATTGATGATGCTTGGTACTTATGGATGTGGGCAGCCGGGAGTATTTACCCGACCTCGACTCTGATGACGGTTTCCATTGGCCACCTGCGAGGTTTATTTGCTATCCGCCGAGGGGTAAAAATGGATTTGGGTACTCACATTTATACTACAATTTGTCACTATGCCGGCATGGTCCCGACTAGGCAGAAGATGCCATACCCCTGCCTTATCACCGGTATTTGCAGGAACCAGAGAGTAAAAATTTCGGCGGGAGGTGATATACTAACACATGGGGATCGACTGAACGGCCGGAGTAGTATTTTTCGATGTACTCAGTTGAGGAGAAAACGGGCACGTTTGGAACTGGAAGAGGATAGTAGCTACGAGGAGGAAGATGAGGCCGAGGAGGATGCCGGTGATGACTTGACGCCTTTTGAGGAAAATTTGCTTGAAAGAGTTCGGGGATTAGAAACATCCCATGATGAAATTGTGAGAAATCAGAATGAAATAATCGAGCGACAATTAGAAACGGAGAAGTGCTTTGAAAAGCTTTTCCGTTTTCTAAACATCCCTGACGACACACCTGGAGGATCAAAAAGCTAAAAATTTCAGGGAGTTTTCTGTTTTCTCACTTGTTTTAAATTCTAAAAAAAACTCGGGACAGTTTTACTTATAAGTTTGGGGGTGTTTTCGTACTTGTGTGTTTTTCATACTTGTGTGTTTATTTTGTTGGTTTTTGAACTATGATGTTTATTTTGATTTTGATTGTGGTATGTTTTGATTAGTGTAGTGTGTGGTGTATTTTTATTATTTGGCATTGATTAGGTTTAGTGAATATATATTTCTAGATATATATATATATATTAATATTATTTTGATTTTTGAGATTTCTAAAGCTGGCCATAACACCAATAAATTAGCTATATACAAACTTCTAAAATCGTTTTAACCGGTAAAAAAATTGTATATTCCAAAATTTTTGAGCCTTAATCTCTCTTTCCAAGCCTTGTAATTATCATATAAAAATCGAGTCATTCGTTACCTTGAGAAAAGAAGAATCAATCGGTTGATGAAAAATAGAACTGAAATTTACTTAATTTGTGGAGTTTTTGATTTTTCATGCTTAACTAATAAATAATTTTCTGCAAAAATTCTATTCCCTAAAAAAAGGAGTCATTGGTGAAAAGAGCTACACGTTAGCAAATAACGGTGTGAAAGCTATCACCTTAAAAAAATGACGAAAAGGAGAAGTGTTGAGCAGCAACAACTGCCTAATTTTGGGGGTCTTAAATTTTGCGAAAAATAAAGGACTAATCATTGTTGGTGCGTAGCTGCCGTCTCACAGAAAAATTAGTGAAAAGAGCTACACGTTAGCAAATAACGGTGTGAAAGCTATCACCTTTTAAAAAAAAGATAGAAACTCTCTTAGTGAAAAGAGCTACACGTTAGTAAATAACGGTGTGAAAGCTATCACTAAAAGGGATGTAGTTTATGAGCAGATCTGAATTAATTAGCGGCTGAATTTCAATACACTCAATTTCGTGAAAAATCACAATATTTGATGACGACAATGAAATTCTTCTTCATATTGAGTCGAAAAATAAACGAGTGATCGAGAGCTACCATTAAAGGGAGTCATGTGTATCACGAGTGGGAAAGAAATAATCAGCCTTTTGGGGGGAAAACCTTGCATTTTGGAATTACAAAATAAAACCGTGTTTTAACTTCAAAATCATTAGTAGATTTATTTTGAATCCTGATTCATTTCTATCTAATGTATAAAGCTGGTTGTTGTGTATTAATGGTATTTTGATCTCCTTTTCTCTTTTTATATTTTAATTTATGTGTGTATTATTTTTCTTATTATTTTTTTTTTGGAGTGTGAATAATAAAGAGTTTTGCTCGGGACTAGCAAGAATTCAAGTTTGGGGGTGTGATATGTGTCAGTTTTGTACACTTATCCATGGTTTGTATCGATAAAATTCACCCATAATTGAGCTAGTGTACTCGTTTTTTGCTTTTAATTAATTAGTTTTTAATAATTTTATTTTTATCGGATGATGATCGGATTAAATAACTGATTTACTCAAGAAATAACATGTTTATTAAATATTCTCTTTGTTTAAATTTGATATATTCATGTTGTAGGGCTCTCCGAGACGAATTCGGCAGTCTTTCCGGATTCAAAATCAGAGTTATATATCAAAAGTTATCATCCGAAGAAGATTTGGGGCAAAAACGCAAAGTCTGAGAAATTCTGGGCTGAAAACGTAACTATCAAAGAAACCAGTGAGCAAATTGACGAAGCCAAGTTACGGCCGTAACTACTGGATGTTACGGCCGTAAGTCATCCAAGTTACGGCCGTAACTACTGGATGTTACGGCCGTAACTCTTGACAGATTGTTATAATTTGTCTATTTTTTTATACTTTTTGTGTATTATTGAGGGGATGACTGGCATTGATCCGATCTATTGTAATAATGCTGGAGTTTTGGAGCTATTAGATGACTTTAGGTGTATAAATAGACCCCTTAGATCCTTCATCATTCATCTTATAATTTTCCATTTTTTGTAAACTTTTCTTTTTGTGTGAAGAACACACTTGTGTTCTTGAGTGATTTGCTTGAGTGTGGTATAGCATATGTTGTTCAGAGAGTTTATTGTTTCTATCTCCTTTATCTACTAAGGGAGTTAGGATCAATTCTTTCTCTTGATTCAACTAATAATGACCACACAAGCTTGTAATATGTATAATAAACCCTTCATGGGCTAAGTTACCTTTATTTGGGATTATAAACAAGGTTAGTCATGTTATTTATGTTTGTATAAAAAATCTATTGTGAATTACTTATAATTGTGTGTGATTTTCATTGTCTTAACAATCTTTATTTATTTGGCCAATAAATGACGATATTTATGGTCTTCATATGTTTCGAAAGAAAATATGTTTGATTAGATCAAATGATCTTCACTCTAAGTTGTTCTAGGGGATAGAAATATACCTCTAGTCCTTAGATAATTCTTTGAGTTATTTTCATAAATCCTAATGCTATGTATTGAAGCCAATCAACATAGAAATATAGTGGATTGATTCAATATGTAAGGGGCGTTTTATAGTTCGAAAGAGCAACTGTCTTTTTAAGGAAAATCGAATCTACACAACATAATAAGTAAATTCATCTTATGATATCCTATACATCTTCTATAACTAATGACGAACTAAGTTTGTAATCCCAACTATTTCATTTTATCGTTAATCAATCTATTATTATTGCAATCTTTTTATTTCCTTAAAATATTAGAACTATTATTGTATTTACTTTGCAATTATTAAACTAAACTCTTTAAATGTGTGTTTCACTCATCTTAGTATCTATAAAAATAGACTAATAGTGTATAATTCAAATTATAACCAAACTTCCTTGTGGGATCGATAAACCAGACTCAAAAAGTCCACTTTACTACTTGATACGATATCGTGCACTTGCGATAGTTACACTAACAACGTGTCAATACCCATATTTTTTTCGCTTCCGTTTCGTTCGACAGTATCGACTCGATTGTGTTCGTTGATACTTCTGACCTTATGTTATTTTTTCACCTTTGTCATTCGAGCGAGTTCTGATATTCTCCCAAGTTGACCGTATATCGTTGTTGTAATATCCGCAATTTCGAATTTCGGTAATTTTCTTTTTTCGGCAGAAGTCCGTTTTGACGACTCGCTCAAGACCGTTTCGTCATTCCGAGAATGATTAATTCTGCACTTTTTGTCATCCGAGTTCGTTTCGGTATCGTTTTGTTGAGTTCCGAGCTTTTTAGCGACTTTTCCGCACTTGAGCTCGATTCTTGCGAATCTCGTTCGAAACTGCTGTTTCGAGTTTCACGTAAGTCCGTTTAACTTTGTTAGACGTGTTGTGAACTTCGGTTTGGTTATTCAATCACGTATCGTGATTTTCGGACGTTTTGGGCCATTTTTGTAATTTCCCAAAGTTTGGGGTAATTACTTTGCCGTCAATTCCGACACTTCGAGTGGTCGGAATCGTGTGTTCTCTTAACGCTTGGATTCGTCTTTTCGAGTACTTCGTAACCGTATCTCGCTTTTACAGTTCGGATTTCGTGGTCGTTCGGACCGTCGGAGTGGCCACGACCGAGACGGCCGCAAGTAATCGGTCTGGCCGAGTTACGGCCGTAAGGTGCCGGTTACGGCCGTAAGTGATCGGCAGGCATGGCCTGACGAATGCCGGTTACGGCCGTAAGAGTCGAGAGTTACGGCCGTACGGGTGCCAAGCAGCTTCCGGACGAATGCCGGTTACGGCCGTAAGGACCTGCCGGGTACGGCCGTAAGTGCCGAGTTACGGCCGTAAGTCCCGCCGGGTACGGCCGTAAGTGTCCGGCAGTGACCGGCTATATAAGGCTTGGGCAGCCCGTTTTTACTCATTTCTTCACTTTTCTTGCGGCTATCGGACGGGTGCGACGGGAAATAGGGTTCTTGGTCGATTCTACTCAATTCCAAGGCTTTTTGGAAGATCCTTTTCGATTAAATCATCATTTAATCCGTGTTCTTCGTCCGAATCAAGGTATTTCCTTGCTTAAAACCCTACTTGTATGATTTTTGGGGGTTTTCTTCGTGATTCACCGATTTATCCGATTTTGATAAATTATTATGGTATTCTTGTTGTCTTGGCCATGATCTTAGGATTTTGTAACTCATATATCGATTTTATCACCCGGGACTTGATTTCCGATTTCTTCGAAGGAACCCTCGGATCCTTGTTGTTTCTCCGGTTGATTCGGATTCCATTTAACGTTATTTATCCGTGGTGATGTTATTTTCGTAGCGATCGTGAGGTTGTCGAATTCTTGGTCGTTTTCGGAAGTTCGAGGGCTATCCGACCGTGTTCGTTCGTTGTTTCGTTGCTCGCGGTACCGAGGCAAGTATCTTGTTCATACATTTCATGTTTCGTAGGCATAATTATCGATAAATGATTTTATGCGAAATCCAATGTTTAATGAACGTAAAAAGGGATCGGTATGTTCTCGATAAATGTTGTCTTTCAACAATAATTCTTGTAATTCGTGAATATATGTGTTCTCGGAATATATGTGTTGGTTTTGTATGTTGAAAGATGCTACGATCACTTTGAGTGAGTTTAATAGACCGTAATCCTTTGCCGGGGATTACGTAATGTTATGTGTACTTGTTCGGTAAGAACGTAATGTGTGTGATATTAGTTGTTATTCCTTCATGAGGAGGTTGTGACACTTGGTGTTGTTTGGTATTGGTATTTGCTTGTGGTTGTGTGACATTAGTTGTGAGTGTACGTCGACTATAGTGGCCATTCTAGCGAAGTACCTAACATTTGTATGCATATTCTAGTATTCGAATTATGGCTTCCCGTGGCGTTGTGGATGATATGTGTATGTTCACCTAGGGACGGTCTGACGAGGCCTCTAGGGATACGTTGCCGTGAGTTTCGTATCGCGAACTATGGTTAACCACCCAGGGATGTCCGACGGGGCTCTGCGGGGTACGGTGGCCGTGAGTCTCGTACCAAGGTTAACTTTGAAGTGTTTTGTTGGAGAACTGTGATCTTTGGCGCATATTTCGTCTGGTTAGAATGGCAGTTCAAATGGTATCGTACTTGGCTGGAATGGCACTAATAAACGTGTTGTGAATGATTTGTCTCTTGGTTGTGATAATTTGGTATGGGTACGTGAGTCCTGTGGTTGCTCTGTGCATTGTAGCTCTGTGGTATGTTGAGTGAGACTGTTGTCATGGTAATGTTGGATATTGTGTAACTTCCACCGGGTTATTCTTGGAAGTATGTGATGTGGGTGATTTGGGTCGTGGACCCCTGTGTTGTGATTGGAATGTTATAATTGGGTCGTGGGCCCTGTTATCTGCCATCGGACTTGTATTTTGAAATAAACGATTGTTGGGCTATGTCCCTAAGCATTTCGAAAGGCTTGAAAATTCTTAAATCCCAAACGTTTTCAAAAACTCCCGAGATCGTAAAATGTTTTGTAAGTTGTAAAATGGTTTTATTCTTATCTTTCGTAATCTAAAATTGTTATGATCAAGTGAATTATCTCGGGAAGTATATTCATGATTTCTATGTTCTTGGAGTATGATATGTATGGCTTGTCTTTGTATTTATACTTGCACTAGCAAAACAGTGGAGTTTTGATAACCCCCGAGTATTCGGGGGGTGGATGTCTGTATTGCGTCCGGTATTTGCAAAGTTCCGGGAGCAATTCACTGGATCGTTACGAAGGATGATGGAAGACGGCGATACTAATCACATGAAGACCGGTGTTGAGTATTTGGTGATGTCTTGTTTTGTCTTTCCGTTGTGTTTACTTTCCCCTATGCGGGATTGTTGATTTATGTTAACCCCTGCGTGGGTATGAGTTACGAGAAAGAGTAATGTATGGTCGATGTGTATGTTGTGGTAAAAGACCAAATCGGTCTAATGGTTCGTTAGTTAGCCATGTCGGCATGTATAGTGTTAATGTGTTTTCTGTATTTAGCCTGGTAGATCCTCACGGAGGGGGTCTGCAGCGCTGTAATATTCCCGAAGGGTTTGGGGGTGTTACAGAATATGGTATCAGAGCTTAGGTTGCGGAAACCTAGGCTGTCGGGTCAGGTTGTGTGTTGTTGGGTCTTGTCTTGTCTTGTCTTGTCTTGTTTTGTCTGACTGAGTCGTGTCGCGACGCGTCGTCTGAGGTGTCGGTCGTGATTAGTATCGAGGTGCGGCCATCATCTTCGTGCGATCTGTAGAGGTAAGTCTCCCTACTTTGTTGCGTCTCGTGTTATACGAGCTTGTGTGATTATATGTTGTCATGTGGAGTTTAAATGTGCCTCGTGAATACGTACTCCATACTTGTTTGATTCTCGTATTGTGCTAGAATGAAAAGTGGTACCGGGTGTATAAATGTGTGTATATATTGTGTGAATCGTTTTATTGAAGTAATGACTTGGTGTGATCCCGCAAGGAAAGTTTCTCAATGTGATATTTTTCCTCTTGCTTTGTAAGTTTTCAAAATTTGATTTTAAGAACCCAAATGAGGTCTACCAAAAAAAATTTACTCGAAACGTGGCTCTTGCTTTCGACTTTTTGATTTCATGATCGTCGGTTCGGAGGTATGTATTGATGTTGGCATTATTGTTTGGTCAATAATGCTCAAAATTGTGACTAAGTTGGTGGTGTGAACGTTAAGTCGTCCTGAATGCACTTGTTGTGGGGATCCTCATTACTGAGAGGAAGGATTTCAGTTCTAGATGTTAATTATCTTTTAACGGCCGCTTGTGTGATAATGTAATTATGTGGACAGATAATGTTTACGTGTGAGTGGATTTGATGATAATGGATCGTATTTTGATAAAGTAGTAAATTATGTCTTTTATGTGTGTGTTCGAAAACGCTTTTCTGAAAATTTTATAAACTTGAGCAAGTTGTGGGAGAATTAAATTTCATAAAGTTTTAACAGTTCGCTTAATCGGCAGCTTCGTTGGACTTTGAAAATCGCTTAAAATTGGCGAGCCGGCCTTGAATTTTCTAAAGGAACCCCGACGGTATTGAAAGAGTCGTTTTAAAGTACCTCTGAACATTTTGTAAAATGTTACCGTCGTTGATTATTGTGTAGTGTTGAGAAGATTTTTAAAAAGGATTTTTGACGTAGTATTGTGGTATTTTCAAATAATTCGAGTACATGATTTCAGAAATCTTTCACACCATCAAAATTTCTATTTTAAAAAAACAATACAATTTTTATGTTCAAAATTATATTGTGAAAGATAAAGAATCTTACTCGATTTAAACTTCAAACTCAGATTTAGAAAAGTTTTCTGTACTGAGTCAGTGATTGTGCGTGTCCTTGAATCACTCCAAAATGATGACGTGTGGTGGCATAGTGATTTTGATAGTGACCGGTTGTAAGGAAATATTGTTTTGCAAATAATTTCAAATGAGACAGTTAAAGTCCATTGTTTAAAATTTTTGACAAAAAGCCCGAGGTACCATAAACACTTTCAAAGTAATATTTTAAATAAACATGCAAATCCAAGGATTTTCAAATGATATCATGTAAAAGGATACCTCGTGGATCTTCTTATCAAGTTGCTATTAGTTGTCTTATGTGATATGCAAAGCCGAGATGGCAATTTGGTATATTATTTTGTGATGCTGTACCATTATATTGAGTGAGTATCCGCTTAATATGCCGAGGGGCAAAGGGCGCGGTCGTGACCACGGTACATGCAGTCATGGAGCTTAGGTGCGGGACCAAGAGAAGATTTTTGGGAAGGTTGCTATTCTAGCACTTCGTTCTCGTTGTTTAGGTTTCGGGGACGAAACCTCTTTTAAAGGTGATATGGTGTAATACCCATATCTTTCGCTGCTTTATTCGACTCTATCGACTCGCTTTGCGTTACGATATTTTACGGACTTTTCTACTCTTCACTTTTGTTGTTTGAACAAGTTGCGGTGTTGTTTTGGGTTAATCCAATTGTCGTTGTGACTTTTTCCGAATTCGGTTCCGCTCTTGTGAACTTTATATGAATTCATATCTTGTCGTTTTCACCATATCGTATATATTGTCTTGAGTCGAGCTGTGAACTATGGGGATGCTATTCGATTTTCGTTATTCGTTATGATTCATACATGATTGATCGACTGTCATTGTCTCGATCGTTGCAATTCAATTGTTTGATGGTTCGGTTTCTGTTGATCTTGTTCCGTGATTGTTGAATGTTCAGACTCCGACGTAATTCCCTTAAGTTCGGGAAATTAGTCTCGTTTACAATCTTCCAACCCTTGGGCGGTGGAATTCCGTATTTGTTCAGCGACTGGCTCGCGTTTTGATTGATGTACCGTTGGGTTGGTCAATCATATCGATTTTCGTTCGTTGTGTTTTATGATTGTTCGGATAATTGACTTGACCATATTATCAGTTTTATGACGCTTGTCACTTTTTGGTTTTATTATGTCTCTATCGGTGGCGTTGTGTTGGTCGTCGTGGAGCGTGTTTTCACGTCGTATGTGTCCTTGCGTTTCTTGCAGCATTTCGCCGTTGGGCACGAGTTCTCGGTTTTCGTGTATCTCGTCGAGTTTTTCCTGGTGGGGATATTGCTTCTCCCTACTTGTTTTAAGTTTCGGGACGAAACTTCTTTTAAGGAGGGTAGAATGTAATATCCGCAATTTCGAATTTCGGTAATTTTCTTTTTTCGGCAGAAGTCCGTTTTGACGACTCGCTCAAGACCGTTTCGTCATTCCGAGAATGATTAATTCTGCACTTTTTGTCATCCGAGTTCGTTTCGGTATCGTTTTGTTGAGTTCCGAGCTTTTTAGCGACTTTTCCGCACTTGAGCTCGATTCTTGCGAATCTCGTTCGAAACTGCTGTTTCGAGTTTCACGTAAGTCCGTTTAACTTTGTTAGACGTGTTGTGAACTTCGGTTTGGTTATTCAATCACGTATCGTGATTTTCGGACGTTTTGGGCCATTTTTGTAATTTCCCAAAGTTTGGGGTAATTACTTCCGTCGTCGAATTCCGACACTTCGAGTGGTCGGAATCGTGTGTTCTCTTAACGCTTGGATTCGTCTTTTCGAGTACTTCGTAACCGTATCTCCGGTTTTTACTCAGGTTCGGATTTCGGGGTCGTTCGGACCGTCGGAGTGGCCACGACCGAGACGGCCGCAGCAGGTACTGGTCTGGCCGAGTTACGGCCGTAAGGTGCCGGTTACGGCCGTAAGTGATCGGCAGGCATGGCTCGACGAATGCCGGTTACGGCCGTAAGAGTCGAGAGTTACGGCCAGACGGGTGCCAGCGACTTAGGACGAATGCCGGTTACGACTGTAAGGACTGCACGGCCGTAAGTGCCGAGTTACGGCCGTAAGTCCCGCCGATTACGGCCGTAAGTGTCCGGCGATGGAAAGCTATATAAGGCACAGGCAGCCCGTTTTTACTCATTTCTTCACTTTTCTTGCGGCTATCGGACGGGTGCGACGGGAAATAGGGTTCTTGGTCGATTCTACTCAATTCCAAGGCTTTTTGGAAGATCCTTTTCGATTAAATCATCATTTAATCCGTGTTCTTCGTCCGAATCAAGGTATTTCCTTGCTTAAAACCCTACTTGTATGATTTTTGGGGGTTTTCTTCGTGATTCACCGATTTATCCGATTTTGATGAATTATTATGGTATTCTTGTTGTCTTGGCCATGATCTTCGGATTTTGTAACTCATATATCGATTTTATCACCCGGGACTTGATTTCCGATTTCTTCGAAGGAACCCTCGGATCCTTGTTGTTTCTCCGGTTGATTCGGATTCCATTTAACGTTATTTATCCGTGGTGATGTTATTTTCGTAGCGATCGTGAGGTTTTCGAATTCTTGGTCGTTTTCGGAAGTTCGAGGGCTATCCGACCGTGTTCGTTCGTTGTTTCGTTGCTCGCGGTACCGAGGCAAGTATCTTGTTCATACATTTCATGTTTCGTAGGCATAATTATCGATAAATGATTTTATGCGAAATCCAATGTTTAATGAATGTAAAAAGGGATCGGTATGTTCTCGATAAATGTTGTCTTTCAACAATAATTCTTGTAATTCGTGAATATATGTGTTCTCGGAATATATGTGTTGGTTTTGTATGTTGAAAGATGCTACGATCACTTTGAGTGAGTTTAATAGACCGTAATCCTTTGCCGGGGATTACGTAATGTTATGTGTACTTGTTCGGTAAGAACGTAATGTGTGTGATATTAGTTGTTATTCCTTCATGAGGAGGTTGTGACACTTGGTGTTGTTTGGTATTGGTATTTGCTTGTGGTTGTGTGACATTAGTTGTGAGTGTACGTCGACTATAGTGGCCATTCTAGCGAAGTACCTAACATTTGTATGCATATTCTAGTATTCGAATTATGGCTTCCCGTGGCGTTGTGGATGATATGTGTATGTTCACCTAGGGACGGTCTGACGAGGCCTCTAGGGATACGTTGCCGTGAGTTTCGTATCGCGAACTATGGTTAACCACCCAGGGATGTCCGACGGGGCTCTGCGGGGTACGGTGGCCGTGAGTCTCGTACCAAGGTTAACTTTGAAGTGTTTTGTTGGAGAACTGTGATCTTTGGCGCATATTTCGAGATCGGTTAGAATGGCGATTCAAATGGTATCGTACTTGGCCGGAATGGCACTAATAAACGTGTTGTGAATGATTTGTCTCTTGGTTGTGATAATTTGGTATGGGTACGTGAGTCCTGTGGTTGCTCGTGCATTGTAGCTCGTGGTATGTTGAGTGACTGTTGTCATGGTAATGTTGGATATTGTGTAACTTCCACCGGGTTATTCTTGGAAGTATGTGATGTGGGTGATTTGGGTCGTGGACCGTGTTGTGATTGGAATGTTATAATTGGGTCGTGGGCCTGTTATACGCCATCGGACTTGTATTTTGAAATAAACGATTGTTGGGCTATGTCCCTAAGCATTTCGAAAGGCTTGAAAATTCTTAAATCCCAAACGTTTTCAAAAACTCCCGAGATCGTAAAATGTTTTGTAAGTTGTAAAATGGTTTTATTCTTATCTTTCGTAATCTAAAATTGTTATGATCAATTGAATTATCTCGGGAAGTATATTCATGATTTCTATGTTCTTGGAGTATGATATGTATGGCTTGTCTTTGTATTTATACTTGCACTAGCAAAACAGTGGAGTTTTGCTAACCCCCGAGTATTCGGGGGGTGGATGTCTGTATTGCGTCCAGGTATTTGCAGGTTGCTGGGGAGCAATTCACAGGATCGTTACGAAGGATGATGGAAGACGGCGATACTAATCACATGAAGACCGGTGTTGAGTATTTGGTGATGTCTTGTTTTGTCTTTCCGTTGTGTTTACTTTCCCCTATGCGGGATTGTTGATTTATGTTAACCCCTGCGTGGGTATGAGTTACGAGAAAGAGTAATGTATGGTCGATGTGTATGTTGTGGTAAAAGACCAAATCGGTCTAATGGTTCGTTAGTTAGCCATGTCGGCATGTATAGTGTTAATGTGTTTTCTGTATTTAGCCTGGTAGATCCTCACGGAGGGGGTCTGCGGCGCTGTAATATTCCCGAAGGGTTTGGGGGTGTTACAGTTGTGATCTTTTCAAGTTCATATCGATTTCCTGTGAACCGTATGCGAAATTAACACATTCTGGTTCCTACAAGTTTATTGATGTCTTGATTTGAGATGTGAACTTCAGAGTTGATCGTTGTTGTTCGATCATTACTATTCGCTAATAGTTGTCCAATCATTATTGTTTGATCTTGAAATCGTGATTATTAAATATATGGGTCGCTTCGTAATTTCCATAACTGTTGGGAAATTGTCTTCGTATTTGATCTTCCAAACCTTCGAGGTTATTGGAATTACATTCTTGTTCAACGTTGGACTTGCGTTTTGATTGTGGTATTGCTCAGATTTATCAGCCATTGTGATTCATGTTCATTTCTTTTCGTAGACACTCTTGCGTATTGAATCTGTAATAACCGAGATTCTCGGTTCCGGTTATTTTTAAATTTTTGTTGATTGCGCCGTTCATTTTGTTCTGTTGGCGATTTCTTGAGATTCTCCCCTATGTTGGGTACGGCACGATGTACCATGTTGTGGTGTTCGTCGGGTACGAATTATCGTTGCATAAGTCGAGATAATAGTATGTCTTGCTTTGTTATTTGTTTGTTTTCGATTTGGATCGTCCGTTAGTGTTTCGTTGCATGTTGAATGATCATTGTTTTGTCGAGGAGTATCGTTTTTGTGCATTTGGTCTACTTTGTAAGATCACCATCGGAGCTTATAAAGTCTAAAAATTTTGAAACTTTACAATGTGATAGAGCGTCAAATTATCTTTCCAATGGTTCAAACGGCGAGTCAATCGGAGTCCGGACGAAGAAGTTATGGTCATTATGACAAAGTCTACACTGTCAGAATATGGCCCTGGAACACGGCGCTGTTTGCACCGTTTTGGCTGAGTCGTTTATAACACGGCGCTAATTTGGGCCGTGTTCTGAGCCGTTTTGTCCAGTTGTATAAATAGGACAGTCTTGTTTTTCAGCCCATTTTCACTTCTCTCTCTCGGTTTTTGGGCGATTTGATGGGGATTTCAATTCCTGAGTGGATTATCATCATATTCTTGAAGTCTTGATCATGTTTAACAACATTTAATCCATTGTTATTTGTCGGATTGAGGTAATTCTTCAAAAAATCCTTTTTCAACTATTTTGGGGTTTTCCATTTGATTTCAATTCTGGGCCGATTATGATGAATTGGTCATGCAATTCTTGTTGTATTGGTTGTAATCTACCCGGAACATGATTTTGTCTTTCTTGGAACAAACCCTTGAACCCTCGTAGTTTCCTTGGTGTCGATTGGGATTTCGTTTAATGTTGTTGATTCGTAGCGGTGTTATTCTCGTAGTGATTGTGTTGTTATTGATTTCTCGCGAAGGTGGTCGGTTTTCAGGGCTGTTTCGGGGCTGTTTTGGGGCTGTTTCGGTCGAGCTGTTTCGGGGCTGTTTTGGGGCTTTTTCGGCCGAGACGCTTTCGTCGGAGTATTCACAAATTGATTTCGATGCAAGTATCTTGCCCATACATTACGTATTTTGCGGATATAATAGTTGATAATCGACGATATGTGCTAAATGAATGTTTACAACTAACCTTCAAAAGAATCGGTATATTTATGATCACGATTTTCTTTAAAGAGAACTCGCGTGTTCCGTGGATTAGTGTGCTTAATTGAATATGTGTATTAATTTTGAGTATATGAATGTTTACTCTCGTGTGATGCCATTTTCTGTGATTATGTCATTTGTAAACTTAAAGTTCTAACCTTTTGTTAAGATGTGTGCGTGGACACGTGTGGTTATCGATGATCTTGTGACGTTGTGTGATAAAGGTTGTAACTCCTTTATGAGGAGGTTGTGCCATTCGGCGTGGTTATAAAGGTATTCTACCTCGTTGGTATGTGTTTGTTGCTAGTTGCACCGTTGGATTCTGGAGTTGATGGTATTGTTACATTTTGTATGTGTCGGACAATATGGCCATTCTAGAAAGGTACCTCGACTATATATTTTGTGTGTTTGATCTTTGAGAGTTGTGTTTTTCCATGGATGTGTTGTCGTTCTTCCACCCGGGGATGGCATGTGTGGCCTCTGGGGGCCGATACTAATGGGTACGGCCACGGAAGTGGACTTGGGTGCGTGTGTTGCTGTTCTTCCACCCGGGGATGGTTCGACGGGACCTCTAGGGGCCGATACTAATGGGTACGGCCGTGGAAGTGGTTTCCCACCCCGGGACAGTCCGATGGGGCCTCTGGGGGCCGATACTAATGGCTACGGCCACGAGTTACCAGGTGTGGTTTTTGGTGATGTTGATGTTGATGTTTTGATGACTATTGTGATATGTCCGGAGTATCACAATGCTTTATGCTCGGGGTCGAGATACATTATATATCGAGTCTTGGTGTTTGGCTAGAATGGCATAAGAATAACGTGTTATGTGTAATGTCTCCTTGTAATTGAATTGCAGTGGATGATCGGGTCGTGGGCCCTGTGTTTTGTGATCGAAATGGTTGGGCCGTGGACCCCGTGTTTTGTTAATGGATTTGTATTTTTGAAAATGAACTTTGGGGCTGTGACCCTAAGTGGCTTTCGAGGAATTAAGAACTTTTCAATTTCTAATGTTTTCAAAACCCCCGAGATTTGGAAGTGTTTTCAAAGTGCTTACTTGTTTCGTTTCTACTTTCAAGACTTGAACTATTTTAATTAAATGATATATCTCGGGAAGTCTTTCGTTGTATTCTCGAAATGTGTTGTGTATGGCTCGTATTTTCACTTTATACTTGTACTAGCAAAACAGTGGAATTTGGCTAACCCCCGAGTATTCGGGGGGTGGATGTCTGTTCTGCGTCCAGGTACATGCAGGTTTTGGGAGCAAAACACAGGATCGGTGCGAAGGATGATGGAAGACGAATGATACTAATCACATGAAGGCCAGTTTTGGGTGCAGTCAGTCGGAGTTCGTTGTTTGGTCTTTTCCGCTGTCGTATTTCTGTTTGTGAGTGTATTTTACCCTTGCATGGGTATGAGTACAGATAGAGTTATGTATACTAGAGTTGTATGATAATGATGAAAGACCAAATCGGTCTGTTGGTTCATTATTTTGTTAAGTCGGTATGTAATGTAATGTGTTGTTTCGATGTTTAGCCTGGCGGATCCTCACGGAGAGGGTCTGTGGCATGTATTATTACCAGTTAGATTCTGGGGGTGTTACAGAATCGGTCCGCAATAGCGCTGTACTGCATGGAGATCTTGTGCGCTGTCAGTATTAGATAACGTGTGTTATCTAGAGTCGTCTTGCTTTTGTTTTAAGTTTCGGGATGAAACTTATTTTTAGTAAGGTATAATGTAATACCCGAGATTCTCGGTTCCGGTTATTTTTGAATTTTGCCAGTTGTGTCGGTCATTTTGTTCTGTGAATGATTTATTGGTCCGGCATGATAGACCAGGTTGTGATATTCGTCGGGTACGACTTTTTCGTTTTGTAAGTCGAGCTAATCATATGTCCTCTTTTGTTATTATTTGTCTTCTTTTGGATCGTTGTTGTGGTCCTATCGTAATTTTTGGTTTGTGTCGAAATCGTTTTGCAACCGGAGGTTGCTGGCCAGACCTGTACGAAACGGCTGTAAAAACGGCGCTGCCTAGCGTCGTGTCTTGCGCCGGGTCGCCCAGGACCAGCAAGTCTGCCGAGACACGGACGAGAACCCGTGCAAGATTTGCGCCGGGTGATGCGCCGTATCGGATACGGCCGAGACACACGCACAGGCGTCTTGCGCCGGGTGTTGTGCCGTGTCGGTCAGGTCGCGCACTGACCCGCAACACGGCGGTAAACACGGTGCTGGTTTGGGCCGTTTGTTGCGCCGTGTTCTGCACGGGTATAAATATGGCAGAGCAGTCGGGTTTCACTCATTTTTCTCATTTCGTTTTCAATCCTTGCGCAGCCAATTCTTGGGGAAACTAGAGGCATGTTGTTGTACTATAAATCCATGATATTCTTAAGTCCATATCATCGATTAATACTTCCATAACTTGCTCCGATCGATCGAATCAAGGTAAGTTTTTCTAAAATCCTACTTTTGGGTAAATTGGGGGTACTTGATTTTGTCCGTTTAATCCGAAATAAACTAGAATAGTGATGGATTGATGATTGTTAAGTTGTATTCTACCGATTCTATCATTGTTCCTTGGTTTGATTCGTCGTTTTGTTGAGTTCCTAATCGAAGCCTTGAAGGTGTTCGATAAAATGTCACAAAGGGGATTCGGGCATTCTACGATTATTATTCCTCGTACGATCATTGATTATTGATAATATGAGTCAGGTTCCTTGCGAAGAACTCGAGTCGGAACTCTTCCATTCGTCGTTTCCCGATCGTTGTGTTACCGTTATTCCCGTCGGAGAATTATAGGTGTTCAAGGTTACCCGGTTGAGCCGTGTTCGTCGGAGTATCCGGTATCGATTATTGAGGCAAGTATTTTGTCCATACATTACGTTTTTGGTGATATAGTATTTGGTAATCGACGATATGTGCTAAATGAATATTTACAACCATCTTTCAAAAGGATCGGTATATTTACAATCATGGTTTTCTTAAAAGATGACTTGTGTGTTCCGCGAATTAATGTGCTTAATTGAATATGTGTGTATGTATTGAGTATAGGATCGCCTTACTTTCGTATGATGTCATTATGTATGATTATGTCGTTGGTAAATGCAAAGTTTAATTCTTCTGTTAAGATGTGTGCATGGAGACGTGTGGTTATCGATGATCCTGTGACGGTGTGTGATAAATGTTGTAACTCCTTTATGAGGAGGTTGTGCCATTCGGTGTGGTTGGACAGGTATTCTATCTCGTTGCTATGTGTTTGTTGCTAGTTTCACCATTGAATTCTTCAGTTGATGGTATTGTTTCTCGGTAGTGAGTATGTGTCGGAAAATATGGTCATTCTAGCAAGGTACCTCGACTATATATTTTGTGTGTTTGACCTTTGAGAGTTGTGTTTTCCCATTGATATGTTGTCGTTCTTCCACCCGGGGATGGCATGTGTGGCCTCTGGGAGCCGATACTAATGGGTACGGCCACAGAAGTGGACTTGGGTGCGTGTGTTGTTGTTCTTCCACCCGGGGATGGTCCGACGGCGCCTCTGGGGGCCGATATTAATGGGTACGGCTGTGGAAGTGGTTTCCCACCCGGGGACGGTCCGACGGGGCCTCTGGGGGCCGATACTAATGGGTACGGCCACGGGTTACCAGGTGTGGTTTTTGGTGATGTTGATGTTGATGTTTTGATGACTATTGTGATATGTCCGGAGTATCACAATGTTTTATGCTCGGGGTCGAGATACATTATATATCGAGTCTTGGTGTTTGGCTAGAATGGCATAAGAATATTGTATTATGTGTAATGTGTCCTTGTAAGTCAATTTCAGTGGATGATCAGGTCGTGGGCCCTGTGTTTTGTGATCGAAATGGTTGAGTCGTGGACCCCGTGTTTTGTTAACGAGTTTGTATTTTGGAAAATGAACTTTGGGGCTGTGACCCTAAACGGCTTTCGAGGAAATATGAGCTTGTCAATTTCTAATGTTTTTAAAACTCCCGAGATTTTGTAAGTGCGTTCAAAATGCTTACTTGTTTCGTTTCTACTTTCAAGACTTGAACTAGTTTAATTAAATGACATATCTCGGGAAGTCTTTCGTTGTATTCTCGGAATGGGTTGTGTATGGCTCGTATTTGCACTTTATACATGCACTAGCGAAACAGTGGAGTTTTGCTAACCCCCGAGTAATCGGGGGGTGGATATCTGTATTGTGTCCAGGTACATGCAGGTTTTCGGGAGCAAGACACAGGATCAGTACGAGGAATGATGAAAGACGAATGATACTAATCACACGAAGGCCAGTTTTGGGTTCAGTTAGTCGGAGTCAATTGTATTGTCTTTTTCACTGCCGTATTGTCTATGTTTTGAAGTATTTTACCCTTGCGTGGGTATGAGTCTGGATAGGGTTATGTATTTTTGATTTTTAAGACAGTGATAAAAGACCAAATCGGTCTAATGGTTTGTGATTTTGCCGTGTCGGCATGTAATGTATTATGTTGTTTCGATGTTTAGCCTGGCGGATCCTCACGGAGAGGGTCTGCGGCGTGTAATATTCCCGGTTAGATTCTGTGGGTGTTACAGAACGTGCATGGGCGAGTCAACTCTTGGTTAACGTATGCTACGAGTAGTGCATTACGTACGTTAAGTGAAGATTTATTGTAGCAAGTCAACGTATGTATTACGTACGTTATGAAGGAGATATTACGTACATAAGCAAGTGAACGAAACAAGTCAGTGAGTTCTGGAATGATGTTACGTACGCCATGTTGGACGCATAGCATACGCTAGTGAGCATTTCGTACCTTAATGTTGAGTGATAACGTACGTAATGAGTGATGCAGTTTATAAAATAAGGTTCGTTCTTTCATTTTTCACGAGAGAAAAACCATTTCTTCCTCCAAACTTCGTCCCTATGAGTGTGTTAGTGAGAATAAACCTATTACAACTTGATTATGATCGTGGAAACACGGATTTCAGGCTTGGATATGAAGATATTGATGATTCTTGAAGAGTTTGATTGTGTTATTCATGTTCTTGAGGTATGTTGATGAACTCTACACCTTGAATTTGGATTTTTATGTTATTGTTGATGAATCATTTGTATGAAGATAATTATGGTATCATTGTTATGATTCTTGAGGTTACGTGAATTGTATATTGGAATATACAATGATATATGTCTTCGATTATGTCATTTGTTATAATCATGATTATGGAATCATGGTGTTCTTGATGTTCTTGATGTTCTTGGTATATATATTACATCAAAGGGGGAAATTTCATAAGATATATGATGGTTTTTAAGTATAATCATAGAATTGATGATTTAGACCTCGTGTATGTCTTGTATTACTTGTCTTAGTTGTCTTTCTGATCTTTAAACTCTGGGTATAAATAGCATTTGAATAGATCCGTTGAGAAAGACCCGTTGAGCAAAAGTCCATTACAACTGGATGGTTGACTTGTATAGACCAAGATCCGGATTTTGCGTTGTCTGAATATCTATGTCGGTTTTAGTATTTAAATACTTTATCCTTTCAGTATTTAAATACTTCTTTTCAAACGGGACTTGACTTAAGCAAATAAAGTATATTCCGTTCTAACGGTATTTAGTCCTGTTTCGATAGGTATTGAAGATCTCAATACTTACAGCTTGTATGCTGTATCCAATTATGATGTAGGCTATATTGAAGTAGCCGCTGTATGGAATGTTGCTGTATGAAGGGACAACTTCCATACTTGGCGCTATTAGACTCTGTTGATGTATGTTGGCAACGCGAAGGCTTGCTGCATAAAGACACTTTATACTTTCGATATAGGATTGTTTTATCCCAACAATTTTGATCGTCTTCGGGACAGTTATTTGTTGTATGTTGGGTTGGCACTTTATCAAAACTTCGATACATGAATGTTTTATCCCAATAATTTCTCCTTTTTTGATAATTGCCAAGTCTCCTTAAATCCTTTTGATGTTTTCCAAAAATTCTTGATGATGCCAAAACCTTGAAACCTTTTGAAACATCTTACAGGAGGGCAGTCTTCTTGGTCTTCTTTCGAATGTTCTGGCCTTCAGCAAATAGTCTAACACTTTGAACTGCTCGCAGGCGAGTTCAACTTTGAAAGGAAAGAGTATTACATATTAAACTTATGATTGGCGCGCAGGCACAATCTTACAGTGTAATCAAGATACATACAATTTCATCTATGAACTGTTCGCAGACAAGTGCACTGGATCATCGAACAGGTTTTTCCACCATGGTTGGTCTGACGGGATCATCGTGGGATCTAGGCAGTGAATGTTGGATCATCGGATTACCATGTGTTGTTATTGTGCATATGTATATTATGGGTTTGCCATAAGTATACATTGTTGTTATTGATGTGAGCATATTGACGTTGTCATATGAGTATGTGTTTGTAGGTCTTGTGTTAGGACCGTATCCGTATGTTGTGTTGATCTGATCTTGGATTAGACTGACGTGATTTCTTCGTGGCATTTCATATCTTGAGGTATGTTCCGTATTTCCTTTGGTATTTGTCTTTGATGGACAATCGATTATTGTGTTGAGATGTGATTATGTTACCCGACGGATTGGGTTGGACAGAGTTAGTAGATTTTGTAACAGTGAGTTGTGATAATGTTTTGAGAACCTTAGGTACTGTTGAGATACAATACAGATATTTCGGTATGAGCTTATTCTGTTTTTGAAAGGATACGAGATGTGAACTTTGGTAATTATTATCACGAGTTGGTAAAGTTATGGCGGTAAGATTACATTGGTCGTATTCTTACTTAGTATTTTCATTGGTATGTAATTATTGACGTGATGTGATGGTTATTATTGTTTAATATTATGGCTGACCCCGTCATGAGCTTTCTTTTTAGGTTCTTGGAACATCAAGCTTGTAGCGGTCATTGAGAGATGAGCTTCCCTGAGGATACTGGCTAGGGCATGTATTTGTGTTTTGAGTTTCCTGATCAATTCGTGTATTCCGCTGCTAGAGTATTTCAATTGTTTGTCTTTTTCCGCTGCGTGAGTGTTTTTAAATGGTCTTTTGGTATCTGGTAACTTAGATTACTTCGACAATCGTTTTCTAAATTATTTTGTCGGTACGTGTAAGCGATAGCTTAACGTATGTTTTTTTTAAACTGTTGAGTTTTGGCATTTCGGGCCTTGTGGTTTCAAATGAGATTTTACGACGATTTTGATAAACGAGTTTTATAAAGTCTTCGAATGTTTTAAATAGATAATACCATCGTCAGCCTCTTGGGCGCTTGTAAATGTTTGCGAAAATTTCCTTCAGCCTTGTGGGTTCCATCTCGGGGCCCACGGCGCTGTAATATTCTTGGTCGGATCTAGGGGTGTTACAAGCTGGACACATCCTTGGAATCAGGATCTTTCGTGATCGGAGAAAAAGGATGTTGTGCTTATCCCAGGCATCTTATATTGATACAGTGCTAAAGCGGTTTAGCATGGAGAATTCCAAGAAAGGTTTTCTACCTTACAGACATGGAATTCAACTATCTAAGGATATGTGTCCCAAGACACAAAAAGAGATAGATAACATGAAGATGGTCCCTTATGCGTCAGCTGTGGGAAGCCTCATGTATGCTATGCTTTGCACTAGACCAGATATCTGTCATGCCGTAGGCATGGCTGCTAGATATTAGTCAAATCCAGGACCAGAACAATGGATTGCTGTCAAGCACATACTCAAATACCTGAGAAGGACTAGGGAGTACATGCTTGTATATCAATCACACAACCTGTGTTCGGTGGGTTACACTGACTCATATTTTTCATCGGACAAAGAAAAGTCCAAGTCTACTTCGGGTCATGTGTTTAGAGCCTCTGAGGCGGCCAAGGAGGCGTTATGGCTCAAGTACTTCCTGCAGGACTTAGATGTGATTCTCGATTTGCCAAAGGGTATTACACTTTATTGTGATAATACTGGTGCAGTCGCAAATTCGAGGGAACCACGATCCCACAAGGCAAGTAAACATATCAACCGCAAGTACCACATCATAGGACACCTCATAAAGGAAGGAGACGTAGTTGTATCCAGGGTTTCATCGGAAGATAATCGTGCTGACCCTTTCACAAAAGGCTTACCTTCAAAAGTTTTTGAAAGGCATCTGGAAGGAATGAGATTAGGGTGTATGGCAGCATTGCTTTGAGTATAAGTGGGAGAAATGAGAGATTATGTAATAGAGTAGTATACTTAAAAGCATGCTTTGAGTATAAGTGTGAGATTGTTAGGGTTGTATACTGCAAAGCATGCTTTATGCTTGTATACCTTATTTTCCTGTAACTACCTATGAGAATATTAATTACATTTAATCACATGTTTTGCATATTTATTCACGTTATGATTATGCAAATGAAATGTCTAATCATTTTATATTGTAGATAATGTGGTGTGTTGGTGTCACACGGAAGATCACATTACCGGTACCTTATAAAATAATATAATAGTTCACAACCTATATTATTATTAGCAAATTATATGAAAGGTTGTAGTGTATGCTTGAGATTAGTTGGTCTTGACTATTAGCATACATTAGCGTATTTGCATACGTTGAACTGGATCGAGGTGAGATAGTGTCTTCTGTACTGACTGTAAGAAGAGCGTAAATCTCGGATAATTATCATTTCTTAATTCTAACTATGTAATATTTAATTATGTATTTATAAAACTTATTACTTTGATTTACCATAGGTGAGAGTCAAAATAATCGACTCAATAAGCCTCCTATCTTGGGCAATAATATTATTTATATGACAGTTATTACTATTACTAGAAATCATGTCCCTACTCGTGCGGGTTGATGATGTCCCCTTGAGGAGCTCGATAATTATTATTATATTAAACACTGCAGGTGGATTTAATCCCGATATAATAATAATGTTCGAGTGGTACTACTCTTGGATAAGATATTAATTAATTAAAGTTGTCAGTAGATTACAATTAATTAATGGACATTCGATATCTTAAACACGGAAAATAATATATTTAACAAGGAGCTCAATTTCGTAATTTGGGATTTTAGTAGAAAGTGTAATATCAACCTTTTAGAGGACTAAGTTGATATTAATAGATTCATTATATTAGGAAGAGTCCTAATATGGTAAGATGAAATTAATTGGGAGTCCTTCCCTAATCCTCCTTAAGAACCCTAGTAGTAGTCCAAGAGCCTATAAATAGGACATCTATGGGGTTGACCGATTTCTATGTCTTTGCAAGGTTGTGAGATTAAATTTTTCTTCTTTTGTTTAATTGTAGATCTAAACTTGTGTCTTTGATTATACAATTTAGATAACACATCAATTTTCTAAGAGTGATTACACAATAGTAGAAAATAAGGAAAAATCGAGTGACTCACAAGAAAGGTGGTTCGGCCGATTCCCCATAGTTGTCCAAGCAAAGATCCGGTAGCTCGTTGCCCACACAACGTCCGGGTTAAGACGGATCATACTCTAGAAGGTCTAAAGGTAGAAATACAAGCTGATCAACACGAAAGCAACCACTATTCTTCAAGATAATATCCTATGATCCTTTAGATCTACATTAGGATATTTCAATTATCAATATATTTAGTTAATATATAATAAATAATATTTAAATTGTCTATTAGTCTTAGTAATTAATTAATTAGCATGCCTAAATAGATCTTATGCTCGTTGATGCGTAAAACGCGTTTATCAAACTTTTCTCAAACTTCGCTTCTGTTGCGTTTTATTTCCAACATTATTATTATTATTATTATTATTATTATTATTATTATTATTTTTGACATTTGATACTTTTGAGACATTTGGGACATTTGGGCATATTTATTAGTATTATTATTATAGTTATTATGATTGTAATTAATTATACTATTATTATTATATTATAGTTATTATGATATATTATTATTATTTTATTATGTTTGCTATTTTTAATATTTATTATATTATTATTATTATTTCTTATTATTATTTACTCTTAATATATATTTCAGTTCAATTCAGTCCAGTCCAGTTCAGTTCATTTCAGGTCCATTCAGTTCAGTTCAGTTCACTTCAGTTCAATTCAGATTCATGCAGTAAAAAAGAACAGAGACATACTCCCTCTTTTCCACAAGAGTGTGCTCAATTGTCATTTTTGTCTGTCCTACAAGAGTGTTCTCATTTTTCTAGAAAGTACCCCTTATACTTTTACTCCATCTTTTTAATTTATCTCGTTGATACCGAGGATGCCTCACACCTATTATCCTTTAATCAATCAACAACAATTAACATACACATACAACAAAAAGTAAGGGTTTTTCTCCACTCAAATCCACCACTATCTAACTTTATTAAAACATATGCCCATAAAGACTGAGCACACATTTATGGAACAGAGGAAATAATAATTAATTAATATATAATTTATAGTTTTTGTAATTTAAATTGAAATGGAACATATTGTATGGATGAAAACCCTAACATAGTTACCAAATTTAAAATATACTTAATATATTTCAATTATCATATCTTTGGAATAAGACACACGCCTTTGTATATTCAATGCCCAATTTTAATAATTAAAATATTTTAATAAGATTGATATTTAATTTAAGATATTTAGGATATTTAACTTTATAATTAAACTATTTGTCTGATTAATAATTATAATCCATATGATGAATTTATTGAATATTAAAACAATATTGCAAAAATCTTAATTATATAAAATTGTCATAATTCTACTTTTTTGCAAGTAGATAAATATTAATAGTAGTTAAATATTATATTAGTATCGTAAATAGCTTTATATGCAAAATGATAAGTATCTTTAAATCTCTTACAATGTGATATAATTTTTGGTCATTTTCGGACAAAATTGTCAGTTTGAATCAAGTAAACAAGTCTTTCTAGGTAAAAAGTCCCTCTACCAACTTTTTCAAAAATCAATTTTTTGGATCGAAAAGTTAATCTAAACTTCTATTTTTCGTTTAAGGTAATTAGATATTTTATAAATTTAAATGAGTTCAAATAATTAGAATTCTTTCTAGGTAAATAACTAACTTTTTCAAAATCAATGTTTTGGACCAAAATATTTAATCTAAGCCTCTATTTCCCAATTATATATTTTATAAATTTAAATGGGTTCAGAGAATTAGTAGGTATTACTATACGGGTTTCAGAAGAAATGGGTAGTTAAAAATCAGTTTTTAACCGGGTTTGGATAGGGTACAAGTATATAAATTCTATATCGAGTTTCGTAAATTGTATTATTTTCAAATTAGTAATTAAAATTTAATTTAATCTTTTATCATTTATACCATTTATTATGAATGTTCGGATTTTTATCAAGATGGATAGTCAATTATCATAACTACTTATAGTTGATTAGTTTAGATATTTTATAAATTTAAACGAGTTTGAGTAATTAGCGGGTTCTACTATATATGAGTTTGAGATGAATGAGTAGTAAGATCACCTTTCAATCTCATTTGGTACGTAATATAAACTGGAACGTAATATAGTCATCATTTAGGATATTAGTATATGAGTTTAAAACACAAACAAGTAGTAAGTCACCGGTTAGTTGGATTAGAGACGAGTATTGGTATATAAATGTTGTAAGGGTTCTGGTGGACGAACCCTAACTTTATTAACTCAATTCATTGTCATTCACCGTGATAAACGTTATCGGGTCACTGAACCATAAATTAATTAATTATATTTATAAATCACAACGTAATGCTGTTTTCCGTCGAATTTCGACCAACTGGACACTAGTTACTGTTGTTTAGGCTCCCTTGGAACAAGAGACCATCACTACATTATACATACTTTAGAATTCTCCACAAAGTATGTAATTAAACCAACTGTCTTGGCGCAGTTGGCCACCTAACCTTCAATTTAGTTGGAGGTCAGGGGTTCAATTCCTAGTGGCAACACTTTGCTCAAGACCCAATAATCCATTAGTCTTTGACTAAGGGTTAGGTTCTAGTCCTCTGGGGTACGCTGGTGGAATAATTAGATATTGACGGCTTCAAGCGGTAATGTGGGAGGCCAGATCTCGGTGGGACTCTGCGGTTGGATTTGAGGGGGTCCAGCATGGAGCAATCACTTGGGGACGACTCCTTACGTGGTAGTTGGGGATATTTAAGAACTTGAGAGTCAGATACATATTTCGCGATTTAACTAATAGCAGTACTGTGGGACCGGAACTATTATCCCGAAACTTAGTTAGGTGTAAAATTGCAACCTCGGTATCAATAAAAAAAAGAATTATCCACAAAGTCGAATCTTAAATACTTCTGCCAAATCTGCAAATTCACACCGAAAAGGAAAATTATTCTAGAAAATTTCCACCTAAAGCAGACTGCTTTTTTGGATTTCGACCAACGTGACACTAATTAGGGTTTACTTATAACTTAATCAGTAAAATATCTTATTCGTTCAGAGATTTGGAGGTCTTTATTTATGGCTTAATCACTTATTCGCGCAGGCAAAATATGCTTGTTCATTAAGCATGAAAAGGGGTATTGTCCTCATTAAGACAAAAAACGACTCCCCTACCCCTAATTGAAAACCACACATTTATATATATACAATATAAATAATTAAGGATAAAAAATGACTCTCTTGTCCCATTATATATACTCATTTATATATACAATATAAAAAATTTAGGTTTTAATATAAATGAATGTAATATATATTATTCATATATAAATATTATACATTATTAATTTATATATAATATTTGTTATTATATATTATTGTATAAATAAACTTTTGTATCTACAAAATATCATATATATTATGAATATATAAATAAATATTATATATTACTTATATATTAACATTTCTTCATATATATAATATTTATTATATATGTTCTTATCTATTTAAAATATATTTCTATATATAAATATATATTGTATATTATACATATTATTTATATATGTATTAAATATTTTATATATTACTTACATATAAAATTGAATCATTTATGTATAATATTTTGTTTAAATTTAAATAATATTTGATTTTTCAATAATATTTAAACTTTGTGTTTGAATTTGGCTACTTTGTGTTTGGACTTGACTTCTTTGTGTTTGAAATTGGATTTTTAAGTACTTTATGAATTTATGTTTTGATTTTTGGATTATATCATTTACATTGCTTAAAAATAAACAACCAATTTATAAAAACAGTTTATAATTCATATTCAGGGGTAAGTCGGTCATTTTCGTTATTCAGACGAAAAAGTAAACAACAACATCAATTTACTCAGTCAGACAAATTTACCCAAACAAACACAATTTACTCGGACAAAGAAATTTGATAAACAACTCATTACCGTGGTTTAGGCTCCCTGGGAACAAGAGACCATCACTAGTACTACATACTGTAGAATTCTCCACAAAGTTGAATCTTAAATACTTCTGCCAAATCTGCAAATTCACACCGAAAAGGAAAAGTATTCTTCTAGAAAATTTCCACCGAAAGCAGACTTCTTTTTTGGATTTAGATGTTTGGTCACTAGTTACTGTTGTTTAGGCTCCCTTAGAACAAGAGACCATCACTACATACTTTAGAATTCTCCGCAAAGTCGAATCTTAAATACTTCTGCCAAATCTGCAAATTCACACCGAAAAGGAAAAGTATTCTTCTAGAAAATTTCCACCGAAAGCAGACTTCTTTTTTGGATTTACATATCCTCCCGTGCTATACACGAGATTTCGTAAGAATTACCATTGTCTTGTTTGATTAGTTCGTGAATAGTGTTGTTGTGTTTGTTTTGAATTCGATGGAACGTCATTATATTTGATGGTTGGATGAAAGTTGTTTAGTTGTATTGGTGAATGGATGAAAGTTGTGTTATTGAGGTTTTATTTAAGATTGTTGTATTCTGGTTTTATTTGAGATTGTCGTTGTATTATGGTTTATTTGAGGTTTTAGCAGGTTTTATTCTGATTTAGCAGGGGTTTTTTGTGTTGTATTTCGAATTTTATGTACTCTTTTCTATGTTGGATGGTGGTTCATCTTGTTTAGCAGTTTAGATGGTTTTAGTTGGTTTTAGCATTATTGTTGTTGGATGCTGAAATTTGTGTAGCAGGTTGGAAAATAAAAAAAACAAATATGGTATTAAAAAAAATAACATTAACAGCGTTTGTTTTAAAGAACCACTGTTAAATTAGGCTTTTCACATTAACTTCGGTTCATTAAAATAACCGCTGTTAAATTAATAGCGGTTATGTAGGATAACCACTGTTAATTGGATATTTAACAGCGATTGTCTTAAAAAATCGTTGTTAATTTATGTAGAGATTTAACAACGGTTCTAACAAAAAAACCGCTCTTAAATTTAGCAGCGGCACCTTTAACAACGGTTCAGGAACCGCTGTTAAAATGGCCCCAGAACCGCTGTTAAAGCGCTGTTTTTGTAGTAGTGTCTCTTTATTGTTTTCATTTTTAACTTAGAAATTTAAATGATGATAATTTTTATATATCAACTATATTTCTGATAAAAATTATATCAAATAAATATTTATTTTATGATCATGAAATAGAGAGCCATATAATGTATATATAGATATATGTAAAGTAATTTAATACTTTCAAATGAAATATGAAAACATTGAACAAAAATATATTTTTAGTTTATTATCATACTTTTAGAATTTAAATATTATTTAGAATTTCGAAATTATTTTTTTGATGAAATAGAGTAAAATGATTACATTAATGTCAAATTATATAATGATTTATATTGATAACAATATGGATTATATTTTATAATGAAATAAATTAATTCACTTTTTACAAAATTAGATTTAAGACTCATATTTTCTTACATAAAAATATAAATGATGAATTTTGCTTGATTAAAATACATCAAATGATAATGTCTGTGTATGTAACATATGTACAATTTATAATTATTTTACAGTAAATCATTAGGTCTGGTATGTCAAGCTGGCTACGTAGCGCTTTTTAAATCAACGAAAAACTCGACAATTTCAACGAAGGAGACCAACTAACCATTTTATTGCACTATAAAAACCTGCACCAATCCAACAGCCTTAGAAGCATCAGAAGGAAAAAAAAAAAAAAAAATCTCTTCTTATTCTGCAAATAAACAAAGAAAAATGGGTTACTTGATTTCGTCAATCCCGGCTTTCCCCTTTCTTATTATTCTGCCTATATTGATCTCTTCTCTTTGCTTCCAAATTGCCTCTGCCGATACTAACCTAAAGTCCATCTGCTCATCCACCAACACCACAAAAAGCATTACTTTCGCCAATAACCTGAACAATCTCTGGACTTATCTCAAGAACATGACATCATTAGATCACTGTTTCCGGAAACAGTCGTTCGGCAAGGACGGTAATCAGGTTTATGGCCTCGCCCTGTGTCGTGGTGATGTCACATCTAGGGACTACCACGACTGTCTTTCAGCGGCACAAATAGGAATCACCACACAATGTCCCAATACCACAAGAGCGATCTATTGGCGCGAATACTGTCATGTAAAATATTCGGACCTCAATTTCTTCGGAGAAATCGACGCTGTTAATAATTTTACCATGGTCAACCCGGATATCATCAACACGCCGCAGTTCGGAGATAATGTGATAGGGTTATTGAGAAACCTAACCCAAAATGCTACTAAGGATACAACTGGCTATATGTTCGCCAACGGAAAAACAGGTGACCCTGCAATATTCGGCATGGTCCAATGCACCCAAGATCTTTCCCTGAAGAACTGCACGACTTGTCTTGAAGGTCTTCTGAATGAACTAAATAACACGTATATTGGTACATATAGTAGTCCTGAAGGTTGGAGAACTGAAACTGGAAGTTGCAAAGTAAGATATGAGATCTATGATTTCATAGAGCATAATTAATTGAACAAGTATTAAAAATAAACTACACATGTATCTCAATTATGTTATAATCTGCTTGAAATAATTATGTGGCTTTCGAGTTTAAATTGAGTTGGAGAATAAACTTTTTTTCTGTAATATTACGTGATGAAATAATATTTATATTAAATAATTGATTCACGCATCTTTAGTTTTTTGACTGAACAATACTATTGTTAAGCTCCCTTGGAACAAGAGACCATCACTGGGATATAATTTTTTTACGTCTCATAATTTTTTATTTTTTTTAAAAACGTCCCAAAAAAGTTAATTTATTCAATTACGTCCCAATTTTACCCTAATTTTACAATTTACGTCCCAAAGAACACTGACAAGTACTAAACGATGTCGTTTCGCCCCCTGTGCCGCTCACGTGTTTTTTATGGGTGTTCAAAAATATCCGATATCCGATCCGAAATATCCGAAAATCCGAAGTTCCGGATATCCGAAAATTCGGATATCCGAAGTTCGGATATCCGGAACTTCGAATTCGGATATCGAATAGTACTTTTCAGAAAAATCGGATATCCGAAATATCCGAAAAATCCTAATTTTTTTTAATTTTTTATAATCTAAATAATAAAAGGTATTCGGATATTCGGATATCCGATATCTATATCCGAAGTTTTTTTCGGATATTCGGATATCCGATATCCAAATCCGAATATTTTTTCCGAATATAAAGATATCCGAATATAATTTATATTTTTTTCGGATATGGATATCGGATATCAAAATATACTATTCGAATTTTCAGATATCCGAAATTCTGGATATCCAGTTTTGAACACCCCTAGTGAAATTATGACGTAATTGGATAAATTAACTTTTTGGGTCCATCTCCTATTATTGGGACCCCTAAAAAAATTATGGGACGTAAAAAAATTCTATCCCGATGTGTTCATCTCCTATTATTTCATTGGTCAACTAGTGCCACGTAAATCCACGTAGGCTAGATTACCTGAAATCTCTAATTAAAAAAACACTTTGGGACGTAAATTGTAAAGTTAGCGTAAAATTAAGATGTAATTGGATAAATTAATTTTTTGGAACATTTTTGAAAAAGTAAAAAATTATGGAATGTAAAAAAATTCTACGCCGACCATCACTACATACTTTAGAATTCTCCGCAAAGTCAATCTTAAATACTTCTACCTAATCTGCAAAATCACACAGAAAAAGTTTTTCTTGTGAAAAAATTTCCACCGAAAGTAATCCAGACTCCTTTTCTAGACTTAGATGTCCTCCGAAAGTACTTGATTAAATTTTAATATATTATTATAAAAGAATTATTATAAATTTACATAAGCCAATATCTATATACGCGCGCTATTATTTAATGTATTTTAATTAAGTAAATATCAGCATTTTTTCTATGCTAGACATTCCGAGTCTTAAAATTTAATATCATAAAAGGTGAATCAAATTTCCTTTGTTATTTATCAACTTCCATTAAAATCATATATATCATACCTTTACTAGTATAATTTGTTATTGTTAGCCGAGTATTTTGATAAGACCAAATCTCTCACATTAATATTCATGGCTGTAAATTAGTGTATGTATCAATCAATTAGTGATATGTATATCCCGTAATTTATGGGATTTGTCCATAATTAGTCTTTGTAATCCCTTTATATGGGATGCATGTGGTGCTGAAGAAGACATACAAAATAATTCATTTATCCTGCATCTTTATACTTAACATGGTATCGGCCTAATATTTTCGATCCTCCCACCAAACCCTCAAACTCCAGCCGACTTCCAATTTGTCACAACCTCCACTGTAAATCGATCCATTCTTTTACTCTTGTGTTGGTGATTCGAGCTAGGTCACAATCCACACAATTGCTTGTGTTACTTGTGCTAACTAAGGTCACAAGTATTTTATTTCGTCTCGTCCCTACTGCTCACGTACCACAAATATACCTTGTCCCTTATAAACCCTACCCATCGCACCTCATCATGATCAGCTCCAACGAAACTCCATTGTTTCCATCTCCGACAAGTTATCAGCCGTTACTCATCATCACCTCCACACTTGGGTTCCCGTCAAGCTTGAGTTCGATGATTGGAACTATGCATCTTGACAATTTTTCTTTGAGCAGTTATGTGATACTTGTGATGTATCCAAGTTCATACATGGCACCAACAGTGGGCCAGATACTAGCACACCCGCTCCTCTCACACCCGAAGAACAAAAGGTCGATAAAATCATCCTTTCTTGGATCTTTTCGACCCTATCAGATTCTCTACAGAAACGGTTGGTTAATGCACGATCGAAATCCGCACAGGTGGCTTGGGAATTTATTAGCGATCTCGTGAAAGACAACAAACGGTCAAGAACCTCGGCATTGAAGACGGAATTACGGTTCATCAAGCTTGGGTCGTTAACAATGGAAGCATATTTTCAGAAAATCGAATCAATCATGACAATACTTGCTAGCCTCGATTCCCCCGTTTCGGATGAAGATGCGGTTCATTATGCTCTTGATGGCCTCTCGGATACGTATAATCAAGTTTGTGGGTATATGCACTACAAAGATACGTTTCCCGACTTCAAAACCGCGCGCTCTATGCTAGTCACCGAGGAAATGTGACTAAAATCCAAGTCCCTTGCACCACCCGTGGACTCGTCGTCATCTTCTCCCGTGGTACTTTTGACCGACAAAAGTAACAACCGTCACCCCCCCCCCCAAATCCGCAAGTTAAATCTAGGAATCCGTGCATTAATTATGCTAGAGCGTTGTCGATATGGGGCGGGGTGTAAATTTGTTCATGACAATAATAATAAGTCTATGGGTCGTGTGGTTGAACCTAAAGAACAAACTGATGAGACTATAATGCGTGTTTTGAGGAAGTTGGGATTAACTAGTATCCTCACCCCTCAATCTGTTAACATTCGACACCCAAACAGCTTGGCCATTGGGCATTCGGCCTGTCTCACAACACTCAGCCCAACACCCCTTCAATACTACCCTAGCCCAGTTACCGCCCCACCTGGCTTCGGCCCACTACAATCCACCAATCTGGCCCCAGCCCCACCGGGCTTTAGCCACATCAGGCCCAACCATCGACTGCCCATATGCAGCCCACTCCTCACCAAGCCCCACAGCAGCCGCAACCTGTAAGTCAAGCCCAAACCGGCCCAACCGCTCCCCCCCTTGGCACTGCTACTGCTCATCAGGTTTCACCACATGCTCCGGGACAAGCAACATTCCTACCTCATGCATTTACCACTGGAACTCTCCATGATCCGACAACCGGTGTATGGAACATGGATACAGGTGCGAGTATTCATTTAAATTCTTCAGTTAACAATCTTAGTAATGTTTTTAATATGTGTATGTATTCGTCCGTCTCGATTGGTGATGGACATTCCATTCCCGTCACCAATATGGGTCATAGCATTTTGCCAACCCCTAGCCGACCTCTCCACTTAAATAATATTCTTATTACCCCTCATATTGTCAAAAAATTAATATATGTTCGCCAATTTGTTCGCGATAATAAATATACTGTTGAATTTGATCCTTTTGGTTTTTCTGTTAAGGATTTCATGACGAGATGGGTGCTTCTCCGATGTGATAGCACCGGGGACCTTTATCTTGTCATAGCTCCGTCTCCTGTTCCTCAAGCTCTCCTTGTCAGTCAACATACGTGGCATCAGCATCTTGGACATCCAAGAAGCGAAGTGTTACGTCGTCTTGTTTCGCATAATTTCATTTCATGTAATAAGGAAAAGCCTCCCGTGCTTTGCCATGCATGTCAGCTTGGCAAACACGTTAGACTTCCATTTTCTACTTCCAATACTGTCATCAATGCTTTTTTTGACATTATTCACTCGGATGTGTGGACTTCACCAGTTTCGAGTCTTTCAAGTTTCAAATATTATGTATTGTTTTTGGATCATTATTCTCAATTTGTTTGGGTTTATCCGTTAATTAACAAATCTGATGTCTTATCCAAATTTGTGCTTTTTCGTAATTATGTTCACACTCAATTTCAGTGTGAAATCAGGTCATTTCAGTGTGATCATGGCGGTGAGTTTGACAACCGTACCCTACATAAACTTTTTGCTGACAATGGCATTCAGTTTCGTTTCTCATGCCCCAAAACATCCCAACATAATGGCAAATCCGAACGGATGGTTCGCACCATCAATAATCTCATTCGGACATTGCTATTTCAAGCCAACCTTCCACCAACATTCTGGGTTGAAGCCCTCAATATGTCTGTTCACTTATTCAATATCCGACCCTCCACTGTTATTTTCAATGACATCCCTTATACCCGATTGTTTGGACAAAATCCAGATTACAGCCTTTTTCGCACATTTGGCTGCTTATGTTACCCCCACCTAGAACCTCACAACAAACTTGAACCGCGCGCCACACCCTCCATTTACTTGGGACAAGCCTCAAATCACCGTGGCTATCGTTGCCTCGACTTAAACACCAACAAAATTATACTTTCCCGACACGTCACATTTGATGAGACTGTCTTTCCCTATGGCACCTCTAAACCCACATCTGCACCACACTATAACTTCTTGGATGATTCCCCCGATATAAATCCAACTTTCATTCCATCACCTCCAATTGTCCAAACCACACCTGAACCAACACCACCACCTCCGACTCCAATCCAACATGAAGACACTCTGAATGAAGCACCAACTCCCACACCACCCCCTACCACATCTCCAACAATCATTCTTGACCCCCCACACAACCCAAACCCTGTGTCAACTCATTCCATGGTCACATGATTTCGTGTCGGGACTAATCGTCCTACTGTACGTCCCAATATGCTTGTGTCTTCAATTTCTCCTTTACCAAAATCATATAGTGAAGCTTTTAATGACCCAAATTGGCAAAATGCTATGCGAGATGAATACACTGCCCTTATTAAAAATGGAACTTGGACTCTGGTACCTCGCCCTGCTGACACCAACATTATATGATGCATGTGGATCTTTCATCACAAGTTTTTGGCTGATCGCACCCTTAGTCGCTACAAGGCTCGTCTTGTGGAGAATGGTAGTAATCAGTTGGAAGGGGTTGATGTAGATGAGACTTTTAGTTCGATGGTTAAACCAGGCACTATTCGGACTATTCTGAGTTTAGCTGTTTCTCGACACTGGCCGATTCATCAGCTTGATGTCAAGAATGCCTTTTTGCACGGAGATTTATCCGAGACAGTTTATATGTATCAGCCTCCGGGATTTCGGGACCCTGACCATCCTGATTATGTTTGTTTATTACAGCGGTTTTTGTACGGGCTCAAGCAGGCCCCCCGAGCGTGGTTTCAGCGATTTGCATCATACATCACTCGGGTTGGTTTATCTCATAGTCGCTGTGATTCATCCCTATTTATATACATACAGGGGACAGATACTACATATCTGCTACTTTACGTGGATGATATCGTTCTCACTGCTTCATCTGAGACTCTGTTACAGCAGGTTATTCATTCCTTTCATCACGAGTTCTCCATGACAGATCTGGGACCGCTTAATTATTTTTTGGGCATTTCAGTTACATGGGATTCTTCTGGGTTGTTTCCATCTCAGAAGAAATATGCTGTTGAGGTTATGGAGAGAGCAAATATGCTTAATTGTAACCCTTGTCGAACTCCTGTTACTACTAAGTCCAAACTGGGTGCTGAGGGTGATCCGGTATCCGATCCGATGTTATATAGGAGCCTCGCTGGCTCCCTACAGTACCTTACATTCACTAGACCGGATATATCATATGCAGTTCAGCAGGTTTGTCTTTTTATGCATGATCCTCGGGAGCCACATTTCTTAGCTCTCAAGAGGATACTGCGATATGTTCAGGGTACACTGGATTTTGGACTGCAATTGTATTCCTCATCTACTACAGAGCTTATTGCGTACTCTGATGCAGATTGGGCAGGCTGCCCCACTACACGGCGATCAACTTCAGGTTATTGATTGTTTTTTTGGAAATAATATGCTCTCTTGGTCCTCTAAGCATCAACCGACGCTTTCTCGTTCCAGTGCAGAGGCTGAGTATCGTGGCGTTGCCAATGCTGTTGCTGAGACATGCTGGTTGCGGAATTTACTGCAAGAACTCCATACTCACATATCTTCCGCTACGCTTGTCTACTGTGATAATGTCAGTGCTGTCTACTTATCTTCTAATCCAGTTCAGCATCAACGTACGAAGCATATCGAGATAGACATTCACTTTGTTCGCGACTTGGTTGCTACTGGTCAGGTTCGTGTTCTTCATGTTCCTACGCGATTTCAGTATGCGGACATCTTCACTAAAGGTCTACCTCTGTTCGAGGAATTTCGCTCCAGTCTCAGCGTCCGGTGTCCTCCCGTTTTGACTGCGGGGGAGTGTTACCCGAGTATTTTGATAAGACCAAATCTCTCACATTAATATTCATGGCTGTAAATTAGTGATATGTATCAATCAATTAGTGATATGTATATCCCGTAATTTATGGGATTTGTCCATAATTAGTCTTTGTAATCCCTTTATATGGGACGCATGTGGTGCAGGAGAAGACATACAAAACAACTCATTTATCCTCCATCTTTATACTCAACAGTTATATGATTAGGCAATAACGTAATTATTTTAGTATTTTTCATCAAAATAAAGTACTTCCAAAAAATAAAAATATTATTAATTAAATTGAAAAACGGTGAACTAAAAATATATGTTTCTTCAATATTTTCATATTTTATATGAAGATATTTTAATTATCTAAGTGTGTCGTAATTAACGTTACAACAAATATTTTATATGTAATAGTAAAATAAGTCTATTTACTTTTCTGTGCAATTCAATTAATTTCTTTTGGAGTTCAAGAAATAGTCGTGGCGTTCCAAAGTTGATCTTGTGTACCTTATGAAGTAGAACACGCTATTTCTAGCACTTTACACTTGTTTTACTTCGTTAAACACCATGAATCTCCTTTTATCAAAATCATATAAAATTAATGTAATTGAGAGTTTAACTCGATGAATTTGATTAATATTGAATAAAATTGATGATTTATAATGTATAAAATACGGACTATCAAATACCCTCAGATTTAAATTTTTACAGTTTAATCACACAAATATAATTAGGCACATTAATTTTTATTTTACCTTTTTAAAGGATATTTATTTTAATTTAGACGTTTATGCAACTTTCCGCAAGTGGCAACAATTGAATAAACTAAATGTTGACAAAGTTATAAACAGTAAACTTTTAGGTTAATAAAAGAATGGAGAGAATTTTTGATTGGGAAAGTATGTGATGGACTCTCTCCAAAACTCACATATCCATAATCTTTCTTTTTCCTTTTCTTTCTAATTTTTTTAATAGATGAATAACATGAAGAGAACACAGTTTTTTAAACAGAACTATTGTAGTAATGACAAGTACGAATGTTTATGCTTTAGTAAGATTAGGCCTACCAATCATAATGGGGCTTGCTACAGATAGAGGTTCAACCGTTTAAAATCGTTGGTTTTTTGAATCGGCGGTTCTGGTTAGCCGAGAATTAGAACCGGAACCGAGCCGTCTTATGATAGTTACAGTTTTAATTTAATTAAATTTTTAATATTTAAATAAAAAATATGGGGTAAAATAATGGATTTGAGCTTAATTCAAGTATTAAATATTGAAATTTTTATTTTTAAATATTTGAATTATGCACCTACGTGTCCTGTATCCATAACTTTAGAGTTTGAGAATCAAAATCAAAGTTCTAGTAGTTATTTTTAAATTGGGGGGAAGGGGGAGAAAAAATGGACTTGAGCTTAATTTAAATAATTAAAGTTAAAATTAAAAATTTCAACTTTGAATATTTGGATTAAGCTGCATACGTATCTCCTTACCTTAAGAATCAAAGTCCTCGTAGTTCACTTACCTTATTCTTACCTTAGGGAGCAGGCGGAGAGGAGATGGTTCAATCATCAAGTCAACTGAATCATTGCTAGATCCGGTATCACATGTGTCGCTGTCTTCTTGTTCATTATAATTTGGCTCTTGTTGGCGTAATCCAGCCTTCACCCAACCATTCATTAATGTTTGAGCTTCAAGATTATGAGGCGTCAATCGAGATCGTCGTTCATCCAGAATGTATCCTCCCACATTGAAGGTTTGTTCAACAGAAACTATTGAGGCAAGGACATCTAGTATTTCCTTTGCAATCGTGGAAACTACAGGAAAAATTGTAGATCTTTTTGTCCACCACTTAAGAAGATTGGTATTACCATTACTTTGGTACCTTCTCCGTTTTGGTAATAAATCATCTTGATAGGCATTCCACTCACCAAGATCCGGAATAGCAAAACCAAAAGAAGATATACTAGTGTTGGCTACAATATATAATATAAACAGCTTATAAGGGGGGTTGAATAACACTACAAGAAAAATTGCATCAGACAACGGGTGTTGCCCGTTGTCTGACACCATGTTTTACCGTTGTCTATTGAGACGCCGTCTCTTACGTGCCTCAGACAACGGTACAGAATATGTTGTGTGAAAGAGTGAGAGACAATGACTTCATCTCTAGACACCATTGTGTAATAGCCAGACACAACAACACTCCATTTAGAAACTATTGTTGTTTGGGATGCTACACAATAGTTTTCGAACAATACACACTTGTCAGAAAGGAAATTACACAACATTTTTGTAGAATTTATTCATTGTCTGTATGCTTATAACTCAAATGTTTTTTATTTAAAACATGTTATAATTTATCAAACACAACTATTTTTTATTTTGAATATGTTGTTAAAATTTCATAAACACAATGATTTCTTAAAACTATAGCATTGTTTGAGGATTAAGCGCACAAAACTTTGTTGAAGTTGCCATTGTTGGAGTGTTGAGGCCACAACAGTTTTGTTTTTCAAAACAATTGTTAAATGTACTAAGCACAATTGTTTATTTCTTACAAAGTGTTTGGTTATATTTTCTATAAACAACGGTTTTATAATTGAAACATATATTTTTACTTGTTTTCACACAATGCTTTGTTATAATATTGTTGTCTAATGCGAATTTTAGTAACTGTTTTTTAAAAATTACCTAATTGTCTAATGGCAGATCAGACAATGATTTTATTTGCATTAAAACTACTCATTTAAAAAATAGCTTCAATTTACAAAAACAGTCAATATTCATCATTAAATAAATAAATACCAACCAATATTCGTCACTAAAGTAGCAACAAATATTCACTAGTACCTATATATCTAAAACATCTAAACAAACGTTCTCCGACTTTCGTATATACTAGTTCATGTCCATTCTTCTCGGCTTAGTTTCATCTTTGCAAGAAACACACACCTTGTTGAAGTTTTATGACTCGGTTTCATAAACTACATTTAGTGCCCTTACGAGTTCATGAGGGGTCTATCTCGCCATTGTAGTACTTTCCATTATCTCTCTAGCATTATCACTGTGGCCAGTGTCTTCAAAATCATGTGTTGCATTTTCTCTACAGGATTTAAGATAAGTTTACGAATGATGCCTCCCATAGCTACCAATTTGTAAAGATAAAGTGGAAATGAAATGTGAATTTAAAACAAGTTTGCAAGTGATCCTAACAATTATAAGATATATGCTTACTTTGAGGGTTGAAATGTGAAGAATGCAACTTAAAGCTTGATGCAGCATGTTTATAAGATGAGAACTCCGGCCTTCTTCACCACAAGCTTAATCATCTCTTCTACAGTTGATCCCAATTTCAGCATAGCCCGAACTGGTCCAGGACTCCCCTCACTGTACATTAACCACAACTTTGGCATCCATGTTGCAACACTGTTCCAATTCAAATTGTTATATAGGCATGACAACTTCAAACACAGAGCAGTACTTACCAACAATGTGTATTCGTTTTAAAGATTTCACACTATATACATTTACACAAAACCCATATGTATACACATAATTCTTTAGATATTTAGTGCCTGGCACTAAAAAAAGAACAAAGACATTTGTTAAGTATACATCTAATCGCAAGCTTGAGCGTGTGCCTCTTTACTGTAATACCCGGTTGTAATTCAGTCATTATCATTCAGTAATTGTCATTCAATAATTTTCACTCATTAATAATCATTCATCATTCATATTCAATCATTGTATTCACCGTTCGGAGTATTTGTATCGTGTATCAGTTATTATTCACCTTTCTACCTGGTTGGAGGATCGGGCCGTGTTTATCACCATTGTCATCTTCATAGTGGGCCATGTGTGAAGAGTAGCACATGCTATGTACTCTCTTTAGCTCGCGCTAATTGAGTATGGGTAGCGCACGCTACCTCTCAGCATTAGCGCACGCTAGCGTAGTTCAGGCAGACAGTCCAGAAGGCACTGGACTGCAGTTAAGTTGTAGTAGCGCAGGCTATGAATGGTAAGTAGTACACGCTAGTGAGTTCGGATAGCGCACGCTATGCTAGCAGTGTAGCGCGTGCTAAGGTCGATCAGGCAGAGTCCAGTGGGTACTGGACTAATTTGGAATAATTCATAGCGCACACTATGAGTAGATATTAGCGTACGCTAATTGTGTAGTAGCGCACGCTGAATTATGGGTGTAGCGCGCGCTATCGCGAGAAGGTTAGAGGACAGAGGGTTCTGGACTTCAGTTACTGGGCATCAGATATTCTGTTAGCGCACGCTAACATTTCGGATTAACGACGCTATTGGGAAGGCGTTAGCGCACGCTACCAAGTTCGTAGCGTACGTTAACGAGGCAGTCAGAGCTCACTGGACTGTCCGGTTAACCCGCTCGCGCACACTAAATATGAGGTCATAGCGTGCGCTAATCTTGGAACAATATAAATTGGACAGTCCAGTCCAGATTCGTCATTTTTCATTTCACTTCATTCCTTCGACGATTCCGGGCGATTTCGGGCAATTTGGAAGCATCTCTTCGAGCTGCACTCACCTATCATCATCTTCAAGTTTTTAAGTTGGATTAATCATCATTTCATCCTCTCCGATTCATCAAATCAAGGTAAATGATTCTTGAATCTAGAATTTTGGATTTTAAATGTTTTCCTTCCGATCTCTTCGTGTAAGCTTGGTTTTAAGTTGGAATATGTTAGATATGGATTATCTACCTTGGATACATGTATTCCTATGGATTTATTGATGTGTTTTTCGGATTTGATGAATATTTGGAGAATTAATCAAGAACACTTTAGAGTTGACTTTGATATTTGGGGGTTTTCGATTAGATGTTTTCGTTAACTCGATTTGTGGATTCCTATTGGATTATTGATATCATCGGAGGTGTTCTGTTGGATTGAATTACTCATTTTGGAGTTTTGTTCCGATATAGTTGGGGTTGATTATAATCAAAGGATGAATGTTTGGTAAGTGTTTGTCTTAATGCCCCAATGAGTTTGGATATTGTTGTATCGACTCTTGAAGTGGGTTGTGATCATGTTTGAAATGTTTATTAAGTGGATTATTGGAAATTGTGTTATTCAAGGTTGTTCGAGCGACCAACATCTCTTTCTAGGACGTTGTTCGAGGAAGGACTTTCTTCACCGGTATTGTGTAAGTTAATTCTTACTCGGTTAAAAGGATATTCATTCCTTTCGTTGTTGTTCATTCATAATCATAACTCATTCACAATGTATTAACCGTATTGATACTTGTAATTGTCGAATAATCACTTCATTCATGAGGAACGACGGTTCCAATCATTTCATTGAGCTATCATTCACTTCACTATTATTTCATCGGTAAGTCATTCTTGACTTGGTCGGATTGTTATTCATTAATATTCTTCATGGTTATCCTTGTTCATATGACCTTCTGGGTTCATATTGCGTGGTTGGATGGGGATGTGTGGAATTTTTAGTCGGGCACATGATGGTCATGTGTTCGGGTTCACCAACACAATGGACTGTGCACACGGTAACGTACCTTCGTGAGACTAATTAGGTACATGGATGGGTGTGTCCGGACACTCGTATTGTGCACTTGCACATACCATTACGGGCATACTATGATGCTCCTCTTCAGCTTAATTTCATAATTAAATATATCATGATGGTGTTTATTCAACTCTTGAGGATTGTTGTTCTGTGTAACTGACCCCGTTGGTGGATGTTGTTTTCAGGTCATCGCAAGGCTAAACCACGGGAAGAGAACGCTTACGGCGAGGAGTCCCAGTGATACTAGTAGGGGGCCCCAGTCCTTTTAGTCATTCATGTTGTCTTCATTTTATTTTCCGCTGCAGATTTCCGTTTGGATACTCATTTTCATTCAGTGTTGTATATTTTATCTTCATATAAAATATACATGTATTCTGTATTATCTTGGGTGTGTTGTACTTGAAACTCCTCATCGGAGTAATGTATGATATAATGTGGTTCGGTGCTACGATTATATTATTTAAGTCATTAATTTTTATTCGCCTGGTGGGTCCCAGTCGGGGGTCCACGGCACTGTAATAGTCGCCTAGTTTGGGGTGTTACAGAGTTGGTATCGGAGCGTGGTTTTGAATACTACCTTCCGAGTTATGTCTCATTGAAATCATCGTTCATCAGACTAGTATCATTGGACTTTCGCGTCACGTGTGACCTGTGCAAGAGCCGAGCCCCTCAGACCAAAGAACAGTAAGATTTCTGATGCCATGGTATAATTTCTGGCAATAAGAATCACTCATTCATCTTCAACAGTCAACAGTCCTTAATCATCATTTTCATTTTTGATCATGTCGATCATGTTAACTCATTAATCACTCAGTTCATTTCATTGTTCAGTTGTTGATCTTGAGGATCATATCATTAATCTTGTTAACTTGTTCAAGATAATCATTTCAAGAATTTCATCAGATAATCATGTCACCTCAGTTGATCATTCATATAATCATTGTGCTAGAGCGCGTATGCTCGTTTTCATCATTTCATGGCATAATCATAATCCGATATTCATGCGAGATCTATAATTATCTTGTGACTTTCCTACTTCAGTATGGAGAGAGCAGGCAGAGGACGCGGGGGAAGAGGCCGCGGTGCGGCCGAAACCCGAGAGCTCGTGTGAATACACGCGCGAACGCGAGGAATAATGTTAATTCATCGAGCAGCGACGCTGCCACTCATTCACCCGGAAACGATCATTCATTGTCAGGGAGTCGCACCCGGGACACAGCTTATTCAGAAGGTTCGGGTTGACCCACTCGCGTTTATGCAGGGCATGATGGCCCAAATGACTGAGATAGCACGCCTCATGGAGACGATGCAGAACTCAACCGCACAGAATCAGCAGGCTCCTCCGCCGCCACCTCAGGGGCAGGAGAGGGGTGTGAGCAGTATCATTGGCGACATCTCTCGCCAGAGACCACCTACTTTTGAGGGCTCATCTGAGCCAGCGGATATTGTTCACTGGCTTGAGCATTTTGAGAAGTTGTTTGCTATGGTGGAGTGTCCAGAAGGGCACAAAGTTTCAGTTGCGGCTTACTATCTGGGTAAGAGCGCTCATTCATGGTGGTTATCGTTGAAGCCCACCGACGGATCATGTACTTGGGATCAATTCAAGACCCTCATGAAGGGGAGGTATTATCTGGCCCCACTCAGAGAGGCCAAGTTATCAGAATTACTCACTCCCGACCTCTCGGCAGAAGATGATGTTCTCGCCATCGCCGAGAAATTTCAGGATCTACTTCCTTTCGCCTCATCTATTATTCACTCAAAGGCAGACAAAATCAAGTATTTCAGCAAGAGGTTGAAACCTCGTATGCGGATGCAGTTGCTTAATCACAATTGCACCACTCTGGCCGAGTTCATCGAGAAAGCTCTTACTTTTGAGCTTACTGCTAAGGAGATTGCTAAGCAGCAACCCTCATCTGCTAGAAAGAAGTCTAAGAATCGCAATCAGTCCGAAGGCAGTCAGGCAACTTTCAAGAAGCCTCGTGCGGGCTCTACTTTTTCTGAGCGACCTGCTATGGCGCCTAGACCCGCGGAATCTCAGTCCCGAGCGGCCAGTTCGGCCATCACCTGTTTCAACTGCGAAGAAAAGGGTCATTTCAGCACCAAGTGCCCGAGGCAGACTGTCACATGCCATAATTGTGGGATTGCTGGGCATAAGGCCCGTTTTTGCCGAAGGGACTCCAAACCTACTCCGGCGTCATCTCAGGCCCCGAGATAGTCAGCGGTTCAGAATCAGGCCACTCAGTCCGCATCGTTCAATACGACAGGAGCAAACAAAGGCGGAGCCAAAAGCTATCAGACGGGAGCATCCATTTCGGGGGCCGGCAAGCCCCAAATTTATGAGATGAAGAAGACCGACGATCCGGAGGCCCGGATGATCTCAGGTACACTCGATATTCTATCTCAACCTATGTGTACCCTTTTTGATATTGGTGCATCGCATTCATTCATTTCCGAGTCATGTTCGAGTAGACTACATCTGGGTAGTGCTACTAGTTGTGAGCCTTATGTCATTGGTCTACCTGATGGTAGAAGAATTATCGGAAATCGTGAGTTTAAGGATTGTCCGATTCAGCTTCATGGTCGTGATTGGTTACCAGACCTAATCGTGGTATATTTACCAAGATACGACGTCATCTTGGGTATTGATTGGATGGATCGTCACGATGCCATCATTAGTGTCCGTAAGCGTATGGTCACTATCATTTCAGACGATGGAGTCGAATGTGTATTTCAGGGAGGTAATCCAAGTTGTTCTGGGAGAGTCATCAACTTAATGAAAGCGGTGAAATTACTCAGTCAGGGGTGTGTTGGTTATTGGTGCTATATGACCAAAACCGAGAAATCATCAATAATGTTGGAAGATATTCCGGTAGTGAGAGAATATGCCGATGTATTTCCAGACGAGTTACCTGGTTTGCCTCCACAAAGAGATATGGAGTTCACGATTGAGTTGGAGCCTGGTACGTCTCCAATATCGAAGGCACCGTATCGGATCGCCCCGACCGAAATGCAGGAATTGAAGAATCAATTGGAGGATTTTGTAATACCCGCAATTTCGGATTTCGGTGATTTTCTTTTTCTCGGCGAGAGCCCATTTTGACGACTCGCTCGTGATCGTTTCGTCATTCCGAGAGTATTTAATTCTGCACTTTTTGTCATCCGAGTTCGTTTCGGTGTCGTTTTGTTGAATTCCGTGTTCTTAAATGGTTTTTCTGCACTTGAGTTCGATTCTTGCGAATCTCGTCCGAAACTGTTGTTTCGAGTTTCTCGTAAGTTCATTTAATGTTTTTATTCATGTTGCAAGCTTTAGCTTGGTGTTTCGATCGTGTATCGTGTATTTCGGACGTTTTGGGCCGTTTTCGTAATTTCCAAAAGTTTGGGGTAATTACCTTCCATTGTCGAATTTCGAGCCTTCGGGTGGTCGAAATTGTGTGTTCTCTTAGTGCTCGAATTTGTCTTTGCGAGTACTTCGTAACCGTATCTTCGATTCGTATTCAGGTTCGGGTTTCGGGGTCATTCGGGCCGTCGGAGTTGGCGCCGGCCGAGTCATGGCCGGGCGATGCAGGCCCGGTAAGCCGGCCGAGTTACGGCCGGTAGTGATCGGCAGTTACGTACGTAAGGCCGGTTACGTACGTAAGCCTTGGCCGGTTACGTACGTAATGCTGCCGGCATTTCTAGGCAGTGAGTCGGCCATGGCCGGCTACGTACGTAAGCCATGGCCGGTTACGTACGTAAGGCGGCCGACAGACAGCCTATTTAAGGCCCTGCAGACGGGTTTTTCATCATTTTCCTCACCCGTTTTCTTCCCTTCCGAGGCTTTAGGTGTGTATATCATGGAGCCATGTTGTTGGACAATCAATCCATGAAGTCTTGGAGTTCATATCATCAATCATTCATCCTATAACATCCTTTGATCGACCGAATCAGGTCAGATTTCTTAGAAATCTAGTTTTGGGGAATTTGGGTGTTTTGGTTGTTTTCGCCCGTTTAATCCGATTTAACTTAGGATTGTGATGGATTGATGATTATTTAGATGTATTATAGCATTTCTCTTGTTATTCCATGGTTGGATCGTATCGATTCGTTATTTTGGTCGAGTTCTTGATCGACGCCTTGAAGGTGTCCGATAGAATGTCTTAGAGGGGTTTTCGGACGTTCTACGATTATTCTTCCTCGTATGATCGTTGATTTATTGATTATATGATGTTAGGGTCGAGTTTCTTGCGAAGAAACCACTTCGAACACTTCCGTTCGTCGTCGTCTTCCGTTTCGATAGCATCGGGCGTTCCAAAGCTTCCCGGTTGAGCCGTGTCCGTTCGTGGTTCCGTGCTCGTGGTATCGAGGCAAGTATATTGCCAATACGTTTCATGTTTCGTTGGCATAATTTTTGATAAATGATTTTATGCGAAATCCAATGTTTAATGAACGTAAAAAGGGATCGATATGTTCTCGATAAATGTTGTCTTTCAACGATAATTCGTATACTTCGTGAATATGTGTTCTTGGAATATGTTTGTTGGTTTTGTGTGTTGAAATATAATATGATCACTTCGAGTGAGTTTAATAGACCGTAATCCTTTTCCGGGGATTACGAATTCTTATTGTGTACTTGTTCAGTTAGAACGTAATGTGTGTGATATTAGTTGTTACTCCTTGAAAGGAGGTTGTTATGCTTAATGTTGTTTGGCTTGATAAGTGATTATTGTTGTGTTCTTGATGTATGTGATGTGCCTCCGGGTAGGATTGTTGAATCTTCGGGATCTATACTTGCTAGTATGTGTCGGGCGTGACCGTAGGGTTATCCAATCTGGGTATGTCTTGCGGGGACTCCGAGGTTCGTGGCTTGTTAGCCCGATGCCGAGATAACTTGTGGGGTTATCATCGGGCATGTCTTGCGAGGACTCCGAGGCTCGTGGCTTGTTAGCACGATGGCGGGATAACTTATGGTTGTGATTTGGTTATGAATGTATCTGTGCTTGTGGTCACGTGACTGTTGTTGTGGTGACATGTGATTTGGTATGGATTCCTATTGGGTTATTCACTCGGGTATGTTCTGCGGGAGTATCTGAGGTTCGTGGCTTGTTAGCACGGGACGCGAATAATCCTTATGAATATGTGTTTGATGATTTGGGTCGTGGACCCTGTGGTTTATGATTTGGGTCGTGGACCCTGTGATTTATGATTTGGGTCGTGGACCCTATGTTTCGTGATTTGGGTCTTGGACCCCATGTTTTGTGAATTGGATTGTGAACCTGTGTTTTATTATCGGAATTGTATTTTGGGAAAGATGATTTTTGGGCCACGTCCCCAAGCGTTTTCGAAAGACTTGAGAATTCTTTAATCCCAAATGTTTTTACAAACTCCCGAGATCGTAAAATGTTTTGTAAGATGTATATTGGGTTTATTCCCACCTTTCTCGTTTTTAGCAGTTTGATCAAGTGATTTACCTCGGGAAGTATGTTTATGATTTCTAAGTCATTGGAGTATGATATGTATGGCTTGTTTTCGTATTTTATACTTGCACTAGCAAAACAGTGGAGTTTTGCTAACCCCCGAGTATTCGGGGGGTGGATGTCTGTATTGCGTCCAGGTACTTGCAGGTTACTGGGGAGCAAATCACAGGGTCGGCATGAAGGATGATGAAAGATGATCGATACTAAACATGTGTGGGACCGTACATTGTGTATTGGTTCGGTTGTACTTTATTTTCCGCTGCAGTATTTTCCCCGTTATATGGGAGTTTGTTGTATTTAGACCCCTGCGTGGGCAAGTATTGTTATCGAGTTGTATGTTTTTATTGAAAGACCAAGTCGGTCTACTGAGTTATTGTAGCCTTAAAGGCATCGTCGAGTTGTTCGTTTGTTGTTACCAGCCTGGTAGATCCTTGAGGAAAGGTTCTACGGCGTGTAATATCCCTGAGCGGATTGGGGTGTTACATAAATGGTATCGGAGATTAAGTTGTGGAAAACTAGGCTGTCGGGTTAAGCCGTGTTGTTTGAGTCTTGTTTCGTCGGATTTTGTCTGACTGAGTCATGTCGCGACGCGTCGTCTGAGTTTGTTGGTCGTGATTAGTATCGTGGGGCAATCATCATCTTCGTGTGACCTGTGGATGTAAGTCTCGCTTCTTTGTGTTTGTGCCTCGTCTGATGCGAGTTACAGGTATGATTATGAGTTAATTGATGTAATCCTCTTATGGATTTTGATTTCGTGATATGTGGTTATTTGACTCTCATATTTCGTTCATATGAGGACTAGTGTTGCTGGATTGTGCATGTTGGACTCTATTTCTTTTATCCGATGCGTGAGTTCTTTTGTAATGGCTTTCGGTATTTTAACGACTGAGTTTTATTTCGAAAACCGATTCTCTTAACCGAGTTTTTGGCATTATGGCCTTGATCGTCTTGGCGAAATTCTTATGACGGTATTTAGTATTATGTAAATGGCTTTTGTGAGTTTTTGAAATATTACCGTCATCGGCCTTTTTGGCATTTTTGTAAATGGTTTTTAGCCTGGTGGGTTCCGGCGCGGGACCCACGACGCTATAATGTTCCGTATAATTACCTAAAATTTTTGGGCATTCTAGCCCATTGAATTATCTTTGAAAACCTTGAGTATCTTAGAAAATAAATTTCGAGACGTACTTTTAAAATGAATTATTTTCTCGTGGTACATCCAAGGTGCCACAATATGTTTCAAAATTCTTCTACCTCGAGGACCAAAATGTTTTGAGATATTTTCAATGTTTTAGAAACACTTTTACTTAGACCCGAGGGTCGAATATTTTGAAAGTTTTTCACTAAGAGAAAGTGCCCTCATTTTTATCAAATGCAAAATGGTTCTCCAAAGTCTCGATAATGATGTTTCACGTTTGTACTTTTTTTGAAAGGTGATACTCAAGATCAACCGGTGTTTTTCTAAATTATTTTCAAAAGGAGGTTTTCGTTTTTAAACCTATCCATTCCCGTTTGAGGGTTGGGTATGTATGTATGATGTTCGCATTGTCGTTATGATGTTTGCTCCCGAGTATGATCGAATTGGTGGCATGAACGTTGAGGCGTTGCCACGTATTTGTTGTACTAGCCCTCTGTGAGAGGTGTGAACTGGTGTTTACTGTTTATTGCCTCGTGGTGATTTGCGTGTTGTCGCACGAGTGTGAGTTGTTAAAGCTTGGATTTTTGTGCGTTTATGCACATGGGTGATTGTCTCATGATGTTTGTGATTGTGTGCTGACTATCGTTCGGGCCGTTGTAATCGTCGAATGATGCCGTTGTTGTTGTGATTTTTGTATGCGTTGATATGTTATGCTGAGTTGGCATCTCCGGTATGTTGTTTTGCGGTGTTATGTTCCATTGAATCTAGCATCTGTATCTTCGGTATGCCGATCCGAGGCATTTCAAACGTATTGTGCCGGGGGCATGTACATGCAAATTGTCCTTCTCGTCAGTAACGCTTTTCAAGTGTGAACCCGAGAGACACAGGATCCAGTTTTGCGAGTTGGGTTTCGAGTCTTTCGGGGCGCGAACTTCAGTACAAATACGAGGATCGGCTCTGAGAGGCCCATGGGAGATGTTTCTGTCGTTTTCTTTTTGTGTTGTCACCTTACTCCCGTTGTTGTGAGTTGCGGGAACGACATTTCTTTTATAAGAGGTCGAATGTAACGCCCGTATCATTTTTGACTTCCGCATTTTCTCTCCCCCAAGTCTATCGACTCGCTCGTGTTTGTTGATACTTTCTGAACTTGTTCTGTATTTCGGTTTCTTCGTTCGAACGAGCTGTGATCTTGTTTTGGGTCGATCTGGTTATCGCTGTGACTTTTCCGAGTCCGGTTCGATTCTTGTGAACCTTGTTCGGAAGTAACATCTTTTAGTTCTACTAGTTCTTTTATTCGAAGTGGATCGGATTTTGAACTTCTGTATTTTTGACTCTGTCGACTCATTTATGTTCGTTGACATTTTCTGAGCTTGTCCTGTCCCTTGCTTTTGTTGATCGAACGAGGGTGGTATTGTTTCGGAATTACTCGTTTATCGTTGTGACTTTTCAATTGCTATTTCCTTTCCTGTGGATCTTATGTGAGTGCACATCTTGTTGTTTTCACCAGATCATGTTTTTTCTCGAGTCGAGATGTGAACCTCAGAGTTGTCGGTTGAACCTTATTGTTCTTCGTGATTCGAACATGGTTGTTCGATTTTTGTGTCTCGATCGTTGTGGTTCGATCATTGATTGTTCAGTTTTTGTTGACCCCGTTTCTTGATTGTTGAGCGTTCAGACTCCTTCCTAATTTCCTTAAGTTCGGGAAATTAGTATCGTTTTCAATCTTCCAACCCTTGGGCGGTGGAATTCCGTATTTGTTCAGTGATTGGCTCGCGTGTTGATTGATGTACCGTTAGGTTGGTCAATCGTATTGATTTTCGTTCGTTTTGTTTTGTGATTGTTCGGATAATCGACCTGATTGTATTATCTGTTTGATGACGCTTGTCACTTGTTGGTTTTATTATGTCTCTACCGGTGCCGTTGTGTTGGTCGTCGTGGAGCGTGTTTTCACACCGTATATTCCTTTGCGTTGTTTGTAACGTTTCGCCGTTGTGCGTTAGTTACGCATTCTTGTGTATATCATTGAAATATTCCTGGTGCTATATTTCTTCTCCCTACTTGTTTTAAGTTTCGGGACGAAACTTCTTTTAAGGAGGGTAGAATGTAATACCCGCAATTTTGGATTTTAGTGATTTTCTTTTTTTCGGCAGAAGCCCATTTTGACGACTCGCTCGTGATCGTTTCGTCATTCCGAGATTATTTAATTCTGCAATTTTTGTCATCCGAGTTCGTTTCGGTGTCGTTTTGTTGAATTCCATGTTCTTAAACGGTTTTTCCGCACTTGAGTTCGATTCTTGCGAATCTCGTCCGAAACTGTTGTTTCGAGTTTCTCGTAAGTTCATTTAATGTTATTAATCATGTTGCGAGCTTTGGCTTGGTGTTTCGATCGTGTATCGTGTATTTCGGACGTTTTGGGCCGTTTTTGTAATTTCCCAAAGTTTGGGGTAATTACCTTCCATTGTCGAATTTCGAGCCTTCGGGTGGTCGAAATCGTGTGTTCTCTTAGTGCTCGAATTTGTATTTGAGAGTACTTCGTAACCGTATCTTCGATTCGTATTCAGGTTCGGGTTTCGGGGTCGTTCGGGCCGTCGAAGTTGGCGCCGGCCGAGTCATGGCCGGCGATGCAGGCCCAGTGCCTTTGGCGAGTTACGGCCGGTAGTGATCGGCAGTTACGTACGTAAGGCCGGTTACATACGTAAGCCTTGGCCGGTTACGTACGTAATGCTGCCGGCATTTCTAGGCAGTGAGTTGGCCATGGCCGGCTACGTACGTAAGCCATGGCCGGTTACGTACGTAAGGCGGCCGGCAGACAGCCTATTTAAGGCCCTGCAGACGGGTTTTTCATCATTTTCCTCACCCGTTTTCTTCCCTTCCGCGGCTGTAGGTGTGTATATCATGGAGCCATGTTGTTGGACAATCAATCCATGAAGTCTTGGAGTTCATATCATCAATCATCCATCCTATAACATCCTTTGATCGACCGAATCAGGTCAGATTTCCTAGAAATCTAGTTTTGGGGAATTTGGGTATTTTAGTTGTTTTCGTCCGTTTAATCCGATTTAACTTAGGATTGTGATGGATTGATGATTATTTAGATGTATTATATAATTTCCCTTGTTATTCCACGGTTGGATCGTATCGATTTGTTATTTTGGTCGAGTTCTTGATCGACGCCTTGAAGGTGTCCGATAGAATGTCTTAGAGGGGTTTTCGGACGGTCTACGATTATTCTTCCTCGTATGATCGTTTATTTATTGATTATATGATGTTAGGGTCGAGTTTCTTGCGAAGAAACCGCTTCGAACCCTTCCATTCGTCGTCGTCTTCCGTTTCGATAGCATCGGGCATTCCGAAGCTTCCCGGTTGAGCCGTGTCCGTTCGTGGTTCCGTGCTCGTGGTATCGAGGCAAGTATATTGCCCATACGTTACATGTTTCATTGGCATAATTTTTGATAAATGATTTTATGTGAAATCTAATGTTTAATGAACGTAAAAAGGGATCAGTATGTTCTCGATAAATGTTGTCTTTCAACGATAATTCGTATACTTCGTGAATATGTGTTCTCGGAATATGTGTGTTGGTTTTGTATGTTGAAAGATAATATGATCACTTCGAGCAAGTTTAATAGACCGTAATTCTTTGCCGGGGATTACGAATTGTTATTGTGTACTTGTTCGGTAAGAACGTAATGTGTGTGATATTAGTTGTTACTCCTTGAAAGGAGGTTGTTATGCTTAATGTTGTTTTGGCTTGATAAGTGATTATTGTTGTGTTCTTGATGTATGTGATGTGCCTCCGGGTAGGATTGTTGAATCTCTGGGATCCATACTTGCTAGTATGGGTCGGGCGTGACCGTAGGGTTATCCAATCCGGGTATGTCTTGCGGGGACTCCTAGGTTCGTGGCTTGTTAGCCCGATGCCGAGATAACTTGTGGGGTTATCATCCAGTATGTCTTGCGGGGACTCCGAGGTTCGTGGCTTGTTAGCACGATGCCGGGATAACTTATGGTTGTGATTTGGTTATGAATGTATCTGTGCCTGTGGTCACGTGACTGTTGTTATGGTGACATGTGATTTGGTATGGCTTCCTATTGGGTTATTCACTCGGGTATGTTCTGCGGGAGCATCTGAGGTTCGTGGCTTGTTAGCACGGGACGCGAATAATCCTTAGGAATATGTGTTTGATGATTTGGGTCGTGGACCCTGTGGTTTATGATTTGGGTCATGGACCCTGTGATTTATGATTTGGGTCGTGGACCATATGTTTCGTGATTTGGGTCTTGGACCCCGTGTTTTGTGAATTGGATTGTGAACCCGTGTTTTATTATCGGAATTGTATTTTGGGAAAGATGATTTTTGGGCCACGTCCCCAAGCGTTTTCGAAAGACTTTAGAATTCTTTAATCCCAAATGTTTTTACAAACTCCCGAGATCGTAAAATATTCTGTAAGATGTATATTGGGTTTATTCCCACCTTTCTCATTTTGAGCAGTTTGATCAAGTGATTTACCTCGGGAATTATGTTTATGATTTCTAAGTCCTTGGAGTATGATATGTACGGCTTGTTTTCGTATTTTATACTTGCACTAGCAAAACAGTGGAGTTTTGCTAACCCCCGAGTATTCGGGGGGTGGATGTCTGTATTGCGTCCAGGTACTTGCAGGTTACTGGGGAGCAAATCACAGGGTCGGCATGAAGGATGATGAAAGATGATCGATACTAAACACATGTGGGACCATACGTTGTGTATTGGTTCGGTTGTACTTTATTTTCCGCTGCAGTATTTTCCCCGTTATACGGGAGTTTGTTGTATTTAGACCCCTGCGTGGGCAAGTATTGTTATCGAGTTGTATGTTTTTATTGAAAGACCAAGTCGGTCTACTGAGTTATTGTAGCCTTAAAGGCATCGTCGAGTTGTTCGTTTGTTGTTACCAGCCTGGTAGATCCTTGAGGAAAGGTTCTACAGCGTGTAATATCCCTGAGCGGATTGGGGGTGTTACAGATTTGATCGAGAAAGGTTATATCCGACTGAGTGTGTCCCCGTGGGAAGAACCAGTGTTATTTGTCAAGAAGAAGGACGGTTCATTTCGTTTGTGTATTGACTATCGGGAGTTGAACAGGGTGACGATCAAGAATAAATATCCTCTACCCCGTATTGATGATCTTTTGGATCAACTTCAGGGAGCTTCAGTATTTTCCAAGATCGACTTAGATCTAGATATCATCAGTTGCGAATTCGAGAGTCGGATATCGCAAGTATGGCGTTCCGAACACGCTATGGTCATTAGGGGTGTTCAAAAATATCCGATATCTGATATCCGATCCGAAAAATCCGAAAATCCGAAAGTTCGGATATCCAAAAATTCAGATATCCAAAGTTCGGATATCCGGACTTTCGGATTCGGATATCGGATAGTGGTTTTCAAAAATTTTGGATATTCGGATATCCGAAATATCCGAAACATATACTGTAATTTAAAAATATTTTTTTAACTTCTAGGTTTAACTTAAGTGTCTTTACTCTTTAGACTTTATTTACTACTCTTCACTTCAGGCGGCGGCTCCCTCTCTCTCACATCAGACATCACAGATTCACATCTTACATCTACCTTCAGTTTTAGTTTCTCTCTCCCAAGATTGGATCATTCTTCTCGAAGTGTTGAAGCTTTTGAATTGAAGCCGAACTGGGCTACCCGTGGCCGGAATACGTACTTCAGGACTCAATCAATCGGTATAGCAAGCAGCCGAGCATACATCTCGGTGTACCTCTCGCCGTTCTCGATGTTCATCTCGGTGTAGCAAGCATACATCTCTCCGTTCCAGGGTATGCACGCAGTCCCTATTTTTTTTATCTGTAATGTATGATTATTGCAGTACCGAAAGCAGAGGATTTATAAGAAGAGAAATGAGGACGATTTCATGTAGTGGACCTAATATTACACAGCAGAATAATAGCTTAATCTTTAGTGTTTAACTTTTTATGATGAAAGTAGCTTGGTTGATGAAATTAGTTCAGAAGGTGAGTTTGTATCCGAAAATGAAGTAGTTACAAAAGACAAAGGGAAGACAAACGCAGCCCCAAAACGAAAACCACCACGCGGACCCGCTGTAAGTGAATCTCCTTCGGAACCTGCTACAAGAAAAAGATCTCAATGGTGGGATCATTATGAAAAATTGAGTCCCGACGTTGCGGAATGTCTTTATTGTCATAACAAAATTGGTTGTGCATCTAAGAGTGGGACAACTCCTTTAAAAAATCACATACTTGCTTGCAAAAAGTACCCAGCAAATGTTGATAAAAAAACAGAAATTAATTGATCTTGAGTCTAGAACTCGTGTAAGTGACGATGGTTCGTTTGAAACCTCAACAGTTCCTAGGTTGTGGGAGTTTGACAAAGAGGTAATTAGGAAAGCTCTTGCTATGATGTTGATCGTTGACGGGTTGCCATTTAATTTTGTAGAGCGTGAGGGTTTTCGTAAATTTTGCAAAGTTATTAATCCTCATTTCATTCCTCCTTCGCGCTCTACGGCAACAAGAGATTGTTATACTCTTTTCATTGAGGAAAGAAAAAGATTAGTAAATATCTTTCAAAACTTATCCTCAAGAGTGTGCCTCACCACAGACACATGGACTTCGGGTCAAAATTTAAGTTACATGTGTTTGACGGCACATTTCATTGATGATGATTGGCACCTACATAAGCGGATTATTAATTTTTGTCCCGTTGTTGGTCATTCCGGGGTAATAATTGGTAGAGCGGTTGAAAAGTGTTTAATTGAATGGGGCTTGAAGAATATCTTGACCATAACGGTCGACAATGCTAGTTCGAATGATGTAGCGATTCATCATTTGAAGAAGGTATTCAATCATTGGGATTGTAGTGTATTAAAAGGAGTATTTCTACATATGAGATGTGCGGCACACATCTTAAACTTGGTTGTGAGAGATGGCTTAAATGATGTGAGTTTGTCCATAAAGAAAATTCGAGCTCTTGTAAAGTACGTGAGGTCTTCTCCCGGAAGACTTCTAAAGTTTAAAACTTGTATCGAAGAAGATAAAATTGAAAGTAAGAGTCTTGTTTGTATGGATGTAGACACAAGATGGAATTCAACTTTTTTGATGCTTCAAAGTGCCTTAAAATTTAAGAAAGCATTTTCTAACTTACTTTTGAAAGATGTCAATTGTGAGAAAGAACTCAAAAAGTGTGAGGGTGGGTTGATTAATGAACTCGATTGGAGTGATGTAAATGGTTTGCTGCCATTTTTGAAAATTTTCTATGATGCTACGTTAAGGTTTTCGGCTTCCCGTTATTTGACTTCAAATGCTTATGTACATGAAATTTTCGGAATCGGTCAAGTGATTGATGTATTTACTAGGCATGCCGATACGTCCATTAGAAACATGTCACAAAAAATGAAATCAAAATATAAAAAGTATTGGGGGAATGTCGAGAAACTTAACCAATTTTTGTTCATTAGTGTTGTTCTTGACCCTACACGGAAATGGCAATATATTGTATGGGTCGTGGAAGAAAACTTTGAGAATGAAAAGGCGGGTTGTTTTCTTTTGAACTTGGATTGCAACATGCGTGCTATGTTTGATTCCTATAGTTCTTCCATGCCTAAAAGAGAGACGGATGAGGTCACATCTAGATGTACTACTTCTAATCCTAGTACTATGTGGGGCAATGGGGTAGTCATGGATATTGAGGAGATTATGACCAAGCGGTTTGAAATGGCTATGGGAAGTTCGGAAACCAACTTGAAAAATACGGAATTAGACAAATATCTAGCGGAAGATCGAGAACCTTTGACATCAAATTTTGATATATTGAAATGGTGGAAAGTCCAAGAATGTAGATATCCCATACTTGTGAAAATGGCCCGAGATGTACTTGCTATTCCGGTTTCTACTGATTTGCTTAAGTCGGCTTTTAGCACCGGAGGAAGGGTACTTGATTCTTTCCGAACTTCTTTAACTTCAAAAATGGTGGAAGCGTTAGTTTGTGCACAAGATTGGTTACGTGCTTCTCGTACTCCTATTATGATTGATGAGACGTTGCTTGAAATAGAGAAAATGGAAGAAGAAAGTATGTTTATAATGCTCATATTTATTTCCAATTGGCAATTGTACTCGTGTATATTAATATTGATTTGAAATGTTTATTTTAATTTAAATAACAGGTTTGAAGGACTTAATTGTGGACCAACCAAGCATTGTTATTGATGAAACAATCGACGATAGTGTTTGAGGTCTGTATGTCTATTTGCTACTTATTATTATTAACTCAATCCTCAAACTAGTGTTTGTCTTGAGGTCTGTATCACTGTATGTATGTCTACGGTCATGCACTGTACTATTGGTTACATATTTATTGAAAGATATTGGTTACATATTTTTTTTTTGACAAAAGTCATGCACTGCACTGTATTGAAAGCTAAAAAAAAAATCTAGTACAATTGAAGACGGATTTAACAGGAATGAAAAAACTCAGAACTCATGCACTGCACTGTATTGGTTACTATTGGTTACAGGAATGACTTAACAAAAGTCATGCACTGCACTGTATTGGTTACTATTGGTTACTTACTTTTTATAATTTTTTGTAGGTCGTCTGTCGGTGGATTTAACAGGAATGCTAATCATGGAGAATCATAGAGAATTGAAGACGTTTTGAATTTCGATTATATAAATATTTCGGCAATGTTTAAGTTAAAAATGTTATTTGATTGTATGAACCTTGGATGGATGTTAAATTGTCATTTATTTAAGATAATTTGTTGTTTTTAATTTATATATAATTGTTGTAAAAGTTAGATAGGAAAAAATATCAAATATTTCGGATACGGATATCAGATATCAAAATCTAATATCCGAAAGTCCGGATATCCGGTTTTGAACACCCCTAATGGTCATTATGAGTTTGTGGGAATGCCGTTTGGGTTAACTAATGCACCTGCGGTATTCATGGAGTTAATGAATCGGGTTTTCATTGACTATTTGGATCAGTTCGTAGTTTTCGTCATTGATGACATTTTAATTTATTCTCATGACCGGGAGGAGCACGAATTTCACCTTCATCAGGTTCTCGACATATTGAGACGAGAGCAACTTTATGGAAAGTTTTCCAAATGTGAGTTCTGGATGTCCGAGGTGACGTTTCTCGGACATGTAATTTCATCAGACGGAGTTCGTGTCGACCCATAGAAGACGGAGGTTATCCGAGATTGGCAACCTCCGAAGAATGTTAAGGAAATCCGAAGTTTTCTCGGATTAGCAGGGTATTACAGGCGATTTGTGGAAGGATTTTCTAAAATCGCTTAACCCATAACGAACCTTTTGCGGAAGGATAAGAATTACACGTGGTCCGACGCGTGTCAACGGAGTTTTGAGGAACTCAAGAGCAGATTAATTTCAGCACCTGTCCTTTCCTTGCCACAAGGGACGAAAGAATTTCTGGTTTATAGTGACGTGTCCGGACACGATCTTGGATGTGTATTAATGCAGAACGGGAAAGTTATTGCTTATGATTCACGGCAATTGAGACCTTACGAGGTTAATTATCCGACCCACGACCTGGAGCTAGCAGCTGTGGTATTCGCATTGAAGATTTGGCGTCATTACCTTTATGGCGTCACCTGTCAGATTTTCACCGATCATAAGAGTTTGAAGTATATATTTACTCAGAAGGAGTTAAATATGCGATAGAGACGGTGGTTAGAACTAATCAAAGATTATGATATTGAGATACTATACCACCCGAGCAAGGTGAATGTTGTCGCCGACGCCTTGAGTCGTAAGTCCGTTCAGGAGCAGATGCTTGCTCGTTTGACTGTTCATAAGGAACTTCAACAGGAACTCCTAAGATCCGAGGTCGAGGTTTGGTTACAATGAGTACAAGGGAAACTTTGTACGTTAGAGATCTCATCGCCACTTGGGGAGGCGATCAGAGTGAATCAGGGTTCGGACCCATCTTTGTTGTGCATTCGAGATGATGTGACTCAGGGGAAAGCCCCTGGATTTGTGCTCCACGAGGATGGACTTTTGCGATTTAAGAACCGGTTATGTGTTCCGGCAAGTGACAAGTTGAAAAACTCGATTTTGAAAGAAGCTCATGCTACCCCATATTCCATTCATGAGGGGTCTAGCAAGATGTACAAAGACTTGAAGCAAAATTACTGGTGGAGTAATTTGAAGCGAGAAGTCGCGGAATTTGTTTCAAGATGTTTAACCTGTCAGCAAGTCAAGATAGAACATCAGTGACCGGCGGGTATGCTGAAACCACTCCCTATTCCAAAGTGGAAGTGGGAAGATATTTCGATGGACTTCATCACGAGTTTGCCGACGAGTCATCGTGGCATGAATACGATTTGGGTAATTGTTGACCGCTTAACTAAATCAGCTCATTTCCTTGAGATTAAGGATACGTGGGGTCCCGAGAGACTTGCCCAGTTGTTCCTCAAAGAGATAGTGAGACTGCATGGTACTCCTAAGAGTATCGTTTCTGATCGAGACGGGCGATTCGTGTCGCATTTTTGGAAATCAGTTCATTGTGCTATAGGGACTCAGCTTAATCTCAGCACAACTTTTCACCCTCAGTCCGACGGACAAACAGAGAGGACTATTCAGACGTTGGAGGACATGTTGAGAGCATGCGTCCTCGATTGGAAAAATGATTGGAAAGCCCAACTACCGTTGATCGAGTTCACGTACAATAATAGTTGGCATGCTTCGATTAAGATGGCACCTTACGAGGCCTTGTACGGTCGTCGTTGTCGATCTCCTTTGTGTTGGGATGACTTATCAGAATCAAACGGCACCGAGCCTAATATGCTTATAGCCGCCCGTGAGAAGGTAGATTTGATCAGGAGTCGTTTGTTGACTGCTCAGAGTCGACAAAAATCATATACAGATAACCGTCGTCGGCCATTAGAGTTCGAGGTGGATGACCACATTTTGGTCAAGGTATCCCCGAGTCGAGGTATCTTCCGTTTCGGGAAACCGGGGAAGTTGAGTCCGAGATTCATCGGACCGTTTGAGATTTTGGATCGAGTAGGCAGTCTGGCGTATCGATTGGCCTTACCTCCGACGTTGAGCCGAATTCATAATGTGTTTCACGTCTCTCAGTTGCGGAAGTATGTTGCCGACCCGAGTCACATACTTCAGTTCGACGAAATGGAGATCGCGGATGATCATTTGTATGAGGAGCGTCCTATACGAGTCTTAGAGCGGCGAATCAAACAGTTGAGGAACAAGACGATTCATTTGGTTAAGATTCAGTGGTCTAGACACGGAGTCGAGGAGGCTACATGGGAAACCGAGGATAGTATGCGGGAGAGTTATCCCGAGTTGTTTGACACTTAGTTTCGGGGACGAAACTCTTTTAAGGGGGGTGTATGTAATACCCGGTTGTAATTCAGTCATTATCATTCAGTAATTGTCATTCAGTAATTGTCATTCAGTAATTTTCACTCATTAATAATCATTCATCATTCATATTCAATCATTGTATTCACTGTTCGGAGTATTTGTATCGTGTATCAGTTATTATTCACCTTTCTACCTGGTTGGAGGATCGGGCCGTGTTTATCACCATTGTCATCTTCATAGTGGGTCGTATGTGAAGAGTAGCGCACGCTACGTACTCTCTTTAGCGCGCGCTAATTGAGTACGGGTAGCGCACGCTACCTCTCAGCATTAGCGCACGCTAGCATGGTTCAGGCAGACAGTCCAGAAGTCACTGGACTGCAGTTGAGTTGTAGTAGCGCATGCTACGAATGGTAAGTAGCGCGCGCTAGGGAGTTCGGATAGCGCACGCTATGTTAGCAGTGTAGCGCGCGCTAAGGTTGATCAAGCAGAGTCCAGCCGGTACTGGACTGATTTGGAATAATTCATAATGCACGCTATGAGTAGATATTAGCGTACGCTAATGGTGTAGTAGCGCATGCTGAATTATGGGTGTAGCGCGCGCTATCGCGAGCAGCTCAGAGGACAGAGGATTCTGGACTTCAGTTACTGGGCATCAGATATTCTGTTAGCGCACGCTAACATTTCGGATTAACGTACGCTATCGGGAAGGCGTTAGCGCATGCTACCAAGTTCGTAGCGTACGTTAACGAGGCAGTCAGAGCTCACTTGACTGTCCGGTTAACCCGCTAGCGCACGCTAAATATGAGGTCATAGCTTGCGCTAATCTGGGAACAGTATAAATTGGACAGTCCAGTCCAGATTCGTCATTTTTCATTTCACTTCACTCCTTCGATGATTCCGGGCGATTTCGGGCAATTTGGAAGCATCTCTTCGAGCTGCACTCATCTATCATCATCTTCAAGTTTTTAAGTTGGATTAATCATCATTTCATCCTCTCCGATTCATCAAATCAAGGTAAATGATTCTTGAATCTAGAATTTCGGATTTTGAATGTTTTCCTTCCGACCTATTCGTGTAAGATTGGTTTTAAGTTGGAATATGTTAGATATGGATTATTTACCTTGGATACATGTATTCCTACGGATTTATTGATGTGGTTTTCGGATTTGATGAATATTTGGAGAATTAATCAAGAACACTTTAGAGTTGACTTTGATATTTGGGGGTTTTGGATTAGATGTTGTCGTTAACTCGATTTGTAGATTCCTATTGGATTATTGATATCATCGGAGGTGTTTTGTTGGATTGAATTACTCATTTTGGAGTTTTGCTCCGATATAGTTGGGGTTGATTATAATCAAAGGATGAATGTTTGCTACGTGTTTCTCTTAATGCCCCAGTGAGTTTGGATATTGTTGCATCGACTCTTGAAGTGGATTGTGATCATGTTTGAAACGTTTATTAAGTGGATTATTGGAAATTGTGTTATTCAAGGTTGTTCGAGCGACCGACATCTCTTTCTAGGATGTTGTTCAAGGAAGGACTTTCTTCACCGGTATTGTGTAAGTTAATTCTTACTCGGTTAAAAGGATATTCATTCCTTTCGTTGTTCATTCATAATCACAACTCATTCATAATGTATTAACCGTATTGATACTTGTAATTGTCGAATAATCACTTCATTCACGAGGAACGACGGTTCCAATCATTTCATTGAGCTATCACTCACTTCACTATTATTTCATCGGTGAGTCATTCTTGACTTGGTCGGATTGTTATTCATTAATATTCTTCATGGTCATCCTTGTTCATATGACCTTCTGGGTTCATATTGCGTGGCCGGGTGGGGATGTGTGGGATTTTTAGTCGGGAACATGATGGTCATGTGTTCGGGTTCACCAACACAATGGACTGTGCACACGGTAACGTACCTCCGTGAGACTAATTAGGTACAAAGACGGGTGTGTCCGGACACTCGTCTTGTGCACTTGCACATACCATTACGGGCATATTATGATGCTCCTCTTCAGCTTAATTTCATAATTAAATATATCATGATGGTGTTTATTCAACTCTTGAGGATTGTTGTTCTGTCTAATTGACCCCGTTGGGGGATATTGTTTTCAGGTCATAGCAAGGCTAAAGCACGGGAAGAGAACGCTGACAGCGAGGAGTCCCAGTGATACTAGTAGGGGGCCCCAGTCTTTTCAGTCATTCATGTTGTCTTCATTTTATTTTCCGCTGCAGATTTCCGTTTGGATACTCATTTTCACTCAGTGTTGTATATTTTATCTTCATATAAAATATACATGTATTCTGTATTATCTTGGGTGTGTTGTACTTGAAACTCCTCATCGGAGTAATGGATGATATAATGTGGTTCGGTACTACGATTATATTATTTAAGTCATTAATTTTCATTCGCCTGGTGGGTCCCAGTCGGGGGTCCACAGCACTGTAATAGTCGCCTAGTTTGGGGCGTTACAGAGTTGGTATCAGAGCGTGGTTTTGAATACTACCTTCCGAGTTATGTCTCATTGAAATCATCGTTCATCAGACGAGTATCATTGGACTTTCGCGTCACGTGTGACCTGTGCAAGAGTCGATCCCCTCAGACCAAAGAACAGTAAGATTTCTGATGCCATGGTATAATTTCTGGCAATAAGAATCACTCATTCATCATTCAACAGTCAACAGTCCTTAATCATCATTTTCATTTTTGATCATGTCGATCATGTTAACTCATTAATCACTCAGTTCATTTCATTGTTCAGTTGTTGATCTTGAGGATCATATCATTAATCTTGTTAACTTGTTCAAGATAATCATTTCAAGAATTTCATCAGATAATCATGTCACCTCAGTTGATCATTCATATAATCATTGTGCTAGAGCGCGTATGCTCGTTTTCATCATTTCATGGCGTAATCATAATGCGATATTCATGCGAGATCTATAATTATCTTGTGACTTTCCTACTTCAGTATGGAGAGAGCAGGCAGAGGACGCGGGGGAAGAGGCCGCGGTGCGGGTCGAAACCCGAGAGCTCGTGTGAATACATGCGCGAACGCGAGGAATAATGCTAATTCATCGAGCAGCGACGCTGCCACTCATTCACCCGGAAACGATCATTCACTGTCAGGGAGTCGCACCCGGGACACAGCTCATTCAGAAGGTATTCGGGTTGACCCACCCGCGTTTATGCAGGGCATGATGGCCCAGATGACTCAGATGGCACGCCTCATGGAGACCATGCAGAACTCAACCGCACAGAATCAGCAGGCTCCTCCGCCGCCACCTCAGGGGCAGGAGAGGGGTGTGAACAGTATCATTGGCGATATCTCTCGCCAGAGACCACCTACTTTTGAGGGCTCATCTGAGCCAGTGGATATTGTTCACTGGCTTGAGCATTTCGAGAAGTTGTTTGCTATGGTGGAGTGTCCCGAAGGGCACAAAGTTTCAGTTGCGGATTACTATCTGGGTAAGAGCGCTCATTCATGGTGGTTATCGTTGAAGCCCACCGAGAGATCATGTACTTGGGATCAATTCAAGACTCTCATGATGGGGAGGTATTATCCGGCCCCACTCAGAGAGGCCAAGTTATCAGAATTACTCACTCCCGACCCCTCGGCAGAAGATGATGTTCTCACCATCGCCGAGAAATTTCAGGAGCTACTTCCTTTCGCCTCATCTATTATTCACTCAAAGGCGGACAAAATCAAGTATTTCAGCAAGAGGTTGAAACCTCGTATGCGGATGCAGTTGCTTAATCACAATTGCACCACTCTGGCCGAGTTCATCGAGAAAGCTCTTACTTTTGAGCTTACTGCTAAGGAGATTGCTAAGCAGCAACCCTCATCTGCTAGAAAGAAGTTTAAGAATCGCAATGAGTCTGAAGGCAGTCACGAAACTTTCAAGAAGCCTCGTTCGAGCTCTACTTTTTTTGAGCGACCTCCTATGGTGCCTAGACCCGCGGAATCTCAGTCCCAAGCGGCCAGTTCGGCCATCACCTATTTCAACTGTGAAGAACAGGGTCATTTCAGCACCAAGTGCCCGAGGCAGACTGTCACATGCCATAACTGTGGGATTGCTGGGCATAAGGCCCGTTTTTGCCGACAGTGGGACTCCAAACCTACTCCAGTGTCATCTCAGGCCCCGAGACAGTCAGTGGTTCAGAATCAGGCCACTCAGTCCGCATCGTTCAATATGACGGGAGCAAACAAAATCGGAGCCAAAAGCTATCAGACCGGAGCATCCGGTTCGGGGGCCGGCAAGCCCCGAATTTATGAGATGAAGAAGACCGACGATCCGGAGGCCCGGATAATCTCAGGTACACTCGATATTCTATCTCAAACTATGTGTACCCTTTTTGATATTGGTGCATCGCATTCATTCATTTCCGAGTCATGTTTGAGTGGACTACATCTGGGTAGTGCTACTAGTTGTGAGCCTTATGTCATTGGTCTACCTGATGGTAGAAGAATTATCGGAAATCGTGAGTTTAAGGATTGTCCGATTCAGCCTCATGGCCGTGATTGGTTAACAGACCTAATCGTGGTAGATTTGCCAAGAGACGACGTCATCTTGGGTATTGATTGGATGGATCGTCACGATGCCATCATTAGTGTCCGTAAGCGTATGGTCACTATCATTTCAGACGATGGAGTCGAATGTGTATTTCAGGGAGGTAATCCGAGTTGTTCCGGGAGAGTCATCAACTTAATGAAAGTGGTGAAATTACTCAGTCAGGGGTGTGTTGGTCATTGGTGCTATATGACCAAAACCGAGATATCCATCAATAATGTTGGAGGATATTCCGGTAGTGAGAGAATATGCCGTTGTATTTCCAAATGAGTTACCTGGTTTGCCTCCACAAAGAGATGTGGAGTTCACGATTGAGTTGGAGCCTGGTACGTCTCTAATATCGAAGGCACCGTATCGGATGGCCCCGACCGAAATGCAGGAACTGAAGAATTAATTGGAGGATTTGACCGAGAAAGGTTATATCCGACCGAGTGCGTCCCCGTGGGGAGCACCAGTGTTATTTGTCAAGAAGAAGGATGGTTCATTTCGTTTGTGTATCGACTATTGGGAGTTGAACAGGGTGACGATCAAGAATAAATATCCTTTACCCCGTATTGATGATCTTTTGGATCAACTTCAGGGAGCTTCAGTATTTTCCAAGATCGACTTAGATCTGGATATCATCAGTTGCGAATTCGAGATTCAGATATTGCAAGGACGGCGTTCCGAACACGCTATGGTCATTATGAGTTTGTGGTAATGCCGTTTGGGTTAACTAATGCACATGCGGTATTCATGGAGTTAATGAATCGGGTTTTTATTGACTATTTGGATCAGTTCGTAGTTTTCGTCATTGGTGACATTTTAATTTATTCTCATGACCGGGAGGAGCACGAATTTCACCTTCATCAGGTTCTCGAAGTATTGAGACGAGAGAAACTTTATGGAAAGGTTTCCAAATGTGAGTTCTGGATGTCCGAGGTGACGTTTCTCGGACATGTAATTTCATCAGACGAAGTTCATGTCGACCCTCAGAAGACGGAGGCTATCCGAGATTGGCAACCTTCAAAGAATGTTAAGGAAATCCGAAGTTTTCTCGGATTAGCAGGGTATTACCGGCGATTTATGGAAGGATTTTCTAAAATCGCTCAACCCATGACGAACCTTTTGCGGAAGGATAAGAATTACATGTGGTCCGACGCGTGTAAACGGAGTTTTGAGGAACTCAAGAGCCGAATAATTTCAGCACCTGTCCTTTTCTTGCCATAAGGGACGGAAGGATTTGTGATTTATAATGACGCATCCGGACACGATCTTGGATGTGTATTAATGCAGAATGGGAAAGTTATTGCTTATGATTCATGGCAATTGAGACCTTACGAGGTTAATTATCCGACCCACGACCTGGAGCTAGCATCTGTGGTATTCACATTGAAGATTTGGCGTCATTACCTTTATGGCGTCACCTGTCAGATTTTCACCGATCATAAGAGTTTGAAGTATATATTTACTCAGAAGGAGTTAAATATGTGACACATATGGTGGTTAGAACTAATCAAAGATTATGATATTGAGATACTATACCACTCGGGCAAGGCGAACGTTATCGCCGATGCCTTGAGTCGTAAGTCCGTTCAGGAGCAGATGCTTGCTCGTTTGACTATTCATAAGGAACTTCAACAGGAACTCCTAAGATCTGAGGTCGAGGTTTGGTTACAACGAGTACAAGGGCAACTTTGTACGTTAGAGATCTCATCGCCACTTGAGGAGCCGATCAGAGTGAATCAGGGTTCGGACCCATCTTTGTTGTGCATTCGAGATGATGTGACTCAGGGGAAAGCCCCTGGATTTGTGGCCCACGAGGATGGACTTTTGCGATTTAAGAACCGGTTATGTGTTCCAGCGAGTGACAAGTTGAAAAACTCGATTTTGAAAGAAGCTCATGCTACCCCATATTCCATTCATCCGGGGTCTAGCAAGATGTACAAAGACTTGAAACAAAATTACTGGTGGAGTAATATGAAGCGAGAAGTCGCGGAATTTGTTTCAAGATGTTTAACCTGTCAGCAAGTCAAGATAGAACATCAGCGACCGGCGGGTATGCTGAAACCGCTCCGTATTCCAAAATGGAAGTGGGAAGATATTTCGATGGACTTCATCACGAGTTTGCCGACGAGTCATCGTGGCATAAATACGATTTGGGTAATTATGGACCGCTTAACTAAATCAGCTCATTTCCTTGAGATTAAGGATATGTGGGGTCCTGAGAGACTTGCCCAGTTGGTCGTCAAAGAGATAGTGAGACTGCACGGTACTCCTAAGAGTATCATTATTGATCGAGACGGGCGATTCGTGTCGCATTTTTGGAAATTAGTTCATTGTGCTATTGGAACTCAGCTTAATCTCAGCACAGCTTTTCATCCTTAGTCCGACGGACAAACAGAGAGGACTATTCAGACATTGGAGGACATGTTGAGAGCATGCGTCCTCGATTGGAAAAATGATTGGGAAGCCCAACTACCGTTGATCGAGTTCATGTACAATAATAGTTGGCATGCTTTGATTAAGATGGCACCTTACGAGGCCTTGTACGGTCGTCGTTGTCGATATCCTTTGTGTTGGGATGACTTATCGGAATCAAACGGCACCGAGCCTGATATGCTTATAGCCGCCCGCGAGAAGGTAGCTTTGATCAGGAGTCGTTTGTTGACCGCTCAGAGTCGACAAAAATCATATGCAGATAACCGTCGTCGGCCATTAGAGTTCGAGGTGGGTGACCACATTTTGGTCAAGGTATCCCCGAGTCGAGGTATCTTCCGTTTCGGGAAACAAGGGAAGTTGAGTCCGAGATTCATCGGACCGTTTGAGATTTTGGATCGAGTAGCCAGTCTGGCGTATCGATTGGCCTTACCTCCGGCGTTGAGCCGAATTCATAATGTGTATCACGTCTCTCAGTTGCGGAAGTATGTTGCCGACCTGAGTCACATACTTCAGTTCGACGAAATCGAGATCGCGGATGATCATTCGTATGAGGAGCGTCCTATACGAGTCTTAGAGCGGCGAATCAAATAGTTGAGGAACAAGACGATTCCTTTGGTTAAGATTCATTGGTCTAGACACGGAGTCGAGGAGGCTACTTGGGAAACCGAGGATAGTATGCGGGAGAGTTATCCCGAGTTGTTTGACACTTAGTTTCGGGAACGAAACTCTTTTAAGGGGGGTGTATATAATACCCGGTTGTAATTCAGTCATTATCATTCAGTAATTATCATTCAGTAATTGTCATTCAGTAATTTTCACTCATTAATAATCATTCATCATTCATATTCAATCATTGTATTCACCGTTCGGAGTATTTGTATCGTGTATCAGTTATTATTCACCTTTCTACCTGGTTGGAGGATCGGGCCGTGTTTATCACCATTGTCATCTTCATAGTGGGCCGTGTGTGAAGAGTAGCGTGTTGCTACCCAAAATATTATCCGGAGATAGATATTGCTGGAATGGATGGATAGCAAACAAATGCAAGAGCACTTCCGTGAGAAAGATAAATAACACAAGATTTTCCGGGGTTGTTAGTCCCGGGCTTGAATGCTCTCGCGAGATATTATTAATACTAATATTCGGGGATACAAGTACTAATGTAAGAATACAATTACAATGAGTGTAAAGATTCTTGTTATCTTAGCTAGTGAGCGTGTAGATTGCCGGAAGAACCAGATTTGATGCTCTGTGAGTTCTTGTAACAAAGGAGATGAACAGTCACGGCGGTGAGAGATCGACAGTCTCTCACGGCGAGTATTTAGCTGGATGCTTGGGCTCCTGGGCTTATGAATCTCTTGGAATCTGTCTAGTGGAGACTTGCTGCCTCTGCCGATCGTCTTCTGGACGAGATATTCGGAGAGAAAGTCCTGAGATGGATTCCGGCGAGAAAGCGGGGAGCTTGATGGTATGTGTGTTCTACTGTATTTCCGTGAATGAAGTCGGAATATAAGTGAATGGGTTCTGAACAATTCGGAACCGTAGGTCAAATGAATTGGGAACCTTTTTCCAATAGGAGGAGGTTCTCTATTTATAGGACTTGGATATGCCGGGCGATTGCCTTTTCTGTATTATAATAATCGGGCGATCGTCTTTTAGCACATGAGCTTGTCTCCTTAAAGTCTGCAGGAGTTGCTGGCAGTCAACCGCGCGGTCCAATGAGAAGCCTGCACGCGTCTGAGTCGTTGTCACGGGTGGTCCCACTGACAGCGGCGGGCCTATCGGTTGGTGGAAAGATGCTGACAGGCTGTGGTAAACGTCCCATGTGCTGCGGTGCCTTATCTGGATCTGCACGTCGGTGCTGTTCTGAGATCCAGTCTTCGATGACTTTGACGGGCGATCATCTCTGCTCGGGGCGTAGGTCGACCGTCCTTAGCCGGACACTAGAGTCGATTGCCAGATGCCCAAGGGCGATCACCTTGGGAGTCGATCGCTAGGTACCTGATGGTGGTCTGATATCTTCGATTAGGTGAGCTAGCCATAGTTTGACTGGTGTTGACTTGGTCGCTCGGCCTTATAGTCGATCGCCTGTCGGGATGAATAAATCTTGACACAACAATTGCCCCCCATCTCGCTCCTATGTTGGAAACGTGGGGTGAGGTGGTTCTCTTGGCGATCGCTGAACTTTTGACTAGCGACTCTGCGTTTAACTGAACTGACGATCGTCTTTGTGCTGATATATTCTGAGGTTGGACGACCTGGTTGGCCGCTAAACTGCGCGGGAAATGGCAATGGGCGTGGAAAAGTCTCCGCGCACGTGTTGGGCTTCTATTGGAGGATATCAACGGTCATTAATGACTCCTAGACTGTCGCGTCCTTGAAAAGACGCGTACGCGGGTCTCGAGGGGGTCAATTAATGCGACGTTTGGGGTCCGACCCCTGAGATTTTCCCTTATTGCAAACGAGTCCCTGCCTTCTCCTATAAAAGGGCGCAGTGCTGCAATCTTCGTCCTCACGCGCACTTACTGGAGAAAGAAGGACTTGCTGTCGATTTTTCTGAAGATCTTAGTGCCGATCGTCGTTCGATTTCTCCTTCGGGTAAGAAAAATCCTTTTCTCCTTTCTTTCTTTGAGAATGGCCGGCACGTCATCATCACATGGAGTGGGTACCAGTTCCGCTGCCGGGACATCGACTGTCCGGGGAGGACTTTCTTCCGACTTCCACCTGGAGACGGCCGCTGAGGCTATTCGGGCCGGAATCGACCCTGCTGAAATCGAGGCTTTATTTAATGAAGCCGATGTTGCTAAGGAGGCGGCTGCTGAAGAAAGACGATCGCAGATAGAGAGAGAGATCCGCGATTAGGGCCTACCGGGAGCAAGATAGTGCTTTCAAATGCCTATAAGGCTTTTGCTGAGATAATGGAGAAGTTGGCCGGTCCGACTCCGAGATTCGATTTCCGGGGATACTCGGTCGCCTACCCTTATCAGCTTCCTAAACGGTCGCAGTACCGAGTTGCGCAGCGATCTGGGTGGTCGCTTGGCCAAATACGGAGTTCGACGACCAGGAAATATCTGGCCGTCTGGAGGACGAGGTTCCATGTTCCTTCAGATGTGGACATGTTCGCGCCGGCGGAGAATGAGCGATCCGATCAGCCTCCGATGGGTATGGTCGCCGTGAATGAGGCGATTATGGAGGCCGGGCTGCGCTTCCCTCTATATTTTGCTGTCTCCCACCTGCTGGCCGCTTGGAACGTGGCGCCACTTCAGCTGACGCCGAACGCCTGGCTCCAAATTATCTGCACTCTCACCATTTTTGGCGGTCACCGCCTGTACCGCCTCCCATCGCCGTTGGAGATGAACCATTTGTTCAAGCTGACGGCTCAGAAAGGGTCGGTCGGCGGTTACCATATTCAGGGCCGATCTGGTCGGGTAATTCACGGAGTCCCGAATAAGATGCGGGGCGATCAGACGAAGTGGTTCTGGGTCACCGGCAAGTGGAGGGATTCTGCGAGCGACAATCCTTCGGGCAAGCTGGAGATCCCTACTGAGTTTCGGGAGAGGAATCCCGGTAAGGGTTTAGACTCTCCCTTCGTTCGGATGCGTTTTGGACTGATCTAATTTGATTTCGGTTTTGCAGGTTTTCACATTCCGGCGGTCTAGGAGCTGCCTTTTGACTTCCTGGTTGTCTGGGAGCGGATAAGGAGCTTGTCAGACGACGACCTAGACGCCAACCGGATCAATAAGGAGAGTCGTTGGTTGTCGGCTCGGCTATTCCATTTCCCGAGACATCTCTCGATGCCAGGTATGAGTTTCTGCGACCTTCACTTTCTAGGCGATCGCCTTACTTGAGGAAAGTGTCTGACTGTTGGTCGATTGTCTTAACTGAAGAGGTTCGCTTTCCTCACTTTTTGGAGCCCCCGCCGGAGATCGCCATGTCGAATCCTGGAGTTCTAGGCTGTCTCCGTCACAAGAAATCGTCTCGGGCCCCACCTGTTGCGCTGTCAATAGTTCCGGAGGCGGAGCCTCGCGTGGAGCCGGTCGTGGCTGAGGAGGGAGTTCTGGAGGAGGGGCTTCGAATGAATCGTAAAAGGCCGAGGCCGGAAGAAACTTCGGTTCCTGCCCATGGCAATGAAGTGCCGATCGCCGCGCCTCCGATCACCATTGTCGCTCCGGAGAATGAGCCGCCCTCTGCGGCTTTTATGCGGGGGATGGAGATCGCGGATGCTGAGACCCCTCGAGGGAAACCGTATTTCGGTCGGGACCCCGAGAAGGCTGAGAGGTAGATTGTGTTTTTGTGCTGAAACTTGCAACTGCGTAGGAGTTGTGTTAACTTTGTTGTTTTGATGTAGGATCCGTCGCACAGATCCATCTTGCCCGCCGATGGTCGTGGATTTCCTAGCGAGCCGATCTCCTCGCCAGTCCTGCGACATTCCTCAATACGTCAGCAAAGGCCGCTTCGCTCGCCAAGGCCTGGATGACCGATTCGATGCGATCGCTCGCCGATCGGGAGTTCGATGCAGCCGTTCTCGCCTTTCTCTGACGGCGACCATGGCCGCCTGCATAAAGGCAGGAGTTTGAGGGGCGACCTTCCACTATTCGCCTGCAGGCGGATCTCGAGACGGCTCGGAAAGAGAACGCCGAGTTTGCTGATAAGATCGTGGCGATGGAGAAGGACTCTCTGGAGGCGGCCAGGCGGGCGAGCCACGAGCTGGCGAAGAAGGAAACCGAGTTGTCTCGTCTGGCGGTTGACCGATTTCGGGACCAGATGCTGAATGCCGTCCGGGCACAGAAGGTTGCTGAGGAGGAGGCCGATCGCCAGAAGGTGACGATCGCTCGGTTGACTAGCGAGCTGACGGAGTCGAAGGATAAGGTTGCTGCGAAGGAGGCCGAGCTCCAGGGGTCGCAACAGGGGATGGCGGAGCTGAAAGGAGAGGTAGAGGCGACCAAGGATGATCCCTTTCAAAACTTGGAGTTTGTCAGCGAGTTCGCCTATTATTTGGCGTTCTCCGACTCGATCCGAGCAGCTAAGAAGGGAGGTTTGGAGGTCGGGCCTCTTGCTGAGAACTTCAAGGCGTATGCGTTGGAGCATCCTCTCCATCCAGCTTTCTCCTTGCCGATCTTGGATCTTGCGGACATCGGCGTGGATCTGAGCTGGTATCCGACTCCGGCCAATCTTGCTCATCCCGATGCTCCGGAAGATAAGGGGACCGCACCGGATGCTGATGGCGAAGGCCAGGCAGGGGCCTGAGGCACTTCATTTGTGATGTTTTAGCTTATTTCCTTGTAATTTTGTAGCTTTCTTTTGTAGCATTTAGGCCTTCGGGCGACCATGTACTCTGATCTTTTCAAGTAATGAAATGAACGTTTGAGTTTCTGACTTATCACTTGAATGATTGTTATTTTTGAGTCTTTGTTTGACTTTGTACAAATGTGTGAGGAGAGATCGTTGCGAGGGTAGTTCCAAATGAATTGATAAACTCATAAAGATAACTTTTACAACAAATTCGATCGCTGCACAACATCTGAAAAAATGACGATCTCCGTAAGTGGTTGAATAGCGACGATCGTCGTATAGGTAGTCCGCACTCTTCCTTGTTTTTATTCACTTAGTGGAAGTAAGGGGATGAAAATAATTCGTTGAGTGAGTGGTCTTCAACTTTGTCGAATCCTCGGGGACGGTCGTCCGTCTTGAGGAACCGTGCACGTTCGCGGAGTTCGATGGACCGACTCCCTGATCATGTCTTGATGCGCGAAGACATTAAGTGTCTCGTGACTCACTTTATTATGAGGGTCCTCTGTTAGGCTGCGCCTCGCCTCGTATTTAAACGAAGGGCGTGCGGTCTCGGTCTAGAGGAGTCCTTGCGCGGGGCAGCGTCGGATGATTCAACACCACGCCCGCGGCTCGTTTAGCTCTTCTTCCACCTCGGCCCACCATGAAGATGGTGAACCTCGACGGTGTACGTTGAGACGGGGGTTGTGGCACGTCGCATTGTCCGGGTTCACCACGTTAGATGATGAACCTTTGAGGGCGAGCGATTGTATCCACTGATTAATTTTGGAGGGCCCTCAGACTACGCCGGCCTCGTATTTAAACGAAGGGCGGGCGATCTTGGCCCAAAGGGACCTTGCATGGCCTAAGAAGTCGGTTCCATCGACCACCAGGACCATGGCTGCACTCTTCCACCTTGGATCGTTATGTAAATGTCGACCTTCGACGGTGTACGTTGAGCGGGGGAGGCGATCTCGTGCCTTAGTCCATCATGTTATATGGTGAACCGTAGATGGCGATCGAGTCCTCCAGTTTCTTAAATAAGGATGGAGATCGGGGAGACTTCCGAGGTTCCCTTCTCTTGATTAAAGCATGTAGAGGCGGTCGCCGAGGCTGATCCAGGGGTCGGCACGTATGAGCTTTCCAGCCTGTTTTGTGTTCGACTCGGACGATCGTGTATAGAGATTGGTAGGGGCTTCGGCTAAGCCAATAAGCTATCCAACTTGCCCTCATCGAACAATCTCCAGAGCTGTTTGAGGAGGTCGCGGCATTGGTTGGTGATGTGGCCGGGACTCTTATGGTAGGCACAATATTGATTGTTGTCCAGGTGACCGTGGTCCCTTATCGCCTTTGGCTTTTTGAGCTTTTCGCGCCCCTTGATGGCATAGAAAATATATGCCGGAGTTCGGTTGAACGTATGGAGGAGATGGGCTTCCATGTCCTCGAAAGCCTTGAGATCTCCGGGTGGATTGGCGATCGCCTTCTTTGCTTTGGCGATCGCTATCTTCTGGACAGTAGGTGACGTTTCCTCGCCTAGGTGGAGGGTGAGTAGCCTTTGCCTGGCCAGAAAGTTGGCAGCTTTAGCGCGGAAGATTGCGTAAGTTGGGGGAATATCCTTGGAGAGATGTCTAAACATGGGAGAATGACCGTAGAATCCCCCCATGACCGAATAGAGAGCGAGCTCGTCACTGACGGGTTCGCCGGTGAGGATGATTTCGTCTACTCGGTCAATGTAATCTGCGTCGGTTTCGTCTTTCCCCTGCCTGATTTTCATCACGCGGTGGGGGCCTTTTAGTCTGGCGACCTTGCTGGCGAAGTATGACGTAAAGTCACTCGCCAGTTTCTTAAAGGAGGTGACTGATCGTGGTGGTAGTGAGACGTACCACCTATGGGCCAGCTCGCCCAATGTTAACGGGAAGATCCAGCACTTGGTTGCATCAGATGCCCCACACCCAGTCATGTAGATTCGGAATTTACTCAGGTGGGTTTCGGGGTCCGATCTCCCCTCATACAGAGGTGTTTTGGGAGGAGCGATCGTTGGTTGTATGGGGGCAAGCTCGATGTGGACCGCGAGTGGCTCAGTCCGCCCGGTGATCTTTTTGCTGGCGCTTGCCCCAGTGTCCAAGAGTGCTTTCATCTCGTCGAGCTGGCGTTGTATAGTGGCCATCGCCGTGGCCTGGCTGCTCGCGGCTCGGCGCTCGGAGCGGGTGCCGAGGCGATTGAGTACTGATCCCCTGGTGATCAGGACGGGAGTCAGATGGCTGACCTGCGTTCGGCTGTGAGGTGGGTAGGCCGAACTCCTGGTGACGGATTCGGATTCCGTCTTTTCGTGGTTGGAAACAGAATGCCCCGGTCGCCAGGATGGGTCGCGCCCCAAGCGATTGAATATGGATCCGTCCGGTCATGCGAGAGCCTTTCCTCGCGAATTGGGGCTTTCTGACGATCGCTCGCTCGGTAGCCCGTTGAATTTCTGTTTTCCCATGCGGCGGACGATCGAGGGAGTTATTGCAGGCGACGCGCATGCTCTCCGTCGCTCCTCTAGGATGGCCATATCCTCCTCAATTTGTTCCTCGGTTTGGAATTGGTCGAGTGAGAGGTTGGGGCCATCCCTCAGGTGCGGGATCGAGAGTCTCGCGTTGCCGCGGCTTCCCCCGGTCGTCGGATGGGGTTCGGATTGAGCTGGGATATGGTGTCCGGCGGTTCGGAGAGCGGCTCTCTTCGATGTACCGGATGATGTCATGATTCTGAAGATTTTCTTTGAAGCGCAGTGAGTGTCACTTCAAGTATATGCCCCGAGAACAGTGAGTGTTCTTCGGGACGGTAGGAATAAAAATTTGAGGGTTAGAGGGCCCTCCTTCTAGCGCCAATTGTTGCTACCCAAAATATTATCCGGAGATAGATATTGCTAGAATGTATGGAGAGCAAACAAATGCAAGAGCACTTCCGTGAGAAAGATAAATAACACAAGATTTGCCGGGGTTGTTAGTCCCGGGCTTGAATGCTCTCGCGAGATATTATTAATACTAATATTCGGGGATACAAGTACTAATGTAAGAATACAATTACAATGAGTGTAAAGATTCTTGTTATCTTAGCTAGTGAGCGTGTAGATTGCCGGAAGAACCAGATTTGATGCTCTGTGAGTTCTTGTAACAAAGGAGATGAACAGTCGCGGCGGTGAGAGATCGACAGTCTCTCACGGCGAGTATTTAGCTGGATGCTTGGGCTCCTGGGCTTATGAATCTCTTGGAATCTGTCTAGTGGAGACTTGCTGCCTCTGCCGATCGTCTTCTGGATGAGAGATTCGGAGAGAAAAGTCCTGAGATGGATTCCGGCGAGAAAGCGGGGAGCTTGATGGTATGTGTGTTCTACTGTATTTCCGTGAATGAAGTCGGAATATAAGTGAATGAGTTCTGAACAATTCGGAACCGTAGGTCAAATGAATTGGGAACCTTTTTCCAGTAGGAGGAGGTTCTCTATTTATAGGACTTGGATATGCCGGGCGATTGCCTTTTCTGTATTATAATAATCGGGCGATCGTCTTTTAGCACATGGGCTTGTCTCCTTAAAGTCTGCAGGAGTTGCTGGCAGTCAACCGCGCGGTCCAATGAGAAGCCTGCACGCGTCTGAGTCGTTGTCACGGGTGGTCCCACTGACACCTTTCGGCGGGCCTGTCGGTTGGTGGAAAGATGCTGACAGGCTGTGGTCAACGTCCCATGTGCTGCGGTGCCTTATCTGGATCTGCACGTGGGTGCTGTTGTGAGATCCAGTCTTCGATGACTTTGACGGGCGATCATCTCTGCTCGGGGCGTAGGTCGACCGTCCTTAGCCGGACACTAGAGTCGATTGCCAGATGACCAAAGGCGATCGCCTTGGGAGTCGATCGCTAGGTACCTGATGGTGGTCTGATATCTTCGATTAGGCGAGCTAGCCATAGTTTGACTGGTGTTGACTTGGTCGCTCGGCCTTATAGTCGATCGCCTGTCGGGATGAATAAATCTTGACAGAACAATTGCCCCCCAGCTCGCTCCTATGTTGGAAACGTGGGGTGAGGTGGTTCTCTTGGCGATCGCTGAACTTTTGACGAGCGACTCTGCGTTTAACTGAACTGTCGATCGTCTTTGAGCTGATATATTCTGAGGTTGGACGACCTGGTTGGCCGCTAAACTGCGCGGGAAATGGCAATGGGCGTGGAAAAGTCTCCGCGCACGTGTCGGGCTTCTATTGGAGGATATCAAGGGTCATTAATGACTCCTCGACTGACGCGTCCTTGAAAAGACGCATACGCGGGTCTCGAGGGGGTCAATTAATGCGACGTTTGGGGTCCGACCCCTGAGATTTTCCCTTATTGCAAACGAGTCCCTGCCTTCTCCTATAAAAGGGCGTAGTGCTGCAGTCTTCGTCCTCACGCGCACTTACTGGAGAAAGAAGGACTTGCTGTCGATTTTTCTGAAGATCTTAGTGCCGATCGTCGTTCGATTTCTCCTTCGGGTAAGAAAAATCCTTTTCTCCTTTCTTTCTTTGAGAATGGCCGGCACGTCATCATCACATGGAGTGGGTACCAGTTCCGCCGCCGGGACATCGACTGTCCGGGGAGGACTTTCTTCCGACTTCCACCTGGAGACGGCGGCTGAGGCTATTCATGCCGGAATCGACCCTGCTGAAATCGAGGCTTTATTTAATGAAGCCGATGTTGCTAAGGAGGCGGCTGCTGAAGAAAGTCGATCGCAGATAGAGAGAGATCTGGCAATTAGGGCCTACTGGGAGCAGCATAGTGCTTTCGGCCGGGCCTATAAGGCTTTTGCTGAGATAATGGAGAAGTTGGCCGATCCGACTCCGAGATTCGATTTCCGGGGATACTCGGTCGCCTACCCTTATCAGCTTCCCAAACGGTCGCAGTACCGGGTTGCGCAGCGATCTGGGTGTCGCTTGGCCAAATACGGAGTTCGACGACCAAGAAAGATCTGGCCGTCTGGAGGACGAGGTTCCATGTTCCTTCAGATGTGGACATGTTCGCGCCGGCGGATAATGAGCGAGCCGATCAGCTTGCTACCCAAAATATTATCCGGAGATAGATATTGCTGGAATGGATGGATAGCAAACAAATGCAAGAGCACTTCCGTGAGAAAGATAAATAACACAAGATTTGCCGGGGTTGTTAGTCCCGAGCTTGAATGCTCTTGCGAGATATTATTAATACTAATATTCGGGGATACAAGTACTAATGTAAGAATACAATTACAATGAGTGTAAAGATTCTTGTTATCTTAGCTAGTGAGCGTGTAGATTGCCTAAGAACCGATTTGATGCTCTGTGAGTTCTTGTAACAAAGGAGATGAACAGTCGCGGCGGTGAGAGATCGACAGTCTCTCACGGCGAGTATTTAGCTGGATGCTTGGGCTCCTGGGCTTATGAATCTCTTGGAATCTGTCTAGTGGAGACTTGCTGCCTCTGCCGATCATCTTCTGGACGAGAGATTCAGAGAGAAAAGTCCTGAGATGGATTCCGGCGAGAAAGCGGGGAGCTTGATGGTATGTGTGTTCTACTCTATTTCCGTGAATGAAGTCGGAATATAAGTGAATGAGTTCTGAACAATTCGGAACCATAGGTCAAATGAATTGGGAACCTTTTTCCAGTAGGAGGAGGTTCTCTATTTATAGGACTTGGATATGCCGGGCGATTGCCTTTTCTGTATTATAATAATCGGGCGATCGTCTTTTAGCACATGGGCTTGTCTCCTTAAAGTCTGCAGGAGTTGCTGGCAGTCAACCACGCGGTCCAATGAGAAGCCTGCACGCGTCTGAGTCGTTGTCACGGGTGGTCCCACTGACACCTTTCGGCGGGCCTGTCGGTTGGTGGAAAGATGCTGACAGGCTGTGGTCAACGTCCCATGTGCTGCGGTGCCTTATCTGGATCTGCACGTGGGTGCTGTTCTGAGATCCAGTCTTCGCTGACTTTGACGGGCGATCATCTCTGCTCGGGGCGTAGGTCGACCGTCCTTAGCCGGACACTAGAGTCGATCGCCAGATGCCCAAGGGCGATCGCCTTGGGAGTCGATCGCTAGGTACCTGATGGTGGTCTGATATCTTCGATTAGGCGAGCTAGCCATAGTTTGACTAGTGTTGACTTGGTCGCTCGGCCTTATAGTCGATCGCCTGTCGGGATGAATAAATCTTGACACAACATAGCGCACGCTACGTACTCTCTTTAGCGCGCGCTAATTGAGTACGGGTAGCGCACGCTACCTCTCAGCATTAGCGCACGCTAGCGTGGTTCAGGCAGACAGTCCATAAGGCACTGGACCGCAGTTGAGTTGTAGTAGCGTACGCTACGAATGGTAAGTAGCGCGCGCTAGTGAGTTCGGATAGCGCACTCTATGCTAGCAGTGTAGCGCACGCTAAGATCGATCAGGCAGAATCCAGTGGGTACTGGACTGATTTGGAATAATTCATAATGCACGCTATGAGTAGATATTAACGTACGCTAATGGTGTAGTAGCGCACGCTGAATTATGGGTGTAGCGCGCGCTATCGCAGCAGGTCAGAGGACAGAGGGTTCTGGACTTCAGTTACTGGGCATCAGATATTCTGTTAGCGCACGCTAACATTTCGGATTAACGCACGCTATCGGGAAGGCGTTAGCGCACGCTACCAAGTTCGTAGCGTACGTTAACGAGGCAGTCAGAGATCACTTGACTGTCCGGTTAACCCACTAGCGCACGCTAAATATGAGGTCATAGCTTGCGCTAATCTGGGAATAGTATAAATTGGACAGTCCAGTCCAGATTCGTCATTTTTCATTTCACTTCACTCCTTCGACGATTCCGGGTAATTTCGGGCGATTTGGAAGCATCTCTTCGAGATGCACTCACCTATCATCATCTTCAAGTTTTTAAGTTGGATTAATCATCATTTCATCCTCTCCGATTCATCAAATCAAGGTAAATGATTCTTGAATCTAGAATTTCGGATTTTGAATGTTTTCCTTCCGATCTCTTCGTGTAAGCTTGGTTTTAAGTTGGAATATGTTAGATATGGATTATCTACCTTGGATACATGTATTCCTACGGATTTATTAATGTGTTTTTAGGATTTGATGACTATTTGGAGAATTAATCAAGAACACTTTAGAGTTGACTTTAATATTTGGGGGTTTTAGATTAGATGTTGTCGTTAACTCGATTTGTGGATTCCTATTAGATTATTGATATCATCGGAGGTGTTTTGTTGGATTGAATTACTCATTTGGAGTTTTTTTCCGATATAGTTGGGGTTGATTATAATCAAAGGATGAATGTTTGCTAAGTGTTTGTCCTAATGCCCCAATGAGTTTGGATATTGTTGTATCGAATCTTGAAGTGGGTTGTGATCATGTTTGAAACGTTTATTAAGCGGATTATTGGAAATTGTGTTATTCAAGGTTGTTCAAGCGACCGACATCTCTTTCTAGGATATTTTTCGAGGAAGGACTTTCTTCACCGGTATTGTGTAAGTTAATTCTTACTCGGTTAATAGGATATTCATTACTTTCGTTGTTGTTCATTCATAATCATAACTCATTCATAATGTATTAACCGTATTGAGACTTGTAATTGTCGAATAATCACTTCATTCACGAGGAACAACGGTTCCAATCATTTCATTGAGCTATCATTCACTTCACTATTATTTCATCGGTGAGTCATTCTTGACTTGGTCGGATTGTTATTCATTAATATTCTTCATGGTCATCCTTGTTCATATGACCTTCTAGGTTCACATTGCGTGGCCGGGTGGGGATGTGTGGAATTTTTAGTCGGGCACATGATGGTCATGTGTTCGGGTTCACCGACACAATGGACTGTGCACACGGTAACGTACCTCCGTGAGACTAATTAGGTACAAGGACGGGTGTGTCCGGACACTCGTCTTGTGCACTTGCACATACCATTACGAGCGTACTATGATGCTCCTCTTTAGCTTAATTTCATAATTAAATATATCATGATGGTGTTTATTCAACTCTTGAGGATTGTTCTGTGTAACTGACCCCGTTGGGGGATGTTGTTTTCAGGTCATGGAAAGGCTAAAGCACGGGAAGAGAACGCTGACGGCGAGAAGTCCCAATGATACTAGTAGGGGGCCCCAGTCCTTTCAGTCATTCATGTTGTCTTCATTTTATTTTCCGCTGCAGATTTTCGTTTGGATACTCATTTTCATTCAGTGTTGTATATTTTATCTTCATATAAAATATACATGTATTCTGTATTATCTTGGGTGTGTTATACTTGAAACTCCTCATCGGAGTAATGGATGATATAATGTGGTTCGGTACTACGATTATATTATTTAAGTCATTAATTTTCATTCGCCTGGTGGGTTAGTCGGGGGTCCACAGCACTGTAATAGTCGCCTAGTTTGGGGTGTTACATTTAGAATCATATATACTTGAGAACAATGTTAAATATCCTCTTCACGTATTTTAATTAATTAATTCGATGTCACACTTACTAAAATAAAGGCTACATTCCAAATTTCCAATTGCCTTTCTGACTCAGTGAAGCCTAAAGAAAAACGCAGATAAAAACTATGCAAGTATTCTGGGCTAAATTATGCTTAGAAAAAGCTGCTGCTATTAATGACCAGAAAGCTTACAAGGATAGGTGACAGTAAGACTTATGCCATGGTAGAACTTTAAGATTGAGATATTCTATGAACGGAATAAAACTTTATGCGATATTCGAATTTCAAATCATCCAATACTGGCATAGACCTGGTCCTTATAAAACACGCGCACACAAATACTAGCTTACCAGTAAACCATGTCCTTCAGTATGATACGAACTCATTATCTAAAACAATTACAGCCAACTACAATTACATATCTAAAACAATAACAAAATAAATTAGCATATAACATTAATATTCTAATTAAAATATCCGCTATACATTATCAAATCTGGTACGAACAAACAAAGAATATTAATTATTCTTGTTTACAATAGTTCTTTCACCAGAAATATGCTGAGATTAATTATTCTTGAAAGAGAAATTACCTTAATTGTCAAGCCAATCCATAAATTGTTAAGCTTGGGACATGTTTTCCCACACACAAATACACAACACAAAAACATCCTAAATCCACAACTTGCTGATGAACATGAGCATCGACCCTTTTAAAATACACAACTTGCTGATTTCTGTTAATTTTCATAGTAAAAAAAGCACAATGCAATAAAGTCAATATTGTTCCGGGAATTATTATTCCCGTGATATGTCTTACCTAATACTGGTTGTAGATACATAGATGAAAGGTTCTAGATCCTTTTAGAGGTAGTATGATCCTATTAGATATCTTACCTTATCTAGGAATCATATGTATGGAAGGACTCTCATTGTAATGCCTATATAAAGGCCCCTCTATCAATGTTATGAATACAATTGATTTGCCGTCTTTTACTTTCTCCTGAAACACGTTATCAGCACGTAGTATCTCAACTGAGTAGAAAAATTGTCGAAATTGAAATTCGAAAAAAATCAAAAAAAAAAATCGAAAGCCCTAATCCCGATCGCCGCCGCCGAAGCCAGAAAACCAGCTGCGGACCACCGCCGAGAGTAACCAGATTGGTTGGTTACCGCCTTCACCTTCCTCAACAAGAAGACCACCCACCGCCGGCGCCCACCGAAAGATTGCCATCGCCGTCGATCTCAGCGACGAGAGCGCCTTCGCCGTTACATGGGCCGTTCAAAATTACCTACACCCCGGTGACGCCGTCATCCTCCTACACGTCCGCCCAACCTCTGTCCTGTACGGCGCCGATTGGGGATCCATCGACCTCACCGTCGACACTGCCGGTGATGAGAAATCGCGACAGAACCCCGACCGACCACCAGTCGCATCTTGTCAGCCGCCAACCACCTCGACTCGACCCGATTCGGACGGCGGCTCCTCGCTCGACCGTCTGCGGCCTTGGCCCGCCTGGCCCGGCCGGCCAGCGTTTGGGCCGCCCGATTTGTACTGAGCCAATTGTCGCCCGGCCCGAACCCGACTCGCGATCGATCCGGTCCGGTTGTGACCCGACCGATTCTCGACCCGACACCTTTCGGCAGTCCCATTTTCATCCGGTATTTGTTGCCTAAAGTGCGACCCGATCTGATCGAAGCACCGCCGGATCGTCCAAACGGTTTTATGCACGTGATATTTAATGTTTGAAAACCTAGTGCAATCGAGACAAAACCTATCAAAATCGAAAAAAAAACGAGAGACGAGAATTTCCGCGCGTAAATTTTCTGCACAGTGCAGTCGTACTCAAAACATGTTTCCCGATTCGTTAACCGTCGGATCGGTGTGAAATTTTGGTAGCATCTTCCCAACACAAATATCTGTATATTCAACGGTGGAGATCGGATTCTGAGTAATATTGATTACTGAATCTACTTCCGAACAGAAGCAGATTTTTACAAAGAAATTTTGAGATCCGACCTCATCCAATACCGAGCTGCTGCACCGCCGCGCCCGAGTCCTTTTTCGGCCGAATTATCGAGCCTAGTATCCCTATCCGGGCGTTTCTCAACTCTCCATCTTTTCCTAATTAATGATTCATTTGTTCATTAATTTGTACACTTATGAATCTTACATGTTTATGTTTTACGTGTATATAGGAAAATACGTCGCTCATGATGATGTGCACGCTATGGAGAAAAAGTCATATTTATCCCGTTCAAGGATCAAAGTAAATATAGAACGGAGTACCCACGGAAATATGTTGCTCATATGGAGAGAATCTCCCATTCAAGGATCAAAGCATATATGGAACCAAGTACCCGTAAGACTTTATTAAAGTTCTCGTTTTTCAATTCCTCTCTTTTGGGAAATTTTTTTTTGGGAAATTGGGTATTTGAGTTCTTTATCTCCCACGCTACTTTGCGGTGGATGAGACAATGAGAGATGGTATCACTCTCGGATGTCGAAGTAAACTGTGTGACGGTCCTGGGGGAGTCACGGATAATTGTTGAAAGTCGATATTTGTGGTTGTTGCATACACCACGTTTTGGGTGCGATTTGACGTCGCCATTTTGTCGATTTTAAACCAACAATTGAAAAAAAAAATGAACATTGTCGGTAACGGTAAAGTTATGACTCGTTCATGATTAGTCACGGATTTGTGACGTACAAATGGGACAAACATCGATTGCGACGGATATGTCGTGGTTAAAATCGATTTGTGACGGATTTGTCACGATGAATTGAGCGACCACCACGTTGGTCTTGACCCAATCCCATACTTGGAAAACTCTATCTTTCATCCTTTTAAAATAAAATATTGCATGTGGGTGTAGTCATGCACCGTCTCATTGCAATATAATATATGAAAGAGTGTAAGAGTAATTCTCATGAATTTCAACATGTAAAGCAATGGCATATTGCGGTAAATACATGAATTTGTTGACCTCGATTATAGTTCGTATGACTATAGGTCCGAATACTTCTCCGAGTATTTGAAAGGCATGTGCCTTATACATTTGACTATGTTTAGTCGATCTCATTAGATGGTCAAGACGAGTTGGTTATGGTATATTTATTATGTCTCATGGTTCAAAATGCTTAATTATGATGCACCGCGTTGCATCCATATAACATGGCTATTATGACGTATACATGCAAATTGAGAATTAAAATACTTGGTTGATTTGATGCACTTTGGTGGATTTTGTCTACACTTTTGATCATGACTAGGCGCATCCTTCTTGGTATTTGTTTATGCTTTGAAAGTTCAAACGGAATCAGTGGTTTTTAAACAGCCTTAGCTGTACCGACATTCCTACTTTCTCTGCAAGTCTACCAAGTTGGAGTTACCGAAAGGATCATTAGTCGAGATAAGAAATCGAACACCCTGCTGCGTTTAAACGTGCATATGGCTATCATTTCTATGTTTTTGCATCAACACTTATGTCATTGGATATGGTGACCTTGTTTTCTCACTAAACTTGGGAAATACTAAATCAGCCACTTAAAACATGCACTGTGATCTGAGTTTAATGATCCGTGTGGTGAATAATATATGTATAGAAATATACGGAAGTTTAGTTTCCAGAACATCTGACCGTTAGTCCATAGCCTTCCTAACAAGGGAGTTATCGCTGTTTTAGTGAACAAAGGTCAAGATGCGCGGAATTTTATTTCCAGCGATTGTGCTAACTTTTGTCCCAACCAACTTGGTTCCCATTTTGAATTTGCAAGTGGTCTTATGACACATATTTTTCAACCTCTTTCTGGCCGAATTTGCCATAGATGATGCAGTTTTTGGTATGCGTTGTACGCTAAACTATCATCTTTCAAATGATTGAAAAACAGTTTCCTTGGGGAAGCCCAAAATACGCACCCTTATAAGAAGGTCGAGCGTGTGCATGGTAGTGTTACACCATGCTTGTGTCGTAATTTTGCCCCTTAGGCATATAACCTTGCCATGTTATGCACTCAATATGATAGATCATTTTGATCATATCAAGTATAAAATCTCTATGTTGTTAGAGTGTTCGCTATGCTTATATTTGTAAAATTTTGCAAGCGAAATTGAGTGCGTATTAAGCTATTTTCAAGGAACATGATATTTTTGGATTTTAGTGTATAAATCCATTATGACTATGATGACTAAGTCATCACAATCAATGAGTGGTATAATACTCAAGTTGTTGAATGCCGAATGGCGTTTTCTAGTCACATATGTTCCGTAATAATTGAACCATGTTATGACTCGATGATACATATGCCAAAGTGTATCACTCATAGCATCTCATTATGATTTCTGAGAAATAAAATCTTATGCATCACTTGTATTGAATATGTGAAAGAAAAAATATTCATGAGTCAATATGGTCCGGCTTGCATCGATTTTTGTAACTAGAAGATGTATTGGGACATTGACACATTTAGGCTTTAATAGTCCGTAGTTTGGACAATTTGATGATCCATATACCACGGTATTGTCATGGACATCATTTTATTTGAACAAAAAAACCAGTTGGATCAAAGACACCAAAGTACGTTGGTGGAGTCGTGAGCAAGGCTCATGACCGATGATGATATTTATGTCATCCGCGTCTTGCTTTCATAAGCATGTGTGACGCCAAAGACCCCCCCGATGATCCTTCTTAGCCATGTTCATTTATTAAAGCCTATTCTTTGGCACGATTAGGAGATGACACCCTCCTATGCTAAAGAGAATAATGTAGCGACTCGCATAAGCATGGTGCTGAGTCCTCCCCTTTCACCGAGTCCTTATACATACATGATCATAAGTATTAGCCTAAGTGGCTTATGATGCTATGATGGTGTTCACAAATGGTCGTACTCAAGTAATAACATTTATATGTTATGTTGTTCCTTTGACAATGATTGATAAGTTGATGAAACCTGAGTTATGGTTGTCCAACTTGCGGACCAGTCATTGTAAAGGTCGGTTCACCCACTTTTTAGACCAAGTCTTAAAGTGAAATTTTAACAAATACTTCCTAACATCCAAGGCTACCTTCTCACAAATTTCGGTGCCATTTGGAGACTTGGAAGGAGGTGAACCACTTAAATGAAGTTTTCACATACCACCAGCCGTCCCAACAACCAGTTCGATGTCATTTCGATCGTTTTTAACCACAAGGATGATGGTTTTGGAATCCTAAACACCCGTTTATACATGCTCATGAAACTTTGAGGTGTTTGGGGCTGGTGAAGGGAGTGAACTCTTCAAGAAAGCACTAAAGGTTCAATAAAACCAACGGCCTATCATCGGTTCAATCGTTTCTTCATGTTCGATCCCGGTGGTGCATGGTGGCGGTTTTGTTGGATTCTCAAGACCAGTAGCTACAGTTATGTAGCATAGGTCAACATGTCATATTCACCTATACCTATCATCATTCAAATGCTTAGTTACGAGTGTAAAAATATGCATTTTGTTAACTGGATTGTGTTAACACTGAAAACCTTTATCGTCCACATGTTCATGTGCCAAAGTGCGTCACCACAACGCATTATGACGGGTTATAAATGATGAATATGACATTCGCTTTCACTCATAGTCCGCCTAAAATATACCTTGGCAGACGATCTCGTAAGTCACTTTGATGAGCCAGTCTTCCCGTCGTTAGGGGGAGATGCGAACGATCATGTTCGAGTAGAACGACTTGGAATTGTCGTAGTTTGTCCCTACTGTGCCTCACCAAGTTCCCTAAAGTGACGAGATTAAATACATGCTGCAAACATGTCTGCAAGGATTGTGTCCGGCCATGGACGTTCGTCACCTATAAATGGTGATATGGTAACACCACAAATTGTGGTAGATGGTGTTACTAGGCCGTGGATCTCATATAGTATTGGGATGCCACTTGGTCCGATAAATACTCTCGCTAAGAATGTATGCGAGCTTGGTACATGAAACTTGATCATATGATCAAATGAACTCATCCGTCTCATGTGATTCTGGATTATAGTCATCATTGGGGGACGCCTCAATGAATGCCAATCCATAAAGAGTACTCTATGAATAAAGCCGGTTCATGAGGACGTGAAATGTGAGTTTAATCGAACCATACTTCGTTGAAAATCTACAACGTTGTAGCCTTCGCCTAAAATGGAAACATATGCGACTCCAGTATAAACAAAGTGATAGCCCTTTGTTGAAGTGGTGCCGACACTCCAAAGATAAGATCTATCTGTATACTTTGTTAAAGCGAGTGAGAGAAGGATTTAAACTCACCTCATGGCGCGAGGTTTCTCATGAACGCACTGGAATCGACTACGATGACACGAAACTTAGTTGTGCTATCGTAATGGATGTTATAGCATCCACTATCTTTTCAGTTAGATATTTTCCCAAAAACTGACGTGCAGCTTGTGGTTAAATCTTATCTTAGTGGGGAACTAAGTTAAGTGATAAAAAGGATCTCGTGGTGGATCAGACTCAAATCAAGTGGCTCCTGACCACGGAGCGCGTCGACAAGTGATTGTCGGGAACGCATACTAAGTATATACTTGATTTGGAAGAGAAATGAAGCTTTTGCGTGTAAAACTAAGGGTTTATAGTGATGTACTCTTGTGAGACTAAGAGATTCCGCTAAATCCAAAGTTAAGAATGAAAGGATCTTGGGGACACTTGATGATGCGTATTCATCAATCGGTTTAAGGCAATCTAAGGGACGGTTTTCCTAAGAGACGATAAAGTAATGCCTATATGATTCCCAATGATTAGTCGAAGTCATCATAAGACTTGGCTCACTTAAGTGATGATGCAGTCTTAAGAGACAAGTACGGTATTATGTACTCATGTTTGACTCGATGTACTCATTCGTAATAATCCGGTAAAGCCACTGTGATGATGGCCTAGGATGCGCTCACGCAATGTCTGTGATTGACAAGAAGCTTGAAGCTCGCTCTATCTCGATAAAAAGGACACTTGAAAATTGATACCCGAATCTGCCCAGAATGTGTTGGTCTATCTCCCATATGACCTACAGGGCAGCTCACTTGATGGAAAATGGTGAAATTGGTGCCATTGGAAAGGTTTGTGTCTACTTTCCAAGGAAACCAACCATTTGATCACATCCATCATGTTGAGTGACATATGACTATTGTTGCAAAGTAGGACATGATATGTCCGGTAATTTCTTGAGTCAACTTCGATAGAGCTTTGTGATCCGCTCAGGTCGATCTAGGTTACGTCGTATGTGAATGAAAAGCTATGGGTGTCTAGTTTTCATAAGTTCTTACAATTTCGTTGATACCTATTGAATCGAAGAAGTTATGACTGATTTAGTGCATGGAGGTCAAGACTTTAGAAAACTTGATTTTCGGATAAGTCTTTAGTGACTCTGCACTTTGGATGTGTCGCGCTCTTTTTGTCCTTAAACCAAGGTTTGTTTTTCCCACTGGGTTTTCACTTGGTAAGGTTTTTAACGAGGCGACCTATGAGAACATCCATACAATGATGCGTTGTACTTCTGTTCAACTTAGACCAAAAGGTATTTTTCCCACTGGGTTTTTCCTTGGTATAGTTGTGAGGGCAACTTGGCATCCGACTCCTATGATTTGAGGTACTCATCAGGGGGAGTCGTTATGTATACATCAGGGGGAGTATACATGACATGTTATGTTGGTGCATTGCAATCTTTTTCTCATCAAGCCTTTATTTTTCCCATGGGGTTTTGTTTTTGGCTTGGAATAGGTTTTTACGAAGGCAACATCTTTTGCACCATTGTTGTATTAGTGCTCGACACAGGGGGAGTGTTCCGAAAATTATTATTCCCGTGATGTGTCTTACCTAATACTGGTTATAGATACATAGATGGAAGGTTCTAGATCCTTCTAGAGGTAGTAGAATCCTATTAGATGTCTTACCTTATCTAGAAATCCTATGTATGGAATGACTCTCATTGTGATGCCTATATAAAGGCCCATCTATCAATGTTATGAATACAATTGATTTGCCATCTTTTACTTTCTCCTGAAACAAATATCAATATACAACACACATCCAGCAATGGCCACACACACATCATAGGTACGAAAGAGACATGCGAATCATTCTTACAAAGTTACAGTCAAATCATTAAGTAGCCTCTAACAATCTTCGAAGAAAAGAGACAACTTCAACCACAAATTCTGGGTTGCTCTCATCTTGCAGTTGCTGAAGCTGTGTGAACTGACCATCCAAAATTGCCGATTTTTTGTAATCAAGAAAAACCTAAAATCAAAATCCACACAAACAACATCAATCAGTAAGCTTCAAGAAAACACACAACACAGTAAACAATAAGAACCCAAAAAAAAAACAATTTTATGAGTAAGGATCAAGAAAAAACAAACAGATACTTATAGACAAAGAAAAGAAATAAAATTCACATATATAAGCTTGAAGAAAATATGCCTATTTTTTTAACCAACAAAAACCCAAAATCAAAATCAACAAAAACATCTTAAATCAGTAAGCTCTAAGAAAACACTATGAAATAAAAACATTAAAAAATAGTAAAGAGCCATGGTTCCTTCAGCATCTCGTTCAGAGGCGAGGTCTTGAAAGAATCAGGTAGCACTTCCATTATCGAGATCGAGATCGAGAGAGAGAGAGGGAGGGATGTAATATACCGTGAGAAGAGTCATCAGGAACAAAAGCGATATCAAGCAGAACAATCCCAGGAGATTAAGATGGATATGGAGATGGAGGGGGGATTTAGGTTTAGTAAAATTTTGGGCGGCTGATAAGAAGATAAGAGGGGCTAATGAATTATTTTTTCTAAGGGGAAAAATGAAATATTGGGATAGAGGAAATCCCTACCTATATCAATGGCTAAGATCATTCAAGAAGTATAAATAATAACATGATTTTAACGATTAAAAAGTGTAAAATATAACACAACAGTTTATATTATAAAAGCATATAAGATTGATTTGAAATTTTTTTATTTTTTGTGCACATCACACATATCAATAGACCTTAACATCTGTACGATTGAAGCATCAAAAAAAGATTTTAAAAATATACATTACGTACAATCGGGACGAGACTAATTAGAGTTAATATTTTTGGGAGGTTTATATTATAAAATTATAAAACATTAATTTAAAATTTTCTAATTTTTGGAGCACGTCAATAAAATCAATAAATATTAACATTCATATGGTTGGATCGTCAAAAAATGATTTTAGAAATATATATTACATGCAATCGGGACGAGACTAGTTTGAGTTAGTATTTTTGGGAGGTTTATATTATTAAATCATACAAGATTAATTCAAAATTTTCTAATTTTTGGTGCTAATCAATAAAATTAATAGATCTTAACATCCATATAGTTGGATCATGAAAAAAACTCTAAAAATATACATTACGTCCAATCGGGACGAGACTAGTTAGAGTTAGTATTTTTGGGAGGTTAATATTAGAAAATCATACAAGATTAATTTGAAATTTTCTAATTTTTGGTGCACATCAATAAAATCAATATATCTTAACATTAGTATAGTTGGATCGTCAAAAAAAAAGTTTAAAAATATACATTATGTGCAATCGGAACGAGACTAGTTAGAGTTAGTATTTTTTGGAGGTTTATAGTCTAAAATCATACAAGATTAATTTCGAATTTTCTAATTTTTGGTTCACATCAATAAAATCAATAGATCTTAACATCCGTATGGTTGGATCGTCAAAAAAGAGTTTAAAAATATACATTGTGTGCAACCGGGACGAGAATAGTTAGAGTTAGTATTTTTTGGAGGTTTATATTATCATAGCATACAAAAGTGATTTGGAATTTATTAATATCACAAATCAATAGATCTTAACATCCATATGGTTAGATCATCGTAAACAAAAATTAAAAAAATTATGTGCAATCGGGACATGACTAGTTAGAATGAGTAGTGTTTTTGGGAGGGTTATATTATAAAATCACATAGATTATTTTTAAATTCTCTAATTTTTTGTGCACATCAACAAAATCAATAAATCTGAACATCTGTATGATGGATCAGTGAAAAAAAATTAAAAAAATATTCTGTGCAATCGGGACGAGACTAATTAGAGTTAGTTTTTGGAGGTTTATATTATAAAATCAAACAAGATTTGTAACGCCCCGATTTCGCATATACATTTATTGTGAATTATAGAAAACAAGTTCAATTTTATAAATTAATGCCTGAATAATTTTATCATTTAATCCAGTTTTATTTCATGATCATGCAAATCCATTTACGTCGTTATAAATCATGTCAAGTCATGCGATCGTTCGTTTATTTCATGGTTTCATCTCGTCATTTCTAGGCCCGAGTCAAATTTTAAATAATATTAATTGTTACCAAAGATTTTACAAGATAAATAATAATATTATTTATTATTATTATTACTATTATTATTATTACTATTATTATTATTATTTCTATTATTTATTATTATTAGTAGTAATATTAATATTATTATTTAATTTAGCTTAATTATTTTGGATCACTTTAATTTTTATTTGCGGCCCAAGCCCTTCTTCCTAACCCAATTGGATTTTCCTAAACCCATAAACTATACCTTAAACCTAATAATTTACAGTATAAATACTGTATAATACAGCCAGAATACAGAATACACAAATATATATTTTTTTCCTTTCTCTCGATCGGCCGCTGCTCTGTCATCTTCTGCAACTCCTCTTCTTCAGAAAAGGTAAATATCATCTCTTCTTCTTCTTTTGTCAAATTCTCCCTGTTTTGTTTCCCAAAACATCAAATATGAACCCAGTTCCATCGGCCATCTCCACCTTTATCCCATAAATTGCCACACCAAATCCAACTTGTTAAGGATCAAACCAAATCATGTCTCCAAACAAAACATAACCCCAAACTGAAACTTATATCGAATCTATAAACCTAAACCTTCAAATTAACCCCAGCCCAAATCAGAATTCAAAACCCCAAACGTGAAACTGGAATACAAGCACCCGAACAAAAATCTCACCACAAATTCCATCCCAATTTCAGAGAATCAAAATCCGGCCCGAACTCATGGCTCGAATCCAACTTATTTCTGGGCCGACCCGGAGCCTTACCTGGTTGGCCGTGGCTGAATACAGGCGGTCCGACCTAGATGCGCCGCCAATCGATACCCATCATACCTATCAAACCCGATTCGCAACCCTCACCGTGAAATTGACTCACACATTTCCAGAACCCAGAAGTTGCGATCGAACCTTACCCGAAATAGCCTTCTCCATTGTTTCGGCACTTGAACCTCTAGCCCTCCAACACAGCCGCCTAAGTTGCTACCCCCTTGTTTGAGCGACAGAAGGTTCATGTAGGTGTGTCGATTTCGTCAGCTGGTGGGTAAGTGGGTATATGCGATGTTGTGGTCGTAGGTAGCTTTTGAGTATGTGGGTGTATATATGCGCGTGTGTGTATTTATGTGTGTGTGTATTTATGTGCGTGTGTGTGTTTTTCTTTTGACAGTAGAGAGAGAGAGAGATGAACCGAGGGAGAAGAAGAAGGGCGAGTCATGCGGCTGACTTCTTAGGGCAGGGTTTTTATACCCAATTATTTTTAGGGTATTTCAATTGAGCTCCTAGAATTCAAGACTTCTTGAATTGACCCAATTAACTTTTCAGTGTATTTAATTTCAGTTCCTACATTTTTCAATCCTTTTTAATCCCCCATCCAGATTCAATATTTTAAAAATCAGTCATTTTCGGCCAATCTTTTAATATGTTGACCTTTTCAATTGATATTATTATCCAGTCATAATTTAATTCTCGGTCATATAATAATAATAATTTTCTATTATTATTAATTGTAGATAATAACAAGAATTTACGGGCCTAGAATTGTCGAGTCAAGTATTTCATCACATTCAAGTTCAGAACTGCATTTTATCCCGGTGTGGGGATTTATTACGCTTTTGTTTATTTTAATTGCTTGATATATTATCTCGTATGTGCACGTGAAACCAGTCAGAAGCACTTAAATGTACAATCAGTCTGAAGCACTTAAATGTGCAACCAGTCAGAAGCACTTAAATGTGTAATCATTCAGAAGCACTTAAATGTGCAAATCAGTCAGAAGCACTTAATTGTGCATAAAGCCTTCGGGCTAGCCGACGGGCTTCAGAATTTATCAGTCATGTTGTTTATACTTGCAAATATATTTAGTAATTAACGTAGACATATTGCTTACTCTCCACACTGAGCGAGTTGGAAGTTCACCCCACTATTTTACCGCCTTTCAGGTTGAGGAGCTCGATGTGGCATGCGCTTGAGTGTGGGATGATTAAGCTTCATTAGTTGTTATTTATTTATTTACTATAATTTTCCTCAAGCTACGATTTATGAACAATTGTTAGATTTGCTTTAATTTCACGTCGAAGTATGTTTTTATTTAATGGTGACTTGGGATTATTACTTGCGATCATTAAGTTTATCTTCTTTAAAAATGTATTTCCGCTGCAAAATTTTTATTTGTCCTTCGTAAAATTAGATGAATTATTATTTTAGAAAAGTGGTTGCTACATAAGTGGTATCAGAGCGGGTCTACGGTTCTGTAGACTCATTAAAATAGTTTCTTTTTATAAAGTGAAATTTCATTTTTGCAAGTAGTCAAATATTTTTAGCAATTATGATCATCTACCTCTGCCGCTCCACGTCGACTCCAAGGTACATTAAGTTATGATTATTCATTATGTGATAAATGCAGTTTGCCAGATCAACCATGATTCATGTATTACAGATGCATTTTCAGTCTATTTTGTACATAAAATTTTTATGATAAAGTATTTGGGCATGAAATTGTTTTCTTATAAATTCATAAGTATATGTGTGACACGCGTAAATCATCATTGCTAGAAATCCTTGGTTCTCAACCTAGATGTAATGTAACTCCCCATTTTATTTCTCCCTCTCGTTGGGTAAGTACTAAAGGATCGTTGCGTGTGGTATACCTTAGGATAATGGCAACTCATGGACATGGACGCCCAGCTAACCGAGGTGCAGATAATCTGAGTGGTCAGAATGCCAGCCTTGGTGCCGGTGGTGGTGGTAACAGAGGTCAGGATAACCACAATAATAACGTGCCAGCTCCTACTCAGGCACAAGTTGTGCAACAGTTCCAGCGTTTCACCCCACCAACATTCAATAGTCGAGAAGGACACCCGCTTTTGTTGACGAATGGTTCATGTCGCTCGAGCGCACCTTTGAGCTCATTGGGTGCACTGATGCGCAAAGAATTCTTTGCGGCCAATACCAAATGGTGGAGGATGTTGGACGCTGGTGGATAAGCTATTGGCGTTTGAGGCCGGCAGCCGAGCGTGCTGCATTGACTTGGGATCGATTCAAGGAAATAGTGATGGAACAGTACTACCCACAGCATTACCGAGAGAAGATGGAGAGAGAGTTTTGGAATCTCGAACAAGGAGGGATGACGGTTGAAGAATATGAGAGGAAATTCAACCAAATCTGCTTCTTTGTGGAGCACATGGTGGATACAGACCGGAATAGGGCCCTTAAGTTTCGGAGTGGTTTACGCCCAAGTATTCGTCATATCGTGGCTGGTCATGGGGTGCTACCGTATACCGAGACAGTGTTTCGAGCTCAAGAGGTTGAGACTAGCCATAATCTGGATCAGCAACAGTCTACTAAGCCTAATACCGGTAAGAGGCATTAGAATGGGAACCAAAATAAGGCCGTGGTTTCTAATAAGCAAGCAAATAGTTGATCAAAGGTCGGGACCTAAGCCTCAAACCAGTAAGCTAGAGTGCTCTAAGTGTGGCAAGAATCATGGAGGAGAGTGCCTGTACGGTAAAGGTGTCTGCTACAGATGCAAGAAGCCAGGTGTTGTGTCAAGAATTATACTCTTCGACTTGGCGATCGACTCCTGGTGGCCGACTAGCAGACGATCATCTCTCGGCACTTGCCGATCGCCCCTTGCCGATCGACCCCTGGTGACCGCCCGATGCCGACCCTTGGTGACCGACCAATGACGATCGCCTCATGCCGCTCGAAGCCAATGATCATCCAGTCGGCAAAGGCCGAACCTCAGGACATACCCCACGTGCAGAGCCGAGACAAGATCCGCATTTCACGGATCGTTGACCACATCCTCTCAGCACCTTCCCACCAGCCGACAGGCCCGCCGAAAGGTGTCCGTGGGACCGCCCGTGATGATTAGGGACGTCTTTGGCTCCTCATTGACCGCCTGGCCCGTTTGCCCGGAATGACCTTGGACTTTAGGCAGACTGCCCATGTGACTTGAAGGCGGTCGCCCCATTATTATATTGGCCGAAAGGCGATCGCCCGCCAGGAGACAAGGCTCCTCAGCCCCTATAAATAGAAGGCTCCCTGCACTGGTCCAATCTCTCTGGCATTCTCGCTATTCACGCACAATACAGAAGCAATACTCACAACTTGGCTTTCTCCTACTTTTGGCAACAGCTATCTTTCGGTTCCTTCTTCTCTCTCAGCCTCTCTCACACATAAGACGATCGGCCGAGAGCAAGAACACCAAGGCTTCGCTCAAGAGCTGGATTAACAGGATCTTTTTACACTCATTGTACTTAGATTCTCACATTAATACTTGTATCCACAAATATTTGTATTAATAACATCTCGCGAGAGCATTCAAGCCCGGGCCTAACAAACCCGGCAAATCTAGTGTTATTTACACCCCCTCGGAAGTGCTCCCGCAACCTTGTTTGTTGTCCGTCCATTCCAGCAGTATTTCATCTTCGGATAAATATTTCGGGCAACAACAATTGGTGCTAGAAGGAGGGCATCTAACCCTAAATTTTATTCCTACCGTCTCGAAGAACACTCACTGTTCTCCGGGGCATATACCTGAAGAAACACTCACTGTTCTTCAGAGAAAGCTTTCAGGATCATGACTTCTACCTCCTCGTCGAAGAAAGCCGCTGGCCAGCTGGCCAGACGCCTCGTTCCGTCTCAGTCCGAGCCACAGCCGATGGCGGAGGGTAGCCGCCGCGGTCCGAGACGCTCGATCCCGCCCCTTGCGGGCGGCCCAAGTCTCTCGCTCGATCAGTTCCGTACCGCGGAACAGATCGAGGAGGCCATGGCCGTCCTAAAGGAGCGACGGAGTGCTCTCGACGTGCCTCCCGCTATCACCCCCTCGGCCATCCGCCGGAAAACCAAACGGAAGTTCAAGGCGGTGCTGACCGAGCGATCGCCAGGAGGCTCCCATCCGCAAGAAGAGGCGCTCGCCAGTTGGGGCACCTCTGTTTTCGATCGCCTCGGCATCGACCCATCCTGGCGACCGGGGCAGTCCGGCCCCAGCCACGAGACGACGGAGCTCGAGTCCGTCGCCAGGAGCTCGGCCTATCCGACTCCCAGAATGCAGCCCAACCGTCTGGCTCCCCCTCGCCAAATAGCCGAGGTCGGCAGCAGCGGAGTCAGGAGATCGGTACACGATCGCCTCGGCTCCCGCTCCCAAAGCCGACCCATGAGCGACCGAGCCACGGCGATGGCCGCGATGCAACGCCAGCTCGACGACATGAAGGCACTCCTAGAATCTAGGGCAGGCGCCAAGAAGAAGATCGCCGAGCCGGGCGAGCCGCTCGCTATCCACATCGAGCTCGCCCCCGTGCAGCATAAGATCGCTCCTCCACAAACACCTTCGTACGAAGGGAGATCAGACCCCGAAACGCACCTGAGCAAGTTCAACATCTACATGACCGGGTGTGGGGCATCTGACGCGACCAGGTGCCGAATGTTCCCTCTAACGCTGGACGACCTTGCCCACAGGTGGTATACCTCATTGCCGCCTCGATCCATCGGCTCCTTTAACCAACTGGCGACCGACTTCATGGCGTACTTCGCCACCAGGGTCGCTCGGCCAGAAGGTCCCCATCGCATTATGCGAATCAAACAAGGGGAAAAAGAGTCCGACTCGGATTACATCGACCGGGTAGACGAGATCATCCTCAACGGCGAGCCCATAAGCGATGAGATCGCCCTCTACACCGTCCTAGCAGGATTCCATGGTCTTTCGCCTATGTTCAGGCATCTTACGAAGGACCAGCCCTCGACCTACGCGATCTTCCGAGCTAAGGCCGCAGACTTCTTAACCAGGCAAAGGTTTCTCCTTAGCCTATGAGCAGCGCGATCGGCGCCCGAGTAACGATCTCCAGCCCAATCGCCTATATGAACTTATGAATAATACGATCGGCAGCCGGACGACGATCAGCAGTCTTCCAGCCCGATCGCCAACGTACAGCCATGGTCCTGGTAGTCGATGGAACCGGCTGCTACGGCCATGCAAGGTCCCTTTGGGCCAAGATCGCCCGCCCTTTATTTAAATACGAGGTCGGCGTAGTCTGAGGGCCCTCCAAAACTAATCAGTGGACACGATCGCCCGCCCTCAAGGTTCATCATCTAACATGGTGAACCCAGACAATGCGACGTGCCACTACCCCCATCTCAACGTACACCGTCGAGGTTCGCCATCTTCATGGCGGGCCGAGGTGGAAGCAGAGCTAAACAAGCCGCGGAAGTGGAGTTGATTAATCCGACGATGCCCCGCGCAAGGACTCCTCTAGACTGAGACCGCACGCCCTTCGTTTAAATATGAGGCGAGGCGCAGCCTAACAGAGGACCCTCACAATAAAATGAGTCACGAGACAGTCAATGCCGTTCGCGCACAAGACACGGTCATGGAGTCGGTCCATCGAACTCCGCGACTGTGCACGGTTCCTCAGCGAAAAAACAATCAAATTTCTACGAGGGATCGGCCAATGTTGTTTTTTGTAGATACAAGACCGAAAGATAGCTAGCCAATCGACCAGATCGCCCAAGTTCGAAACCAGAGTTCGCTCACCGGGTCAACCGTCCTCATCCTACACGATCGCCAGCAAAAACCACCTCGCCCCATGTCTTCAACATCGGAGCAAGCTGGGGGGCAATTGTTGTGTCAAGAATTATACTCTTCGACCGGCGATCGTCTCAGAGACCGGGCGACCGTGCCGCAGCCGAGCATCCAAGGAAGAACTACCGACCAGAGATCAGGCGACCTAGCCATAACCGAGCAATCAAGGCAGATCGGCCAGCCGAAGGTCCCAGGACAAATCCCGGTGCCGAGCGATCGACATCTAAAGACGATCGTCTCTCGGTACTTGGCGATCGACTCCTGGTGGCCGACTAGCAGACGATCATCTCTCGGCACTTGCCGATCGCCCCTTGCCGATCGACCCCTGGTGACCGCCCGATGCCGACCCCTGGTGATTTGCCGATCGACCCTTGGTGACCGACCAATGACGATCGCCTCATGCCGCTCGAAGCCGATGATCATCCAGTCGGCAAAGGCCGAACCTCAGGACAGACCCCACGTGCAGAGCCGAGATAAGATCCGCATTTCACGGATCGTTGACCATAGCCTGTCAGCACCTTCCCACCAGCCGACAGGCCCGCCGAAAGGTGTCCGCGGGACCGCCCATGACAGTGATTCCGGACGCGTGCTGGCTCCTCATTGGACCGCACAACTGGCTGCCAGCAACAGCCTTGGACTTTAGGCAGACTGCCCATGTGACTTGAAGGCGGTCGCCCCATTATTATATTGGCCGAAAGGCGATCGCCCGCCAGGAGACAAGGCTCCTCAACCCCTATAAATAGAAGGCTCCCTGCACTGGTCCAATCTCTCTGGCATTCTCGCTATTCACGCACAATACAGAAGCAATACTCACAACTTGGCTTTCTCCTACTCTTGGCAACAGCTATCTTTCGGTTCCTTCTTCTCTCTCAGCCTCTCTCACACATAAGACGATCGGCCGAGAGCAAGAACACCAAGGCTTCGCTCAAGAGCTGGATTAACAGGATCTTTTTACACTCATTGTACTTAGATTCTCACATTAATACTTGTATCCACGAATATTTGTATTAATAACATCTCGCGAGAGCATTCAAGCCCGGGCCTAACAAACCCGGAAAATCTAGTGTTATTTACACCTCCTCGGAAGTGCTCCCGCAACCTTGTTTGTTGTCCGTCCATTCCAGCAGTATTTCATCTTCGGATAAATATTTCGGGCAACAACAATTGGTGCTAGAAGGAGGGCATCTAACCCTCAATTTTATTCCTACCGTTTCGAAGAACACTCACTGTTCTCCGGGGCATATACCTGAAGAAACACTCACTGTTCTTCAGAGAAAGCTTTCAGGATCATGACTTCTACCTCCTCGTCGAAGAAAGCCGCTGGCCAGCCGACCAGACGCCTCGTTCCGTCTCATTCCGAGCCACAGCCGATGGCGGAGGGTAGCCGCCGCGGTCCGAGACGCTCGATCCCGCCCTTTGCGGGAGGCCCAAGTCTCTCGCTCGATCAGTTCCGAACCGCGGAACAGATCGAGGAGGCCATGGCCGTCCTAAAGGAGCGACGGAGTGCTCTCGACGTGCCTCCCGCTATCACCCCCTCGGCCATCCGCCGGAAGACCAAACGGAAGTTCAAGGCGGTGCTGACCGAGCGATCGCCAGGAGGCTCCCATCCGCAAGAAGAGGCGCTCGCCAGTTGGGGCACCTCTGTTTTCGATCGCCATGAGGCTACTTGCGATCATTAAGTTTATTTTCTTTAAAAATATATTTCCGCTGCAAAATTTTTATTTATCCTTCGTAAAATTAGGCGAATTATTATTTTAGAAAAGTGGTTGCTTACAAGATTAATTTGAAATTTTTTTAATTTTGGTTCACATCAGTAAAATTAATAGATCTCAACGTTCGAATGGTTGGATCGTCCAAAAAAGAGTTTAAATATATACATTATGTGCAACCGAGACGAGACTAGTTAGAGTTAGTATTTTTGGGAGGTTTATATTATAATAGCATACAAAATTTATTTGGAATTTATTATTTTTTTGTGCACATCACACAAATCAATAGTTCTTAACATCCGTATGGTTGGATCGTCGAAAAAATATTCTAAAAAAATATTATGTGCAATTGGGACTAAACTAGTTAGAATGAGAAGTATTTTTAGGAGGTTTATATTATAAAACAACACAAGATTAATTTTAAATTTTCTAATTTTTGGTGCACATCAAAAAAATGGTTGGATGGTCGAAAAAATATTTAAAAAAATATTATGTGCAATCGGGACGAGACTAGTTAGAATGAGTAGTAATTTAGAAGATTTATATTATAAAACCACACAAGATTAATTTTAAATATTCTAATTTTTGGTTCACATCAATAAAATCAATAGATCTTAACATCCGTATGGTTGGATGGTCGAAAAAAAGAGTTTAAAAATATACATTATGTTCAATCGGGATGAGACTAGTTAGAGTTAGTAGTTTCGGGAGGTTTATATAATAATTGCATACAAGATTAATTTTAAATTTTCTAATTTTTGGTGCATATCAACAAAATCAGTAGATCTTAACATCCATACGGTTGGATCGTCAAAAAAATATTTAAAAAAAATATTATATGCAATCGGGACGAGACTAGTTAGAATGAGAAGTATTTTTAGGAGGTTTATATTATAAAACCACATAAGATTAATTTTAAATTTTCTAATTTTTGGTGCACATCAACAAAATAAATAGATCTTAGCATCCGTATGGTTGGATGGTTGAAAACAATATTTACAAAAAATATTATGTGCAATCGGGACGAGACTAGTTAGAATGAGTTGTCTGTTAGCTTATCTAATTGAGTGATGTTTCCAACTTTTTTAAAAATAAAAAATTAATTTGGTGTGACATCTTAGTAGGGCACAACTAAATTGACTAGTACTCATAACTAGAGATTTGTTCCGAAGTTTTGTTTCTATTTTTCTAAAAATACTTCTCGACGATCGAACCATATGGATGTCAACATATATCTAATTGAGTGATGTTCCCAAATTTTTAAAAAAATAAAAAATTAATTTGGTTTGGGATCTTAGCAAGCCACTACTAAATTGACTAGTACTAGTAACTAGTGATTTTCACGGATTATTGTTTCTATTTTTTAAAAATATTTATCGAGGATCCAACCATACGGATGTCAAGATATATCTAATTGAGTGATGTTCCCAAATTTTCAAAAAATAATAAATTAATTTGATTTGAGATCTTAGCAAACCACCACTAAATTGACTAGTACTAGTAACTAGTGTTTTGTCGTGGATTATTGTTTTTATTTTTTAGAAAATATTTATCGATGATCCAGCCATACGGATGTCAAGATATATCTAATTGAGTGATGTTCCCAAATTTTCAAAAAATAAAAAATTAATTTGGTTTGAGATCTTAGCAAACCACTACTAAATTGACTAGTACTAGTAACTAGTGCTTTGTCCCGGATTATTGTTTCTATTTTTTAAAAATATTTATCGATGATCCAACCATATGAATGTCAAGATATATCTAATTGAGTGATGTTTCCAAATTTTTTAAAAAATAAAAAAATTAATTTGGTTTAAGATCTTATTAGGGCAATACTAAATTGACTAGTAATCGTTACTAGTCTTTGTCCCAGATTTTTGTATCTATTTTTTAAAAAAATACTTCTTGACGATCCAACCGTACGGATTTCATGATATATCTAATTGAGTGATGTTCCCAAATTTTTAGAAAATAAAAAATTAATTTGGTTTGAGATTTTAGTAGGGGACTACTAAATTAATTGACTAGTACTCGTAACTAGTGCTTTGTCCCGAATTTTTATTTCTATTTTTCTAAAAATACTTCTCGACGATCTAATCGTACGGACGTCAAGATCTATCAATTTTTTTGGTAAATAATTTTCTTATTTCACCAGTAAGCAATTTTGCTCAAAACGCTACAGCAATCCAAACCCCAAAAACAAAACATCAAATTACAACTCAATTTACATCCTCAAAAGTCTAACTAGTTGGGCATCCTTTTGACACCGAGTATCCAGTACAAACTGGATTTTCATTTATCACCTCCCTCACTTCTCTTCTTGTTCCCTGGAATCTCCTGTCGTTTCTTTCTTTCCACACATGATACACTGCAACTGTGCACATCAATCTAAAAAGTTTTTGATATCGAGTTCTTGATTTACAGTGAGCTAGAATCATTTGTTTCATTCTACTCCACCCTTGAGCTCTGTGAGAAATACCACACCAATCTGCCAACTCATTCCACAACTCAGCTGCATATTTACATCCAAAAAACAAATGGTCCTGTGTCTCATCTACATTAAGACACAAGTAACATCTGCGGTCTACTTGTATTCCATATGCAACCTATCACAAGTCACCATCCTCTCAGTTAAAGTAAGCCACATAATAAAGGCATATTTAGGAGAAGCAATATTGTTATAGATCATCCTTTGCAATTCAATCCTTTGCACTTCTCCTCTCATAGCCACATACACTTTCCCGATTGAAAACTGAGACTGGTCAAGAATAGAGGTACCTGAATTTAGCTGCATTATATAGTCTCGAGCTCCAATAATCTTCTTCACCATCCAGGGATCTTGAGTAGGTGTAGGCATGGTGAGCATGTCCTCTTGCTTGATATAGTACCCATGGATCCATTTGATCCAGATACTATCATTTTTCTGTGCTAACTTCCACAATAATTTGCAAAGTGCTACTTTATTCCACATATAGATATCAATGATGTTCCACCCCCTGCAAATTTTGGCATACATGATTGATCCCAGACAATCAAAGCTCTCTTGGATGTGTTTGCCAAACCTATCCTAAGGAAAGTCTTACACACCGGCTGAATCACCTGCAACACCTTCTTGGGGATTAGAAAGATTTGACTCTAATAGGTTTGAACCCCGAATAATACTGACTTTATAAGTTGCACCCTTCCTGCATAAAAAAAGCATTTTTGAACTCCAACATTCAATATTAGCTAACACTTTCTTGAGCAGAGGTTGACACTGGATTACTGTCAGTTTCTTAGTAGACAAGGCCACCCCTACGTACTTAAAAGGTAGATCTCCTTTAGTCATGCCAAAATCCTAAAGTATGTCATTCTAAATTTCCCTAGACACACCTTTAAAGTATATGCAGCTCTTGATCTGATTAGTTTGTAAGCCAGAAACCATAGAGAATTTGTGGAAAGATCTATCAATTTTAGTCATGCATAAAAAAAATTAATTTTGTTTAAGACTGTCAAGATCGTAAATCTTATCTTATAGTAAAAAGGTAATTTTTGTCCTTTAGTGTTTAATAGACAAGAGTTTTTAAACACACGTGTGTTATATGAGTGGAAACAACACAATCGTTACACACGTAATACCGTTGTAAGATATCTATTGTCTAAAATAGGCACACACAACTCTTTGGGGATCACTCGTTGTATGTAAGTAGTTCAGACAACTTTTAAATTGTTATATAATGTTTTATTATTTTCAAACCGGTTGTATTAATATAACTCACACAATAGTTTTTTTGTGAAGAAAATATTGTCTGAGTTTTTGCTGTGTGGTACTAGTGGAAAAACAATATCTTTTGTGCCACATGGCATATTAATGAAGTAACATGTGTCTTTCCGGGTATAATAAAGTACGTGCCTTATATAACGGTTTTATGACACGTAGTGTGAAATGTAATAAAACAAGCATAGTTAAAAAAAGCATGTCTTATTTCAACAACGGTTTACCGTGGCATTGTCTTAAGCTAATTCCCATAGTATATTTTTAAATCGTTGTCTAATCCTCCAAGTTTGCACAACACCACCGACAAAAAGCCTTGTCTGATTGGTTTTTCTAGACAATGGGTTTTAAACCGCTGTAATGTACTTGGATTACACAATACTTTTTCGAGAATGAAAATAAATCGTTGTCTGTTAATTTCAGCCAACACTTTTTCGGCCGACTATTGTCTGATTAGTGTTGTCTGATTGCGTTTTCCTGTAGTGTAAGCTGTATCTTTTTCAAAATTTGTTTGCATAGCAGAAGTCTAAGATTGAGTTGCTCTAAATACAATAACTGAATGGTCTTCTGTTAGCTTGATGCGTATGTTGAAGCAATTTTGGTATTAGCGCCGTTGTGCGGAAGCGTAAATATAAGGTGCGGAAATAAAATGACACACGGATTTATAGAGGTTCGGCCAAACGTGCCTACGTCCTCTCTCGTTATCTTTTTCTATAGGCTTAAGATATAAACCTCTGCACCTCTCTTCTATCGGTCGAGGGATTACCGTTACAAGCTCGTCTTCTATCGGTCCGAGTAAACCATTTTCTTACTTGTCTTTATGTCGGTCCAAGTTAAATCATTTTCCTTTTCTATTGGACAAGGAATCAACCACTCTAGCTTTCTATCGGTACTAGATAAACCTCACTAAGATAGCGATTGCGATTCTAACAATGCCGTATCCTTGATCCTAATAACACCGAATCCAATTGTATCTTTTCTTTTTCTCTATCTTGTATGATTTTGTGTATAACACTCAATCACTCTCAATTTAAGCTCAAGAATAGCAACTATAATATTTACAATGATATCTCAAGTGTATATGAATTGCTCAATGTTGTTGTGTGGTTTAATACCAAATGGTTTGGTATTTATAGCCTTTCTCCACAAACTAGCCGTTGCTGACTGTTTTGACTTGGTAGCGTGCGCTAACTTTCTCCCTTAGCATGCGCTATCGCTTATAGCTTCAGTCCAGTGGATATTGTCTCTCTTCCTTAGCGTGCGTTAGCTTGATCATTGCGTACGTTAAGTACACACATTAGCGTGTGTTAACTTTGCATCTTGCGTGCGCTAACCAAGTATCCGTTTGCATGATTTTGTCAAACTGACTGTTTGATTCTTTATGACTTTGGTGTAGCATCTTCCAACGGATTGATTGACTTGAATTCAAACTCTTTAGCGTGCGCTATTCCTTGTCAGTAGCGTGCGCTATCTTCATCTTCTTACGTGCGCTAGTCTTGATCTCTAGCGTGCGTTATTCTATTAGGTAAGTCCTTCTGTCTTCAGATAGGTTCGTTAGCGTGCGCTAACATTAACATCTAGCGTGCGCTAATGCAGTCCAGATTGCAACTTTTTGCGTCTTCGATTTCTTCGTCGTTTTGCTTCGCCTCTTTGTTGTTTTGTTTTGTTTAGCAACATAATCATCAAAACTCTATTTATGAATATGTGGAATAAATATTCCAACAATCTCCCCCTTTTTGATGATTACAAAACAACCCTTGAATTGGATAAAACCTGCAAAATAAAAGTATATATATTTGTACGTATCAAAGTTTTCGGCTTTGATCGTTTTGTTAGTTTCTCTCATCTTTTCTTTTCTTGTCATTTTCGACTTCTTCGTTTCTCATTTTTCAACTCCTTCGTTTCTCCCCCTTTTTGTATGCTCTTTTTTCTCCTTTTCGACTTCTTCGATTTTTATTATTTTCTCCTCCTTTTAACTTTTTATTTTTCTCATCCTTCTTTCATGACGCTTTTTATCCGATTCTACTCCTTCTCCCCCTTTTTGTATTCAGCAAAAAGTGTAAAAAAAATATACCAACTGAATATAAATATACATGATACCAATTAATGATGAATAATATATGAATACGGGTATAACCCCCCCTGAAAATATTATCTCCCCTTAAAAAAAATTACTCTCTCTGAGTAAAATACCAATTGTTTAAAAATTAATTTTTGAGGATCCAACCTATAGTTGGTTTTTCTTTCGAAACATAGATGATATTTGGAATAAAAGTTCATTTGGGAATCCAAATTTTCTTAGTTTTTATCGTCTGTTGTGGGCTTTTACAATTCGAAATGTGATGCCCAATTTTTAAACATTTCTCACAATGGGGGATTTTAAAATTTATGGATTCATTTTTAGAACGAGGTTTGAATCCCAAGCGCTGTTTATTCAAAGTGTATTTTTAAACCGAGAGTATATTTTCAAATTTCTCGTTTCCGAGAGAGAATTTCTTCGCTAAATTTTTGAGCTCGGTTAGAATTTTAACAAGATCATCCTTTAAAATATTTTCGTTTTCAAATGCATTTAGAGTGATCGATCTCAATAAATTTTCCCTTTTTAAGAATTTTGGAATTTTCATTTTCCAATGATTTATATTTAGATTTAAGGGATTTGATTTCAATTAAAGCATTTTGATAATCGGTATGTAATAGTTCGAATGCTTCCAAAAGTCCATCGTAAGAATTACTTACTTGGCTTTCGACGTCGCTATCGTTGAATGAACTCCGGGCCATAAATGCAAGGTTATTTTGATCAATTAAATCATCATCAATATCTTTGTCACTCCATGTTGCAAGGATAACTTTCTTTGGATTTGCTGCTTGGCAATTCTTTGCGAAATGGCCTGGTTTACCACGTACTCGATAGTTGTTGTCGAATTTCTTATATTCACCCGATTTGATGTATTTCTTTCTCCGGTTTAATAAGTGTTGGAACTTATTAATATTTTTGGCATAATATGCCGATTCTTCGTTGATTTCATCCAACGGGATTCTTTTCTTTTAGACATCTTAGCCTTCATGGCTATCGTTCTTTCCTTCGGCTTCGGTTTAGCATTCCGAGATTTTAGAACAATCTCGTAGTTTATAAGTGAACCAACGAGAGCACTAAAATCATGATTATTTAAATCTTTTGATTCCATTATTGCCGTCACCGTTCCATCCCATTCTCGAGGTAGTGATCGGAGAATCTTATTTACTTTCTCACTACTCGAAAGTGGTTTTCCAAAACATGCTAATCCATTTGTGATGACCGAAAATCAGTCGACCATGATTGTGATGGATTCATCGTCCTTCATTTGGAATAGTTCGTATTTGTGAAGGAGCATGTTTATTTTCATCTGACTTGAGACGTTCCTTCGTGTGTTACCTCAAGTATTTTCCAAATTTCTTTGGCACTATCACACGATGATATCCGGTTGTGTTCTTCCGGATTTAAGACACAATACAATAATCACGTTGCTTTGCAATTATAATGATCATTTTTCCAATCTGCGTCGTCATATTCTTCGAAAGATTTAAGCATACCGTCGGATTTGAGAGGAATTTTCGGACCAAGACAAATTATTTTCCATAGCTCGATATCGTAGGCTCGAATGAATATCGACATCTTCTTCTTCCATGTCATGAAGTTTGATCTGTCGAAAAATGGTGGTCGGTTAAGAGCAAGACCTTCGACCGGGGCAAGTTGAAACGCCGTTTGGATATTCTCCTTGGATGTTAAGCCGCTTATTGGAGGTACCGCTCCGATACCAATTGTTGGAGCAATTTCGGTATTAGTGTCGTTGTGCGGAAGCGTAAATATAAAGTGCGGAAATAAAATGACACACGGATTTATAGAGGTTTGGCCAAATGTGCCTACGTCCTCTCTCGTTATCTTTTTCTATAGGCTTAAGATATAAACCTCTGCACCTCTCTTCGCCTCTTTGTTGTTTTGTTTTGTTTAGCAACTTAATCATCAAAACTCTATTTATGAATATGTGGAATAAATATTCCAACAGCGTACGGGGTTTTACGATATGTATACTAAAATCACACAGGCAGATAAAAAACCGTAAAGATAGGAAGTAAAGACACACTTATTAAAGTGGTTCGGAGTAAACCCCTCTACATCCACTGGTCCTCCACACGAGTAAATTTTTTATTAAAATCATGGCGTACGTAACTATATGATTTTAACTAAACACGTCGCTGTATTGTTCACACATATTGATACAGCCGACAACAGCTTTGGCCGTTCACACAGATTGGCTTTTGGCTTCTTCGACTCACTTCTTCTCACACTGATTGAAGTTTCGCGCTATTTGTCCCACACAGGTCAGAGATAGCTAAGCTTAGTCCATAAAGGGCTAAGTAACTCAACAGTAAGATTTGTATGATAAGATCGAACAGCAGTTGTATGCTTGATGAGCTTCCATTCTAAGTGTGCTGTTCATGTTGAGGACTTGTATATTTCTTCTCTATTGATGAAGCTGTATGCTTGAAGAAATATAATGCTCTTGTAAGATTGATATTCAGATTGTGAAAGTTCTTCAATGTCCTCTTGCTCGGGGCTATTTATAACCTTAAAAATAGATCCATTTTAAATATAGCCATTGTCAGGTTGGTGAAATTGAGATTGCTCTGATTGGTGACTTCAGAATGTTTCGAATTAAAATTGATTGGCATTTAATGCATTCTTTTGACCAACATTAAATGCTCTTCAGACCGTGGTCTCTTTGACCTCATTAAATTTTGTCCTATCAGCATTAAATGCTACTTTAACCGTAAATACTTTATGAATAAAGAATGTTTGCTTTCCCAACAATTTAAAGTTTCTTCACTCCTGTTGGATTTGTGTTTTACGTTATCTAAGTAAAACAGCTACAATATTGTTTGTTGTATCCAACATATTTGTCTTTGCTGTATCTTGAAGGCTATGCTGTAGGATTAGACTCTTGGCTTGCTGAAAGATCTTGCGCTGTATGGACATGCTATATGAAGTTTTCCTAACAGTGTCCATACTTGGCTGATATTCTGACCTTGAAGATTCTTGCTGTATGAGAAAATTATCAAAATATCAAGAGGATTTTCCCCAATAATTTCCCCCTTTTGGATAATGCCAAAACTTCTAATAAAGAGAGGCTGTGTTTAAGTCTTCTGTCGAATGTTCTGATTTTCGAGTCTTAGATTAAAACTTTCTACTCGCAGGCAAGTTCTAAAATAATAAATACTACAGGACTAAGTGTATTACAACTTAAATTATGAGGCGCGTAGGCAGAATCTTACAGGAAGTAATCTTATTTGAATACAACTTAATTTGTGAACTGTTCGCAGACAAGTTCTTACAGCTTGAGACTTATCAACATTTTACACTTAGTCAAACAATTCAACACAAAACATAATTAAAATAATAATAATAGATCACAAGCTGTAATCTTTTGAGGTAAAAAAGGTACTTTATTGATAAATGGATTACATTGTTGTTTGAATTTAAAGTTTAAATCGGAAAGCAAATAGGAGACAATTAAATGCAGCTACTAGAAGTTTATCTCCTATAACACTGATGTTTCCAAGTCTTCTGAGAGAGTCATGCTCGATTCCCTTCCACCAGTTGACTATCTCTTCCTCGATCCCTGTAGATGTTTTTTCCTTCCTGGGATACATCAAAGGAGAGAATCCAGTCTTTTGGGTGGGCTAATGGTTCACCCTTCTGAATTTTGGATTTTAGCTTGATATGAAGTGAGAGCTTTCCTTCCCTAGGAGCCTTGAGAACTCCTTGGCATCCTCCTCCAATGTTTTAATGTGATTAAACAGGGCTGATTCACTGATGAGAATGCAAGAATATCTCATGAGTTCATTGTGCTTCCTTGCCGTCAACTCTTCAGCTGATGGTTGTATGTTTATTGGGAGTTTGGTTTCAGCAGGCTTCTGCACATTATTTTTCCAAGGAAATTTGGTATCCTAGAACTCGGGACGAGAACCAGTTACCCTGTACCCTTTGGCTCCTTGACGTAGCCCGGGTCCGGCTAGTCTCCTGATTGCTGTTGCAACACTGTCATCCAAGATGGCCTCCATCTCCTTTTTCTTCTCCAATCTCCACCTCCTACCAGCCTCTCTTGCCTTCTCCCCCTTTTTGGCGTTATCAAGGTCAGACACTTATCGTGAATATCCCGAAGAATGTCCATCGACTCGACCTGCTTGTTCTTCAGATCTGTGATGCAGTCCACTAGACTCGCAACCACTACTGTAAGTTGATCAATTTTATGATCATGAGCAGAGAGCTTTGATCTAGTGACTTCGAGGGCGGCTACTCCTTGGCTTCCGTAACTCACAGCTTTTCCTATTCTTTCTCCAGGATGCGCTCTTGATGCTGCTTCAGCTAATTAAGGGCTTCCCAAAATGCATTGGTCATGACGTGGAAAATATCTTTTATATATTGTACAGCCCTTTGCAGCTTCGAGAGTTCATCCTAAGCAGCCTCACGCATCTAGTCGAGCTCCTTACCGACATTATACAGGGCTTTGACAGCATCCTATAGGAATACGATTTGGTGACCGATTTGTTGTAGTTGCTCGATTCGGGCTTTTGTGCAGGGAGAGTTGGGGTGAGCAATCTTGGAGTCAGATGGCTCTCCAAGATGTTTGAGAATGACATTGTGACGGGGCCTCTGAGTTTCTTCATCAGCTAGGAAATCCTCTTTTGATACGGATGGGGATCCTGTAGGGAGAGGAGTGGATACCTATTGGGGAGTGGGAACCTCGGACGGTTCCACTGGTTGTGATGTTGGGGAGACAGAGGGGACTGATTCCTCTTGTCTCTTGTTAGTTTTTGCATCCTGGGGTACATGAGGGATTGATTCTTCCCACTGTCTCTCAGCTACCACTAGTTGTTTAGGAGGGACTGTATCCTTCTGCTGGATGGTGCAGTTTTCATCTGCTCTGCTTGGAGGGAATAATTCCTCTTGTACGGGAGATGATGTTTGTGGTATAGCAGAAGTCCCTTGGCCATCGGCGGCCTTAGACATAGACAAATTATTTATCACGAGCCTCCTCGCAGCTCATTCTCAGGTCATTGTTGTCTCCGTCAGAATCGGGATCTGAGTGATGGCCGAGGCTCCGAGCGTTGTCATCGGACTGCAACTTTCCTTTTAGTCAGGCCTTTTCTTTTGCCACAAAGTAAGATGTGATCAGTTCATGGCAAACGGGGTCATCTCATCTGATCAAGACCTCGATGATCTGGGTGTCCGTGACTTTCAGAATGAATAACTCTTCCTCCTTCCAGTCCTTCCAATTATACAGGGAGTTGTATGGGGCGACCCTGCATGATTTACATGTCTTAAGCATTCAAATGCCTCTTCGATCTGTACTTGGAGGAGTGTGGTAAGAGAGCCTGTTGAGGAGAGGGATCCCTGACAGGGTGGGATTCCTTGTCGGGAGAGGGACTCCTTATAGGGGTAGGGGCCCTGTTAGGAGTGGTGATCGTAGGCTCCGAAGGGGCATCCAATTCACCGGCACCTTCCAGCTTGACAAACATCTGATCATCCATCATAGTTGTCACGTTCTTAGGATCTACTGTGGGAGCAGTCAACGTTTCTTCCACAGGGGTTGCGCCCTGTGGGATAACTTCGGCGGCAGATGGTGCAGTAGACGGAACGGCCTCAGTGGCCGCTATAGCCACTGAGGTGCTATAGGAACAGCTTCTGACTACGAAGACTTCTTAGTCATCAACTTCTTCTTCTTCTCGACAGATTTAGGAGAGCTGCTGTTGGGAACAAGTCTCTTCTTTCTGATAGGCTTATTATTGCTGTCAATAGTTTAGGATTTTGCCGAGTGATCAGTATCATCTCGGGGATCACTTGACGTTGGGGGGGGGGGGGGAATGGGCTTGGCTTGACGACGAGAAGTGGCGCCTTATTGAAAGCAGTCGGTTTGGATCCATCGAGAAACTTCCCATCGTGGATATTCTTGGCATTGGGTGACTGCTATATGCCATAGATGGTCAAGATGTAATTCAGTATCAAGCCAAAGGACTTCCTGGCAGAATCCAGTTTGGACGCCTCCCCCTGAAGTCGTTTCAGGATTATTTGGCACCAGTTAACCTTCTCTCCTAACATGATGGCCACCATCATCCGGAATCTCAAGCTAGAGCACATCGCGAACTCTCCAGTCCGATTTTCAACAACTCTGTAGCAAAAGTCATGCAGATACAAATAAGCCGAGGTGAAATTCTTCTTATGGCAGGAAAGATGAACTTGCAACAGCTGAGAGTTCCCAGTGAACAAGTTCCAGTAGGCCTTCAGCAAATCACCAGACCAAAAAGATTCCGGTTCCTCTAATGTCAAACCATTGGAGGGTAGCTTGTACAGTCGCCCGAGGAGTTCCCAGTTGACGGAGATCTCCTTCTCCTGGACGGTACTGACTAAGGCAGTGAGGCCAAAGCCTTTTTTTTCAAACGCATAAATGAACTCAGCGTGGAGAAAGAATTCCTCTATGATTTGCTCATCGTAGTTCTCAGGATGCAGACTACCCAAACGGTAAAGGCCAGTTTGTTTGACATGCGAGATGACTAAGTTCATCCCAGCCATGTCCTAATCTTTAGAATAATACGCTCTTGCAGAATAGAGTGAGCAAAAATTCGACCGTCAATCATCATGTCCTTCTTTTTCACAGAAAGCGATCACTATCTAAATTTGCACTTTAGCCGATGACCGGTTGGAGAACGACCTGTAACACCCCCGAGATATTCAAGGTATATAACAGTACCGTGGACCCCTATATGGGACCCACCAGGCTTGACACAAATTACCACAGTAAAATCACACATCATCCAGATGAAAATCAAGTAACACGCCCGGTACAACCGGTAAAATAATCAACATCGACAACCATAATTAACCTCAATGTATACGAATCATAATTTGAAGAGAAAGGCCTAAGTACTCGCGAGCACAATCTATGAGTTTAGAAAATAGGCAACAACCATATCGAATGGAACAACGGAAATAAAAGGACTCGAACGTATATGTCAACGACCCTGGCCAGCATCCTCGTATTGTCCCAGTGTCCGCTCATCCAACTGATCATAACCTGAAATCCATAACAAGAATTTCCCCAAAACGGGTCCCCAAAGGGGTTAGCAATTACGCTAGTACAAGTAATCAAGGCAAACCATTCGCTTAAACATTTCATAGTACAATGCACCAAATCATTTCAAAGCCAAAAACCAGACATGTCTTTTCCGGAAACAAACAGTCAATCACATTTGCCTAGGACCGGGACAAAGCCACAAATCCCACTCGAGGCCTCTAAGGACCCTCCCGAGCTGGCCACAATCATAAAACAAATCACGGACAGGCATCGCCTAGGACCGGGACGAAGCCACAAATCCCACTCGAGGCCTCTAAGGACCCTCCCGAGCTGGCTAGCGAAACATAATTGTGAATCCAGAGTGAAGTCATAGATTCCCTAGAGGCCCCGTCGTACCCTCCCAAGGTGAGCAAAGCACACACAATATACATTAGCATTTCATGTTAAGCATAAAGGTTTCCAAAAATACTTGGCTTGAATAATTGACGACGCAACGAACGGAAAGGAAAATCACCGACGAACGCTAGGAACCAACGGAACCGAACCTAACGATTCGAAGAATACAATCACAACCATTTCTAAACGAATACGAAATTGAAATACTCCCGAAAACCCACCTACGATTCATGTATATCCGTATAAAAATAACAACGAGGGCGGACCACAACCAAACCCTCTCGAAAACGCAACAACTACAAAATATACCATGAATCCGTAGGGAAACCAAGAATATCAACAAGATTAATCATATTCATCATGAATTAATCAACCATACGGAATGAATCGGATGAAAACTCGAAACCCCATGTTTCCCCAAAAACAAGGTTCTAGGAGTTTACCTCGGATTAAGGACGAAGAACACGATTAGATGTTGATAATACACCCCAAAAACTCGAAGAAGATGATGACTCGGAGTTACAAAGCTTCAAATCGCCCGGAAATGCTAAGAAATTGCCTGGAAGTCGGAGGGGAAGGAGGAGGAGTGTAAATGACCGAAATCGGTCAACTCCTGGGTTTATAAACCCAGGGCGCGTTACGTACGTTAGCCACAGGTAGCTAACGTATGTTAGCTTGTTAACGTACGTAAGCCCTCCCAAGCTTACGTACGTAATGAAATGGACCGCCTGTCCAATTTCCTACATACCACTACGTACGTAACAGCATATTGCATTACGTACGTAATGTCCTTTCCTGAGGAGTACATGCCGCTACCAACAGGAAAGGAAGGAACCGAAAAATCGAAATGCAACGGTGAACAAAACGCGAGGGTACGAACGTAAAGGATTCGAGGCGACGAACTTACGTGTTGAAGGAAAAAATATTCCCGACTACCCGAAGGTTCGGAAAACAACAACAAACGTAATTATCCCAAAACTTTGGGAAATTACAAAACGGCCCAAAACATCCGAAATGTATGATACATGGTCGAAACACCAAACAAAAGCTCACAACATGGATAATAACATGAGGTGGATCTTCGGCAACCCCGAAACGGCAGTTCCGAATGATGATTTACGAGAATACATGAAATAGCGACGAAAATGACATAAAACACCGAATCGAGTAAAACGAGTCCAAAACAAGCTCGAATGACAAGAAGTCTAATATTAAATATAATCGAAATGTCAATACGGTTACAAGCGAGTTGCTAAAAACGAAAATACACAAAAAATGAGAGTATGGGGGAAAAAGGAAAATGCGGATATTACATTCTACCCCTCTAAAAATAAGTTTCGTCCCGAAACTTAAGAAACAAACAACTCGGGGTACCTAGCACACATGCTATCTTCGGTTTCCCAAGTTGCCTCCTCGACACCTTGTCTCGACCACTGCACTTTGACCGAGGGAATGGTCTTATGCCTCAGTCGCTTCTCACGGTGCTCCAAAATTTTCAGGGGGCGCTCCTCGAAGGTAATATCCTCGGCGACATCGATCTCACCATAGTCGATGATGTGACTAGGAGCCGGGACATATTTCCTCAGTTGAGAAACATGGAAAACATTATGAACGCGACTCAAGGCCGGAGGTAGCGCCAAACGGTATGCCAAATCACCGACTCGCTCGAGAATCTCAAAGGGTCCAATAAATCTCGGACTCAACTTTCCCTTCTTCCCGAAGCGGAAAACTCCCCTCGTCGGCGACACCTTTAGCAAAACGTGGTCTCCCACCTCGAACTCCAAAGGTCGACGACGGACGTCGGCATATGACTTCTGTCGACTCTGAGCAGTCAACATCTGTTCTCGAATCAATTCTACCTTCCGCCTCATCTCTAAAGTGATATCCGGTTCAGTCCCGACCAAATCGGACGCTTCGTTCCAACAAATCGGCGATCGACAACGCCGCCCATAAAGCACCTCATACGGTGCCATCCGAATCGACGCGTGCCAACTATTGTTGTACGTGAATTCGATTAATGGCAAATGCTCCTCCCAGTCACTACTCCAGTCGAGAGCACAAGCACGCAACATATCCTCGAACGTCTGGATAGTGCACTCAGACTGTCCATCTGACTGAGTATGAAAAGAGGTACTCAAACGCAAACGAGTACCCAATGCCTTATGCACCGCCTGCCAAAAGTGCGATACAAAACGGCCATCCCGATCTGAAACAATAGACTTCGAAGTACCGTGAAGCCTCACAATCTGTGCAATAAACACACGAGCCAACTTCTCCGAGCCCCAAGTATCCTTGATACCCAGAAAATGTGCTGATTTGGTCAGACGATCAATAATCACCCAAACCATGTTCATACCCGACCTCGATCTTGGCAAACTCGTGACAAAGTCCATCGATATATCTTCCCATTTCCATTCCGGGATGGGAAGTGACTGCAATAACCCTGCCGGTCGCTGATGCTCATTTTTGACCTACTGACAAGTCAAACATCTCACTACAAACTGTGCGACCTCCTCCTTCATATCATTCCACTAGAAATTCCTCCTCAGGTCCTTGTACATCTTACTCGATCTAGGATGAACGGAGTAAGGCGTAGCATGGGCCTCACGCAAAATACCCTACCTCAATTCCGAGTCGTTCGGCACACACAAACGACTCTGGAATCTCAATACTCTATCTTCATGAATCACAAATCCAGGAGACTTTCCCTTAAGAACATTCTCTCGGATTTGAATAATCATCGGATCCTTCAGCTGCTTCAGTTTAATTTCATCGATCAGAGACGATGAAATCTCTAAAGCACAGAGTTGCCCTACGGCTCCAGGCAACAAAATCTCAACACTCAACTCAATCAAATCCCGCTGAAGCTTGGCTTGAGACGTAAGGATCTCAAGTGTCCGCAACGAGACCAGTTTCCGACTCAAGGCGTCGTCCATGATGTTCGCCTTGCCCGGATGATAAAGGATTTCGAGGTCATTATCCTTAATCAACTCTAACCACCTCCTCTGCCTTATATTCAACTCCCGCTGAGTAAATATGTATTTCAGACTTTTATGATCGGTAAAAATCTGACATGCAGAGCCGAAAAGATAGTGACGCCAAATCTTGAGCGCAAAAACAACTGCCGCTAACTCCAAATCATGAGTAGGGTAGTTGAGCTCATATGGCCTCAACTGTCTCGACGCAAATGCGATAGTCTTGCCGTGCTGCATCAACACGCACCCAAGACCCTGACCCAAAGCATCGCTATAAACGGCAAAACCCTCGTTGCCACATGGCAATGCTAAAATCGGGGCTGAAGTCAAACGCCTCTTCAGCTCCTCAAAACTCGACTGCCTCTCGTCATTCCAGACGAACTTCTCGGACTTCTGGAGCAACTGTGTAAGTGGCCGAGCTAGTTTCGAGAAACCCTCGACGAACCTACGGTAGTAGCCAGCTAAACCCAAGAAACTACGGACCTCCTTCACGTTCTTAGGCGGTGCCCAATCCAACACTGCCTCAACCTTCTGCCGGTCCACACGAACTCCCTCGGCTGAAATCACGTGACCTAGAAACATCACTTCCTTTCGTCAGACCTCACATTTCGAGAACTTTGCATAGAGTTGCTCGGTCCTCAAAATGTCTAACACTACTCGTAAATGATACGCGTGTTCCTCCTTGTTCCTTGAATAAATAAGGATATCGTCAATGAAGACGAAGACACACTTATCCAAATACTCAATAAAGACCTTGTTCATCAACTGCATGAACACCCCCGGAGTATTAGTTAACCCAAAAGGCATAACTACGAACTCATAGTGTCCGTATCTCGTTCGAAACACTATTCTCGGCACGTCGGACTCCTTCACCCGAAGCTGATAGTATCCCGATCTCAAGTCGATCTTCGAGAATACCGCAGCTCCATGCAACTGATCGAACAAGTCATCAATCCTCGGCAGATGATACTTCTTCTTGATGGTCACCTTGTTTAGCTTGCGAAAGTCGATACACAAACATAGTGAACCATCCTTTTTCCGAACAAACAAAACTGTGCACCCCAAGGCGAAGTGCTCGGTCGAGTATACCCCAACTCAAGAAGCTCACTCAACTACTTCTTTAACTCGGCCATCTCTGAAGGTGCCATGCGATACGGCGCCTACGAAATCGGAGCCGCACCCGGCTCTAACTCGATAGCAAACTCTACCTCACGGTCCAGCGGCAATCCCAGTAACTTGTCAGGAAAGACGTTAGGAAACTTATTAACCACTGGAATCGATGAAAGCTAGACTCCATCACTCTCCGCCTTCAAGGCGTAGCACCAATAACCAGTACACCCTTTTCGCAGGAGTCTCATCGCCTTCAGGGCGTTAATTACGAACTTCTGGTTTCTCTTTCGCCCCGTGAAAGAGTGATCGGTGCCGTCCTTGGCTAGCATGATAATGATCCTCGTGCGGTAGTTCATGATTGCACCATGCCGCTCGAGCCAATCATCCCCGAGAATAAAATCCTCGCCTTCAATACTCACAACAGTAAGATTAGAGAGCCAAGCCCTCTCACAAATAAACACAGAACAGTCTCGGACCTCTCGGTCACCAACGATTCTATCACCGCTAGGAAGTTTAACGATGAAAGGCTCGCAAGGCGATAAATAGTCAAGACTCAAATGGCGCACACATTCCGGAGAAATGAATGAATGTGTAGCACTCGAATCAAAAAGCACACTGACAGGATGGGAATGGATGTTAACGGTACCTGTCGCCATGGTGGCCACTGGATCATCGTCCCTCCTCATCTCATAGATACGTGGAGGGGCAGATCCGACACTGGAAGCTCCCCCGCTAGCGGGCTGGCCCCGACCTCTCTCTCGGCTGGCACTCGGTGGAGACTGCGGAGCAAACGAGCCATGGTTTACACTCGGATCTCTAAGTGCTGGAAAAGAAGCCTGAGCACCGAGAAGCTGTCCTACCCACTCACAAAAGAAAGCCTTGTGGCCTGTCTGACCACAAGTATGACAAGTCAAAGGCGGACGTGGACACTCCCGATTCCCATGGCCTGACTTGCCACAGTTAAAGCATCTGGCATCCCGAATGGAGGCACTGGCAGTACCTCGATAGCCTCTAGAGAAACGAGCCGAACCACCCCCATGAATATTTGCAGACTGAGATTTCTGCTGGCCTCCACCCTTGTGACCCGAGAAATTTCCATCGGATTTCTGTTTCTTACTCTCCCGAACCGCCGCACTGGCTGTCACGGACATATCATAGGCAAGAGCTCGACTATGATAATCCTTCAAAGTAGTACAGACGATCCCGGACATATAGTCCCGAATTGACAGTTTCATCTGTCTGCAAAAGTGAAAAAATTTGTTGCTCTCCTCGACAACTTAGGTCTTCACATAGCCCAACTCCTTGTTGAAATCGGCAGTAGCTTGGGAGACAGGAATATCCCGCGGTTAAGCATCATAGAAGGCATGGACTCGAGCCTGTCTAACCGGCCATGGGCAATACTCAGTCTCCATGAGATCCTTAAATTCTGCCCACGAAGCAACGTGATCCTTAGGCCCAACGGCCTCCCACCAATCAGTAGCGTCCCCAGTGAGAAAATACTGGGCAATAGGGACCTTGCGGTCCTCAGGACAGTTGGTGGCAACGAAGACTTTGGATATCTCCTTGAACCACCCTTCCCAGCCAATCGGGTCTGAGGCTCCCATGAACTGAGGAGGATGCATCTTGATGACATCCTAAAGCCAACGGTCAGCTCCTTTCCAAGCAGCAAGGGTCGGATTCTGAACCGCCTGGGCTATCGCCGCCATTTGGTTCACCATTTGTTGCATAACAGCCGCAACACCAAGGTCAGCGCCATCTTGAGAAGATGCATGGCAATGTCGGTCACCGGTGCTGCCGGCTCCCGAAGAATGCAACGTGGCCGCCCCACCGGCTGCCCCACGTCCCCGGCCGCGACCATGACCACGGCCACGGCCTCTTCCAGCATCCATACTGGTGTTAAGAGGTAGCAAAAGAAAATCGATGATAAGTAAGAGAGGAAAAATATCCATAATTCAGGAAATGGAATTACGTTACGAGAAAACAAAGAATCGAGTAAGGAAAACTTACGAGCATTGGAAGTACCGAGATGCTGGCACCGGTGTGACAATGTGCAACACAAAACACAACTAGACCCAAATAACCAACAAGCCTAGGTATCCATTAACCTAGTGCTCCGATACCATTTTCTGTAACACCCCCGAGATATTCAAGGTATATTACAGTGCCGTGGACCCCTATATGGGACCCACCAGGCTAGACAAAAATTACCACAATAAAATCACACATCATCCAGATGAAAATCAAGTAACACACCTGGTACAACCGGCAGAATAATCAACATCGACAACCATAATTAACCTCAATGTATACGAATCATAATTTCAAGAGAAAGGCCTAAGTACTCGCGAGTACAATCTATGAGTTTAGAAAATAGGCAACAACCATATCGAATGGAACAACGGAAGGTGTTGTTGGGATTCGGTGCCTAAAACAAAGGCCCAGCGGAAGCGGTAAAATGAAAATTAATTCGATCCGAATCCCTACGAGGATTGATCAAGCTACGTATATATGAATATAAAATGAAAACAAGCAAGATAAGGAATCATACCCTCGTAGTCCGTTGATTTGAATGGTGTATTCCTTGAAGATGATTCCCCAAGCTTTAAACGCTATCCACGAATCCAATCCGCTCCAAGCTCTTGAATGATCCAACGCCGAAAGCACCGCGTCTCTACTTGCCATGCGCCGGAGAAACGAATGGAACAACTATACCTCGTTATCCTCCAAGCATACGGCTAGAACAAGGTTACAGGAACTTGTTAATCAAGATTATAACACTCTAAGTGTTTAATCTATATTTCTCAATTTATGTCTTGAATTTTTCTCCAAGAAAACAAGAAGGATGAAGAATAAATGTGAAGACTAGGAAAACTATTTTCCTCTCTATTTTCTTTCAATGAGCCGTGTGATCTCTCTCTCAAGACAAGAGATGTGGTCTTATTTTATTCTTCAACTCCACCTAATAAAATACACCTTTCATATTATTATAAGATATACCATATCTCTTAAATCTTTGGTCTTCCATTTAAAATGGAAACAAAGACTAAGAGGAAGGTTGGTGGAAGGGGGCGGCCATCTAGAAGAACCAGACGAGTTTGGTCCATTTCGGACTCCCGTGAGTCCAAACAGATAAACTCCAATTCCGTTCCGATGTATTTATATTAATTAATTAATTAATTTAATTAATTAATCATATCAAATACAAAAGAGCTTATAAAGAGAGAATAAGCTCGATTCATTCCGTCGTCAATCCTATTACGCGAATCGGTAGGTCCGTCTCAGTTAGCAATGGGAGGAACCAAAGAGTAGTATCACCACCTAGCCAGCCTGACGGCCTACACTGTACCCCAACTGAGAAAGAATGATTGGGATCATTCAAGAACCATTCTGTCTTGAATACCAGTATATGTATAAACCCTTCTTTCAAATGTCCCGATCAAGTTATAGGGTCACGGTCAGTTAAAACTTATCTGTACTTGACGCTATGCATGAGTTAATGCAAATCGAGATCATCGAGCTCTCGTGTATCTAATACAACTAGCTCCAACGCTTTGGCCAAAGACTTATGATCTCATCTACCAATAACCGCATAGGATATATAACCTGTTCACTAACAGGCGAAAGAATTCTATCTTGGTATTCAATAGGACCTGCTACTTGCCCGTCAAGACGCAGATTGAGGTTGACCCCCACCTTCCGGTTTTCTGGGTCGAACTACTCTAATGAAAATCTTAACGTCACAAGCACATCCCTACCAAATCCTCAATTCGAAGGTTCACGAATACCTATCAAAACCTTTTGATTCCATCATTGACTGTCCCGGAGTGAAATCCGTGTGATGAATCGAGGGTGAGTCGGTTCGAGTATACTAATCCAATTAGCATACCTATAATGTGTGCTCCCACTAACCATTAGTGTTCGACAAGCACTCTCCACATCAAAAAAAACATCATACAAGTCTTCACATAAACTTAACGCCCACACAAGTTTCATCGACTTTTGAACGATTAAGTATTTGAGCTATAAACCTTTCCAGTGCCGATCCCCTTATCCAATAAGGAGTGGAATGTTTTGCTCTCAAATACACGAACTAGTTTATATATATATATACGAGTCAGGAATACCAGTGACTACCAGTAAATAAAGAAACATACAATTGCCTTTTGATTATTAATTACATAATAAAAAGTACAACGCCCTCACTCATACATCTCGTGAGTGGCATTCGAGGGCATACTCCTAAAAATATCCCACTTGCACTCAATGCCACACACTATGGTATCTAATACCCATGCTCTCCAGATGACGCTCCAAGCTAGTCTGAGGAAGTGGCTTGGTCAGTGGATCAGCGACGTTTTCGGCTGAGTCTACTCTATGCAGCACAATGTATCCCTTACGAACAAATTCTCTTACGAGATGATACTTCCTCTCAATGTGTTTGGTACTGTTGTGAAACTTCAGCACCTTGGCCTGCGCTACAGCTCCATCGTTGTCGTAGTATAGCGGAATAGGCAGCTCAGCACATGGTATCACTTGAAGTTCTCCCAGAAACTTCTTAATCCAGAACCCTTCCACTACACCATATATGGGTTTCAGCAACAGTTTTTTTGATGTTACAAGCAAAAGTGTAGCCTTAGATGCCTTAAAATTGGTCAAATTTGATTTAAGGCTACACATTTTTCTAATGTTGTTGTTGATAAAAATTAGTGTTACCATAGACTAAATTGAATATCTACGCCAACACAAAATTTGGTGTTGCCGTTGCTATTTTAAAAAAGTGTAACTAAACACTAAAAAAAATAAGAGGGCTTGCTAAAATATTTTAGGCGGTCCAAATAAATTATTTTCAATTTTAGCGGGTCAATACACTCACAGCTTGTCAATACTACCAACACAGCTTTCTCTAAAAACGCAAACTCTCTCATCACACTTTCTCTCTAAAACACAATTTCCACTTAGGGGTGTTAAAAATATCCGATACGCGATATTCGATCCAAAATTCAAAAATACGATCTGAAATTAACCGAAAATCAGATATCCAAATTTCGGATATCCGAATTTCGATATCCAAATTCAAAATCCATTTTTTCGGATTCGGATAGTATTTTTAAAAATTTATATTTTGGATATTTGAATCCAAAATATATTAGGCATGTGTTACTTTTTTAGTCTTTTACATTTATCACTTAACACTTTTAAATTTATCACTTAACACTTTAATCAGATTTTTATTTTCCACATCTACAAACGAGTTCACTTTACCTTCCCTCAGATTTTTTTCCCACCTCTACAAACGAGTCAACTTCACCTTCCTCACCTTCCCTCCTGTAATAACTAGCTTTTTCCAAATCCGAACCTTCAATCGATTGGACCTTCCCTCCTCGCGATCGACTTCCTCCTCTTGCTCGAGTTTCATCTTGTACAAGCTCCGTACATCCAAATACCACTGCGAGCTTCACGAAGGCACGGCCTAGGGTTTTACTCGATTCAAGCTTCACTGTTGTTGTTCGAACTTCATCCCTACTGTGCGAGGTTGCGGGTTTTACTCCTGCTGTTCGATTCAGTATGTTGCTACTTCTGAGAGTTTTGTTTTTTTTTTTGTTATTTTCTTTGTCAAAATCAATCTTGCTTTGGTGAAACTGTGAAATTTACAAATGTCCGTGGAACTTTACTGGTTTATACATTCCATAGCAATATTGCATCATATTTTTGTTTATTGGTTATATAGAAATCAATCCTGCGGTGCTGAAACATTTGAAATGATTTTTTGTTTGTGGAACTTTACTGATTTTGTGGAACTTTACTAATTCTGTCTAGTATCAACATTACAAGGTTTATAATGTTTGTTTTAAAGTTGAGAATTTATTGATTTGGCATTTTCTTTTTTTTCAATGGAAATGGTTGAAAACTATTAAACGATTTATTTAAATCCGTTAAGGTATTTATATGGTTATCCAAAACTAAAACGCAGGTTAGATTAAGTAGAATCAGTGGCTAACCATAGTTGTTTTTTCACTGTAGTCATGAGTGAAGCATGTAATAATTGGTTGAATCTTCCCAAGTATACTAAAGATTATATAGATGGTGTCAATTTTTTTGTGAAAAATGCGATGGCCAAATTTGCTGATGGGAATGAAATAAAATGTCCTTGTCGTAAGTGTGAAAATCGATTTTGGCGGAGTCCGAACAATGTTGATGATCACCTCATCTGCAACGGACCTTGTCTAATGTTTGTAGAATGGATTTATGATGTTACTTCATTGAAAGACAGTAATATCATGGATTCCGAACTAGATACCAGATTTGATGACAATCTTGACGAGATGTTGAACGTTATGAAAGCCAACATGGGACAAAATGATGATGCAAGAAAATTTTATCATCACGTTGAGGATGGAAAAGAACCCCTCTATCCTGGTTGTAAGAAGTTTTCTCGCTTAAGTTTTTTAGTTAGGCTTTACCAGTGGAAGTGCATGCATGGTGTGACTGAGTCTGCATTTGGTGAGATATTACAGTTGATGAAAGAGGTCGTTTCGATCTCAATGTGCCGACTCCTTCAATTCCGCTAAAAAGATCATCAAGAATTTAGGTCTTGACTACAAGAAGATACATGCATGTCCAAATGACTGCATGTTGTATTGGGGTGTGAATAAAAATGAAGTATCTTGCAAAACTTGTGGTGAATCAAGGTGGAAGTGCGTGGCCCAAGAATCGGACAATGACAACAAAATTCCTGCCAAAATGATGAGATATTTTCCGCTGAAACCAAGGCTTCAACGAATGTTTATGTGTAAAGATTTTTCCAAGCAAATGGTGTGGCATGCTGTAGAACGAAAAAACGATGGGAAATTACGACATCCAGCTGATGGTGAAGCTTGGAAGACGATGAATGCCAAATATCCACAATTTTCGTTGGATAAACGCAATGTGAGATTGGGTTTAGCTTCTGATGGGTTCAATCCATTCCGCACAATGAGTTCCACACACAGCACATGGCCAATTGTAGTCGTAAACTACAATCTTCCTCCCTGGCTAAACATGAAACTAAAAAACTTAATCCTCTCAACCCTTATACCTGGCCCAAATGATCCCGGAAACAATATTGATGTCTATATGCAACCGCTGATAGAGGAGTTGAAAGGGCTATGGAATACGGGAGTAGAAACGTACGATGCTTTGAATGATCAAACTTTTACATTACGTGCAGCTGCCATATGGACCATTAGTGGCTTCCCTGGATATGCAATGTTGTCAGGGTGGAGCACAAAAGGGAAGCTTGCATGTCCAATATGTCATTACGAGACATCTTCGATATATTTGAAACATAGCAAGAAAGTGTGCTATATGAACCATCGAAAATTCTTAGACCCCAACCACAAATGGCGATCTGATAAAAAGAGATTTAATGGTGATGTTGAGGCTAGAACAAGTGCTCCAATGTTAACCGGGAGGCAAATTGAAATAATGCTGGATGGTTACGAGAATGATTTTCGTGGCGTTGGTAAAAAACGAAAAGTAAGTTGTGATGTCAACCCTTGGAATAAGAAGTCAATATTTTTTGACCTTCCATATTGGGGTGACAACTTAATTCGACATAACTTGGATGTGATGCATATAGAAAAGAACATTTGTGATAGTGTTTTGGGCACTCTTTTAAATATTGGTGGTAAGACGAAGGACCATCTAAGTGCTCGGTATGATTTGCAAGAATTAGGCATTCGAAAGGCCCTTCATCCGATCACCTCTGCCGATGGAAAGCAGATCCAAATTAGGGCGGCAAATTTTGACATGACAAACAAAGAAAAGGAAGTATTTTGTTCGGTGCTTCAAAATGCTAAATTCCCATATGGTTTTGCTTCCAACATTGGCAAATGCGTGCAAGATAAGAAAGTGGTGGGATATAAGAGTCATGATGCACATGTAATAATGCAATTCTTGTTACAATTTGCTGTCAGAAGTACATTAAAGCCTGAGGTTGCAATTCCTTTGATCAGACTAGGTGAATTTTTAAGAGGTATATGTTCCCGAGTTATTAAGTTGGATGAAATAAAGAAGTCTGACTTGAGATTATTGAAATACTATGTCAACTTGAGACGATATTTCCAAATGCTTTCTTTGACATAATGATTCACCTTCCGGTACATTTATGCAAGGAAATTGAATACGGTGGACCAGTCCACCAAAGATGGATGTATTCGATTGAGCGGTACCTAGGTGTATTAAAAAAATATGTCCGCAATAAGAGCAGACCAGAGGGGTCCATTGCGGAAGGATATCTTGCTGATGAATGTTTGACATTTTGTGCAAGATTTCTGAATGATGGCGAAGAGAAGTCATTGAAGGAGTCTGCAACTCCAAATGTAGAAACTGGTGGGTATTCTATTTGTTCGGGGAAAAACAAAACCGGGAAATATATTCACTTACCTGAAGATATGTGGATCGCAGCTCATCGGTATATTTTATTTAACTACAATGACGAGGCAAAGAAGAACTAATTGAGTAAGCCCTTAAAGCTTAATAATGGAATATTTAATAAGTAATAAAGTAATTTATCTAAAGCAAGAAATTGACACACTATACATATGTATAATTTAGAAACATCGTGCGATAGTGGACAATAACGTGAAGTCCAAACGATGTCAAAAAGAAAGAACACATACAGATGAAATATGTGAGTGGTTCAGATCGAAATCGTGAAACAACCGTGGGTTTCAGTGGAACTACTCTCCTTAGCAAAGGGTCCAAGACGAAATGCTAAGTTGTTTAGTGGTTATGTAATAAATGGCTATAGGTTTCATACAAAAAAGGGATCGTAAGTGTACCACGCAGAATAGTGGTGTGTTTTTGACAAATTTTAACAACTAGTTTCGCAAGTTCAAAAGATCCTAATCCATCAATTGGGGATGTTAGTTACTACGGATCAATTGAAGAAATATTAGAAGTTGACTACCGGGCCGCTTTTGTTGTTTTGTTTAGGTGTACTTGGTATAAAGATGAAAAGGATTCTTTTGGTTTTACTCGAGTTAACTTCAACCGGGTTTGTCAAAAAAATGATCCATATGTCATGGCGAATCAAGTGCAACAGTGTTTTACATTGAAGATCCCGTTGAAAAACATTTCAATTATCCTATTAAGAGGTCACAATCAATTTCGTGAAGCCCAAGAGGATGTAGTTGAAAATGATTTAAACGGGCAATTTTCAAATGACAAAATATTTCGTTCTATAATAGAAGAACAAGACCGTAAAGTTAGCTGTTTCAGAGAAGACATCCCTGTAATAGAAATTCCCGTTTCGCCGCCTAAGAGAGTAAATCATGAATCAGACTCGGTAATCTAATTATAAAAATTAGATTGTGTAGTATAATAGACTTGTATGTGAAAATTAAACTTGTTTATACATTATTCTTGTTAAGTAGTTAGATTTACTATCTTAATTTAGTTATTCAATTGTCATGTAATTTTAAACTTGTCTTGTACTTTATTCTTGTTAATTATTTAGTTAATTGTCATGTCTTTTTAAACTTGTCTTGTACATTATTCTTGTTAAATAGTTAGCTAATTATCATATAACTTGACTGACTATTTTTCCGGTATTTTATTATAGGATGGAGAATCTTGTTATCCGATTGCACCACAACGGAGACTTTTTAAATAATGAGTATTCTGGTGGAGATCACACGATATTTGACTCGGACCCTGACAGGTTTTCATATACGGTACTGATGGAGTGTGTTAAAGAAATGAAGTACGATGATATTGGAGGGGTATATGTCCCTAAAGGGAAGAAGGGTGGCTGGAAACTGATTTCAGATGATAAAACTCTTGGCGAGTATATTAAAGGAAAATCTGAGGCTGATTTTTACATCGACTCCACTGTCGATGAGGCTATACCAGTAAAGAACCAAATGCAACCACATGTGATCGTAAGGCCTAGACCAAGCCCTCTTGCTAAGGAAAAGAATGGTGAGAAGCGGACTTTTGTGACTCTAAAGATTATCAATGCCGAGATATCACGGAGGCGGAAGGTTGTGAATGATGAGAAGGAACGGAAGCTGAAGGCAGTGAATGATGAGAAGGAACGAAGGCTGAAGGAAGTGAATAATGAGATGGAACAGCAGCTGAACCCAAGGAAGAAATTACAATTTACAACAATAAACTAGTTCACATGAACTGTCAGGCTATATAAAAGAATTTGAGATAACTGGAGGAAATACAGAGACAGAGAGAACTGCTGGTGATGAATTGGGAAAAAATGTCGAAGGTCAAGGATGTAATGATTTTGAAATGAGAAGGAATCAGAATGTTTTGAAAAATTATGCTAAACTTGATGAACTTCGATTGCTCAAAAGAAAGTCTGCTAAGAGTTGTGAAAATGATAAAAATAAACGCAAGGAATCAAATGATGATGCAGCTGAAATTGAGTATGTCCAGAATATGAATGATGCTGAACCTGAACGACAAAGTGATAATGAGGATGATAATGTCACTTCAAAGGTATTTCTTTGCTTAATCTATGCATCAATTCATGTTTATAGTGGTGCGGGTGATTGACAAATATAATTTTTTTGTAGAGAACAAAAAAGGTCAAGAGACAGAGAGTTGACATCAGGCCGCCCAAGAACTCGTTCTCAAGCAAATAAATTGCGGATTCATCGAAAGAAGGAAGCAATCACGGCACAACTTCACTTCCTTTAGAGGTATTAATTTCGACAATATAATACTGTTATGTTTCTAATCATATGCTTATTTTGAAATTAAGAATGAGAAAAGGAAAAATCATGAGGATAGAGTGATGAAATATAATACAAGTTGTGAACAACGTGTCAAGCTTCTTGAAATACAAGAGGCACAATTGTTGGCGATGAATGAAGGGAATCGTATCAAAAGTGAAAAGCTGAAACTAGAGAAAAACAAGGCAGATGAGGAGATCATGATGAAGGATACTAGATCAATGAATCTGGTGCAGCAAGAATACTTCAGACTGCACCAAATGGAAATCCAATAGACTGAAGTTTATGTATGAATGATGTGCACCCTGAAAAAGTATGAACATGATGTGCAGAGACTCATTTATCCTTCATATGATCTTGTTTCTAGGCATTGTTCACAAAAAATTTGGATTCTTTATATTTTAATTATATTTTAAAGTGTTTGATAAGGTGTCTCAGATTCTAATTATTTTAGGGAAATATTTCATGTTTTTCAAGTTTAAGACTCATTTAGCTGCATTTAGCACGAAATTTGTTTATTCCAATACTGTAAAAAAAGAATGATGCAGTGCATAAACATGTTATTATGATCTTGGTCCTCATCTCATTCACACTTCTATACTAACTATACAAGTGTGTTGTATGTAATTAATATTGCTAATATATTTGTCTTGTGTAGGTCAATAATGCACCAGTGGTTTCTGTTAAAGAGAAGCTAAAACAGCTGAGAGACGGTCCTGGTTCAATGACTGCATACTTGGAGTTCAGGGAACGTGAAAAACTAGAACTTCAAAAGGAGATTCCACAGCCACACTCTAAATCACAACAGTTGCAGTCACAAGCCGGTAATTTTAGCTGTAAAAAGTGCACTACAGATGTAAGCTTTCATGTCGGTATTATCTAGCTAGATATGAAGCTAGAATATAAAATGTTGTTGCTCAAATAAGCTTTTTATTACTTGTCAAACTAAAAAAATCTAATTGTCTAGGTAGCTAGGTTGTTATATATTTGATTGTCTAGCTAGATATGAAGTAAAATTTACTTCTCTGAAAATTGGTTACTTATTGATTATTTACTGAATCATGCTAAACCAATCCCATGTCTCTCAGTGTCATAGTTATTTTAACTCATTACCTTGTTTTGTTAATTTGCAGTTGATACACCGGTTGATGAGGCTCTAAAAAAAAAGAGGGAAAACAAAGATGGATCATGTTCATAATAGAGCGGACAAAAAAAGGATCACACTCAATTATCTCAACCAACCTATAGCGGATGATGGCAAGTTACTATCTGAGTTTAGCAACTTTTTGGGGACCACTGTGAGGCAGTTCGTGTCTCTTACTTGTGCCGATTGGCGTCAAGTTCTGAAAAGAAGCTGTTGTGGGAGTACGTCAAGGTAAACTAAGCAACATTTGATTTATATGTTCCTATTTATATGTTCCTTAACTTGTCCTGAAGAATATTAAAATTAGGCCAAATCCATTATTTACGTAGTACTTTGTGACTTTTTGGTAGGACAAGTACATCATTTCGGAAGATGCCAAAAAATGGGTTCTAAAGTCGTTGAATGATCAGTTTAGGAGCTTCAAAAGTAGGATTAAGCGAGACTATTACTATCCTTATCCTACGGATGAGGAGCGGAGGGAAAAAGGCCGAAGAGGTTCCTCTTTGATTGGAAGATTCTTTTAAAATATTGGGGTGATGAAAAAGTTAAGGTAATAATTTAAATTCAATTTTCCTTTTTATTCATTGTTTCGTTGGCAATTTAGTATGAAAAGTAATGACGATAAGTGTTCCTTTATTTTATAGAAAACTGCGGAAAAGAATGCCGAGGCACGAAAAAAGATAACAGAGACGCATACTACTGGGCCCAGAAGTTTCGCTCAAGTTGCTAACAAGCTGGTAATGTATATTTGATCATATTTTAATAATAAATTGCAAATGTATTATTATCGGTAACATGTAAAATTTATTGAATTCAGCGACTTAAGAAACTTGAAGAAATGCATGTCGATGTCGATGGTGATGGTGATGGTGATCGTGAGGAAGAGCCGGTTGTAATCTCCGATGCTGATATATATATTTAGCGACTCGCAAACGAAAAAAGAATGCGAAGTACAAGTTACCTAAGGAGGTGCTTAAAACCGTTGATGAAAAAATTGTAAGTATTTATCATATCTACTAAATGATAGGTCGCTTGGAACATCATAGATTCCGGTTATGCATGATTTTATTTGCAAAGTGTAATAGTAAATGGTTAAAAGGATCAAATCAGATTGGGTAACTATGTTCTTTTTTTTTTTCTTTTTTTTTGCTCCTGTTCTTAACAATGCTTTTATTTTCTGCTCCTGTTTAGATAGGCATTTTTTTGTTTATTGATGGTTGTGTTGAGGTTCTGCCATTACTGATGGTTGTGTTGAGGTTTCTTCTTTTGTTTATTTTCTGCCCCTGTTTATTTTCTGCTCCTGTTCTTAACTATGTTCTTTTTTTTTCTTTTTTTTTTGCTCCTGTTCTTAACAATGCTTTTATTTTCTGCTCCTGTTCTTAACAATGCTTTTATTTTCTGCTCCTGTTTAGATAGGCATTTTTTTGTTTATTGATGGTTGTGTTGAGGTTCTGCCATTACTGATGGTTGTGTTGAGGTTTCTTCTTTTGTTTATTTTCTGCTCCTGTTTATTTTCTGCTCCTGTTCTTAACTATGTTCTTTTTTTTTTCTTTTTTTCTGCTCCTGTTTTTTTTTTCTTTTTTTTTTTGCTCCTGTTCTGCTCCTGTTTATTTTCTGCTCCTGTTTCTTCTTGTGAAGATTGGGTATAACTGTGTTGAGGTTCTGCCATTACTGGAAGTGTATAACTACCGGTTATGTATGCTTTTATCTGCTCCTGTTGTTTAGGTTCCGGTTATGCATGCTTTTTTTCTTTTTTTTTTCTTGAAGATTGGGTTCCTCAAAATGAAACAGGATTTCTGAACAACAGGAGCATAACCTAAACAATAATGAAACAGGTAATTTTGAGGAACCTAAACAACAGGAACCTAAACAACATGAGCATAACCTAAACAATAATGAAACAGGAATTAAGATAATTTTGAGGGAATTAAGATAATTTTGAGGGAAATGCATGTAAACTACTTATGAAACAGGAATTAAGATAATTTTTCATTATTGTTATTGTTTGTATTTTATGTTTCTGTTAATTATTTGAGGGAAATACTTGATACTTTTATTTACAGGCTGATGTTAAGAAAGCTCTTGAAACGGAAGGTGTTGAGGCTGCTAATAAATTGATTCATGATGGCAAAGAACACCGACCGTCTTATCTAATTGGGAGACTTATTCAGAAAAAGGAACCAAAATCGAAGTCTTCAGCATCACCATCCGTTCAAGTTGCTGATCAGTACGTGGCGGACCTAACTGCTAAGATCAGGGCCCAACTTCAACAAGAGATGGATGAAAAACTTGACCAAAAAGTTCGAGAAATGATGAAAATGTTAGTCGAGAAGAATCCTGATTTGAACTTAAAGATTGATGACTCTCAGAAATCAGTCGAGGAGTCCTATGGCGGTGACAATGTCACTCCTTGACTGATCTCATCATTTTATATTATGCTAGCTAAGTGACTCAAGTAGTTTTGTTATATTTGTGGATTGCGATCGTAACTTGTTCTTAATTATTATGGATTGAATATTAGCAGTCATGTATTTTGGATGTTGCTATGGTTGATATTGTTTTAATGGTATTGACTGTTTTATGGTAATATTTATTTTCCAATATAATATTTTTCTTTTTAGTATGAAAAATGTTGGTAAAAATCTGCAAAAATATTGCCATAGACTATAATTTATAATTCTTTCTGTTGGCAAAATATGAAAATTATGTTGGCAAAGATTAGAAGTGTGTTGGCAAAAGTTAGAATTGTTCATATATAAGTGTAGCCATAGTGTTAAAATTGTTGGTAAAGATGTCACAGCGTTTCACAATTTAATGTTACATTAGACATCATGAGTGTTGGCATAGGTCTACGGCTACATAAATCTTCATGTCACTAAATATATAAAAGTGTGGCCTTAAGTTTACAGCAACACAAAATTTAGTGTAGCCACAGACAATAAAAGTGTTGGCATAGGGGTCTATTGCTACACTTTTTTAACATGTTACCAAAAAAAAAGAAAAGTGTTACCTTAGACCCCTATGGTTGCGGCCGTTTTTGTAACACTTTCGAATTTGGTCAAAGTGTAGCCATAGCTTGTTTTTATACCTTCAGCAACACTTTTTGGACTTTTGAGCACAGTTTTTCAGGTGTTGCTGAAACCCATATATGGTGTAGTGTTCCTTAGAAGCCTCCGAGGCTGCTTGATACTCAGCCTGACAGGTGAAATCAGCAGTCGGGCTTTGGTTGGCGCTACGCCAAGATACTGTTTCTCCATTAAGAGTAAATATGTAGCCAAAAGTAGATATCGAATCGTCTTTTTGTCCTTGGAAGTCCGAATCAGTGAATCCCACCACATTCAGTTCTACACCGCCATACATCAGAACCATATCTCTAGTCCTTCTCAAGTACTTGAGAATGTTCTTTACGGCAGTCCAATGTTCCCTACCTGGGTTTGCCTGAAACCTACTTACCACGCTCACAGCATGCACAATGTCAGGTCTCATACACAACATAACATACATAAGGCTACGCACGTACGAAGCATATGGTATATTACTCATTTACTTTCATTGTTCGTCACTTTGAGGACACATCTTCGAGAATAGTTTTATTCCATGTCGCATCAATAGGAACCTGTTGTTACCCAAAATATTATTCGGAAGGATTTGCTGGAATGGATGACTAACAAACAAAATGCGAGAGCACGTCCGAGGAAATGTAAATAATACAAGATTTGCTGGGGTTGTTAGTCCCGGGCTTAAATGCTCTCGCGAGATATTATTAATACGAATACTTGTGAGTACAAATATTAATGTTAGAGTACAATTATAATGAGTGTAAAGACCCTCGTTATATAGCTCTTGAGTGTTGATGATTGCCGGAAGAACCAGAGTTGGTGCTCTGTGAGTTCTTGTAACAAAGATGAAATGCTGTGTAGATTTCTACATTTCTGATCCAACTCTCGGAAGTCTGATGGTTTATGAACTCTCGTATGAAAACAACAGTTTCTCAACCTTTTTCCAGTTGCTGGAGGTTTTCTATTTATAGGAGTGGAGGTAGTTGGGCGGTCGTCTTTACTGTATTAAATAAGCGGACGATCGTCTTTAGCACATGGGTTGGCCTCCTTAAAGTCCACAGCTGCTGGCAGCCGGATGTGCGAACCAATGAGAAGACAACACGCGTCCTATGTTTCTGCCTTGGGAGGTCCCACCTAGGACCTTTCGGCGGGTCTGTCGGCAGGTGAGAGGCCGTCCCTGTCACCGACAGCTGGTGACAGGCTGGGGTCAATGGGCCTTATCCTGCGGCGCATTTTGCGGATCTGCACGTGGGCCTTCATCCCGAGATTCGGTCTTCGTAGACTTCACGGATGCTAGCTTTCCACGTGGCATGAGGCGGTCGTCTTTAGTCAGGCACCAGAGTCGATCGCTAGGTGCCAAGAGGCGATCGCCCTGGACGTTGATCGCTCGGTACCTGATCTCGGTCTGGACTCTTCGCTTGGCAAGTCTGCCTTGGATTATTTGATGCTGGCTTGGTCGCTCGGCCCTTATGCCGATCGCCGTCGAGGCGTATAAATCGCCGCACAATAATTGCCCCCCAGCTCGCTCCGATGTCAAAGACGTGGGGTGAGGTGGTTCTACTGGCGATCGCTTGACTTAGACGAGCGACTCAGCATTTTATGGAATAGACGATCGTCTCTCGAGCGGACTGATTTTGAATTTGGATGACCTATTCGATCGCTGCAATGAGCGGGAAATGACAGCGGTATTGAAACGTCATGGGGCACGTGTTGCGTTTCTGTTGGGGGAGTCCGACGGTTTGTCAGACTCTGTACTTTGGCGTGCCCTTGAAACGACGCGCACACGGGATTCGAGAACGGCATTAAATACTGACTTTCCCGACCTTCGTGATTCGGCCCCCGAGATTTGGTTTATTTGCCCAGAAGCCCCCGCCCTTGCCTATAAAAGGGACTAGGGTTACAGGGTAAAAACCTTATGTATTTTCGACTGAGAAGAAGACATAGCCGAATTCCCTTGAAGCTTTGTGTGACGATCGTCGTTCGACTCACTCTTTAGGCAAGAACAATAAAACTTCTTCTCCCTCCTTTCTCTTTGAATATGTCCGGAGGAAGACCAAATGTGTATGAGATGGGTAGCACCTCCTCTGCTGGGGTTTCGACCGCCTGGGATGAACTTTCTGCAGAGTTCCACGTGGACACCGCCGTTGAGGCCATCCGCGCCAGGATTGAGCCTGCGGAGGTCGAAGAACTTTTTAATGAAGCTGACGCGGCTAAGGCGGCGGAGGCCGAGCAGATCCGTTCACTGAAAAAGGAGGAGATGGATGCGAAGGCGCACTAGGAGCGGAACAGCGCGTTCGGCAAAGCCTTCACAGATTTTGCCGAACTCATGGAGAGATTGGCCGGCCCACTCCCCAAATTTAATTTTACTAAATACTCGATCGCCCATCCATATGAACCGGGCTGCTCTCCGCTCTCCGTGGACCCTTGGCCAGATCGGGAGCTCGGCGACCAGGAAGGATCTGGACCGTTGGAGGGCGAGGTTCCATGTTCCTTATGATGTTTGCCTCCATGTGCCTGCCGAGAACGAGCGAGCCTATCAACCTCCCGAGGGCATGGTCGCCGTCAACGAGGCGATAATGGAGGCTGGGCTATAGTTCCCATTGCCGTTTGCTGTCTCCTACCTGCCAACCGCCTTGAACGTGGCGCCACTTCAACTGAGCCGAACGCCTGGCTGGAGATCGTCTGCACCCTTACTTTGTTTGGTGGCCATCGGCTGTATCGTCTTCCTTCGCCGTTGGAGTAAACCATCTCTTCAAATTGACGGTTCAAAAAGGCTCTGTCGGCGGCTACCACATCCAAGGTCGCTCAGGCCGAGTGATTCTTGGGGTCCCGAACAAAGTAAGGGGCGATCCGTCGAAGTGGTTCTGGGTCGGCGGCGCGTGGAAGTCGGCAGCGACCGACAACCCAACCGATGAGTTGGATATTCCTACCGGCTTTCGGGAGAGGAGTCCGAGTAAGGATTTAGACTCTCCCTTTGTTCGGATACATTCTGAACTGATCTAATTTGGCTCTTTTTGCAGGTGTCATTGTTCCGGCGGCAGGCGACCTCGCTTTTGATTTCGCAATCGTCTGGGAGAATATACGGAGTCTTTCTGATGACCTTATAGACGCACGCAGAATCAACAACGAAGCCTTTTGGTTGGCCGCCCGGCTATTTCGCTACCCTCGCCATCTAAAGGTTCCAGGTACGAACTTTCGCGATCTTCTTTGATCGTCTTGACTGAGGAAGATTACTAACTTTATCGATTGTTTCCTTTTGCATAAATTTGCTTCCCTTGTTTCCTAGAGCCCCCGGCTGCGATCGCCATGTCTAATCCGAGGATCATGAGCCGCCTTCGTCAAGGGAAGAAGGTGAGCTGAGCTCCTGCTGCTCCGCTCCGACCGATCCCGGAGGTGAGACCTCTCCAGGAGCCGGTCGTCGAAGAACAGGAGCCTCGGAAGGAGGAGCAACTTCGGCTCATCCGCAAGAAACGGAGGACTGTGGAGCCCTCGGCCCCTTCCACTGCTGACGAGCCGCCGATCTCCGTGCGTCCTCTTTCCGTGATTCCTCTGGTGGAGGGGGTCCACGCCCTCTTCGGATTTTCTTCAGGCCATGGCGACTGCTGAGGCCGAGACTCTGCGTGGCAGGCCGTTCTTCGATCGTGACCCAGAGAAGGTCGAAAGGTAAGCCTGGTCGCTCTTCTGGGTTATGACAGTTCCTTTGTTGGAAATATACTAACTCTGTTTCTCTTTGTGTAGGATCCGCCACTCCGACCCGAACTGCTCGCCGATGGTGTTGGACTTTCTGACGAGCAAAGTTCCTCGCGAGGCCAGCGATGTCCCTTCTTACGTTGCTCGGGATACCACCTCCTTGCCGAAGGCCTAGATGACCGATCTGGATGCGATCATGTGCCGGCGATCTGCAGACGCGATGCAGGCGACTTTCGCGCTGGCCCTTCAGACGGCGACGATGGCTGCTCAGGCCGTGAGGGACTATGAGGGGCGGCCGTCCATCGCTCGTCTCCATGTGGTCCTCGAAGCCGCATGGAAACAAAACATTGAGTTTGCCGACAGGCTCGCGGCCATGGAGAAGAGCTCCGTGGAGGCGGCTAAGCAGGTGAGGCAGGATCTTGACCGGGCGCAGGCGGCGACTGACTGGATGTGGGACCAGACGGAAGCCCGCAGGTCGCACGCGGCCGCGCAGAAGGAGGCCGACCAGCTGAAGGTGACCGTCGCCCGACTGACCAACGAGCTTGCGTCCTCGAAGGAAGAGGTGGCCGCCAAAGCTTCCGAGCTCGAGGGCGTGAGCCAAACGGTTGCGGAGCTAAAGGGAAAGTTGAAGGCGACTGAGGCCGATACCTTTCTTAACGTGGAGTACGTCAGCGAATTTGCCTACTATATGGCTTATGCTGATGCGATCCGCGCCGTTAAGAAGGTAGGGCTCGAGGTCGGCCCTTTGGCCGAAAATTTCAAAGCTTATGCGCTTGAGCACCCTATGCAGCCAGCCTTCACCGTGCCGATCCTCGAGCTTCCCGTGGATTATGGGATCGATTTGAGCTGGTACCCGTTGCCGGACAACCTTGTTCATCCGGGTGCCCCGGAGGATGGGGGTTCAGAGCTTGCTGCTGGCGATGGAGCGAGCGTCGATCCTTGAGCTTTTCTCGCTTTTTACTTGTAATTTTTATAGCTTTTGTTGTATTTTTGCCTTCGGGCGACCGTGCTTGTATTTGTATTCCAAGTGATGAAACAAATATTTGCTTCTCTGATTTCTTGCTTGTATGATCGTCTTTCTGAGTCTTTTGCCTTTGACTTTATACAAAAGTGTTGAGGAGCGATCTTTGTAGGTGCCGCTCCAAGCGGATTGGTATACTTAAACTCTTGCTGGTGATTTTTAGAACAAAGTCGATCACTGTACGTATATCTGAACAATGCCGATCGTCGTACGTGTATTTGAGCAGAGACGATCGTCGTATATGTTGGCCACTAAGTATACAGGATACAACTTGGAGAGTGTTTTAAACAACAAGCTGTACGGTTTTCAAATCTGAGTGCGTAGCGGAAGTCTTGACAAAGTAAGTTGCTGTAAATACAGCAACTATATATGAAATGTATACTTAAAGATAATCACAAATATTAAAACAGTAAATGCAGAAGGTAATTGACACAGTAATTAAAGTGGTTCCAGGTAAACCCCTCTACGTCCACTGGTCCTCCACACAGAAGTAAAAATATTTATTATAAATACTACGTACACAACTACGCATTTATAATCAAACCTAATCAGTATATCATTCACACAGATTGATATAATGATCTTAGCCTTCAACCGTTCAAATAGATTGGTTTGAGCTTTCACTTGACTGGCTTCTTCATACACAGTTTCGAAGCTTCGTCTCTTCAATGCAGGTCCGTCACACACAGTTCGGGAAGAGCAAGGATTCTCAGTCCACACAGGGCTGATGGGTTTGTTCAAGGGTTTGAACAATATTTGAACAACAACTTTGACTTTCTGAGCTTTTAGCTGATGATGTGTTGTTCACGGTTTTGAGCACTGTATATCTCTTTTTTCAGAATAGCAGAATGCCTTGGGAGATATGTTTGCTCTGAATATTCTTGTAAGAACTTGTTTCACTTGCGTATAAATTTGATAGTTTGTTCATTTGTTTGCATGTGTATAGATCTCCAAAGGTTGGGGATATATATAGTTTTTCTGAAATATATACGTTGAGCAAGATTCCGTTCCAACGGGATGATGTGTTTGAATAAAACACGATCCGGATTTTGCGCTAGATTCAAGATCTCTGACGGCTTGATATTTAAATACTTTATCCTTTAGTATTTAAATATATCTTCTCAAACGGGACTTTGACTTAGTGAATAGCAAAGATTCCTTCTTATCCTGTTTGGATGCTGTATGGAATGCTAGCTGTATTGTCGATTCCAGACAACTTCCATACTTAGTCTTTATAAGACTCATTTGCTGTATGATTGATTATGTATGCTGGGGATACGAGAAGTCTTCGATATAGGTTGATACGTTTTGATCATCTTTTCGATACAGCTGCTTGCTGTATGCTGGATTGGCATATTTGTCAAAACATTCTGTCTTGATCTTTTCGATACAGGGATTGTTTGTCCTGACAATCACGATACAGGGATTGTTATCCCAACAATTTACCCCTTTTTGATAATTTGCCAAGTCCTTTCAAGTCTTCCTTTTAAAACTTTATGATGTTATTCAAACATCCTTGATGATGCCAAAACTTTGACATTTAGCATCTTGAATGAGGGCAGACTTCTTGGTCTTCTCTTCGAATGATCTGGTCTTCAGTATTTAGCCTAATACATACATGATTAAACTTATGATTGGCGCGCAGGCACAATCTTACATTGTATTCTAGATACATACAACTTAAACTATGAACTGTTCGCAGACAAGTTCTACAGCTTATGTATTAAGATAAGTTTCATATTTGAGTACAGCAAGGATAAATTTAAGTGTTTGTAGCATATAATAACACAATAGATTACAAGTTGTAATCTTTTAAGACAGACAAATATTTTATTGATATTGAAATAAAGAGTACAAAATTTTGTTGTACTCAAAATAAGATTACAAAAAAAATAATACAAGGAAATTCTAACTCCTGTCTGAATGCCTCCATGGCCTTTTAGGGTCATTCTTGGTACCCTTCCACCAGTTTTGATGTGCGTCCCTGTCTCGATTAAGATATAAGGCTCGACCTTTATATGATTTATCGAAGACTAGGATCCAATCTTTTGGATGGGTAACCAAGTCACCATTCTTGTGCTTTGATTTCATCTGCAGCTACAACGGGAGCGTTCCTTCTTCCAGCCTTTTCTTGAACTCCTCCGCGGATTCTTTTACCGTCCTGTATCTGTTGAATAATGAGGATTCCCTGATAAGAACAACAAAGTGTCTTAGCAGTTCATTTCTTCTCCAGTTCTTGATCTCTTCAGCAGTAGGCTGTCGGTCGGCCGGGAAGTTCATAGCTTGCGGCTTTCGGACTAGGCTCTTCCAAGGATACTTAGGATCCTGGAATTCTGGTCGCTCTCCCTGTATCCTAACATTTGGAGATGTGATACGGGCTATATCAGCAGTGATGGAGTCTTCAAAAGGAGCTAACATTTCTTTCTCTTGCTCCAGCCTCGTTCTCCTAGCAGCTTCCCTCGATTCTTCCCCCTTTTTGGCGTCATCAAGGTATGACACCTTTTCATCAAGACGTTACAGGATTTGCAAAGCAGCATCCTGTTTCGTCTCAATATTAGTCATTTTCTCAACAAGGGAGGAGAGCACCTGCGACATATCTTGAATTTTCTTGTCGTGGGCTCGAAGTTGGGAACCGGATTCGATCAGAGCAGATGCTGTCTTGGCCTCAGACACGCGTAGCTTTGATTGCTCTTCTCTCGGGATCTTCTCCCGTTTTTCTTGTAATTGGCTCAGTGCCTGCTTGAAGACGTGTGACAAGACAGTGAAGGCTTCTACCACCCGGGAGACTTTGTGCTTTAGTCCTGTCATTTCTTCGACGACATATGTGTGTAGCCAATCAAGAGCTTTTTCCACAGAGTATAAGGCATTGAAGGCATCCTGGATGAAAACAGTTTGGAGGCCAAGAGCATGTAATCGCTCTTTTCTTGTGGCAGTCCTAGGAGAGTCTGACTGGGTAAAATCCTCAACTCCGTTCAACCGTCTCAAATTCACATTGGGACGTGAATTGAGTTGGACATCCTCAGGTATTATACCGTCGTCGGATTCCAAGGCGGCTGAGGGTGCGGGAGTATCAGATTTGGGCTCGGAGACAAGGAGTGCTGCATCCTCCTGTGCTGAAGTGGGTTCTGAAGACATGGATACAGGAGGGACTGATTCCTCCTGCTGTCTCTCATTTTCCGCCTGCTCCTGCAGAGGGACTCATTCCTCCTGCTGGATGGCGCTGGATTCTTCTTTTACTCGGGCGGTGATAGGCTCGGGTGCCTGTTGCGAAACAGATTATTCCTCCGCAACACGAGGGGCTGAATCCTCGTTGTTGGGAACAGTGTCTTGTTGATGGGGAGGTGATTGATGTTGACTTGAAGTTCCTGCACCCATCTGAAATTCAGATTCTTCGCGACTCTTTCTGAGACCAGCCTGTGGGGCATCATCATCATCGTCTGAGTCGGGATCTGACTTTGGACATTCGGGAGATTCCACGGACTTAGCTTTACCTTTCTTTCGTGCTTCGGCTTTTTCAAATAGATGGCTCTCAATAAGCTCTTTAACGCATAGGTTGTCCCATTGGATCAGGACAACAATATCTTGAGCGTCCGTCACTTCCAAAACAAATCTTTATTCATTACTCCATTCGCTCCAGTTGTACAGGGTTTCATATGAAGCAAGTTTGTAACTCTTCCATTGGACAAACCGTTCGTAAGCCTGTTCGATTTGCACATGTAGTAAGGTTCTGTTAATATTTGTGTCCGGGGAGGGGTTGCGTACAGCGCCTGGGTTCGATGTAGGCATGGTTTCCTCTACAGGTGTGGAATCCTATATTGGAGAGAGATTCCTTACAGGGGTTGGTACCCTGATGGGAGATGGATCCTGAACGAGTGTGGGATCCCGTATAGGAGAAGTAGCTTTTGGCTCCAAATTGGCAGCCGACTCGCCAGAGTCTTGTATGTTGGCAGATGTTTGAGCATCCGTCATAGCCGCCAAAGGCTCGGGATCTACTATATCAATAGTAGCAGGCATCTCTGCCACAGGGGTTGGGCCCTGGGGGAGTTGTTCAGTGGGTTGAGCCACGGAAGAAGCGTCCTTAGAGATTTCTGTGGCCTTAACTTTTGAAAGCCTCCTTAGCTTCCTTTTCGGCTTCTCAACAGCAACTGGAGTTTTGCTGTGAGATCTTTTTCTCTTCTTTGAAGTCTCCTTGCTATGAGAATTCGAAGATACGTCCCTTGGATCGGCAGAAAGCGGCAAATTGCGAATGTAAGGCCTATTTGCAATAAGGGGTCCTTTCCTGAAGACGGTGGGTCGGATGCTTCCCATATAAATGCGAGAAGTGATCTTCTTGGCTTTTTCATCTTGCGGAACACCGCATTTGGTCAGAATATAGTTCAACAGCAGACCAAAGGATTTCTTCTGCGAAGCAGGCTTAGAAACTTCTTCCTGCAACTGTTTGAGGATGATTTGACACCAGTTGACCTTTTCATAGGTCATTATAGCAACCATCATCCTAAACCTAAGATTGGTGCACATCTCAAAAGCACCTGTTCTGTTCTCAATAATACAACAGCAGAAATCATGTAAGTAGACAAAAGGTAAATAGAAAATTTTCTTATGGCAAGAGGTGTGAACCGTTTCAACCGAGGATGAACCGGTGAACAAGCCATAGTAGGCGGTTAACAGTTCCTGGGACCCAAAGGTCTCAAGATCTTTGATTGACAGACCATCACCAGGTAGCCTCTAGATATTCTGGAGAAGTTCTTGGTCAATGCGGATCTCAACTCCGCGAACGACGGCTGTGATGTCAGCGGCATGTCCTCCCTGGGCCTGTGAAAGGAAACGAACGGCAGCATTGAGGTAGAACTCCTAAACCAGATGAACATCAAATCATTCAGCAGAGTGGCTGCCAAGGCGATAGATGCCTTATTGACGAATCCTGGTGATGACGTATTCCATCGATTCGACGTCATCCACTTCGGCATGAACACGTTCAAGCAAGACAGATCTGGAGAAGATCCGTCCGTCGATGATGTTGGATGTTTTCTTGAGAGAGATGAAAGAGGTCTGAGAAGATGCCATTGTTGACACTCGAAGAAAAGTTAAAAAGGTTTCAAGCACAAATGCAGTAAACACAGAAGAACTTGTAAGATGTATGCTCAAGAACTCTTACAATATGCAGAAAGCGTAAAGAGTCTCAAATGGCATTTTCAGTCCTTTTATAGTGGGCGGCGAAGAAGGGTTTTACAGAGACTGAACGGTCAAATTTAAGGGATGGGAACCGTTTGTTTAAAATGGACGATCACGATTGGACTGAGTGTAACCGGTACAACTTATCCAACTAATTTAATATAAGAGCGGGTCCCACTTCTGACTTTTCAAATTACCCTTATTGCCTGAAACGGTGGTGAACAATTAATAAAAAATTGAAAACATCGCGGCTTGAAGATACCAATGTCCAGATGTCGTGTAAAGCATTTAATGCAAATGGCTTTGTAATGATAACAGGGCATGTGGACATAAAATATTTTAAAATGAATAACATGATAATTGATTTCCTGTTATATGTGTTGTATCCGCGAAAATACAGCATTCCCCCTTAAAAGGTACATACGGGTTTCAATTCGATATAACAGCTTTCGGATTAATGCTGTATTCTTGTATCGGTATTCCCCCTTAATTATTGCACACTTCAGCTGTAGGATAATTCATATTGCTTGGTTCCTACAGTGCTGCTCTGATGGACTGAGTGTATAGATAACTAATGGTGGATACTGTATTCTTGGGTCTTACAGCATTTCCCCTCAATTTGATGAGTAAAAGCATTAAAAACTTACAGGGAGTCAGGCTGTCGCAATCCCAATTTATGTCGAAGCATGCAGAATCTTGCTATGTCGAGAGGCTTGGTGAAAATGTCGGCTAACTGGATATCTGTATGAACTTTTTCCAGCCGAACATCCTTATTCTCAACATGATTCCTAATTAAGTGATGCTTCATGTGAACATGCTTGGTGCGAGAGTGCAATACAGGGTTGTGAGTGATAGCAATTGCACTCGCGCTATTGCACATAATCGGCATTTCTTTGACTTCAATTCCATAATCTGACAGTTGTTGTTGCATCCAAAGGATCTGCATACAGCAACTACCAGCAGCATAGTATTCTGATTCAGCTGTTGAAAGCGAGTTAGCCAATTGTTTCTTGCTAAACCAAGATACAAGTCTAGGTCCAAGAAAGTGACAAGTTCCACTTGTACTCTTCCTATGTAGCTTGCAACCTCCGAGATCCAAGTCGCTGTAGCGAACTAAATCGAATCCGCCTTCTTTAGAATACCACAGTCCTACATCGACTTTTCCTTTGATGTATTTTAGGATTCGTTTAGCTATTGCGAAGTGTGATTCTTTAGGTGATACTTGATATCGCGCACACACTCCCACAGCAAACTGGATATCGGTCCTGCTCGCCGTTAGGTACAGGAGTGAGCCAATAAGCTTCCTATAGAGTAATTGATCAACCGGCTTCCTAACTTCATCAGCACTAATTTGCACGGAAGTGCACATGGGGGTTGACGATGATTTGGAAGTATTCATTCCAAATTTGTTGAGAAGCTCCTTGCTGTATTTTTCCTGGTTGATGAAAATCCCTGTAGGCAACTACTTTACCTGCAAACCTAGGAAATAACTAAGTTCTCCCATCATACTCATTTCAAATTTACTTTTCATGATATGAGAGAACCTTTGACATAAAGCAAGGTTAGTTGAACCAAATATTATATCATCTACATAGGTTTGAACCATCAGGAGGTCATCACCTTCCTGTATTTTGAACAAGGTCTTGTCCACAACACCGTTCTCGAATCCATTATTGGTTAGATACTGGGACAGGGTCTCATATCATGCTATAGGAGCTTGCTTAAGTCCATACAGTGCTTTCCTTAGCCTGTATACTAGGTCTTCGCCTTCTGGATTGACAAACCCTGGTGGTTGTTCAACATATACTTCTTCAGCAAGGTCTCCATTTAGGAATGCACTTTTGACGTCCATTTGATATACAATGAAGCTCTTATGGGCGGCAAAGGCTAAAAATATCTTAATGGCTTCTAGTCTAGCTACAGGAGCAAATGTCTCATCGTAGTCTATGCCTTCATCCTGTCTGTAGCCTTGGGCGACTAGTCGGGATTTATTCCTGATAATGAGTCCATTTCTATCCTTCTTGTTTCTAAATACCCATTTGGTTCCAATTACTGATTGATGCGTAGGTCTGGGTATAAGATACCATACGTTGTTTCTTTCGAAACCGTTAAGCTCTTCTTTCATAGATGTGATCCAGTGAAAATTGTTGAGAGCTTTTTTGGTAGAAACAAGTTCGGATTGGGCTAAGAATACAGCAATAGTGCACATATTAAGTCTTCTAAGCTCGGATTGAGATTTCCATTCAGGAAATGGTGATATCTCAATATCGGGTTCTTCTTGCGCACATAGTACATTCCCTTGTGTATTCTGTATTCTCCTACGGGTAGAAACACCAGCATCAATGTTTCCAAGGATCAGCTCTTGCGGGTGATCTTTCAACCATCTTCTATCGGGTTCTAATTCGGGGTCCCGTACTGTATCTTGAGTTGTTGTAGTTTCGGCTTCAGCTTGTACAACATCGGATTCATCCACATCGGTTCTTATAGCTACGGAGTTGATTTCTAGGTCAACGACAGATTCGATAGGAGTTGGTGGATCTATGATGGAAAGTTGTTGGATGTTCTGAGAAAGGTCTTCTACTCCTGTAGGATCATGGTGAGGTTCATCGAACACTACATGAACTGATTCCTCAATTGTTAGCTTCCTTTTATTGAAGATCCTGTAAGCTTTGCTAACAGAAGAATATCCTACAAATATCCCTTCATCCGATTTCTCATCGAAGGTTCTAAGTTGATCCTTACCGTTGTTCAAAACGTAACATCTGTATCCAAATATGTGAAAGTACGAAACCAACGGAGTTTTGTTGTTCCATACCTCGTATGCTGTTTTGTTGTGATGCTGGTTGACGATACAGTGGTTTTGTGTGTAGCACACTGTATTGGTGGCTTCGCCCCAGAAATGCTGTGGCAACTTGCTTGCGGCAATCATTGTCCTTGTTGCTTCCTCCAGCGTCCTGTTCTTTCGCTCGGCAACACCATTTTGTTGAGGTGTACGGGCACCTGAGTATTCATGCTCTATACCATTTTCCGAACAGTATTGCTCTATAAAGCGGTTAGTGAAATCTGTACCTCTGTCGAAACGAATGGACACGATACTCGACCCTTTTTCATTTTCAAGCTTTCTCAGGTGCTCGAGGAGCTTTGATGTTGTTTCCTTCTTCTTACTTAGGAAAATTGTCCAAGCATACCTGGAATAATCATCAACAATAATGAGATAGTATTTCTTACCTTCTAAACTTACCGGGTCTACGAGACCATAGAGATCCATATGTATCATTTCCAACACTCTGTGGGTTGAAAGGTAGGATTTGCTTTTTAGGGTGGTTTTGATTTGCTTGCCTTTCTGACAGGGTCCACAAACACTGTCTTTCTGGAATGAAACATTTGGCAATCCTCTAACCATTCCCTGTCTGGAGAGTTTGTTGATAGTCTTGAAGTTGATGTGTGACATTCTTTTGTGCCATAACCAGTTTAGATTTACAGTGCCTTTGGCAACAAAACAAGGAATTGTGGAGCTCGTAGGCATCCAGTCAGCAATATACATATTACCTGATTTGCTTCCTGTGAGCACATCCTCTTTGGTCAGGATGTTCTTGACTCTATAGTGATCTATATAGAATTTCACCGAGAACTATGTCACAGAACTGGCTAATACTAAGTAGATTGTACTGTAAGCCTTCAACATAAGCTACATCGGTGACTTTGAATTTTCAGACAAGTAGGGTTCCCTTCCCTCTTGTTCTTCCTTTACATTTATCACCGAAGTGCACTTTTGGACCGCGACCTTCTACGAAATCCGATAACTTGCTTTTATCGCCTGTCATGTGCCGGGAACATCCACTGTCGAAGTACCATATGTCCTTTTGCAGAATGTCCTATAGCAAACAAATTAGGTAGATTTAGGTCCCCTTTGATTGTTGGGTCCGTGGATGTTAGTGCCTTTAGGTACCCAGATTTTCCTGACAGCAATAGGTTTACTGTAGGATGGTTTAGGTCCATAATTACGATATCTAGGTGGGGCATATACGTAGTTGCTATAACCATTATAATTATTGTGCATGTAAAATTCAGAGTTATTATTAGTCCAGTACGAATGCCGTCTTGGAGGTGGATCCATTTTCTTTGGCCTAACAGCTTGCCTTCTGGGTCTCCAGTTGGATTCCCAACGCTATTGTTGATACTGTGCGGAAACTTACTGTCGCGATGAATGACGAGGCTCCTGTATCCAATACCTAGGCGTGCTGTACTGAAAGTACTGTCATGCGGGCCTTTGGTATTTAGATACAGCCTTCCTTCTGAACGGCTGTTGGCGCTGCTGATATGCTCGGGGAGCATGCTATTGGATACGCCTTACAGGTCTGAATGGCTGGTGATTCCGCTGTCTGGAATAGGACTAAGGTGGCGGAATGGCAGCCTTTGCTGTTCGCGGTGCAATGGGTTCCTTCACATGATTCAGAACTTCTTCCGGTACAAGAATGGGTTCCTCATCCCTGACGAACACAGTACTAGTTTTCCCTTTATTGGAAAATGAGTTGTATCCTAAGCCACTTTTATCATGAGCATGTTGCCCAGTGCTTAGAATTTCTTCCATTCTTTTGGATGATTTCTCAAAAGATTTTAGAATGGTCTCAAGTTCTCCTTCTCATTTTTCGAGAGTTTTTACTTTGGCTTGAAGCAGAATAAAATCATTTGTATTGCTTTCACTATGATATTTAGTCTCACTTAGTTCATGATCAAGTTGATGATTGCTCTCCATGAGTTTTTCAGACTCGACTTTGCTGTTTTCACAATCAATAGACATATTTTTGTAATTTACTTTCAGCAAGTCGTTTTATTCTTTCAGCTCTAAGTTAGAAAGTTGGAGTTGTATGTTTTCATTTTTCAATGTCTCATGGGCCATTTGAATGGTCTTAAACTCATTCATCATGTTTGCAAAAGTATGAGATGCATTGGAGGGAATAGCTGAAGTTGAGCTTACCTCATCATCGCTATCTTCATCTTCCGGAATGTCCTTGGCCATAAAGCACATATGGGCTTTATCTTCGAAATCATCATCATATGAATCACTGTCAGTGACTACCTGAAGACATTCTTCAGATTTAGATGGAGCGGGGGCGGCTTCTGATTCACCAATCAGGGATTTGAGCTTGTTTTTCCAAGCACGTCTTCTTTCATCCTTTTCTTGTTGCTCGGCTTCCGGAAACCTTTGAACTTTGGGATGAGGACATTTATTTGCATAATGTATAGGTTGCCGGCAATTATAACATAGGTTAGCATCACCATAGGATGTTTCAGTACTCTTGTGTACAGGCTTGGGCCTGTATGGAGTTTTTCCCGATTGCTTGATGAACTTCTTGAACTTATGCATGAGGAGCGCCATTTCGTCTTGCGACAGGATGTCATCGTCACTGTCAGCATTCTTATGAGTGGGCTTTGATGAGCTCGGCATGTTTTGTCTTCGATTGGATACAACTGTAACACCCCCGGAATACGACCGAGAATATCACACGCCGTAGACCCTTATCACAAGGATCTACCAGACTAAACTCCAAAAGACTACTCAATGATTGACCGACCGGGGTCAAAATTAATTACAAAGCAGACCGACAAGGTCATTAAACAATTCAGAAACTAACTAAATTTACTTCTCAATGACAATAATAAACTTGAACACGGAAAGGATTGACAACTTAATTTAATGAATGAAAACTACACCCATGCAAGGGTGGATACTCGACCGAAAGAGAAATACCAACCAAAATGAAACAAAAGAAAAAGACTCTGACTCTTGTGTGATTAGCATCATCGTCTTCCATCTCCTTCCAAGCCAATCCCGTGACTGCTCCTGAGCTGCCAAAACCTGAGCGCATAACAGGCACCCACCCCCCGAAAACTCCGGGGTTAGCAAACTGGAATTTTGCTAGTGCAAGTACATAATATACAAGATATACGAACAGTAACAACACAAAACTCAACAGCCGCGAAGCCTTAACACAAACCATACATTCCCATAGTCAACACAGAATAGCACTCGCATACAGAAGGTGAAAGATAATCACATAGTCATATTCTCTTTACGGAACATAACACCAATGAAACTTTAAACGAGCCCAAGGAGTCACAAGATCTAGTTTGAAAAATCACTTTTTATAAAAGGAAAAGTATTTTGATAAGAAAGTTTGAAAACAGTATTATTGACTTGGGCCGTCTTGGGGTTTTGAAAATCGAATGGGAATACTTTTAGAAAATACTTCAAAAGCTCTCGGGTCCTCGACCCAACATGTGGAAAATAATTTGCAAGAAAACCATTACAACGTTATTCGGGGTCCTTGACCCAATTTATAAAACACTATCATAAGCGAATCATTATAACATCTCATGGGGTTCTCGACCCAATCCAAATAATATCATCATGAGATCAAATCTCAACATCCCACGGGGTCCTCAACCCAATACACAGAATAATCATCACAGTACAATCAAAGGCACAGCCTCTCATTCGACAAATCCTGCTCAAGACCCCTGATTAATTAACCCTCGGAGATCTCGTCAAATATCCTTGGTTAATTAACCCTGATACCAACATTTAAAATAAGTTGAAACAAACTTTCAGAAACACGAATCGTGGTCTACATCAAGACCAACATTTTAAAGCGCGTTTCCAGAACTTTGAATTACGAAAATCATTTGGTAACAGGGTCTTAGCTATCACTCAAATATCCGTTACCAATAAGCCTGCCAGGCGCCTCCATTGCACACCTGTGCACCGGCGTTCACTCCACTATGTTGGCCGCCCCTTGAACATGTCACCGCGCCTGCGATCACTCCCACAGGAGCCGCCCCTTGCACGCGCATTAGGTAACACCGGTGTTCACCAATCATATGGAGCCGCACATTGTAACGTACACCAGGCCGGAGTATACGCCCCACCCTCAGAGGTTCCCGGATACGACGTTTCTCACAACAAGTATCCACGTTGTTTCAAACATCAAGCACACAGACAAACGTTACAACAATTATCAACTCAGTACACCAAGTCACACAATTTATCCGCCAGTCCATAACCACACAAATAAACAATAACACGCACGTTATCAATCAAAACTCATTCACAATAAGCCTTCAGGCATAACCAACCAACGCCGCACATATATCCCTATATTGCGACTCAACCGTATATATATATATATATATATAACCTTACTATATTATATCTATAAGTATGGTTCATCCATCGACCCAAGTTGAGTACGTCAACTAGTGTTAGCATTCATCACTCGGCATTCACCGACATAGGTATGTATTTATCTATATACATGTATACATATATATACACGCATATCTATATACATACATATATTTAACATATATATATATATGTATATTTGTAAAATGATTCACACACTTCGGCAACAATAATTTCACGTAGTTATAATTCATATATCAAGGTACTTGCCTTGGTAATCTCTCGTGAATACTCTGAAAATACGGTCGATTGGAAAAATTCGGAACTCCAATGAAAACAACGATCGGAAGGGATCAACACCAGTTTTTTGTAGGGAATTCATCCATAATATCCTATCATCAAATAAACAATCAATCACACGAGTAAAAACATTGCAAAACGACTAAATCTCCCTCAGCGGCATTTTTCGGACACCTTGAAGGCGTCAATTGAAAACTCATATAAACGACGAATCAGACATGACAAAACCGTGGAAAGATGATGAAATTGATAGAATACAACTTAATATACAATTATCCATCAGTAATCTAAGTTCATATGGTGCAAACGAATGAAATCTATCAAGATCCCCAAATTTCCCAAAGTTTAGATTTTAGGAAAAACTAACATTGATTCAGTCGATTGAAGGATGTTATGGAATGATCAATCAATGATATGAACTCAGGAACTTCATAGATTTGTTGTTCAACAACATGCCTCCTTGCTCTCAAAACCTCTGGCCGCGTAAAGAAAAGAAGGAAATGAAAAATGGGTTGAAACAGGGCTGCTCGGTCAAATATATAGGCAGACCGCCCTAGCGTGCACTAGCGGGCCGGCCTTGGTCCAGTCCAGAGGCTCCTGGACTGATCCCCTTGCCCAGGTAGCGCGCGCTGGCTGCCGAGTAGTGTGCGCTACGCCTTCCGGTTAGCGCGCGCAGCGACCGACCGTAGTGTGCGCTACCCGCCAACCCTCCGGAGTCTAGAACCTCAGAGGGCTCACTGCCCGGCCCAGGTAGCGTGCGCTGGCTGCCGAATAGTGTGCGCTACGCCTGCCGGTTAGCGCGCGCAGTCTCCCGGCAGTAGCGTGCGCTATGCCGGTCCCTGCCGCACCCGTCCGGACAGCGCCCAGCTGCAGTGCCGGTTCCTGCCGCAACTGCCAGGCCTACGCCCGGCTGCGCTGGCCTGACGACTCAATTCCTAAAAACGCACGGAACGAACACGACGAAATGCTCGGGACAACAACATCGATCCGGAATGAAAATAATATACAATAAATCCCCACATATGGCCAAAAATACAAAACCGATTGTCGAAAAAAATAATACCAACACTCGAAAACCGAGAAATTTCCGGTCTAAAAAAGAATATTTAAAATTAAGCAGAATAAAAATCTCGGGTATTACAACAGCGGATAAGGCTGTAGTCTTAGCAGGAGATTCTTCAGCTTTTTCTCTCATGTCTATATCGTACTCAAATGCTTTAAGGTCGGAAAAGAGATCAAAAGTAGATATTTCACTAAGATTGCACGAGACACGCATAGCTGTGGTCTTAATGTCCCATCGGGCAGGGAGTGATCTGAAATTTTTTAGGTTTTTCTACCTGTATAAATTTTGTCTAATGCTTCAAGTTCACCAACGATGCCAGTGAATCTGAGATCAAGTTCCTCAAGTGTTTCAGTTGGTTTCATTTCAAAAGATTCGAATTGCTGAGTTAATTTTGAAATCTTGTTTTCTTTTGAGAGCTCAGTTCCCTCACAAATTAACTTGAGTTTATCCCAGATATCCTTGGCTGATTTACAGCTCTTTACCTTAGAGAATGTGCCTTTGTCAAGGGTGACAAATAGCGCATTCTTCGCAATATTGTCGAGGCTGGCGCGCTTTCTTTCGTCAGAAGTCCATTATTCGCGCTCTTTTTCAAGCATCTCTGCATGAGCCTAGCCTTCAATCCTTGGGGCCGGATTTACCTTCATAATCTTTATGGGGCCATCCTGTATGACAAAAATCATCTCTTCGTGCATTGCTGCAAGATGAGCCTCCATCCTAATTCTCCAATAATCAAATTCGTTAATAGAAAACATAAGAACTTTATTGATCAATGATGAATCCATATGAGAGTATAAGGACGAAAATGACTGTTTTATAAAAATAAGTGATTTTAGGATCTGATTCAATCAAAAATACGACTGATTCTTTTTACAATCAACCGCTCCGATACCACTTGTTGGCCACTAAGTATACAGGATAAAGCTTGGAGAGTGTTTTAAACAACAAGCTGTACGGTTTTCAAATCTGAGTGCGTAGCGGAAGTCTTGACAAAGTAAGTTGCTGTAAATACAGCAACTAGATATGAAATGTATACTTCAAGATAATCACAAATATTAAAACAGTAAATGCAGAAGGTAATTGACACAGTAATTAAAGTGGTTCGAGGTAAACCCCTCTACGTCCACTGGTCCTCCACACAGGAGTAAAAATGTTTATTATAAATACTACGTACACAACTACGTATTTATAATAAAACCTGATCAGTATATCGTTCACACAGATTGATATAATGATCTTAGCCTTCAACCGTTCACACAGATTGGTTTGAGCTTTCACTTGACTGGCTTCTTCACACACAGTTCTGAAGTTTTGTCTCTTCAATGCAGGTCCGTCACACATAGTTGGGGAAGAGCAAGGATTCTCTGTCCACACAAGGCTAATGGGTTTGTTCAAGGGTTAGAACAATATTTGAACAACAACTTTGACTTTCTGATCTTTTAGCTGATGATGTGTTGTTCACGGTTTTGAGCACTGTATATCTCTTCTGTCAGAATATCAGAATGCCTTGGGAGATATGTTTGCTCTGAATATACTTGTAAGCACTTGTTTCACTTGCGTATAAATTTGATAGTTTGTTCGTTTGTTTGCATGTGTCTAGATCTTCAAAGGCTGGGGATATATATAGATTTCTGAAATATATCCGTTGATATAAATTCGTTGAGCAAGATTCCGTTCCCGTGCACAGTTGTGGAGGTCGATGGACCGACCTCTGGGGCCGTGTCTTGTGCGCGAGTGACATTCCGTCTGATGGCCTACTTCTCGCGACTCACTTAATTATGAGGGTCCTCCGTAGGCTATGTTTTGCCTCGCAATGTAGCGATGGGGCGGTAGATCTCAGCCTGGAGGAGTCCTTGCACGGGGCACCGTCGGATGAATCGACTTCGCGACTGTGGCTTGTTAGCACTTTTCTACATGGGCCCGACATGTTAGATGGCAGACCTTTGAGGGCATACGTTGTGATGTGGGTAGGGACACGTCGCATTATCCGGATCCACCATGTTAGATGATGGACCTTTGAGGGCGGGCGAGCGTGTCCACATATCTGTTTTGTAGGGTCCTTTGGCTACGCCCGCCTCGTATTTAAACGAAGGGCGAGCGATCTCTGCCCAAAGGAACCTTGCATGGCCGCAGAGATCGGTTCCATTGACCTCCACAACTATGTCGACACTTTTCTACCTCGAACCGTCATGTTAGATGGCGATCCTTGACGGTATACGTTGTGCAAGGGGAGGCAATCGCTTGCCTAGGTTCTTCATGTTAATGACGAACTTTAGAGGGCGAGAAAGTCATCCTCTGATTTGTTTTTGAGGATCCTTCGGCTACGCCCACCTCGTATTTAAACGAAGGGCGAGCGATCTCTGCCCAAAGGAAACTTGCATGGAAGGATCGTCGGTTTCATCGACCTTCGTGACCATGGTGGCACTCTTCTACCTCGGACCATCATGTTAGGTGGCGATCCTCGAAGGTATACGTTGTGCTCTGGGAGGCGATCTCTTGCTTAGGTCCATCATGTTAGATGACGAACTTTAGAAGGCGAGCGAGTCATCCTCTTTTTCGAGGCATTGTTCAGGCAGTAGCCTTTGATTTGACATGGTGGGAATCGAGGAAAGATCTCCGAGGTTCCCACCTCTTGATTGAAACATATAGATCCGGCCACCGAGGTTGATTGAGGGGTCGACTCAGATGAGTCTTCCGGCCTGTCGCGTTCGACTCGGGCGACCGGTTTGGGAGATTGATGGGGCTTCGGCTAAGCCATTAAACTGTCCAGCTTGCCCTCCTCGAACAATCTGCAGAGTTATCTGAGGAGGTCGCGGCACTGGTTGGTGTTGTCGCCGGGACTCTTGTGGTAAGCACAAAATTTGGTCCAGGTGACCATTGTCCCTTATCGCTTTTCGCTTGCTTAACCGTTCATTCCCCTTGATGGCGTTGAAGATACGGGCCAGAGATTAATTGAGGTTGTGGAGGAGGTGGACTTCCACATCCTCGAAGGCTTTGAAATCACCGGGTGGCTTGGCGACCGCCTTTTTGGACTTGGCGATCGCAGTCTTTTGGATGGGAGATGACTCCCTTCTCTCTCCGGTTGCCCCCTCACCTAGGCGAAGGGTGAGCAACCTTTGCCTGGCCAGAAAGTCGGCAGCCTTGGTGCGGAAGATCGTGTAGGTTTGGGGGATGTCCTTCGTGAGGTGCCTGAACATAGGCTAAAGACCATCGAATCCCCTCAGGGCCGAGTATAGGGTGAGCTCGTCGCTTATGGGCTCGTCGGTGAGGACTATCTCATCTGATCGGTCGATGTAATCCGCATCGGACTTGTCTTCCCCCTGCCTGATCTTCATCATGCGGTGGGGACCTTCTGGCCGAGCGACCTTGACGGCGAAATACGACGTGAAGTCGTTTGCCAACTTCTCAAAGGAGTTAATAGAGCGTGGTGGCAATGAGATGTACCACCTGTGGGCAAGATTGCCCAATGTTAACGGGAACATTCGGCACCTCGTCGCGTCTGACGCCCTGCATCCGGTCATGTAGATCTGGAACTTGCTTAGGTGAGTCTCGGGGTCCGATCTCCCCTCATACAAAGGCATTTGAGGAGGAGCGATCCTTGGTTGCACGGGGGAAAGCTCGATCTGGACAGCAAGCGGCTCACTCGGTCCTATGACCTTTCTCCTGACGCCTGCCCCAGTTTCCAGGAGCACTTTCATCTCGTCGAGCTGGCGTTGCATAGCGGCCATCGCCGTGGCCTAGACTCTCGCGGCCTGGCTCTCGGAGCGGGAGCCGAGACGATCAAGTACTGATCCCCTAGCTCCGCTGTAGATGATGTCTTTGCCGCGGGGCTCGATTCTTCGGCGGATGGGAGCCAAACGGCTGACCTGCTTTAGTTTGGGAGTTGAGTGTGCCGAACTCCTGGTGACGGATTCGGACTCTTTCGTCTTATGGTTGGGGCCAGAATGCCCCGGTCTCCACGATGGATCACTTCCTAGGCGGCTGAAGGCGGAACCGTCCCGCCTCGCGAGTGCCTTTTCTCGTGAATCGGGGCTTTCTGATGATTTCTCGACAAGTAACTCCTTGAGCTTCCGTTTGCCCGCGCGGCGGATAGCTGAGGGGGTTATAGCGGGCGCTTCGCATGCTCTCCGTCGCTCCCTTAAGATGTCCATGGCCTCCTCGATGTGTTCTGCGGTTTGGAACTGGTCGAGTGTGAGGCTGGGGCCGTCCCTCGGGGGTGGGATTGAGAGTCTCGCGTCGCCGCGGCTACCCTCCGCCGTAGGTTGGGACTCGGCTCAGGCCGGAATAAGACATCCGGTGGATCGGAGAGTGGATCTCTTCGAAGTGGTGGCAGACATCATGATTTTAAAGGTTTTTCTTTGAAGAACAGTGAGTGTTTCTTCAAGTATATGTTCCGAAGAACAGTGAGTGTTCTTCGAAATGGTTGGAATGAAAATGAGGGTTATCCCCTTCCTCTAGCGTCAATTGTTGTTACCCAAAATATTATTCGGAATGGTTTGCTGGAATGGATGAGTAACAAACAAAATGCGAGAGTACGTCCGAGGTAATGTAAATAACACAAGATTTGCCGGGGTTTTTAGTCCCGGGCTTGAATGCTCTCGCGAGATATTATTAATACAAATACTTGGGAGTACAAATATTAATGTTAGAGTACGATTACAATGAGTGTAAAGACCCTGGTTATCTAGCTCTTGAGTGCTGATGATTGTCGAAAGAACCAGAGTTGGTGCTCTGTGAGTTCTTGTAACAAAGATGAAATGCTGTGTAGATTTCTGTGTTTCTGATCCAACTCTCAGAAGTCTGATGGTTTCTGAACTCTCGTATGAAAATAACAGTTTGTCAACCTTTTTCCAGTTGCTGGAGGTTTCCTATTTATAAGAGTGGATGTAGTTGGGCGATCGCCTTTACTGTATTAAATAAGCGGGCGATCGTCTTTAGCACATGGGTTGGCCTCCTTAAAGTCCGCAGCTGTTGCTGGCAGCCGGATGTGCGAACCAATGAGAAGACAACACGCGTCCTATGTCGCTGCCTTGGGAGGTCCCACCTAGGACCTTTCGGCGGGTCTGTAGGTAGGTGAGAGGCCTTCCCTGTCACCGATAGCTGGTGACAGGCTGGGGTCAACGGGCCTTATCCTGCGGCGCCTTTCGCGGATCTGCACGTGGGCCTTCATCCCAAAATTCGGTCTTCGTAAACTTGACGTATGCTGGCTTTCCACGTGGCGTGAGTCGATTGTCTTTAGTCGGGCACCAGAGTCGATCGCTAGGTGCCAAGAGGCGATCGACCTGGACGTCGATCGCTCGGTACCTGATCTCGCTCTGGACTCTTCGCTTGGCAAGTCTGCCTTGGATTATTTGATACTGGCTTGGTCGCTCGGCCCTTATGCTGATCGCCGTCGAGGCGTATAAATCGCCGCACAACAGAACCCTCTTTTAGAATCATCCATCTTAAATCGCTTTAAGATTTTATCTATATAGAGGGATTGGGAAAGACATATCATTCTCTTCGCTCTATCCCGGTAGAGCCGAATACCAAGAATATAGGTAGCTTCTCCCAAGTCTTTCATGGAGAAATTACTCGAAAGCCAAGCTTTCACAGAACTGAGCATTCCCACATCATTTCTATTAGTAGAATGTCATATACATACAGTACTAAGAATGCGATCTTGCTCCCACTAACCCTCTTGTATACACAAGGTTCCTCTTCATTTTGCACGAAGTCAAACTCTTTGACTACCTCGTCAAAATGAAGGTTCAACTATGCGAAGCTTGCTTCAGTCCATAAATGAAACGCTGGAGCTTGCACACTTTCTAAATATCGACTTCGGACACAAAGCCTTTAGGCTGCTCCATATAGATTTCCTCCTCGAGGAATCCATTTAGGAAAGCCGTCATTACGTCCATTTGCCATATCTCATAATCATGGTAGGCAGCTATAGCTAGCATCATGTGAATATACTTGATCATAGCTACGGGCGAGAAGGTATTGTGGTAATCGATCCCTTCATTCTGGGTATAACTCTTTGCCAGAAGCCTGGCCTTATAGGCGTCAACCTTACCATCCCCACCAGTCTTTCTCTTGTAGATCCACTTCTTCCCAATAGGCAGTATGCCCTTGGGGTGGTCTACTAGAGTCCAGACCTGATTGATATGCATCGAGTCTATCTCAGCTTCCATAGCTTCACGCCATTTCGCGGAGTCTACATCCACCATCGCTTGGTCATAGGTCATTGGGTCGGTCTCTTGGCTATCACTTGGAACCTCATGGAGACCCAGCTCCTCCAGGTGCACAAGGCCATACCTCTCAGGTGAATGAGACACCCTACTAGACCTACGAGGTGGTTGTACTTGTGTTTCAGAAGGTTCGGTTCCAACTTCATGTACAGGTGTCTCTTGAGGGGTTTCATTGTATTCTTCCAAAGAAATACTTCTACCTGCTCCGCCTTCCTGAATGAACTCATCTTCCAGGAAGTGTTCTTGCAAAGCAACAACAATCTTTCGATCTTCGGGCATGTAGAATAGATAACCCATCATCCCAAATGGGAATCCAATGAAACGTCCCTTCACGGACCTCGCTTCCAACTTTTCCACCTTAGTCTTCTTGACATAGGCAGGACATCCCCAACTCCTAATGTGATTAAGACTTGGTTTCCTTCCCTCCCACGTCTCATGTGGAGTTTTAGGAACAGATTTGGAAGGAAATCTATTCAAGATATAAGCAGCAGTCAGGAGTGCATACACCCACAGGTAAATCAGTAAGTCAGTATAGCCCAGCATGGAACAGACCATGTCAACAAGGTCCGGTTCCTTCTTTCTGACACACCATTTAACTGAGGAGTACCTGGAGGTGTTAATTGTGATACTATTCCATGTTCCTTTAGGAACTCGTCAAACTCCGCACGCATATAGTTGCCACCTCGGTCCGACCGAAGTGCTTTGATATGATTACCAGTTTGTTTTTTGACTAGGGCCTTAAATTCCTGGAATTTCTCAAAGGCCTCGGATTTATGTTTCATTAAGTATACGTAACCATACCTAGTATGATCATCTGTAAACATAATGAAGTACTGATATCCGTCACGTGCTGCTTCCAAAGCACCACAAACATCGGTATGGATTAATCCTAGTTTATCAGCAGCTCTTTCAAAAGTCCCTGTGAAGGGGGACTTAGTCATTTTGCCTTTAAGACAAGATTGACAAGTAGGAAAGGGATCCGATCCCAATGGACCCATAAGTCCATCTTTTTCTATTTTGTAAACCTTGGTCTGACCAACATGACCAAGTATAAGATTCCATTTCAAAACTTGATTATTTTCATCCCTACCACGCTTCGTAGTCATAGTATTCACAATGACTTTGTTACTAAGGTTTAGATGATATAGTCCATTTAACAATGTAGCAGTGCCCACGAGTTTATTTCTAAAATAAATTTTACAGGAACCATCACCAATGAAAAATGAAAAGCCTTTCCGATCCATGACCGGAATGAATACAATGTTCTTATGACCCTTGGGCAAAACAAGTACATCTTTTAAAGTCAAAACAAAGCCGGATTCTAAACCCAAAAGAAGTGATCCTATGTCAGTTGCCTCGACACTATGCCCGCTTCCGATAGTAATTATCACTTCCCCAGCTCCAAGCTTCCTACTTTGTTCCAGATCCTAATTCAGGGTACAAATATGAGAACTAGCACCAGAATTCAGTATCCAAGAAGTAGAAAGTAAAATAGCAGAACAATTTGTTTCCAAAACTAAAAGTTCTGTACCTGAAGCGCCATGAAGAATCGGATAGTCTCTAGCCCAGTGGCCTAGCTCACCGTATTTGAGACATGCGTCCTTCTTCTTCTTGCTTTTCGGAACCATCAGGGCCTTACCCTTACCCTTAAGGTCCTTGACTTGTGGTCATGTCTGCTTCTTGGTCTTTTTCTTCCTATTCTTAGACCTCCGTGGTCTTTTTCTTCCTATTCTTTGACTCCTTCATCCGCGGAGTCTTCATCTGAGACTGAGCGGTCACGAGTTTGTTCATCAACCCTGCTAAGTTGCACGCAATCTCATTTCAGTTGAAATTCATTATAAATTGTGAGAAGGAATCAGGGAAAACTGTAGGATAAGGTCGGTCTGAAGAGAAGTATCCATTTTAAAATCAAGAGCCTCCAATCTCTCGATCATAGATATTATTTTGAGGACGTGGTCCCCAACCTTCTCACCTTCCTTCATCCTTGCACCGAACAGTTGCTTGGATATCTCATATTAGCAGTTCGACTGTGCTCACTATAAAGCGCGGTTAAGTGAGATAAAATATGCCTATCAGAGGTCATTTTCTCATGATCTCTATGAAGCTCATTAGACATAGAAGCCATCATGTAAGCACGGACTTTTATGTCATCCTTAACCCACTTTCTGTAATTTTCAATCTCTTTCTGATTGGCTCTTGTCTGCACCGGAGGCGCCGGAATGTCCGTCTCCAAGACGTATCCCAGTGCCTCTATACTGAGGACTATCATCAGAATGCGGAGCCAATCCACAAAGTTAGGTCCGATCAAGGTGTTATTTCGAGTAGAATTACGAATGGGTTCATTGTCATATTGAGAGTTATGTTCGTCTGCATTAAGTACGACAAATTAATTAGTGACTCGTTCAATTATGATCTGAGTATAGAATTAAGGTCTTTTCTATTCTTTAACCCAGCTCCCACTATTTTTATCGGAATAAAACACTCCCATGTGAAATCCAGAAGTATCGTTCACGCTACTTCATAGTGGTGATCGAGTTCTTTATAAATTTTAATAGAGGGTAACCGAACAGGTTTCTAGTCTATTAATTTTCATAAAGTGGTGTCCAACACCAACCCATCAAATGGATGATTCGATCTTCTTTTTCCCCTTATTCACTCCCCTCAACCTATACGGTTTCTATGGTTCATGAACAAGTTAAGTTTATACCATCTACGCAAATAAGTTTCAAAATTGAATCTTATCCGACAACCTATCAGGTTTCTAGGGATAAAATTTGCTCCAACCGAAGGCATCCAATGCGCTCTCGGTAATTTATCCATCCTCCCCAAATGACTACCCCGATAACTCGGAAGCATAGCACATCCGGTTTGGATTCAATTTTCCGAAAGCTCGATGGAGGGAAGGAAAACCTTGAAACCTTTTAAACTTAATAATTTGTCGTGGGAGAATTTACGCGATTAATGTTATACTTTGCACATTAATTCATTTAAGAGCGTTTGTGCATTCATACCATATGAATAAACATCCACAACCTAGTTGCTACCAACATGTAGTTCATGGACCGTTCCTAGAATCAAAAACTTCGTAATCTAATTACAAGTCTTCGGTCTTGAATCTTCGTCTTCTCGAATGGATCTTCCTCCGATCTTCGTCATTACATATAAATTTTACATTGAAAAATTGCATCCTAGATACAAATAATTCTAGTAAAATAAATAGGCTCAAAACGGCCTTTACAACCCAATCGAATAAAACCGAACGATTCAAAACTAAGTCCATGAACCACATCACCATTCAAAATTAATGCATCAAACACATTAAAATAAATGGCATTCACAATTAATCTAAATATTGATACAATCAGTATAAATTGATCCATCCAAACGAATTAATCCGATTAATTCAAATAGCCGTTAATTTTAACTTGTTCCGGACGAGAAAATATTTCATTAAATTAATTCTATTGTTACCCAAAATATTATCCGAAGATAGTATTGCTGGAATGATCGAGTAACAAACAAATGCGAGAACACTTCCATGGGAAAATAGATAACACAAGATTTGCCGGGGTTGTTAATCCCGGGCTTGAATGCTCTAGCGAGATGTTATTAATAAATATACTGCCGTGCACAAATATTAATGTTAGAATCTATTACAAGGAGTGTAAAGACTTCTAGTTATCTAGGCTGTAGAGCGCGTAGATTGCTGGAAGAACCAGATAGGTAAATCTGTGAGTTCTTGCTTGGGATATATGATAAATGTGTATGAATATCACTATGAATGTATAAATGATTGCCAAAAGAGTCTTTGATTCTCTTTTTGTGTGTATTTTGCACTGAGTTCACAGTAAAAATTCGCGTCCCTTTGGCCACTGCAGTGAGTTCTCTATTTATAGGGGACAAGGTAGTTGGGACCCCTCAGGCGATCGCGGGCGACCGCCGTTTTCTATATTATAATAAGATGGCCGATCGTCCCGTCACGTGGGGCTGTTCCCTTAAAGTCTGGGGCCGTTGCTGGTGGACAGCTGTGCGAGCCAATGGGAAGCCAGAACGCGTCCTGGGTAGCTGTCCGGGGAGGACCCACTTTGTACCTTTCGGCAGCCTTGTCGGTAGGTGTGGTAGGTGACAGGCTGGGGTCAAAGGTCCTATCTGTCGGCACCCTTTGAAGATCCGCACGTGGGCCACCGTCCAAGATTCGGTCTTCGACGACTTTGACGGATGCTGGATCCATACGTGGCACGAGACGATTGCCTCTGGTTCGCTCATTAAAGACGATCGCCAGATATCAAACGACGATCGCTGGGTACCAAAAGACGGTCGCTGTATTGTGCAGAACTCTGGGCGTTTGTCCAGAGTATGTCTTCCATGGTTGGCTTATCTGATCGTGATGTCAATCGCCTATCGAGGCGTATTAATCGCCGCACAACAATTGCCCCCCAGCTCGCCTCGATGTTGAAAACACGGGGTGAGGTGGCAATGTTGGCGATCTCCGATGTTCAGCCGATCAGCCGATCTGTATTCAAATCTGGGCGATCTCTTTTCGTGCTGGGAGTAGCGGGAAATGAAGGCGGGCTCTCGAAACGTGGCAGGGACATGCGTCGCGCCACTGTTGGGGGAGTCCGACGGTCTGTCAGACTTGTCGCCTGGCGTGCCCTCGAAAAGACGCGTACGCGGGATTCGAGGGCCGCGTTTAATGCGTCCTCTCACTGACGGTTGCTATCCAGCCCTCAAAATTTCACCTATTTGCACTTAGACCCCTGCCTCCATCTATAAAAGGGCCAGGGCTTCTTCTCTTTCACTCTTTACGCGTCCGTGCATCCATAGCCGAAACTCTGCAAAAATTTCTGGAGCTCCTTGTGCCGATCTTCTTCATTTCTCTAGGTAAGAAAAATCAATCTTCTCTCTCCTTTTACTTTCTATAATATGTCGGGAGGATCCAAAACCTTTGAGGCCGGAAGCTCTTCTGCCGCCGCGGCTTCGCGTGACCGGGAGGAGATTCCTGTTGGAGTTGACATGGAAACGGCCGTTGAGGCCATTCGAGCGGGGCTTGCACCCGCAGAACTCGAAGAGCTTTTCAACGAGGCCGCAGTGGCGAGGACGGCGGCGACGGCGGAGCAGGGGGGCTCGCCGGCGGATGAGGACGAACAGGAGCGGCTAACTTGGAAACGGCAGAGTGTTTTTGGCCCCGCCTATATGGCTTTTGCCAAGATTATGGAGGGGATCGCCGGACCCTGTCTGGAATTTGACTTCGAAGCCTACTCCGCCGCTCATCCTTATGAATATGTGAAGCGGACGGTTTTTCGAGCCGCCGACCCGTCTCTGTGGACTCTCGAAAAGATCCGAAGTATGGCGACCAAGAAAGACCTGATCCGATGGAGGGCAAAATATCACATCCCCTCTAACGTTTCTCTACACGTGCCCTCGAAGAATGAACGTGCCGATCAACCGCCCGAGGATATGGTTGCCGTCAGCGAGATGATTATGGAGGCCAGCCTGCGATTCCTCTGCCATTCGCCGTCTCCTACTTGTTGATTGCCTGGAATTTGGCGCCGCTCCAACTGACGCCGAACGCTTGGCTATAGGTCATTTGCACGTTGACACTGTTTGGCGGTCACCGGTTGTTCTGCCTCCTTACTGCGCTGGAGATGAATTATCTGTTTAAAATGGCCGCGCAGAAAGGGTCGATCGGCCGCAATCATATCCAAGGCCGAATGGGGAGAGTGGTCCTCGGTGTGCCGAACAAGACCAAGGGCGACCTGGCTAAATGGTGCTGGGTCGGCGGAGCGTGGCGATCGGCGTCGAGTGACAGGCCGAATGAGGAGTTGGAGATCCCCACCACTTTTCGGGAGAGGAATCTGAGTAAGGATTTTAACTCTACCCTTGATTGAGCTTGTCTTGGACTGATCTAATTTTGTTTTCTTTTTGCAGGACCTCTCGTTCCATCGATCGGCGATCTCCCTTTCGATTTCTTGATCGTTTGGGAGCGGATTCGTGCCTTGCCGGATTCCTTCATTGACGTTCGCTCGCTTGGTAACGAACTTCATCGGTTGGGAGCTCTATTATTTCGCTTCCCTCGTCACTTGAAAGTTCCAGGTATGAGCTCAAGTGGTGCTTCCTTACTTGACGATCGTCTCTAGGAGGTCGTAGCGTTTAAGTAGTTGTCTAACTTGTTTGTATTTCTTCTTTCACAGAGACTCATTTTCCCCTGCTTGTCGAGCCACCACCAGAGGTCGCCATGTCTAACCCAGGACTCGTCGATCGCCTTCACCTGGGTAAGAAGACTGGGCGCGTTCCTGCGACATCGTCTCGTCCTGCTCCGGTAGTGAGGCCTGCTGTGGTGCCGGTCGCCGAGCCGGAAATTCAAGAGGAGGAACAGCTTCAGCGCAACCGCAAGAGGCAGAGGCCGGAGGGGTCTCTGCCGACGACTGAGGCGGATTTAGCTATTTTGGAGCCGCCGATCGCCGCTCCCCTCGTCTCTTCCATTCCGATGGCGGAGGGGCCTGGTCCCAGGCCCTCGACGTCTGGCTCCAGGTCCCCGGCCGGCTTTTTGAAAAGAGCGGCGATCGCTGAGACCAAGACTTCTCGGGGGAAACCCTATTTTGGCCGCGATCCCGAGCTGGTTAATAGGTGAGATCGATTTGAACTTTCCGAGTTGGAAAATTTAGTTAGGTATATTCTAATTCCTTTGTCTCTTTTGTTTGTGCTGCAGGGTCCATCTTGCTGACCCGGACGTCGCTCCTATGGTGCTGGATTTCTTGTCGAGTAAGGCTCCGAAAACGTCCCTCGACGTCCCTACTTACGTCCAGTAGGCCATCACCTCTTTGCCCAAGGCCTGGATGACCGATCTTGATGCGATCGCCCGTCGGCGATCTGGAGATGCCATGCAGGCGACCATTGCCCTGGCTCTCCATACGGCAACGATGGCCGTCCAAGCTGCTAGAGATTTTGAGGGGCGACCCTCCACTGCTCATCTTCATAACGACCTCGAGGCCGCCCGGAATAAAAACATTGAATTTGCCCACCGGATCCAGTCTTTGGAGAAGGAGTATGTGGAGACGGCTAAACAGGACGTTGACCGATTGAAGCAGGAGCTGAGCCGCTCCAAGGAGGTTGCCGACCGGTCCCATGATCAGGAGAAGGAAACCCGCCAGAAGTATGCGGCTTCGCAGGAGGAGCAGCCGGGCTGAAGGCGACGGTGGATCGGCTCAGCGGTGAGCTGGAGGCGGCGAAGAAGGAGCTGGAAAAAGCCAAAGGGGAGAACGCCGCCAAGGTGGTCGAGCTGGAGGAGGCTGAGAAGACGACCGTGGAGTTGAAAGGGCAGCTGAAGGAGATCGAGACTGATCCCTATCTTAATGTGGCGCTCGTCGGCGAGTTCGCCTATTATCTGGCCTACGCCAATGCTGTCAGAGCCGCCAAGAAGGTAGGGATCGAGATCGGTCCCTTGATGGAGAGCTTCAAAGCCTATGCGCTCGAGCACCCTCTGCACCCGGAGTTCTCTTTGCCGATCCTTGACCTTGTCGACTTTGGGATCGATTTGAGTTGGTATACTGGCAAACTCATTCATCCTGAGGCCGATGGGGGGGCCAAGCCGATCCGCAACCTGAGGGCGATAACCAGCCGGCGGGGCCTTGAGAGATATTTTTGTTTTCCTTTGTAGCTTGTATTTTTCTGCTTTCTCTTTGTATTGCCTTCGGGCTTCATGTTGTACGAACTCCTTTTGATAATGAATGAAATATTCCTTTTTTTGTGCTTTGTGTCTTCTCATGTATGATCGCCTTTGAATGTTTGCATGCGAATTTTTTACATGTATGTGTATGATTGCATCCGATGTCTTGTTTACCCGACCGATTGTCTGAGTGTTGAATGTATTGATATGTTTTGAATTGAAATTCTTACTTGTAACTTTTGCAGAACGATTCCGATCGTCCTGCGTGTGTTTGAGCGAAGCCGATCGGGCGTGGTTCCTTTCTGTCCGATCGCATTTGGGATTAGATCGACCCATCTCTGCCCCCTTGTTTTTGTTTGCTTATTGTAAGTAAGGGAACAAAAAATAGTTTGTTGATGAGCTATCTTCAGTTATGCCGACTCTGAGGAACCGTGCACGGTCGCGGAGTTCGGTGGACCGACCTCCACAACCGTGTCTATGTGTGCGAGGGACATTGCCTATCCCGCGACTCACTTTATTGTGAGGATCTTCCGTTAGGCTGCGCCCGCCTTGTATTTAAACGAAAGGAGGGCGATCTTGGCCTGGAGGAGTCCTTGCATGGGGCGTCGTCGGTTTATTCGACTCCACGTCCGTGGCTTATTAACTCTGCTTCCACCTCGGCCCGCCATGAAGATGGCGACCCTCGACGGTGTATGTTGAGACGGGGGTGGTGGTACGTCGCATTGCCCGGTTTCACCATGTTAGATGACGAACCTTTGAGGGCGGGCGATCGTGTCCACTGATTTGTTTTGTAGGGTCCTTCGGCTACGCCGGCCTTGTATTGAAACGAAGGGCGGGCGATCTCAGCCCAAAGGAACCTTGCATGGGCGAAGCTGTCGGTTCCATCGACCTCCAGGACCATGGCTGCATTGATCTTACCTCGGATCGCCATGAACGACGATCGTCGGCGGTATGCGATATGCCTGGTGGGGTGATCGCTAGAATAGATGGGATAGGAAAAAATCTCATTATATTCCTTGTATATTGGGCAGTTGAAATTGAGTACAAAATTTTTACTGATAGTATTTTTTCAGATGCACGGCGTTCCAGGGGTATTGATCTGGGGTACCATCTGGGTGTTCAAGTTCGTAGGCTCCCTTAGTCAGCCATTTAGATATCCTGAAAGGTCCTTCCCAGTTCGGACCAAAAACGCCTGTGTGGGTTTGGATCTTCTTGAGGACGAGATCGCCCACTTGAAACCTTCTTTCTTTGACTTTTGAATTGAAGAACTTCTCGGCTCTCCTTTTGTGGATTGTGTTCTTCATTTCTGAGGTCAGCCGTCGTTCTTCGAGCATGTCTAGGTCGATTCGTCAGGCCACATCGTTGTAGGTCGTCATCTCCTGTTCGGTTCGATGACTGAGGACGGCGATCTCCGAAGGAATCACCGCTTCTGTTCCGAAGGCGAGGGCGAATGGGGTTTTGCCGGTTGAATTACGGGTCGTCGTTCGATAAGACCACAAAACGTCTGGAAGCTCGCTCGCCCATCGTCCTTGCCTGGATTCGAGTCGCGCTTTAATTGTGTGTTTGAGGATCTTGTTCACAGCCTCTACCTGCCCGTTCGTCTGAGGGTGATAGGGTGCTGAAAACAATCTTTTGATTCCCCATTTCTCACATAATTGCATGACTTCTAAGCCATTGAACTGCTTTCCGTTGTCGGAGATAATGGCCTGGGGCAGACCGAATCGGCATACGATATTTCTCCAGAAAAATTTGATCACTTGCTCTTGGCCGATCTTGTTGAGCGGTTCGGCCTCAGCCCATTTGGTGAAATAGTCGACCCCTACGATGGCGAACTTACAGCCTCCTGGAGTCGTTGGCAAGGGACCTATAAGGTCGATGCCTCATTGCGCAAATGGCCAAGGCCTATACATGAAGGTGAGCTGTTCGGGAGATAGTTTAATGTTGGGGCCCATTATCTGACACCTATGACACGATCTGGCATAGGCGATCGCATCCTTCTGAAGTAATGGCCAGAAAAAACCTTGCCTGGTTGTCTTATGGATGAGAGCTCGCCCGCCCGCATGGTTTCCGAAAATCCCATCATGGATCTCGGCTAAGACAAGCCGACCTTCCTCCGGTGTAATACACTTGAGGAGGGGAAGGCTGAAGGCTCGCTTGTAAAGCCGGTCGTCCAATAGGGTATATCTGGTCGCACGTAGCTCGAGTTGGCGAGCTTTAACACGGTCGTCAGGGACCGTTCCGTCCTTTAAGTATTTGATGAACGGAGTCATCCAGTTCTCCTCGGCGATGGCGACTGTGGTAACCAGGCTTCTGTCGATCGCCGGCCTTGCTGACTTTGTGATTTGGATATTGGAGAAGTCGGCTGCCCCATCCGATGATGCTAGTTTGGAAAGGGCATCGGCCTGGGAGTTGTGCTCTCTCGGGACTTGTTCGATCAGCACTTCTTCAAATTTTGTGCACATTTCGGCGACCAGCTCTTGGTATTTGACCATCTGTTCTCCACGCGCCTCATATTCTCCCTTGACTTGGTTCACGACCAAAAGGGAGTCCATGAAGATATGGAGGCGATGAACATCTAGGGCGAGGGCTAGATCGAGCCTGCCTACCAAGGCTTCGTATTCGGCTTCATTGTTGGTCTCACGAAAGCCGAAACGCATAGCATTAGTGAACCTTTGTCTGTCGAGACTGATGAGGACAATCCCTGCCCCTGCTCTCGAATTAGTCGCCGAGCCATCCACATATAACTTCCAGGCAGGTCGGCCGACCTGGGTTGGACTGTGAGGGAACGTTAATTCCACCACGAAGTCCGCCAGGGCTTGGCCTTTGATCGCCGTGCGAGGAGCGTAAGTGATTCCGTATTGGGCGATCTCCAGCGACCACTTGAGGAGTCGCCCGTTGGTGTCTGGTCGATGTAGAACTTGTCTTAGAGGTAGAGTTGTCAGGACTTCCACTTGATGTTCGAAGAAATAGGCCCTTAGTTTACGGACACTCATGACAAGGGCGTAGGCGATCTTCTCCAATGGTGTATAGCGTGTTTCAGCGTCGTGGAGCGCTTGACTAACATAGTAGATCGGCAAGTGGATTTGTCCCTCCGCTCGCACCAAAACGGCACTGAGTGCGACCTCCGAGGCTGCCAGGTAAAGGAATAGTTTCTCATCGGGGATCGGCTTAGCCAGGATCTGGGGGTTAGATAGATATTCCTTTATTTTGGCGAACTCTATCTGACTTTCCTTCGTCCATGCGAAATTTTTGTTCTTGATGGTTGCGAAGAAAGGCTTGCTTTTATCACCGAGCCGAGATATGAAACGGTTGAGGGCGGCTAGACAACCTGTGAGGCGTTGCACCTGCTTGACGTTCCGCGGCTCCTGCATATCGAGGATTGCCTGAATTTTGGTGGGGTTCGCCTCGATCCCCCTCTGGCTTACGATGTGCCCCAGGAATTTTCCGGAGCCCACCCCGAAGTTGCATTTCTTGGGGTTCAGTTTCATGTTGAACTTCTCGAGGATGGCGAACGTCTCGGCGAGATCGTTGAGGTGATCTTCCTTCTTGAGGCTTTTGACCACGATGTCGTCAATGTAGACCTCCATGGTCTTGCCGATCTGATTGGCGAACATTCTGTTGACTAGTCGCTGGTAGGTTGCCCCTGCGTTTTTCAAACCGAACAGCATTCGGACCCAAAAGTATATGTATTTTTCCGTGTGGAAAGATGTGTGTTTTATGTCTTTCTCCGCCATTGGAATTTGATGATATCCGGCGAAGGCATCCATAAACGACATCATTTCGCTACGTGCTGTGCTATCGACCAAGTGATCAATATGAGGCATCGGAAAGTGATCTTTTGGACATGCCACGTTGAGGTTGGTGAAGTCGATGCATAACCTCCAGGAACCAGTCAGCTTCTTGACGAGTACCGCGTTGGCAACCCATTGTGGTTCGTCTGTAGCTACCCCGATTAATTTGTTGTTGAGTAATTTTTGGACTTCTACGTCGAGCGCCGCGTATTTTTCGGGACCGAATTTCCTACGTTTTTGGTGAACAGGCTTCATTGTCGGGTCGATCTTTAGATAGTGGCAAGCGTGCTCAGGACTTATACCGACCATATCTTGATGCGACTAGGCAAAGACTCCGATGTTCTTACGTAGCAAATTGATCAGATCCTCTTTTAGTTCGCGGTCGATGCTTGTGCCGATCTGTACTTCCCGTTCTGGATGAGCCGGATCTATCGTTATATTCTCCAACTCTTCGACGGGCACGGTCGCCTCTCGTTTGGAACGATTTCCGGACTCGATTCTTGGATCGATGTCGAGACTTGGCTAGAAACCGATCATTGGCTCGATGTCGTCCGTTAACCGAACCGAGATGACGTCCCCTGAGTCAGGTTGGTATGACGCGCTCGGCTCGTCGATCTCCATGGGTTGACCGTTGATCGCTTCAATGTTACATATATTATGGGAAGTATTGAAAGCAGTAACGACATAGGAGTAATTCAAACATCTTTTTGCCATTAGCTGATCTCCTTTTACAGTACCGACCGTCCCATCGGTAGTGGGGAATTTGATACAGTAAAAGAAAGACGAGGCGACTGCCTCAAAGGTTTCTAAAAAGGGGCGACCTAGGAACCCATTATAGATGCTGGGCCTATCTATTATTACGAAACTTAGGTTCCTAGTAATCCTAACCTTGGGATCATAAAAGCATATTAGCTCGACGGAGAGCTTGATCCTCCCGTAGGCTTGGACTGTGTTATCGCCGAACCCTTGGAGCATGGTGCCGAACGGCTTGATGAATTTGATTAAGTTGCCGAGTTGGTCTAGGGCGGATTTGAATATGATGTTGCAGAAACTCCCATTGTCGACCAGCACGCGATCGACCGCCTTCCCAAGGATACAGACGGAGATCACCAGTGCATCCTCTTTGGGGCATTGCACTCCCTCCCTGTCTTTGTTGGAGAAGGTGATGAGTGCGTCTTTAGAGATGATCGGCTCCGGAGGTACCACGACATGGACCCCGGCGAACGCCCTCAGCTCGGCCTTTCGCTTCCTGTTTGACATGGTGGAAACCGGGGAAAGGCCCCCGAGGTTTCCACCTCCTGCTTGAAGCATGTTGATCCGACCGCTAGGGTTGATCGGAGGGACCGACTCATCAGAGTACTCCGGCTCATGCTCGATTCTGGCGACCGGATTGGGAGGAGTTCTTTCGTTTTGTCGGCGATCGCGCCCTCCGGTTCTCTCCGTCCTAGGTTCTGGCTTGGTGACCAAGCTGTCGAGTTTGCCTTCCTCAAATAGTCGCCAGAGCTGTCTGAGGAGGTCGCGGCATTGGCTGGTGTTGTGGCCGGGACTCTTGTGGTATGCACAGAATTTGCTGCGATCTAGGTGACCGTGGTCCCTTATCGGCTTTGGTTTGGAGAGCCACTCGCGACCTTTGATTGCGTTGAAGATGTGGGCCGGAGATAAGTTGAGGTTGTGGAGAAGGTGGACCTCCACATCCTCGAAGGCTTTGAACTCACCAGACGGCTTTGCGACCGCCTTTCTGGGCTTGGCGACCGCCTTCTTCTGGACATGGGAAGGTGTCTTCCCTTCTCCGGAGGGTTCCTCGCCTAAACGGAGGGAGAGCATCCTCTGCCTGGCCAGAAAATCGGCGGCTCTGACGCGGAAGACCGTATAGGTCGGGGGAATATCCTTTGTGAGGTGCCTGAACATGGGCGAGCATCCGTGGAATCCGCTCAGGACTGCGTGGAGAGCGAGCTCGTCGCTGATGGGCTCACCGGTGAGGACTATCTCGTCTACCCGGTAGATGTAATCCTCATCTGATTCATCCTTCCCCTGCCTGATTTTCATCATGCGGTAGGGACCTTCCGGGCGAGCGACTTTGGCGGCGAAGTACGACGTGAAGTCGTTCGCCAGCTTCTCAAAGCAATTGATTGAGCGAGATGGTAGTGAGATGTACCACCTGTGGGCGAGATCGCCCAGAGTTAATGGGAACATTCGACATTTCGTGGCATCTGATGCTCCGCATCCGGTCATGTAGATCCGGAATTTGCCCAAGTGGGTCTCCGGATCTGACCTCCCCTCATATAGAGGCGTTTGTGGGGGAGCGATCTTTTGTTGAATTGGGGAGATCTAGATCTGAACCGCGAGTGGTTCATTTAGCCCAGCGATCGATCTCCTGGCACCCGCCTGTAATACCACCCGTATTACATGCTTTTTCACTTTGGGCGCTCACGTCCATTTCTTCTGTTTGATAAATAAATGCACTCCATTGCAATAAAACATATTTTGTATAATATGGTTGTACTGTATCACATCTATTATTCGTGTATTGTGATGGTATGATGATTGACGAACTTTCAGTTACATACCTCGATGTCGTTAGGTAATTATCGGTGTGAATATGACGGTGGCCAACGTCTTGTTCCCCGAGAGATTTCCAGACGACATGGAGAGGGAGTCGTGTCATAAGAAATTAATGTGATAATAATTTAGCAAACAAAACTGTCCTTTATGTACGTTATACTCCGACTCATTACGCACGCTATATCTGAGCCATTACGTACGTTAAATATCGGCCCTAACGTACGTAACATCGGTCTTCGGTCTTCGGACAGGAATCTTCGTCAGGTAGTACGCATGCCGACCAACTTTCGGCGCGATTGCAACAGGCAAGTCAACGAGGTGTTACGTACGTTAACCCACTTTCGTTACGTACGTAACGATGTGTATGAATCGTTCCAGCGAGTTCCTTACGTACGTTAATATTTTTCCATAACGTACGTAAAGTCTCTTACGTACGTAAACCGTCAGGCATAACGTACGTAAGGGTAATCTGAATTTATAAAAGAACACTTTGCCTTTCATTTCTTCCATCCCAAAAATCATTCTTCTTCCTTGTACGCTGCTCTCCACCATCCTTGGACCAATTCTAACCTCCCAATTCAAGTGCTATCCTATTAGAGTACGTTATCAAGCTTCGGGGAAGGTCTTGAAGGTGTTATCCTCTCGTTCTCCTTCGTCCATCGTCGTTCTTCATCATCTTTTGTCAGTAAAGGTAAGTTTATCCAACCTTGAACTCATTTCTGTATTGTTTAGTAAGTTATAGTAAACCTCGGATGCCTTGGGTAGCTTAGAACCCTCAGTAATAATCGAACCGATATATAACTATCGCAATTGTTAATCGATATCCATCAAAGCTAGAAATTGGAATGAATAATGGTAGAACTCATAATCATATTGCTAATCACCAACTTCTCGGAATCATCTTGAAGGATTTCATGTATAACCGTATTATCATGTTGAATAAAACCGTTAATGAATCCTTGATGAACTTACCAACAATTTCTAGCCGAATAGATATTGAAATATGTTAAGATGATGGATTAATCGTTCTAGACTTGCATATTAAGACAACGATGAAATTTTGGTGATTGTTGGTTATAATTAACTAGGAATGTTGTGTTAGAACACTATTGTTTAGCGGAAGGATAACTTATAAAGAATGTTGTCGAACCTAAGAAATTAATGGCACGCATTATGGTTAATAATGGAGAAATTCGATTCCGACATCATAAGCAACTAGGATAGGGTTCTAACAGGCGGGTGGGGGAGGAACGTCGTTGATCATCATTGTTATCATAAGATGTTAATCGACAAACATGTTATAGGTCGGATTTCCGAGTGCGATCCTTCAAGCTGTTGCCTTGTCAAGAAATAACTCTCGTCGGATTTGAGGCAAGTGAATCTTGCTCAGACTTTACGTCTTATAATTTTAGACATAGTAAATGTTACTATTGTGGAATGGTGCTCTTACGATTATCTTGTCCGGAGTATTCCCGAGTAGATACTACCGTGACCCTTGGCCGTGGCCTTGGGAGTTTTCTTGTGGACCGTGTTGCGGGATAAAACCTGAATGGTACCCACGTCCAGAGTATTTCTGTGTAGATACTTCCGTGACCCTTGGTTGCGACCTTGGGAGTTTATGTGCTGATAAGAGGAATAACATGGAACATTCGGTGACAACTTTATTCCTTGAAATTATTAGATTTTACCTTTGAGTTTGGTTTGAATTGTGTCTGACCTAGGTTACTGGCACGACATGTCGTGCCAGGTAAATTTGTTGAATTTGTGCAGGACACCCCCGAAGGTTATGGCCAGGCATGAGCTGTGTTGGAAGAAGGCCTGTTAATTTCTTAAATCAATTTGAACATTCCACGTTGTGTAATAACCGTATGCACGGACACTATTTACTTTTGGTACTTTGGGTTGTACGAAGAATTTCTTAATCACTTCCGTCTATTACCACTTTTAATAAAATATTTTATAAAATATTTTCAAAAACTTGCCTTGTGGGTCCCTCATGGGATCTACGGCACTGTGGCGACCCGGTTCATTTTGGGGGCGTTACAGAAAATGGTATCAGAGACAAACACTCACGTGGAAAGTTTTACCAAAAATATTTTGAAAACGTTTTGCCTTCAAAATCCAACACTTCTGACGACTGTAACTCCTCGAGGGATGTCGAGGTAAAATACATGTAAATTCTTAAAGATCAAGTATGATGTTTGGATTCAGTAAGAACTCAGAGAATGTTTGCATTAAACTACCTGTTAGATTGAACGAACATCACCAATGGCACGTCGAGGAGCTAGAAGAAACGTAAATGACGCACAAGGTTCCGCTATGAACCAGCAGGAAGACAGAAACACCGGAGAAACTAATCCGGCCGGAAATCAACCACCACCATTGTCAGGCGAACAGAAGCGGAAAACCGAACAACGGGGATTTGATCCGGCCTTCGTTCAGACTCGCCTGAGCCATTGCTATGGGAATCGCTCGAGTCAACCAAGGCGAGAACAAGTACGATCATTAACATAGAAGAGAACAGGGAAGGACCGTTGGGTGGAAGAAATCTTGAAGGCAGGACCGCCATTATTCGACGGGTCGGGGATAAGCATGTGGACGATTGGATCTCGGAGATGGAGGCGCCTTGAGGTGATCGGGCCCGAAGCGAAAAGTGCCACTCGGGATCAACCCGACTCCGTGACACCGCGGCCGATGGTGGAGGACCTATAAGCGAGAGGACGAGAATAGTCGGATGGCCCGAGTTTTCCAAACTATTGAGAGGCAATCTTGTCCCCGATCAGTTCAAAGCGCACGAGCGGAGTTTCTTGGCCAGGGGCCTCGAATTTGCAGACCGAGAAATCATTCGGGCATACAGGACCGAGCTAAGCTATGTCGCACAGATGGTTCCATCTGAAGACCAGCGAATTTGTCACCTTGCTCAATGGTTGCCGGAGGATGTTCAACGCTACGCGGCGGGGTTTCATTGCACCACGTTGAGGGCATATGAGGACGTGGTCACAGCATACGCCGGTACGGTTGTCAGTTCGGATGCCGGGCACAACCAAAAGAAGCAGAAGACAGCAAATCAGTCCGGAAGCACCAGCAGAGTGAATTTGGGAATTGGGTTCCCCTCCAAATCAGCAGTTTCGTCCCAACAGAAAGGAACATCTGACGGGCCTTCTCGCCGTAGCTGTTTCAATTGTGGCATAGCAGGGCATACCATGAGTCAGTGGCGTAAAGCATCGACAAAGTGCTTTTCATGCGGAAGGGGTGGGCACATGTCTCGCTACTGTTCTCGAATCAAACCTACACCAAACCCAGCTCCTCAGAGTCAACAAGGCTCGGTACAGACATCCAGAGCGTCTTCCATGTCCGACTACCGATCTCCACCTCACCAGTCTCCTCTACACGGTGCCGGAAGAGTACGTGGTCGCGGGGGAGGCACTGCACCCTCCTTGGGGACACTGCCGTCCCGCGTGTTCGAACTAAGGGCCACTGACGACCAGACTACTCCTGCTGTCTCAGGTACACTCCTTATTAAATCTCAGCCTGTTCATGTACTGTTTGATACTGGAGCAACCCACTCGTTTATATCCGTAGAATGTGTTAACCATTTGCATCTCCCTTGTGTACCCTGTGAGTCCTTTACTGTTAAACTACCCGAGGGCAGCAGGGTGGAGGGTAACTTGGAAGTTGGCTGTCAGGTCGTATCAATAATGGCCGATGCCCAATCTCATGGTCTTTCCACTCCAAAACGAAGATGTGATTTTGGGTATGGGTGGATGACAATGCACAAGACGGTATTGGATACCTATCACTGGCCGTTTCTATTACGACCCATGACGGTGCCACTCACACAATTAGAGGCGAGAGCACTTGATACTAAAGGGTCCCTCGGTCTCCTTTCGGTAGCATCTCATGATGATCGAGGAGCGTATTGGTGCTATATTCTTGAGGAGGGCACGTCACAATTGTCGGTTGCTAACATTCTGTAGTGAGCGAATTTAGGACATATTCCCGACGAACTACCTGGATTGCCACCACAAAGAGAGGTCGATCTCTCAATCGAACTTGAGCCAGGAACGATGCCTATCTCCAAGGCACCATACAGGATGGCACCAGCCGAAATGAAGGAACTAAAGTCACAACTCGAAGAATTGCTAAGGAAGGGGCTCATTCGTCCAAGTACTTCGCCATGGGGTGCGCCAGTTCTTTTTGTGAAGAAAAAGGACCGCTCTCTGCGCCTGTGTATCGATTACAGGGAACTTAATAAGGTCACTATTAAGAACCGTTACCCACTTCCAAGGATTGATGATTTACTGGACCAACTGCAAGGGGCGACGGTGTTTTCAAAGATCGACTTAGGTTCGGGATATCACCAATTGAGAATTCGAGAGGAGGATATTCCTAAGACCGCATTTCGATCAAGATATGGGCACTACGAGTACATGGTGGTGTCGTTTGGCCTGACTAATGCTCCAGCCGTTTTTATGGAATTAATGAATAGGGTTCTAACAGAGTTTCTCGATAAGTGTGTGGTGGTTTTCATTGACGATATTTTAATTTATTCCCGAAGCCGATGGGAGCATGAGGAACACTTGAGGCAGGTGTTGAGCGTTTTAAGGTAACATCAACTGTATGCTAAACTTTTTAAATGCGAGTTCTGGATGCTAGAGGTAACCTTTTTGGGGCATGTGATTTCAGCAGGAGGCGTTAAAGTAGACCCCCAGAAGATCGAGACAGTTATGAATTGGGAACCACCTAGAAACGTCAAAGAGGTGAGAAGTTTCCTGGGGTTGGCGGGATATTATCGACGGTTCGTCGAGGCCTTCTCCTGTGTCGCTCAGCCATTAACAAATCTGCTTAGGAAGAACACCAAGTTTGTCTAGACAACAGATTGTCAGGAGAGTTTCGACAAGCTAAAAAGGAAGCTTACTACTGCCCCAGTGTTGGTACTACCACAGGGTACGTAGGGATTCGTAATATGCACCAATGCGTCTAAGCACGGGTTGGGATGTGTGTTCATGCAAAATGACAAGGTTATCGCTTACGCCTCTCGTCAACTTAAACCTTATGAGGTGAACTACCCGACACATGACTTGGAACTAGCTGCAGTGGTCCACGCTCTTAAGATTTGGAGACATTACCTATATGGGGTTACCTGTAAGATCTTTACGGACCACAAGAGTTTAAAGTGTATTTTCACGCAGAAAGAGTTAAATATGAGACAGAGGCGTTGGCTGGAGTTAATCAAGGATTACGATGTAGAGATTCTATATCACCCTGGAAAGGCCAACGTCGTAGCAGACGCACTGATTCGGAAAACTGCGCAGGAGGTGACACTATCTGGTTTGACAGTATAGCTGGAGTTGCAGCAAGATCTCAGGAGAAATGACATTGAAGTGTGGATACAATGCCGCCAGGGACAGTTGTGCTCGATTGATATTCACTCGTCCCTGCTGGACGAGATACGCCTAGCACAGATGGAGGATCCAGAACTTCGTGCGATCGGCGCAAGGGCCGAAGGGGGAGTTATTTCAGACTACAGGATCCAAGGGGGCTTAGTTAGATTCAAGAACAGGATTTGCATTCCACCTAAAGACGAGCTTAAGCAAACTATACTCAAGGAAGCTCATTCTACTCCCTATTCGATACATCCCGGGGCGAGCAAAATGTACAAAGACCTGCGAAAGAGTTTCTGGTGGGAGAATATGAAGCAAGAGGTAGCAAGGTTTGTTGCTCGATGTATGATATGTCAACAGGTGAAGATTGAACACTGTAGACCAGCCGGAATCATGCAGCCCTTACCCATTCCGGAATGGAAATGGGAGAGCATATCAATGGACTTTGTCACCAAGTTACCAGTGACGACGGGGGGAAAGGACACGATATGGGTTATTGTAGACCGACTGACAAAGTCGGCACACTTCATTCCAATTCAGGAGGCCATCGGAACAGAACAGCTGGCTACCATCTTTGTTCGGGAAATCGTGAGATTACATGGCGTTCCCTCGGGGATTATTTCGGATAGAGACACTAGATATGTGTCCCGCACGGAAGGTCATCCATCGAGGCCATGGGTACTCAATGCATTTCAAGATCGCCTATCACCCTCAAACGGATGGACAAACAACGCACCATACGGACCACTGGAAGATATGTTGAGAGCATGTGTACTCGATTGGGGCAAGGGAGGCTAAACACCTCTGCTTAGCGGAATTTTCGTACAACAACGGTGGCATGCAAGCATAGGCATGGCCCCCTTTGAGGCCTTGTATGGTAGAAAGTGCAAGTCTCCCCTATGTTGGGACGATGCATCCGATGTCATCGCCACCGAGTTGGATCTAATCCAGGAATCTATTAAGAAGATATCCATTGTTCGAAAACACATGTTGGCGGCAGAGTCGCCAAAAGTCTTATGCTATGGACCGTGGCCGTTGGAATTTATGGTTGGGGATCATGTTTGGGTTAAAGTATCGCCAATTCGGGGCATTCGACACTTCGGCCAGAAGGGCAAACTAAGCCCGAGATTTATTGGCCCGTTCGAAATACTGGACCGAGTCGGTAGACTCGCTTATCGGCTAGCATTACCACCATCGTTAGACGGAGTGCATAATGTCTTCCACGTCTCCCAGCTGAGAAAGTACGTGTACGATCCGAGCCACAAGATCAACTTCGAGGAAGTAGAGATTTCCAATGATGCTACCTTTAGGGAAGTTCCAACAGCGATTTTGGATCGACGCGTAAAGACACTAAGGAACAATAACATACCCCCTGTTAAAGTTCAGTGGTCGCACCACGGTACGGAAGAAGCGACTTGGGAGACCGAGGCGAGCATGAGAGAGACTCATCCCGAGTTATTTTCTTAGTTTCGGGACGAAACTATTTTTAAGGGGGGTGGTATGTAATACCACCCGTATTACATGCTTTTTCACTTTGGGCGCTCACGTCCATTTCTTCTGTTTGATAAATAAATGCACTCCATTGCAATAAAACATATTTTGTATAATATGGTTGTACTGTATCGCATCTATTATTCGTGTATTGTGATGGTATGATGATTGACGAACTTTCAGTGACATACCTCGATGTCGTTAGGTAATTATCGGTGCGAATATGATGGTGGCCAACGTCTTGTTCCCCGAGAGATTTCCAGACGACATGGAGAGGGAGTCGTGTCATAAGAAATTAATGTGATAATAATTTGGCAAACAAAACTGTCCTTTACGTACGTTATACTCCGACTCATTACGCATGCTATATCTGAGCCATTACATACGTTAAATATCGGCCCTAACGTGCATAACATCGGTCTTCGGTCTTCGGACAGGAATCTTCGTCAGGTAGTACGCATGCCGACCAACTTTCGGCGCGATTGCGACAGGCAAGTCAACGAGGTGTTACGTACGTTAACCCGCTTTCGTTACGTACGTAACGATGTGTATGAATCGTTCCAGCGAGTTCCTTACGTACGTTAATATTTTGCCATAACGTACGTAAAGTCTCTTACATACGTAAACCGTCAGGCATAACGTACGTAAGGGCAATCTGAGTTTATAAAAGAACACTTTGCCTTTCATTTCTTCCATCCCAAAAATCATTCTTCTTCCTTGTACACTGCTCTCCACCATCCTTGGACCAATTCTAACCTCCCAATTCAAGTGCTATCCTATTAGAGTACGTTAATCAAGCTTCGGGGAAGGTCTTGAAGGTGTTATCCTCTCGTTCTCCTTCGTCCATCGTCGTTCTTCATCATCTTTTGTCAGTAAAGGTAAGTTTATCCAACCTTGAACTCATTTCTGTATTGTTTAGTAAGTTATAGTAAACCTCGGATGCCTTGGGTAGCTTAGAACCCTCAGTAATAATCGAACCGGTATATAACTATCGCAATTGTTAATCGATATCCATCAAAGCTAGAAATTGGAATGAATAATGGTAGAACTCATAATCATATTGCTAATCACCAACTTCTCGGAATCATATTGAAGGATTTCATGTATAACCGTATTATCATGTTGAATAAAACCGTTAATGAATCCTTGATGAACTTACCAACAATTTCTAGCCGAATAGATATCGAAATATGTTAAGATGATGGATTAATCGTTCTAGACTTGCATATTAAGACAACGATGAAATTTTGGTGATTGTTGGTTATAATTAACTAGGAATGTTGTGTTAGAACACTATTGTTTAGCGGAAGGATAACTTATAAAGAATGTTGTAGAACACTCGCCGATTGGCTTTCAGAACGCGAACCAAGGCGATCGTGTACTGATACCCTAGCCCCGTGGTGAATGACGAGCTCCCTGCCAATGGGTTCCTTCCTTGGGCGAGAAGGGGCTCGTTGACCGACTTGTCTCCTGGGAGTCGGATATGCCGAATTCCTGGTAAAGGATTCGGATTCCGATGTCTCCCAGCTGGGGCCTGAGTATCCGGGTCGCCATGAGGGATCTCTCCCTAGGCGGCTGAAGACGGAATCGTCCCGCCTCACGAGAGCCTTCTCATGCGGCTCGGGGCTTTCTGTCGATTTCTCAACATAGATCCCCTTAAGCTTCCACTTGCCTGCCCGGCGGATGGCCGATGGAGTGATGGTGGGCGAGTCGTAGGCCTTCCGTCGCTCCCTGAGGATGGCTATAGCCTCCTCAATCTGTTAAGCGGTCTGGAACTGATCGAGTGAGAGGCTAGAACCGTCCCTCGGGGGCGGGAGTGAGAGCCTAGCGTCGCCACGGTCGCCTTCCGCCGTGGGCTGGGATTCGGTCCGTGCCGGAATGAGATTTCCGGCAGATCTTAGGGTGTCTCTCTTGGAGGTCGTTGCAGATGTCATTTTTCTGAAGGCTTTTCTATTGAAGAACAGTGAGTGTTTCTTCAAGTGTATGTCCGGAGAACAGTGAGTGTTCTTCGAGATGGTAGGAATAAAAATGAAGGTTTAGATGCCCTCCTTCTAGCGCCAATTGTTGTTACCCAAAATATTATCCAAAGATAGTATTGCTGGAATGATCGAGTAACAAACAAATGCGAGAACACTTCCGTGGGAAAATAGATAACACAAGATTTGTCGGGGTTGTTAATCTCGGGCTTGAATGCTCTCGCGAGATGTTATTAATAAATATACTGTCGTGTACAAATATTAATGTTAGAATCTATTACAAGGAGTGTAAAGACTTCTAGTTATCTAGGCTGTAGAGCGCGTAGATTGCCGGAAGAACCAGATAGGTAAATCTGTGAGTTCTTGCTTGGGATATATTATAAATGTGTATGAATATCACTATGAATGTATAAATGGTTGCCAAAAGAGTCTTTGATTCTCTTTTTGTGTGTATTTTGCACTGAGTTCACAGTAAAAATTCGCGTCCCTTTGGCCACTGCAGTGAGTTCTCTATTTATAGGGGACAAGGTAGTTGGGACCCCTCAGGCGATTGTGGGCGACCGCCGTTTTCTATATTATAATAAGATGGCCGATCATCCCGTCACGTGGGGCTGTTCCCTTAAAGTCTGGGGCCGCTGCTGGTGGACAGTTGTGCGAGCCAATGGGAAGCCAGCACGCGTCCTGGGTACCCACTTTGTACCTTTCGGCGGCCTTGTCGGTAGGTGTGGTAGGTGACAGGCTGGGGTCAAAGGTCCTATCTGTCGGCACCCTGTGAAGATCCGCACGTGGGCCACCGTCTAAGATTCGGTCTTCGACGACTTTGACGGATGCTGGATCCATACGTGGCATGAGACGATCGCCTCTGGTTCGCTCATTAATGACGATCGCCAGATATCAAAAGACGATCGCTGGGTACCAAAAGACGGTCGCTGTATTGTGCAGAACTCTGGGCGTTTGTCCAGAGTATGTCTTCCATGGTTGGCTTCTCTGATCGTGATGCCGATCGCCTATCGAGGCGTATTAATCGCCGCACAACAAATTCCCCTAAGAATAAAATTACCATAATTATATCTTAGTCAAATTAAATCCAATTTAATTTGTGGAAAATTAATTATCAAACGAAATATAAAAAACGGAGTCGAAAAAACACGACCGGGCCAAGCCCGGGGCACTGCCCAGCAAGCTGCCCAGCAGGGTCGGCCTGGATTGCGACCACTGCCTGGCAGCGGCCGGCACGCTTCCGAGCATGGCCGGCACAGGGCCAGACCGCATGGCAGTGCCCGGACAGCTCCAAGCTGCCGGGTCCGTTTACGTTTTTGGCTCGTTTTTCCGCCCCGATTCCAAAAATAATATTTTTCTAATCTTTATATTACACATTTAAATCAATTTTTCAAAAGATAAATAGATTTACATTGTAACATAAAATCATGAAAAATTTATTTTTAGATGAACAATTGAAAATCAACGATTAATAAGATTATGATTCCAAATCATAAACCACCATTCAATCAAGCATTCCAAATGCTAAATATCTTATATACGATCGCAAGATCTATGCTCCGATATGACTGTTGGGATTCGGTGCCTAAACCGAAGGCCCAGCAGAAGCGGTTAAACGAAAATTAATTCGATCTGAATCCCTACGGGGATCGATCAAGCTACGTATATACGAATATAAAACGAAAACAAGCAAGATAAGAAATCATACCCTCGTAGTCCGTTGATTTGAATGGTGTACTTCTTGAAGATGATTCCCCAAAGCTTTAAACGCTATCCACGAATCCAATCCGCTCCAAGCTCTTGAATGATCCAACACCAAAAGCACCGCATCTCTACTTGCCACGCACCGTAGAAACGAACAGAACGACTATACCTCGTTATCCTCCAAGGATACGGCTAGAACAAGGTTAAATGAGCTTGCTAATCAAGAGTATAACACTCTAAGTGTTTAATCTATATCTCTCAATTTATGTCTTGAATTTTTCTCCAAGAAAACAAGAAGGATGAAGAATAAATGTGAAGAATAAGAAAACTATTTTCTTCTCTATTTTCTTTCAATGAGCCGTGTGATCTCTCTCTCAAGACAAGAGATGTGGTCTTCTTTTATTCTTCAACTCCACCTAATAAAATACACCTTTCATATTATTATAAGAGATACCACATCTCTTAAGTCTTTGGTCTTCCATTTAAAATGGAAACAAAGACTAAGAGGAAGGTTGGTGGAAGGGGGAATCCATCTAGAAGAACCGGACGAGTTCGGTCCGTTTCGGACTCCCGTGAGTCCAAACAGATAAACTCCAATTCTATTCCGATGTATTTGTATTAATTAATTAATCCAATTAATTAATCATATCAAATACAAAATAATATAATTAATTTCTCCAAGAAGTAATTATATCTATAAATTAATTGTTAGGAATATGCCCTCGAATGCCACTCAGGGGATGAGAGAGTAAGGGCATTGTACTTGTAATTATGGAATAATTAATAAAAAAGGCAATACGATTCATTCACTGTTTATTGTATTTCAATTGCATTCTTGACTTGGTAAATATTGAAGTGAACTCCATGTAAATAAATCGAACATTCCATTCTCGTTATGGGATAAGAGAAAATGCACTGGAAGTGTTTAAAGTTTATTTACGTAAATTGTTCGCAAGTCAATAAACTTAAAATGGGCATTAAGTTTTTAATACGACTTGTATAACTGATGCTAGGACGTGTGCACGTCTTGATAGCATAGTTATAAGTATATTGGTGGGGCCAGTATACTCGAACACGACTCATACTCGATTCAGTCACACGGTATTCACTCTCAGAGAGTCGATGACGAATCAAAAGGTTGTGATAATATACATGGACCTTTGATTTGAGGGTTCAGTAGAAGATGTGCATGTGACGTTTAGTTTGTCATTAGATTAGTTAGACTCATTTGCTTAATTGCTGAGTCGACGTCGAAGTGCGGACCATACGGGCAGGTAGCAGTCTTTACTGTACGCCAAGAAAGGATTCTATCTCCTGTTAGTTAGCAGGCGAATGTCCTATACGGTTAATGGCAAATAAGATCATAAGTCTTTGGCCAAAGCATTCCGATATAGTCGTATTAGATACACTATTAATCAGTCGGTCTTGATTTGCATTAACACATGTATAGAGTCTAGTCAACAGTAGGGTTTGACTTTACCGTGACCCGAAGACTTGACTGGGACATCTGATGAAGGGTCTATAGGTATATATAGTATTCACGACATAATGGTTCAGGAATGATCCCTTCATTCGTTCTCAGTCGGGATTTACAGTGCGGCCCGCTAGGCTGGCTAAGTGATGCCCGCACTCATTGGTTCCTCCCAATGCCGGCTGAGACGGACCTACGGAGTCGCGCATCAGGAGTGTTGACGGATAAATGTGAATTTATTATCTCTCTATTAATATTAGATATTGGATATCTAATTATGATTTATTGGATAAATCAAATATCGGTATTATGAATTAAAATTAAGTTACCGGGTAATTAATTTAATTCAAAAATTATATTTCTTAGAGAAATATATTTGTATTTGATATAATTAATTATTAGATTAATTAATTAATATAAATACATTGATGGTTAAAAGGAGTGTATTTAACGGAGTCATTTGACGAACGTCCGGTACACAAGCCGAGTGGCTCGGCTCGTTTCTAGGAAACTTCCATGGGCCGCCCCCCTTCCCCACCTCACACGAATTAATTCAACCTTGCATGTTGTATGTCTTGTCATGTTTTGTAGTAATAATGTTGAGATTCTATTCTCACATGATTAATACATGATGTGATATTATTATATGGGATATAATGACCAACTCATCTATAAAGAATATGACTTGATATCATACTCAAAAAACAATGCAAGGGTGCTGCCGAGAGAAAATAGGAGTGAGAGAGGGAGAAGTTTTTCTTCAAGTTTCCACTTAGAGTGAGAAAAATTAAGAAAGAAAAGGATATATAAATTCCTATAGTAATTCCTAGCCGTGTTCTTAGAGAACGGATTGCTATCGAATTTTTCAGGGCAACTTCCGATGCGTGTGTAGTAGAGGCTTCGTATTTTCGGTGCTTGGAACGAAGGGATTTCGTGTTCGGGACGGGGTTCGTGATCGTCATCCATATTTACGAAGATTTATTTCAAAGGCTTCAAGGGTATGATCCTTTATCTTCGTATTTAATTTTTTTCGTATATACGTTACTTGATCGATCCTGTTTGGGATTCGTATTTATTTCCGCTGCGTATTTCGTTTTATTTTCGGAATCCCAACAGTGGTATCGGAGAGAGGTCAATGTTTCCGTATATATGATTTTTTTTGTGCATTTTGAATGCTTTTGGATGATGATTATGATTTAAAATCATGTTTGGAATAATCGTAGATTTTAAATTGTTCGTTGTAGCATCACGTTTTGGAAGCAGTAGAAAAAGCGAAGAAAGCGGATGCCGGTGGTCTTTGGCGGCCTTGCTGGCTGCCAGTCGCTGAGCATGCTCGGCCATGCTCGGCCGCAGCCGAGAGCGGCCGATGCTGCCGATCGGGACTCGGCAGTGCGAGCATGGCTCGGCGAGCGACCCTCGGGTTTTGGCGATTTTGAATCGGGCAGCGGGCTGGGCCTAAAACCGGATTGTCCGGGACTCCGTTTTAAGTTTATATTTCGTTGTAATTATTTCCCAAAATTTAAATTGGATTTTAATTTGACTAAATTAATATTTGGAATGTTTTTTTAGTTAAGGGAAATAAATTAAACGAGAATATTATTTTTGGCCGGATTCCTTCGAACGAATTAAAATGATGATTATTAGTATTAATTGGATTAATACCATTAAGATTGAATAGATTAATTTTATATTGATTGGATTAATATATTAATTGATTATTTAATTGTAATGCCACTTTATATTAATTGGATTAATATAGTAGAAATTGAATAGATTAATTTATAGATTAATTAGATTAATTTATATTAAAATTAATTGTTTAATTTCGTTGCCATTACATGTTGTATGGAATCCTTATGTGATGGTGATATAGCTTGTGGACTTAGTTTTTGATTTGTTCGATTCGATTGGGTTGTAAAGGCCGTTTTGAGCCTATTTATATTTACTAGAAAAATTTGTATAGGATACAATTTTTCAATGATGTAATTATTATTTTGGGTATGACGAAGACCAAAGACAACCGACCGAGAAGACGAAGATTCGAAGACTGTGTTTTTATTTATTGGGTCATTCGCTTGGCCCAGTACTTAGGAATTAGGTCCATGATCTATATGTTGGTAGTAACTAGGTTACTGTTTTCTGTTTTTTCATTTTGAATGATTGACAAACCAACAAACGCGCGTATAAATGAATTAATGTGCAAAGTGTAAGATTAATCGCGAAATTCTCCCGACCACAAACACACAAAGTTTTAAAGGTTACGAGGTTTCCTACCCTCCGTCAAACTCATGGAAAATTGAAATCTAAACCGGAATATTATTCTTCCGAGTATGTCGGGGTAATATTTTTGGGAAAAGTTGATAAATTCCTAGAGTGCATTAGATGCCTTTGGTTGTGACAAATCAAACCCTTATAAACCGTATGGGTTGCCGGGTAAGATTCAATTGTCAGACTAATAGGAGTTGACGGTTTAAACTTAGATAGTTCAGCGAGCCATAGAAACCAAATGGGTTGAGGGCAAGTGAACTAGGGGTAAAAGAAGATCGAATCATCCATTAGATGGGTTGGTATTAGACACCACTTTATAAAGAATAATAGAATAGAAACCGTATGGGTTGCCCTCTATTAAACTTTGTAAAGAAATCGATCACCACTATGAAGTCACCCATGACTTCCGGATTATAACATGGGAGTGTATAGTTCCGATAAAATTAGTGGGAGCCGAGACAAGAATTATACATGCCCTTAAATTCTATACTCGGTCATAATTAAACAAGTCAATTGAATCTTGTCTAAATCTTTGCAGAAAACGAAACTGAATCTCTCTAAAAATGGCTAAAAACCCACTTGCAATACTACTTGAAAAGAATCTCCTAACTGGACCCAATTTTGTTGACTGGTTGCGGAATCTAATAATTGTACTCAGTATGGAGTCTCTAGGATACGTCTTGGAGGCGGACATTCCACCGAATCCAATCCGGACCAGGGGTAATCAGGAAGATATTGATGTCCATGAAAAATGGGTCAAGGATGACGTGCTAGTCCGTGGCTTTATGATGGGCTCAATGACTAATGAGCTGCAGAGAGCGCACGAGAAAATGACTTCTGCTAGGCAGATTCTCGCACACTTGACTGAACTTTATGGAGAGCACAGTAGGACTGCTAGATATGAGATATCAAAGCAGTTGTTCAGTGCTAGGATGAAGGAAGGGGGGAAAGTGGGAGACCACGTCCTCAAGATGATCTCTATGATTGAGAGGCTCGAGGATGGATTTATCCCTTCAAATTGATCTCATTCTTCAATCTCTCCCTAACTCTTTCACGCAGTTTGTAATGAATTTCAATTGTAATGAAATTACATGCACATTAGCTGGTCTAATGAATAAACTGGTGACGGCGCAGTCTAACATGAAGACTAAATCGAGAGAGGCTGCTCTTGTGATTTCTTCTGGGCCTCGGAGGTCCAAAAACAAGAAGAAAAAGACCTACGAGCAGTACAAACCCAAGAAAGGGGTACAGAAAGGAACCCGAAAGGTTCAAAAGGTAGGCGGTACAAAACCTACGGACAAATGCCTTGAATGGGGTGAGCTGGGCTACTGACGAAGGACTTGTCCTAATATTAATGGCACATCAGGTACGGAACTTTTTGTTTTTGAAACTAATTGTTCCGCTACTATATATTCTGCTTCATGGATTCTGGATTCAGATGCCACTTCTCACATTAGTACTATGAATCAGGATATGGAACGAAGTAGAAAACTTGAAGCTGGGGAAATAATGATCACTGTCGGAAGCGGACAAAGTGTCGAGGCAACCGATATTGGATCAATCCTACTGGGTTTAGAATCCGGTTTTATTTTGACATTAGATGAAGTACTTGTTTTGCCCAAGGGGCATAAAAATATTGTATCCATTCCTGTCTTGGACCGGAAAGGATTTTGTTTCTTCATTGGAAATGGTAGTTGTAAAAACTATTTTCGAAATAAATTGGTTGGCACAGCTACATTGTTGAATAGTTTATATCATCTGAACATGCAAAATAAAATAGTAGTGAACACTATAACTAGAAAACGTGGTAGGCAAGATACTAATCAAGCTCTTAAATGGCACCTTAGACTTGGTCATGTTGGTCAGACCAAGGTTCAAAATATGGAGAAAGATGGACTTTTAAGTCCATTGGGTGTAGAACCCTATCCAACTTGTGAATCTTTCCTTAGAGGAAAAATGACTAAGTCACCCTTCAGAGGGACTTTTGAAAGGGCTGTCGATAAACTTGGATTGGTACATACCGATGTTTGTGGTGCTTTAGAAGTAGCCCGAGACGGATATCAATATTTCATAACGTTCACAGATGATCATACTAGGTATGGGATTGTGTACTTAATGAAACATAAATCTGAAGCCTTTACTAAATTCAATGAATTTAAGGCCCTAGTTGAAAAACAGACTGGATGTCATATCAAAGCACTTCGGTCGGACCGAGGTGGCGAATATATGAGCACAGAGTTTGATGAGTTCCATAAGGAACATGGAATAGTTTCACAATTGACACCGCCAGGAACCTCACAGTTAAATGGTGTTTCAGAAAGGAGAAATCGAACTTTGTTGGACATAGTTCGCTCTATGTTAAATTACACTGATTTACCTATTTACCTGTGGGGGTATGCCTTACTAACCGCTGCCTATATCCTTAATAGATGTCATTCCAAATCCGTTCCTATCACTCCGCATGAGATGTGGAATGGTAAGAAACCAAGCCTTAATCACATAAGGATTTGGGGATATCCAGACTATGTCAAGAAGGCTAAGTTGGACAAACTGGAAGCGAGGTCAATCAAAGGACGTTTCATTGGATACCCAGAGGACTCGATAGGTTATCTATTCTACATGCCAGAAGACCATAGGGTCGTTGTGGCATTACAAGTGCACTTCTTTGAGGATGAATTCATTCAGGAAGGTGGCTCGGGTAGAAATATATATTTGGAAGAGCATAATGAAGGTCCTAAGGAGACATCTGATCAGGGATAAGGAACCAAACCTACTGTAACACAACCTCCACTTCGAAGGTCTGATAAGGTGTGTAAGCTGCAACGTGCCATTTATGGGCTGAAGCAAGCTTCTCGGAGTTGGAACCTTCGATTTGACGAAGCAGTTGTTGTTGCCCAAAATATTTATCCGAAGATTAATACTGCTGGAAGACGGACAACAAACAACAATTGCGGGAGCACTTCCGAGAGAAGATAAATAATACAAGATTTGCCGGGTTTGTTAGGCCCAGGCTTGAATGCTATCGCGAGATGTTATTAATACAAATATTCGTGTATACAAGAATTAATGTGAGAAATCTAGATACAATGAGTGTAAAAAGACTCTGTTAATCCGGCTCTTGAGCGAAGCTCGGTGTTCTTCGTCCCTGCCGATCGTCTTCTTGATGAGAGAGGCCGGGAGAAGAAGTACCGAATGATAGTTGTTGCCAAGAGTTGGAGATAGCCAAGTGTTGTATATTTTGCTTCTGTATTGCGTGTGAAATGCGAGAATGCCAGAGAGATGTCCAAGTGCAGGCTGCCTTCTATATATAGGGGCTGAGGTGCCTTGTCTCCTATCGGGCGATCGTCTTTCGGCCATTATAATAATGGGGCGATCGTCCTAAAGGTCACATGGGCAGTCTGCCTAAAGTCCAAGGCTACAGCCGGCAGCCAGCTGTGTGGTCCAATGAGGAGCCAGCACGCGTCCGGAGTCACTGTCACGGGTGGTCCCACTGACAACTTTCGGCGCGCCTGCCGGTAGGTGAGGTAGGTGACAGGCTGTGGTCACAGGTCTTGTCTGTCAGCACCTTTTGCAGGTCTGCGGCCCTGTTGGTAGGTGAGGTAGGTGACAGGCTGTGGTCACAGGTCTTGTCCGTCAGCGCCTTTTGTGGATCTGCACGTGGGTGCTGTCCTGAGGCTCGGCCTTTGCCGACTGGATGGCCATCGGCTCTGATCGGCATGAGGCGGTCATCTCTACCTGGTCACCGAGGGTCGTCATCGGCCAGTCACTGAGGGTCGGCCTTGGTCGGTCACCAAGGGTCGGTCGGCAAAGCGCCGAGAGATGATCGTCCATAAGTCGGTCGCCAGGAGTCGGTCGCCAGGCGCCGAGAGATGATCGTATTAGATGTCGATCGCTCGGCACCGGGACTTGTCCTGGGACCTTGGGTTGGCCGATTCATGTTGTCTGCGGGGCTAAGGCTAGGCCGCACAGTCGGCTGATCGCGATTACGCCTCATTTGCTCGGCAGTGGCTAGGTTGCCCGATCTCCGAGGCGATCGCCGGTCGGAGAGTGTAATTCTCGACACAACAATTGCCCCCCAGCTAGCTCCTATGTTGAAGACATGGGGCGAGGTGGTTCTTGCTGGTGATCGTGTAGGATGAGGACGGGTGATCTTGCTGAGCCGACTTTGGATTTGGACTTGGGCTATCATGGTCGATTGGCTAGATATCTAGCGGTCTTGTACCTGCAAAAAACAACATTGGCCGATCCCCATCAGAAAATTGATGGTTTCGCTTGTTTGAGGAATCGTGCACAGTCACGAAGTTCGATGGACCGACTCCATGACCGTGTCTTGGTGCGCGAAGACATTGAGTGTCTCGTGACTCACTTTATTATGAGGATCCTCTGTTAGGCTGTGCCTCGCCTCGTATTTAAACAAAGGGCGTGCGGTCTCGGTCTAGAGGAGTCCTTGCGCGGGGCAGCATTGGATGAATCAACTCCACGCCCGCGGATTGTTTAGCTCTGCTTCCACCTCGGCCCGCCATGGAGATGACGAACCTCGACGGTGTACGTTGAGACGGGGGTAGTGGCACGTGTCGCTTTGTCCGCGTTCACCAAGTTAGATGATGATCCTTGAGGGCGGGCGATCGTGTCCACTGATTAATTTTGGAGAGCCCTCAGACTATGCCGGCCTCGTATTTAAACGAAGGGCGGGCGATCTCGGCCGAAAGGGACCTTGCATGGCCGAAGCAGCCGGTTCCATCGACTACCAGGATCATGGCTTTATGATGTGCGGTGGAGGCGATCTTATGCCTTAGTCTGTCATGTTAGATGCTGGACTGTAGAGGGCGATCGTGTCCTCCGGGTTGCTGATGATGTAGCGTGATGATCAGCGATCGGGCTGGAAGACTGGCGATCGTCGCTCGGCTGCCGATCGCTTTATTCGTAGGTCGATATCGGCGATCGGGCGGGAGATCGTCATCCGGTGCGCCGATCGCGCTGCTCACAGGCTAAGAAGAAACCTCTGCCTGGCCAGAAAATCTGCGGCTCTAGCCCGGAAGGCTGCGTAGGTCGTAGGTTGGGTCTTCGTGAGATGCCTGAACATAGGCGAAAAGCCCTGAAATCCTCCTAGGACCGCGTAGAGGGCGGTCTCATTGCTTACGGGCTCGCCGTTGAGGATGGTCACGTCTACCCGGTCGATGTAGTCCGAGTCGGACTCTTCTTCTCCCTACTTGATTTGCATCATGCGAAGGGGACCTTCTGGCCGGACGACCCTGGTGGCGAAGTACTACGTGAAGACGTGCGCCAGCTGGTTAAAGGAGCCGATGGACCGAGGCGGCAATGAGGCGTACCACCTGTGGGCGAGGTCGTCCAGCGTCAGAGGGAACATTCGGCACCTGGTCGCGTCTGATGCCCCACAGCCGGTCATGTAGATGTTGAACTTCCTCAGGTGCATCTGGGGGTCCGATCGCCACTCGTACACGGGTGTTTGCGGGGGAGCGATCTTGTGCTGCACGGGGGCGAGCTCGATGTCGATCGTGAGCGGCTCGCTTGGACCGGCGATCGTCTTCTTGGCGCTGCCACAGATTCGAGGCGCCTTCATGTCGTCGAGTTGACGTTGCATCGCAGCCATCGCCGTGGCTTGGTCGCTTGCAGATCGGCTTTAGGAGCGGGAGCCGAGGCGATCGTGTACCGATCTCCGGACTCCGCTGTTGCCGGCCTCGGCTATTTGGCGAGGGGGAGCCAGGCAGTGGTGCCTTACGGGAGTCGGGTAGGCCGAGCTCACGGTGACGGACTCAAACTCCGTCGTCTCGTAGGCCGGGCCGGGCGCCGGTTGCAGTCGGAGTCACCGCCCGAGCGATCGAAGACAGAGGTGCCCCGGCTGGCGAGCACCTCTTCTTGCGTACGGGAGCCTCCTGGCGATCGCTCGGCCAGTAACGCCTTGAGCTTCCGTTTGGACTTCCGGCGGACGGCCGAGGGGGTGATAGCAGGAGGCGCGTCGGGAGCACTCCGTCGCTCCTGTAGGGCGGCGGGGCCTTCGATCTGTTCCTTGGTTCGAACCGTCGAGCGAGAGGCCGCGCCGTCCAGGGACGGGATCGAGCGTCTCTGACCGCGGCGGCTACCCTCCACCATCGGCTGTGGCTCGGACTGGGACGGAACGTGGCGTCTGGCCGGCTGGCCGGCGGCTTTCTTCGACGCGGAGGTGGAAGACATGTTTTCTGACAGATTTCTTTGAAGTGCAGTGAGTGTCACTTCAAATATATGCCCCGAGAACAGTGAGTGTCCTTCGGGACGGTAGGAATAAAAATTGAGGGTTAGATGCTCCCCTTCCTCTAGCGCCAATTGTTGTTGCCCAAAATATTTATCCGAAGATTAATACTGCTGGAAGACGGACAACAAACAACAATTGCGGGAGCACTTCCGAGAGAAGATAAATAATACAAGATTTTCTGGGTTTGTTAGGCCCGGGCTTGAATGCTGTCGCGAGATGTTATTAATACAAATATTCGTGGATACAAGAATTAATGTGAGAAATCTAGATACAATGAGTGTAAAAAGACTCTGTTAATCCGGCTCTTGAGTGAAGCTCGGTGTTCTTCGTCCCTGCCGATCGTCTTCTTGATGAGAGAGGCCGTGAGAAGAAGTACCGAATGATAGCTGTTGCCAAGAGTTGGAGATAGCCAAGTGTTGTATATTTTGCTTCTGTATTGCGTGTGAAATGCGAGAATGCCAGAGAGATGTCCAAGTGCAGGCTGCCTTCTATATATAGGGGCTGAGGTGCTTTGTCTCCTAGCGGGCGATCGTCTTTCGGCCATTATAATAATGGGGCGATCGTCCTAAAGGTCACATGGGCAGTCTGCCTAAAGTCCAAGGCTACATCCAGCAGCCATCTGTGTGGTCCAATGAGGAGCCAGCACGCGTCCGGAGTCACTGTCATGGGTGGTCCCACTGACAACTTTTGGCGCGCCTGCCGGTAGGTGAGGTAGGTGACAGGCTGTGGTCACAGGCCTTGTCTGACAGCACCTTTTGCAGGTCTGCGGCCCTGTTGGTAGGTGAGGTAGGTGACAGGCTGTGGTCACAGGTCTTGTCCGTCAGCGCCTTTTGTGGATCTGCACGTGGGTGCTGTCCTGAGGCTCGGCCTTTGCCGACTGGATGGCCATCGGCTCTGATCGGCATGAGGCGGTCATCTCTAGCTGGTCACCGAGGGTCGTCATCGGCCAGTCACTGAGGGTCGGCGTTGGTCGGTCACCAAGGGTCGGTCGGCAAAGCGTCGAGAGATGATCGTCCATAAGTCGGTCGCCAGGAGTCGGTCGCCAGGCGCCGAGAGATGATCGTATTAGATGTCAATCGCTCGGCACCGGGACTTGTCCTGGGACCTTCTGTTGGCCGATTCATGTTGTCTGCGGGGCTAAGGCTAGGCCGTCTGGTCGCTGGTCGGCAGTTCTGCCTCGGCTGCTCGGCAGTGGCTAGGTCGCCCGATCTCCGAGGCGATCGCCGGTCGGAGAGTGTAATTCTCGACACAACAGCAGTCAAGGACTTTGACTTCGTATGAAATGAGGAGGAACTGTGTGTTTACAAAAAGGTCAGTGGGAGCAATATTGCATTCTTAGTACTATATGTAGATGATATTCTACTTATAGGAAATAACGTAGCAATGCTCAGCACTGTGAAAGCTTGGCTTTCTAAAACATTCTCCATGAAAGACTTGGGAGAATCTTCCTATATTCTAGGGATCCATCTTTACAGAGATAGACCGCGAAGAATGATAGGACTTTCCCAAGCTCTCTATATAGATAAAATCCTGAGAAGATTCAAGATGGATGAATCTAAAAGAGGGTTCCTTCCCATGCGACATGGAATTCATCTCACCACGAATATGTGTCCTCAAAGTGAGGAAGACAAGAGAGAGATGAGTAAGGTACCCTATGTCTCGGCAGTGGGTAGCTTTATGTACGCTATGTTGTGTACGAGACCAAACTTAGCCTACGCTGTGAGTATGGTAAGTCGATTTCAAGCAAAACTGTGAAGGGAACATTGGACTGCCGTAAAGAACATTCTTAAGTACTTAAGAAGAACTAGAGATTTGGTTCTTACTTACGGTGGTGGAGAACTAAGGGTGATTGGATACACCGATTCTGATTTTCAAGGAGACAATGACGACCTTAAGTCGACATCTGGGTATTTGTTTACTCTCAATGGGGGAGGAGTATCTTGGAGAAGCTCCAAGTAAACTGCTACTGCTGATTCCACCTGCCAAGCAGAGTACCAAGCTGCCTCAGAGGCTAGCAAAGAAGCATTTTGAATGCAGAAGTTTGTGCAAGAACTTCAAGTGGTGCCTAATGCGGAGCTGCCTATATTACTATCCGGTGATAATGATGGAGCTGTCGCCCAAGCCAAGGATCCTAGGGCTTACCACAACACCAAGCATATAGAGAGAAAATACCACATCGTTTGAGAGATGGTGGAAAAAGGATATGTTTCAATACAAAGAGTAGACTCAGAAGACAATGTCTCTGACCCGCTGACTAAGCCATTATCTCAGGCCGTCTTAGAAAGACATCTCAAGAACATGGGTATTGGATACCATGATGTGTGGCATTGAGTGCAAGTGGGAGATTGTTAGGAATATGCCCTCGAATGCCACTCAGGGGATGAGAGAGTAAGGGCATTGTACTTGTAATTATGGAATAATTAATAAAAAAGGTAATACGATTCATTCACTGTTTATTGTATTTCAATTGCATTCTTGACTTGGTAAATATTGAAGTGAAGTCCATGTAAATAAATCGAACATTTCATTCTCGTTATGGGATAAGAGAAAATGCACTGGAAGTGTTTAAAGTTTATTTACGTAAATTGTTCGCAAGTCAATAAACTTAAAATGGGCATTAAGTTTTTAATACGACTTGTATAACTGATGCTAGGACGTGTGCACGTCTTGATAGCATAGTTATAAGTATATTGGTGGGGCCAGTATACTCGAACACGACTCATACACGATTCAGTCACACAGTATTCACTCTCGGAGAGTCGATGACGAATCGAAAGGTTGTGATAGTATACGTGGACCTTTTGACTTGAGGGTTCAGTAGAAGATGTGCATGTGACGTTTAGTTTGTCATTAGAGTAGTTAGACTCATTTGCTTAATTGCTGAGTCGACCTCGAAGTGCGGACCATACGGGCAGGTAGCAGTCTTTACTGTACGCCAAGAAAAGATTCTATCTCCTGTTAGTGAGCAGGCGAATGTCCTATACGGTTAATGGCAAATAAGATCATAAGTCTTTGGCCAAAGCATTCCGATATAGTCGTATTAGATACACTATTAATCAGTCGGTCTTGATTTGTATTAACACATGTATAGAGTCTAGTCAACAGTAGGGTTTGACTTTACCGTTACCCGAAGACTTGACCGGGACATCTGATGAAGGGTCTATACTTATATATAGTATTCACGACATAATGGTTCAGGAATGATCCCTTCATTCGTTCTCAGTCGGGATTTACAGTGCGGCCCGCTAGGCTGGCTAAGTGATGCCCGCACTCATTGGTTCCTCCCAATGCCGGCTGAGATGGACCTACGGAGTCGCGCATCAGGAGTGTTGACGGATAAATGTGAATTTATTATCTCTCTATTAATATTAGATATTGGATATCTAATTATGATTTATTGGATAAATCAAATAGCGGTATTATGAATTAAAATTAAGTTACCGGGTAATTAATTTAATTCAAAAATTATATTTCTTAGAGAAATATATTTGTATTTGATATAATTAATTATTAGATTAATTAATTAATATAAATACATTGATGGTTAAAAGGAGTGTATTTAACGGAGTCATTTGACGAACGTCCGGTTCACAAGCCGAGTGGCTCGGCTCGTTTCTAGGAAACTTCCATGGGCCGCCCCCCTTCCCCACCTCACATGAATTAATTCAACCTTGCATGTTGTATGTCTTGTCATGTTTTGTAGTAATAATGTTGCGATTCTATTCTCACATGATTAATACATGATGTGATATTATTATATGGGATATAATGACCAACTCATCTATAAAGAACATGACTTGATATCATACTCAAAAAAAAAAATGCAAGGGTGCTGCCGAGAGAAAATAGGAGTGAGAGAGGGAGAAGTTTTTCTTCAAGTTTCCACTTTGAGTGAGAAAAATTAAGAAAGAAAAGGATATATAAATTCCTATAGTAATTCCTAGCCGTGTTCTTAGAGAACGGATTGCTATCGAATTTTTCCGGGCAACTTCCGACGCGTGTGAAGTAGAGGCTTCGTATTTTCGGTGCTTGGAACGAAGGGATTTCGTGTTCGGGACGGGATTCGTGATCGTCATCCATATTTACGAAGATTTATTTCAAAGGCTTCAAGGGTATGATACTTTATCTTCGTATTTAATTTTTTCGTATATACGTTACTTGATCGATCCTGTTTGGGATTCGTATTTATTTCCGCTGCGTATTTCGTTTTATTTTCGGAATCCCAACATTAAATTAATCACCCAGTATTATATATTTTATTCATTAGGCCGTAAATTAATTTATCCAATAAATTAATTTAGACATCCAATGTCCAATAAATTAGATATTCAATATCTAATATTTATAAAGAGAGAATAAGCTCGATTCATTCCGTCGTCAATCCTATTGCGCGACTCGGTAGGCCTGTTTCAGTTAGCAATGGGAGGAACCAAAGAGTAGTAGCACCACCTAGCCAGCCTGGCGGCCTACACTGTACCCCAACTGAGACCGAATGATTGGGATCATTCAAGAACCATTCTGTCGTGAATACCAGTATACGTATAAACCCTTCTTTCAAATGTCCCGATCAAGTTATAGGGTCACGGTCAGTCAAACCCTATCTGTACTTGGCACTATGCATGAGTTAATGCAAATCGAGATCATCGAGCTCTCGTGTATCCAATACAACTAGCTCCAATGCTTTGGCCAAAGACTTATGATCTCATCTGCCAATAACCGCATAGGACATATAACCCGTTCACTATCAGGAGAAAGAATTCTATCTTGGTATTCAGTAGGACCTGCTACTTGCCCGTCAAGACGCACGTCGAGGTTGACGCCCACCTTCTGGTTTTTTGGGTCGAACTACTCTAATGAAAATCTTAACATCACAAGCTCATCCTACCAAATCCTCAAGTCGAAGGTTCACGAATACCTATCACAACCTTTCGATTCTATCATTGACTGTCCCAGAGTAAAATCCATGTGATGAATCGAGGGTGAGTCGGCTTGAGTATACAAATCCAATTAGCATACCTATAACGTGTGCTCCCACTAACCATTAGTGTTCGACAAGCACTCTCCACGTCAAACAACACGTCATACAAGTCTTCACATAAACTTAACGCCCAGTCAAGTTTCATCAACTTGCGAACGATTAAGTATTTGATCTATAAACCTTTCCACTGCCGATCCCTTTATCCAATAAGGAGTGGAATGTTTTGCTCTCAAATACATGGACTAGTTTATATATATATATATATATATATATATATATATATATATATATATATATATATATATAGATATATATATATACGAGTCAGGAATACCAGTGACTACCAGTAAATAAAGAAACATGCAATTGCCTTTCGATTATTAATTACATAATAACAAGTACAATGCCCTCACTCATACATCCCTTGAGTGGCATTCGAGGGCATACTCCTAAACAGGTGCAGCCATCATCTTCATGCGATCTGTGGATGTAAGTCTCCCTACTATATGTTGTGCCTTGTGTTATCCGAGCTAGTTGTGTGATTCAACTTAAATGTGAATTGTGATTATGTGGCATATGTTTGTTCGATTCTCATATTGTGTTGAAATGAGGAATGATGTCGGTGCATATATTCTGAGTAAACTATGGTGATAATATAAAAGCGAGTATAAATCATTTTTACGTGAATAGTGACTCTGAAACTCTTTCGTGAGGAAGGTTTCTCGATGAGATATGTTAAAGCTTTGAATGATTCGGAGCGTCACGAAATTTTTAAAAATATTCTTATAACTAGTGTGAGATATTTTTCTACCGCAAATCTTTCTTTTCATGGAACGTTCTCCAAAGAAAGAAAAATTCGATCTTTGTGTTTTGACCCAAAGGCCGAAAATTTTTGAGGATTCTGACTACAAGTATTTTGTTTCATTTTTATAAGACAACACAATTTCTAAAATCAGATGACGGTGATTGTACTATAATTTTTCAAACGTGATTTTTAAACTCAAATGAGATTTACCAAATTTACTCTCGCTTTTAACTTTTCGGTTCATGGTCGACAGACAGTAATTATGTGTATGGTGTTGGTTGCCTTGAGATGGTTGTTTTTGTGTTATTATAATTATATAAACCAATGGCGTTTGGAATCGTATATTGTTGTTTATTTGTAACCATTGATTCTAGTACCATTTGGGATGTGTTCATGATCGTGCTATTGAATCGAAGCAATTAGCGCACGCTAAATATGAAGATAGCACATGCTAATCTGGCATAGGTAGCGCACGCTAAACTCGGTTGCAGCATATGCTAAGCCCTGTTATAAGGCGTGCTAATTAAACTGAGCAGAAGCTATGAAACTGCATTTTAACCGTTAGGTCTAACTTTTGCAGTCGTAAAACTGATCACCTGTGACTGTATTCTATGTGTGCTGTCTGGTGATGACAATTATTATATGTATTATGATTTTCATTGCACCAGGTGGTTATTGGTTTAGTATGCCGAGGGGCAGAGGTCGTGGCTATGATCGTGGTACAGATGGCCACAGGAATCAGAAACGGGACCCAGAGAAGGTTGCTGGGAACGACATTGGTTTTGGTGTTGCTACTATGTTGCAACAAGTAGCAACACAGATGACTCTGTTGACCCAGGCGGTTCAGCATAACACCACTATGATACAGAATGTTGGAGCAAATCAATGGGTTTGAGATGTGGTTTGTATGAATCCCCACTCGATTGTTGGTGCTGTGGATGTATTGGGATGGGATGGTTGGCTTTTCCAGTTGGGGAGGATATTCGAGGCAGCTGATAGTACCGAAGAACGGAAGGTGCCTATTGCTCAGAACCTTCTTGACAAAGCTGCCGCTAACTGGTGGGAGGCTGTTAAGCCTCGGGATCGTGTTGTCACGTGGGAGGAATTCCAGGAATTTCTGGAAGCTGAATTTTGTCCGAAACCGAATAGAGAGATTAGAATTCGTGATTTTATTTGGCGAAACCGCAGGATGTAGCGGTGTTGCAAGCTATCGTCGATTATTGCAAACAACTCAACTTTGTACGGGATCAGGTGAGGAATGAAGAAGATAAAATTCATCATTTTAACAGGCGGATGAAGCTGGAGATTCGCCAGTATATGACAGGATTCGCTTACATTTCATTGAGAGAATATCAGAATCGAGCATTAGCCTACGAGCTAGCTCTTATCGACTGAACGAGTGCCGAGTCGAAGAAATAGTGGAAGTCTGATGGTTTTGCTGCCAGTATAGGAGTCGGAGTTTCTAAACTGCAACACCATGGTCTTTATGTCGTGAAGCTTCATTGCTCGATGAGTGGGACTAAGAGTCCCAAGTCGTCAACTTTGACTCCTGGTAAAGCCAAGAGGTGGTTTAATTGTAATGTGTCGGGGCATGTACGTGCACATGGTCCTTCTTTGCCAGTAATGTGTTACAAGTACGGACTCGATGGCCACATAATCCAGTTTGCGAGTTGGTCGCCGAGATTTCCGAGGCACGAACTCCAGCACCGATATGAGGATCAACACTGGGAGGTCCTTGAAATATGTTTTTTTAGTTGGTTTCTATGCTAACACTTCATTCTCGTTGTTTTGGTTTCGGAGGCGAAACCTCTTTTAAAGGTGAAAGAGTGTAATACCCATATTTGCTTCCGTATTTTTCGACCATATCGACCCGTTTGTGTTCGTTGATACTTCTGACCTTGTTCTGTTTTTCGCTTTTGTCATTCGAGCAAGTTTTGATATTGTTCCGGACTGATCTTTTTATCGGTGTGACTTTTTCGAGTTCGGTTTGATTTCTTATAACCTTTTGCGAAATTGACACCTCGTGGTTCCTACAAGCTCGTTTGATGTTTTGAGTCGTGTTGCAGACTTCAGAGTTGTTGATCGTCCTCGTTTTGTGATTATCGAGTGTCTGGGCCACTTTGTAGTTTTTCCGGAGTTTCGACTGATTGTCTCCGTATGTGATCTTCTAAACCTTTGGGTTGTCGGAATTACATACTTATTTCGTGTTAAACTTGCATTTTAGTTGTTGTATTGATTGGATTAATCAACCGTACTGATTCGTGTTTGTTGTTTTCATAAACACTTTTGCATAGCGAAGCGGGCCGCAACAGCTTTGTACTGCATGAAGCTTTTGTACGCTATCAGCAGCAGATAACATGTGTTATCTAGGGTCGCCTTGCTTTGATTGTTTCTTGTTTTAAGTTCCGGGACGAAACTTATTTTTAGTGGGGTAGAATGTTATATCTAGGATTTTGGCTTCCGAACGTTTTGAGTTGTTTACCGATTCAAGTGGTTATGTGGTACCTGTGTTTATGTAATCTTATGTCGTGCTTCCTTATTTGTTCGTTTTCATTTGGATCGTCATGGTGTTGGATTTTTGGTGCGGTCCTACTGCCTGTGCAATAGGTATAGCGCACGCTATGTTTCTTCATAGCGCGCTACTGGCGCATCATTAGCGCACACTATTGTCTGTTTTAGCGCACGCTACCTGGAAGGTGCAGTACTATCCAGAAGCTACTGGACTGGACTTATGACTCATTAGAACACGATACAGATATCAGCTAGCGCGCGCTAATAGCGCGTTAGGCAGAAGGTGCTGGAAGGGTTGACCCGTTAGCGCGCCCTAAGGGCATAGTTAGCGCACGCTAATAACTATCCAGTATAAATACTGGACAACAGTTTCTTTTTCCCTTCATTTCGCATTCCCTTTGTTTCTATCCATCAAGACGAGTTCCTAGGGTGATTTTGGTTGAGGATCAGTATCAAGCTTCTTTTTTGGTAAGTCTTCTTCGTGATTATCACATCATTAACTTGTTTTCCTTCTGGATCGAAGTATTTTCTTCTTAGAACCCTAGTTGAGTAACTTTGGGTTTTTTTCCTTGATTTCTTGATTTTATTTGGAAATGATGAATTGATTATGTAATTCTTGTTGTTTTGGTTGTAACCTAAGAATTAGAAACTCGTTTATTCATTTCATTTCACCTGGAACATGATTTTGATTTCTTTGAACAAACCCTTGAACTCTCGTTCTTCTTGTGGTTCCACAGCGAGTTGGAGTCGGGTTTTGAGAAATATTGTTGGTCGTTGTGGAGTGATTCTCGTAGTGTTACGGAGATGTCGCTTGATCGCTGAATTTGGAAGATCCGTGGTTGCTCGGTTGCGTCCGTTCGTCATTTTGTTCGCTCGTGGTTTCGAGGCAAGTATCATGCCCATACATTACATGTTTTGTGGATATAATAGTGGGTAATCGACGATATGTGCCAAATGAATGCTTATAACTAACGTTCGAAAGAATTGATATATTTTTCGACAAATATTTTCTTTAAAGATAACTAGTGTGTTTCGTTGTTAAATGTGCTTATCTAAGTATATGTATTAGTGTTGAGTATAGGAATGCTTTACTTTCGTGTGGTGTCATTTTGTGTGATTTTGTCATTTGTAGATTAAAAGTTCTAACCTTTCGTTAAGGTGTGTGCATGGAAATGTGTGTTTATCGATGATCATATGACGTTGTGTGATAAAGATTGTAACTCCTTTATGAGGAGGTTTTGCCATTCGACGTGGTTGGAAAGGTATTCTTTCCCGTTGCTTTGTGAATGGTACTAGTTGTATCGTTGGATTCTAGTGTTGGTTGTATCATTACTTGATCGTGAGTATGTGTTGTATAAACTGGCCATTCTAGCGAGGTACCTCGACTATATATATTGTGACTGACTTTCGAGGCTTGTGGTTTTGCATCTATGAATTATGGAAATGTGATTTTATGCGTGATGTGAGAATTCCACTCGGGGAAGGTTCGACGGGACCTCCGGGGACCGGTACTTTGGGGACAGTTAAGGACGCGGTATTCTCACCTGGGTATTGGCTCAACGGGATCCACAGGGACTTGGCCGGGTGGTCTTGTCATGAGAATTACCTTCGAGAGTTTCTGTTGATGATTAATTGTGATATGTCCGGAGTATCACAATGCTCTTTTCTCGGGTTGAGATACATTATATAGAGTCTTGGTGTTTGGATAGAATGGTCCATGATTGAAGTGTTGCGTATAATTTTTCCATTGTTGTAAGATTTTGATGTCTGAATACAGTTTTCGTAAATATTTTCCAAACAAAACTGTCGAGATTTGGAATTGTTTTTCAAAGTGTCCACTTGTTTCATTTCTACTTTTAAGATTTGAACTATTTTATCCAAATGAAACATCTCGGGAAGTCATTCATTGTGTTTGAATTGTGGGTTAATCAAGTTATTATATTCTCGGAATGAATTATGTATGGCTCGTATTTGCACTTTATACTTGCACTAGCAAAATAGTGGATTTTTGCTAACGCCCGAGTAATCGGGGGTGGATGTCTTTGTGGCGTCCAGGTATATGCAGGTTCTTGGGGAGAAAAACACAGGATTTGTACGAAGGATGATGGAAGGCAAATGTAACTTATCACATGAGGGCTAGTTCTGAATGTAATGGTCAAGTCATATTGTATTGCCTTTTCTGCTGTCATATTTTTCGGTTGTATAATATGGTTTGTGTATTTGAACCTGGCATGGGTATGAGTCCTGAAAGAGATGTGTATATGTAAGTTTATGTTTGTGGTTAAAGCCAAATCGATCTAATGGTTCGTTATTTAGCCATGTCGGCATATAATGTGATGTCTTGTTTCTGTATTTATCCTGGTAGATCCTCACGGAGAGGGTCTGCGGCGCTGTAATATTCCCCTGTGGATTGGGGGTGTTACAATGTGATTAAGAACTTTAATCAACAATTAGCATTTATTCGACACCTTGTCAGAACTGATGCAGAAATGATGTTTCATTTTGACATGAGGATGAAACAGGAGATATAGTGATATATGTCGGGATTTGAATGCACCACCCTTCATCAGTATCAAGATAAAGACCTGGCCTACTAGATGAAGGAAGCAACCGTGGAGAAGTTTTCTAAGTCCATAAGAAGCAAAAAGTCTCTGGTGGTTTTTTGGAGCACAAGACTAGCATGTCCCGTAAATCCCAACCATTTTTTCACTCATTCATGAAGCCCCCGCATCCATCTAGAGGTGGAAAGAGTTACAGATCAACACTCACTTTTATAGATGTAACAAGGAAATGCTTCAACTGTGGTCGACCAGGGCATTATCAGCGTGACTGTTCACTTCCTTCCATGACGTGTTATGAATGTGGATAGGAAGGACACCGCACGATGTACTGCGGAGATGTTGCTAGATCTTTTGGAGCTCAAACTTCACAATCGGTCCAGTAAAGGTGAGTGTCAATCAAACTCAGCAGATTGTTCAACCACATCAGAATTTTGGCCGAGGAAGTGGCAGAGGACAATATGACTGAAAGGAAGCATCAAGTGTTGGGTGCGTTCCTCCATGCCTTTATGAAATAAGGAGGACACACGATCAGAATACGGTGGTTGCGTCAGGTATGATTCAGATCCTTTCACAACCGGTTAGTGTTTTGTTCGATACTGGAGCTACACATTCGTTTATATCACTGTCTTGTGTAAATCGTTTGAAGATTTCTTGTTTTCATGAATGTGATCCTTATACTGTGGGTTTACCGAGTCGGGAAAGGATTGTGGGAAATTTAGGAACTAATAATTTTCCAGTATCAATCGGAGGCAAAGATTGACCGTAAAATCTGATCGTGGTAGAAATTCAAGGAGATGATCTGATTGTCGGAGACGATTAGATTAACCATTACAGAGATATTATGAACTACCGATGAGAAACATCTCGATGATAGCTAAGGACGGCTCTGAATATTTATTTGAAGGATGGAGATGAGGGAGCTCAGGAAAAGTGTTTAAAGCAATGACGGCTATCAATCTGCTGAAACATGGTTGTGTCAGATACTGGTGTTATGCAATGAAGAAAGAAGAAGGAATAGTAAAACTATCATCTATTCCTGTTGTAAACGAATTTTTGGTTGTATTCCCTGATGAATTATCTGGATTACCTCCACAACAAGATGTAGAGTTTACCATCGAGCTAGATCCCGGAGCCACACATATTTCCAAGGCGCTGTATCGTATGGCACCCACCGAGATGTATGAGCTGAAGAAGCAACTTGAAGAGATGATCGACAAAGGTTATATCCAGCCAAGTGTTTCCCCCTGCGGTGCACCAGTCTTATTTGTTCGAAAGAAAGATGGATGACTTCGGTTGTGCATTGACTATCGAGAGCTAAAGAAAGTGACGATCAAGAATAAGTACATGTTGCCTCGAATTAATTATTTGTTCGATCAGTTGTAAGGAGCGACAATCTTCTCGAAGATCGATTTGAGATCGGGATACCATCAATCGAGGATTAAAGAATCCGATGTTCCAAAGTCAGCATTTAGGGCTCGCTACAGGCACTATGAATTTATGGTAATGCCGTTCGACCTCACCAATGCACCTGCTATGTTTATGCAGTTGATGAACCGAGTATTAATAGGGTACTTGGATAAATTCATAGTTTTATTTATCGATGACATTTGGGCTACTCTAAAAGTGTGGCCGAGCATGCGGAACACCTACGTATTCTGTTGAACCTCTTGAGAAGCGAACAGTTGTATGCCAAGCTTTCTAAATGTGAATTCTGGTTGAAAGAAGTAATGTTCATTGGTCATGTACTATCAAGAAAAAGAGTTCAGGTAGATCTACAGAAAGTCGAGGCAATCACACAGTGGGAGTCTCCTAAGAATGTGAAAGAGGTCAGAAGTTTCTTAGGGCTTGCTGGGTCCTATCGTCGGTTCGTGGAGGGGTTTGCCAAAATCACCCATCCACTTACTCAATTATTGCAGAAAACCAAAAAAGGTTCGAATGGAATGAGAAGTGTCAGGTTAGTTTTGACGAACTCAAGAAGAGACTGACAACGGCTCCAATCTTAGCATTACCAGAAGGAACTGAAGGATTCGTAGTTTACAGTGATGCTTCAAATCAGGGCCTAGGTTACATGCTGATGTAGAATGATAGGGTAATCACCTATGCGTTATGACAACTGAAACCGTATGAGGTCAATTATCCAACGCATGATTTGGAATTAGCAGCTATTGTTTTCGCACTGAAAATATGGCGACACTATTTATATAGAACTCATTGTCAGATCTTCACCGATCATAAGAGTCTTAAATACATTTTCAGTCAGAAAGAATTAAACATGCGACATATGAGATGGCTGGAATTGATTACAGAATATGATTAGGAAATTCTTTATCATCCAGGCAATGCAAACATGGTAGCTGATGCATTGAGAAACAAATCTGTTTCTATTCGAATGTTGGATATGCTCACGACCCAGTCCAAGATTCGACAAGAGTTAATTCGTGGAGAAATTGAAGTGTGATTACAAAGAGTTCAAGGGCAACTATGTGTGATGGAACTAACTTCATCATTGACTAATGAAATCAACTCTAAGCAATTACCCGACCCTCTAATGATATGGTTACGTGATGAAGTGAGTAAAGGAAAGGCCCCAGACTTTGTACTCCATGAAGATAGAGTTTTGAGATTTCGAAGTCGATTGTTTGTCCCGAATGATAATGTCCTGAAGCAAATGATCATGAAGGAAGCTGATTGTACACCTTATTCAATTCACCCAGGCGCTAGTAAGATATACAAAGATCCGAAGCAAAATTTTTGGTGGGGTAACATGAAGAAAGAAGTGGCGGAATATGTCTCAAAGTGTTTAACTTTCCAATAGGTTAAAATCGAGCATCAGCGACCTGTCGGAATGTTGATGTAACAGCCCCAAGACGTTCAGGGCATATTACAGCGCGTGGACCCAACCCTTTGCATCCACAAGGCTAACACCCATCTCGACCACCCAACCAACAACAAAGACTACGACATAGATACACCGAAACTAAATAAAGACAACGATAACAAACAGACTATCTTACAACATTAACCCAATGATCAAAACTAGGTCCGAAAACAATACAAAATAAAATGAAGGAAGTACTCGAGTACTGAAGCAAATAATACAATAAATAAAACCCAAGCGACAGAACATGACTCAATCGACCAACTGAAGAGTGTCACTCTTGCCCATCATCCTCGTACTAACCGCATGCTCGCTCGTCCCTTTGACCTGTACCTGAAATACAAAAGTATTTCCCCCATTTAAGGGGTTAGCGCCAACTACTAGTGCAAGTACAATACCATTTGATCTACCATTCTACAAACATGATATATGTGCCAAAAACATTTTCTAAAACATTTATATTCCGGAATATTAAGGTGCACATGCACAAAACATAGTTCTTCGACAAAACATTTCAAAGGTTAACCGTTGGTATGAGACTCACGGCCACCGCACCCCGCAGAGGCCCCGTAGGACCATCCCTGGGTGATTAACCCCAGTTCATGATATGCACACACGGCACTACGTATCCCCAGAGGCCCCGTCAGACCATCCCTGGATGAACATACGCATTCATATCCACACATACACGCAAAGCCATAAATCAATGCTAGAATACGTAAATAATGTAAAGTACTTGCCTTTGAGATATTGTGATCAAAACGGGAGGTCTACGACGACTAGGAATGACCCAGAAAGACAATGTCCGTTCCTAGATGAAAGGTTAACACGAATCAGTCCTGACGACGAAAATAACTGAATGGAATACGCCCATAAGCCTGATTACCAATCATAACAATACACGTACGATCAACATGGATGGGGGTTTTCAAAAGACCTCCACGAATCACAACTAACTGACTTAATCGGATGGAAACAGATTGGGAATCACCCAATAACAATAATCGATAAGAAGTATTTCAACACAAATGAACTATTCGAGTTTGAATGGATAATTCCCCCCCCCCCCCCCCCAAATTGACAAGATTAGGGTTCTAAGCCAAAACACCTTGAATTCAGATGGAGTAGGATGATTTCGTTGATGAATTCAAAGGAACTCAAATCGCGGACAAGGGAGAAAGAAGAAAGAAAATGACGCGTCTGGGGTCTGTTCAGGTTTTAAATACCCGACAAACGTTAACATACGCTAATGAGTGGGGTTAATTTACGTTAAGGTGTTTACGTACGTAATACCCGCACGTTTTACGTACGTAAGGACTTGGCAGAACTTTCTGCCCAAATCACTGATGCCGTTAACATACGCTATGGCTAAGACTTAACATACATTAATAGTGTGGGCATAACGTACGTAAGAGAGCATGCATAACGTACGTTATGCATGCAGCAGTTCAGCACTACTGAGTGCATTCCACAGCCCAAGAAAGTACGAAAATGAAAGGCGACAAAAGATGGAATCCAAAGACACAGTTACGAGGTATTCGCGACGACGAATCTAAGCGCTAAAAGAAGGCACTATTCTGACCACCCGAAGGTTTGGAATACGAAAATGGGAGTAATTTCCCTAAACTCTGAGGAAATTACAAAACGAACAAAACATCCAAAAATCACGATACGAGATCGAAATGCTGAACCAAAGTTTACAGAACGAATAATTCTACCTTACGGACTTGTAGGAACAAATAAACAATGCAATCGAACGAGTTTTACGAGAATCGAACGTAGATGCGACAAATCCATAACATAAAGCGAATTACGTAAATACACCTCCGAAACTCGTCCAAATGGAAAAACACCAAGAACAAATTAGGTTCAAAACGTCGAAATCGTTTAAAATAAGTCGTTAAAAATAGACACTGCTACATGATATCCGATGGATTGAATTGGTCAGAGTTGGTATATTTCGTATCAGTGAGTTATGATGTTTTGAGAACCTTGGGTATTGCTTGAAGTACAGTACAGATGTTTGGGTATGAGTTCATTGTGTTGTTGAGGATGCGAGATGTGAATTTTGGTAAGGATTACTTTGGTAAGGATTATCACGAGTTGGTAAAGTTACGGCAGTAAGATTACATTGGTAGTATTCTTACTTAGTGTTTTTCATTGGCATGTAATTATTGATGTGATGTGACCGTTATCATTGTTTGATATTATGGTTGACCCCATCGTGGGTTTTCTTTTTAGGTTTTTGGGATATCGAGATTGTAGCGGTCATGAAGAGATGAGCTTCCCGGAGGATACTGGCTATGGCATGTTTTTGTGAATCGAGTATTCTGATTACATGTTGTATTCCGCTGCTAGAGTATTCTTAATTATTTGTCCTTTCCGTTGCGTGAGTATTCTAAAATGCCCTTTTGGTTTTTGGCAACTTGAGTTACTTTGGAAAATTATTTTCTAAACTATTGAGTTTCGGATGTTTGGCCTTGTCCTTTCAAATGAGATTTTACGACGGTTTTGATAAACGAGTTTTTATAAAGTCTTCGAATGTTTTTAATAGATAGTATTGTTGTTAGCCTCTTGGGTATTTGTAAATATTTTCGAAAATGTCTTTTAGTCTTGTGGCATCCATCTCGGGGCCCACGACGCTGTAATAGTCCTGGATGGCTCTGGGGGTGTTACAGTGGACATGTGCACGGACACATTTCTGGATCGGGCGTACTGTGATGTCCATCTTGAGCCATATTGTTTGGTCGTTCATAGTCCATGTATGATTGGATATGTTCGACGGTTTTGTGACTGATTGTTCATACGCTCGAGGGGTATGTTTAATAGTCGGGATGTTTTCTTTGAGATCTAATATATGTGAATTATATAATGTCTGGAGAATCATTTATCATGTATATCTGATGTTAGGCGTATTTTTATACGCTTATTTATCATTATTTTGTAGTATTTTGGAGAGTGAAATCGTCTAAATGAGCTTTTAATGCCTTAATTTTGTATGATTGACAGGAAATTGAAGTCCGAAAGCTAAAACGAGGCAAAACGGGTAACGGCAAAAGCTGGACTCGAGCCGCGGCACAAGGAAGGCGAGCCGCGGCACAGAAGACACCACCAAGGCGAGTAACCTGTACTCTGTGCCGCGGCACAGCCAAGGTGAGCCGCGGCACAGAAGAATTAATTAACGCCCAGGCATTCAGCTGAAGGCGATGTGCCGCGGCACAAGTTTAGTGAGCCTCGGCTCACTTGGCGGTTTTTGTATGCCCGCGCGGATTTTGAGCTGTTTCGAAGCCAGTTTTCGACCGACTAATACGGACGCGATTTGCTGATGTGCTGAGCTATAATTAAGGTTTAAGACCCTAATAAAATCATCTTGGAATCTTGGGATCTTTAACCTTTGAGAGCTTAAGCTTGGATACGGCAGAAGAAGAGGGAAGCAGAACACTTCAAGGGCAGAAGGCGGAAGCTGAAGAACGGAGGAATCCGAGCTTCATCTGCATTTGAATTTTATGCTTTCGTTTATTTATTCTGTATTTTCAGTTTTTAGTATGTCAGGCTAAAGCCCTAATCTAGGGTTTTGATGAAACCTTTGTTTTGACGAATTGATTGAGATTATCCAATTTATTACCTTTTTATTGAGTTTTCCCAATTATGTTTAATGCTTGCAATTATCTGGCCAATAGTTGTATTGATTTAATCATTCACTTCGAATCGGGAGAGGAGATTTGGTGAGGAACTATTGGTGAGGACCGTTTTATTCTGTGAGATAGGAATATACTCATAGGAACTACGTGGCCTTTAGGAGATTTCATGCTTTTTGCGTATCGACGAATTAATTCACCTAGGGATAGAGTGCGTTATTTGCCTTTAGATAAATCTATTGACCTCGGGAGAGGCGGTAGAATATATTAGCAATCTCCGCCTTCAATAAATTAGGAAAATTATTTATTACGGATAATCGAGAGTAAATTCGGATAAACTAAGGTGGATTCAGAACCCTAGACTTATTCATCATTTGATTTATTTTATTCAAGCCATCGTTTTATACTAGTCTTTTAGTAATTCTTCTAGTTATTAATTACAAAATCCCAAATTCGATTGTTCAGATAAAATTGGAATACGAAACAATCGGTAGTTAGAAATTAAATCCTCGTGGGAACGATACTCTACTTATCACTTTATTACTTGTAAACGATGACGTGCACTTGCGTGTAGGAAATATCGCAACAAGTTTTTGGCGCCGTTGCCGGGGATTGAAATTTTCTAATATCGATTTAAGTATTTAGAGTCTTAATTTGAAAGTTTTATTTTTATTTTTTTTGTATTTAATTTCGTTTATTTGTTTTTCCTTTCAGGACCTTTCGTGTAGTGCATGAGAAAACTCGGTAATGAAGGCCTACTACCTTTGGATACCGAGCTCGAGCGCACTCTAAGAAGGAACAAAAAGGAGAAAAGAGAGTTGCAGACGACGGTCAACATGGCCGAGAATATCGAAGTCCAAGGAGGAGATAACCAAGTGCGGCAAGTTCAACCGGAACTATCTCTTCGAGATTATGCCATGCCGCAGGTCAACGCTAATTTTTCGGGAATTCGGCGTCCCACTATCCATGCTAATAATTTTGAGATCAAGCCCGCCATTATTCAGACGGTGCAGGCGAGCCCATTCTGTGGACTGCCGAAGGACGACCCGAATACTCATATTGCTTCTTTCCTTGAGATATGCGACACGTTCAAGACAAATGGTGTCACCGACGATGCCATCCGATTGAGGCTTTTCCCTTTCTCTTTGAGGGATAAAGCAAAGTTTTGGTTAAATTCCTTACCGCCGGGGTCGATTACAACATGGGAGAGGTTAGCGCAAGCCTTCCTTGCCAAATTCTTCCCACCTGCTAAGACGGCGAGGTTGAGAAACGAAATAACCACTTTTGCCCAGTACGATATGGAATCGCTCCACGAGGCGTGGGAGCGATATAAAGATTTGCTACGAAGATGCCCTCATCACGGCATTCCTGATTGGCTTCAGCTTCATACGTTCTGTAATGGTTTGAGTGCTTCTACACGCACTCTCGTGGATGCGGCCTCTGGTGGGACCTTCATGGGAAAATCTATGGCCGAGGCACACGTGCTTTTGGAAGATATGGCCGAAAACGCATACCAATGGCCATCAGAAAGATTGACACCGAAGAGAGTCATGGAAGTTTCAAGCAATGACCCGATTTCCACTTTGTCAGCTCAAGTCGCCGCTTTGACACAACAGCTCCAGGCATTTTCGCACGCACCAGCCCCCGTTACCATAGAGACATGCAATTGGTGTAACGGATCACACCCGAGCGCGGAATGTCAAGTTGGAAATCCGTTCGAGCAAAATCAGATGGAGCAGGCTAAATTTGTGGGAAGTGGGAATCGGCCGAATAACCCGTACTCCAATACTTATAATCCGGGGTGGCGCAATCATCCTAACTTTTCATGGAGAAACGGACAAAACTCACACCAGCCCCCGTTCGCCCAGAATCAACAGTAGCCCCCTCCCGCTCCCAAAGTATCTCTCAAGGAAGCACTTGCAAAATTAGCGGCAAATACGAGTCAATTTATGACCCGTACGGAAGCTACATTACAAAATCATTCTGCTTCCATTCGGAACTTGGAGGTCCAGCTGGGCCAAATCGCTAATGTGTTGTGGCTCGTCGGAGGGAGCATTGCCGAGTACAACAGAGACAAATCCTAGAGAGAGTCTAACGCAATCGGCTTGAGAAGCGGGAAAGAGGTCTTGGATCATTGAGCGGGGTAAAGAGAAGAAGGAAATTGAGGAGTCGAAGGATTTAAAGCCGGATAACTCGAAGACATGTGTGTCCCCCGTTCCGTTTCCGCAGAGATTACAGCAAAGAAGGGCGGACAAACAATTTTCTAAGTTCCTTGATGTGTTTAAAAAGCTTCACATAAACATTCCGTTCGCCGACGCATTGGAACAGATGCCGAGTTATGTCAAGTTCATGAAGGAGATATTATCGAAGAAAAGAAAGCTTGAGGAGTTTGAAACGGTCACCTTGACAGAGGAGTGCAGTGCAATTCTTCAAAAGAAGCTCCCACCTAAATTGAAAGATCCGGGAAGCTTCAACATACCGTGCACCATGGGGAATCTTTCGTTTAATAAGGCACTATGCGATCTTGGTGCTAGTATCAACCTCATGCCTCTGTCGATTTTCAAAAAGCTGAATATTGGGGAAGCCAAGCCAACAACAGTCTCCTTACAATTGGCGGATCGATCGATAAAGTATCCGAGGGGAGTAATCGAGGATGTTTTAGTTAAAGTTGATAAGTTCATCTTTCCGGCCGATTTCATCGTACTCGACATGGAGGAAGATGAAAATATTCCAATCATCTTGGGACGACCATTTCTAGCGACGGGCCGAACCCTTATAGACGTGGAAAAGGGGGAGTTAACTCTGAGGGTCCAAGACGAGCAAGTTACTTTTCAAGTATTCAAATCGTTCCCATGTCCCGGAAGTGTTGATAAAGGGTCACAAATTGAAAGTGTGGATGTTGTTGAAAGAGGAAAGCACCGAAAACATCGTCGGTGGGAAAATTCAGATTTTGTGTTAAATGGTCCAAGTCTTAAGAAGGATGTAGACCGAGTGGCGTTCCTCGAGCATGAGGAAAAATCTGCTGCAGTCTTGAGTGCGTTTGTGAAGGAGGAGAGTGAGCCGAAAGCCAAGCGGACAATTAGTCATGGAGAAACTGGGTGTTTCGGGAAGTTATTCACGTCGAAACCTTTTCGCAAACAACATTTGATGACCGAACCGAAAGTCGAACCGCTGATGACCAATGGTCATAATTTTAACAAAAATATGAACGGTTCGATGAACGGGGCGGAAACCAAATGGAGTTTGCGAAAAGCGAACTAATGTTTTCCAATAGGTCCGGCTGAAGACTATAAACTTAGCGCTTCTCGGGAGGCAACCCGAGTTCGTAGTTGTAGATTTTTGCATTTCTTTATTTTTCTTGTATTCGTGATTCTTATTTTTCATCATTTTTGTGCTTCAATTTGCTTCTGCCTCTCGTTTTTAACGTCTTCTTCTCAAAATTCTGTGCAGGAAAGTCCCAGGGAAGAAACTGAAGTATGAGCCGCGGCACAAGTATTGTGAGCCGCGGCACACATCAATCGCAAGGGGAGGCTAAACCAACTGTACCCTGTGCCGCGGCACGGCATAAATGAGCCGCGGCACACTTAAGCACTGAGCCGCGGCACACGAAACTTGAGCCGCGGCACACGACAAAACGAGAACACAGGCAAAAGGGACTGTATCCTGGGCCGCGGCTCACTTATATTGTGCCGCGGCCTCCGTCGCAAAATAAGAACAGCCAGCTGGGCTCATTCAATCGATCGGCCTGCATAAGATACTTCTTCCCTCCCTTTCTTCCTTCCTTCACACAATGAGGTCAGTTGATACCATTCTATTGTCTCCTTCTCAAATTCTCCAGGTAATTGTTGATTTCTAAATCATAAGTAATTCTTGATGTGAAAAGATTTGAAGTTTTATATTGCTAGTTGTTCTTCACTTTTGTTTCTAAAATGGAGTTGGAATATGGGGAATTTGATATTGTGATGGAATTGATGTTTATGAACGAATTGTTGATGATGGTTGTCATAATTCAGGGTTATAATCTGTGTTATTATTTTTGGGATTTGGAATTAACCATCAAAATTCTTGTTCTTCATTTTAACTTGTGCACACAAGGTGTTTGATAAATTGCAGCAATGAAAAATTGGTAAGCTAGGCATTTTCAAAATTATATGCAATGAATCGTGTTGTCAAATTACATTATCCCCAACCCCTACATCATGTTCGACTTGAGAGCTCATACTTAACTTCCTTTTTGATGATGCAAGCTCATTCATTCACACTCCGCATGATGTAGTCAAGAAGCGTGCAAGCTCACCGGACGATGCCGGCACCAGCTCCTGAGCAGACTGGAGGGGAGTACTTGACCTTTTACTTTTATTGCATATCATTTTTTGTCCATTGAGGTCAATGTACGTCCTAAGTTTGGGGGGCGAATTTACTTTCAGTTGCTACATTCATTGCTGTATTTTATTTTCTTGCTGTACTTTATTTCGTTGCACTTTTCATTACTTTGCGTAAATTTTTTTTTTAGATAGCCTTGCTTGTCTTAGTTTTCTTTATTCGTGAATTTTTCGTGCTTCTATTTGTGTAATACTGATGTTACGACACTGTTTTTCTCTCTGAAGAAGCGGTCAAGTTTTAGTCGAGCTGTAGTCAGTTATTTCTGTTTTGCTTAGTATTCATTTAGGTCCGAAATTTTTCGTGATTGTAGAGGTCTTGGCAGATAAGAGACGATACATACTTGTTTTTAAATCCCCATCAATACGTTTGGCTACATTTTCCGGATAGAGAGTCGTACTGTTTCTTTAGTCGTTTTGGCACTTAGATTGAGTTTAGAGTCGGTCAGTTTTTCCCTAAAAGTCGAGATAATGTGTTCTATGAAGGGAAGTCTAGTAACCGGGGGTATTCGCGTGACCCGCTGTTTACTCTCGCGTCAAACGACGACCCTGATTAGACTAGTGATTTAGATATTTCACATGTGCCAATGATAGGGAGCCTAGTAACCGGGGGTATTCGCGTAACCCGCTGTTTACTCTCGCGTAAAACGGCAACCTTGATTCGGACATGCGAAAATTATATATTCGAGTTGGTTCTCCGCTGTAGACGGGAACTTAGTAACTAGAAGCATCCATGTGCCCCATGAGTGTCTTTTACGTCAAACGGTTTCCTAATACATGAGAATGGAGTTTCCACCCTAGGATTATCCCGATGAAACATCCCGAGATCCTAACCTAGTGGTCAACTCGAATCAAATTCTTGAGCATATATATAAGGGGATACTGTTCGAGGTTTATTTGTTATGAAACTCGTGAAAATTGTGCCTTTCGACTGTGGAACGGGACAAACTAGCTTGGTTGTGTTAGCCTTTCATATTGACGGTCGATTAGACTCACGTTTTGTTAATCTTTGAGCTGGAATTTCTTCATGAACGAGTGATTAGGATCGAATTTGATTACTTTGCGGAATCATTATTCGAGTTCACTCGCTTTTATGACACTCGTATTATTTAGAGAGAATTACAGGATAGTATTGATTAGGTTGAACACTATGAGTTGCACGATGATTCACGACATTCTTTTATCAATTTAATTCTTTTTGCTTGAGGACAAGCAAAGGCTTAAGTTTGGGGGTATTTGTTAGGCGTATTTTTATACGCTTATTTATCATTATTTTGTAGTATTTTGGAGAGTGAAATCGTCTAAATGAGATTTTAATGCCTTAATTTTGTATGATTGACAGGAAATTGAAGTCCGAAAGCTAAAACGAGGCAAAGCGTAGCAGGCGGCCCGGACTCGAGCCGCGGCACAAGGAAGCTGATCCGCGACACAGGAAGACACCAGCCGAAGGCAGAGTAACCTGTACTCTGTGCCGCGGCACAGCCAAGGTGAGCCGCGGCACAGAAGAATTAATTAACGCCCAGGCATTCAGCTGAAGGCGATGTGCCGCGGCACAAGTTTAGTGAGCCGCGGCACACTTGGCGGTTTTTGTATGCCCGCGCGGATTTTGAGCCATTTGGCTTGATTTCGACCGACTAATACGGACGCGATTTGCTGATGTGCTGAGCTATAATTAGGGTTTAAGGCCCTAATAAAATCATCTTGGAATCTTGGGATCTTTAACCTTTGAGAGCTTAAGCTTGGAGACGGCAGAAGAAGAGGGAAGCAGAAGACTTCAAGGGCAGAAGGCGGAAGCTGAAGAACGGAGGAATCCGAGCTTCATCTGCGTTTGAATTTTATGCTTTCGTTTATTTATTCTGTATTTTCAGTTTTTAGTATGTCAGGCTAAAGCCCTAATCTAGGGTTTTGATGAAACCTTTGTTTTGACGAATTGATTGAGATTATCCAATTTATTACCTTTTTATTGAGTTTTCCCAATTATGTTTAATGCTTGCAATTATCTGGCCAATAGTTGTATTGATTTAATCATTCACTTCGAATCGGGAGAGGAGATTTGGTGAGGAACTATTGGTGAGGACCGTTTTATTCTGTGAGATAGGAATATACTCATAGGAACTACGTGGCCTTTAGGAGAATTCATGCTTTTTGCCTATCGACGAATTAATTCACCTAGGGATAGAGTGCGTTATTCGCGTTTAGATAAATCTATTTACCTCGGGAGAGGCGGTAGAATATATTAGCAATCTCCGCCTTCAATAAATTAGGAAAATTATTTATTACGGATAATCGAGAGTAAATTCGGATAAACTAAGGTGGATTGTAACCCAGACTTATTCATCATTTGATTTATTTTATTCAAGCCATCGTTTTATACTAGTCTTTTAGTAATTCTTCTAGTTATTAATTACAAAATCCCAAATTCGATTGTTCAGATACAATTGGAATACGAAACAATCGGTAGTTAGAAATTAAATCCTCGTGGGAACGATACTCTACTTATCACTTTATTACTTGTAAACGATGACGTGCACTTGCGTGTAGGAAATATCGCAACATCTGACCCTGTGGTTTGGGCGAAATACTTGTGTTGTATTTTAGGTCGAGGCAAAGGCAAGGCACGGGAAGAGCATGGTGACGGCGAAGGGTTCGAAGGATATTAGTTCGGGGCCCCCAAATCTTTTGTTGTCCGGTTATGCTTGAAAATCGTGTAGTGTTATTTTCCGCTTCATTTAAATTATTGGCCGATTGTACTGTTATTTGAAGTATATTCCATCTCCATATGGTTTATACTTGTATTTGGATCCTGTGTATGTTAAGACCATTAACCATACTATTTATAAACTCCTAATCGGAGTAATGACTATTTATTGTGGTTCGGTATCACAAGGTAATATATATTTAATCTATATTTTGGTATCGCCTGCTGGGTCCCAGAGTGGGGTCTACGGCACTATAATATCCGCCTTTTGGTGTGTTACAGCCTGCTTGTATGTATTTCTCCCTATTTAAAGGGATGTCATCAATTGAATAATATACAGTTTTTGCCCTACTTTTCTATTCAGTTATTTTCCCTTCAACACGTTATCAGCACGTAGTCTCCCAACTGACCAAGAAAAAAAAACTCGTCAAATTTTTTTCAAAAAAAAGGGGAAATTCGGAAAACCCTAATTCTCGAACAGCCATCGTCTCCCTCAATCAGATCTGCCATCTCACCTCCTTCCACCGAGCGAACAGATATGCCGCCTCCCCACCGCCGTCAACCCTTATCCTCTGGTAAACACGTGATCACGCCTGCCGCAACACAGCACCACCGGACGCACCCGGACCCGACAATTTATCCATCCTTTTCGCAGACAAAATCTACCAATCATCACCAACACCACATCGCAGCCGCCGTGTACCGTCGCTCCCGCAACCCAATCCAGATCTCACACCCGCCTCAATGTCGCGGTTGCTGTCTTCTCCTTCTTCTGCAACAAGAAGATCCGATCTTCCGACCTGCCGCCAGCAAACCTTAGCTACTGGGAAAGGTCTTCAAAGATGGTTCTCTTTGCTCGTAACCACATCCAGCCATCAACCCTAGGTTTATCCTCCACCACAAACAATCAGTAGCAGACCAAACCCCAGTCCTGATCCAGATCTCCCGCTCCAATCTTCGCCAGCAGATCGCCTCCCCGCCCATGCACGACTCTCCTGCTGCTGTCGTCTTCTTCAACGCGAACTACTAGCAGAGAAATCCTCCAACCTGCAGACCTGCTGGTCTCCCCAGCCAGTCCGTTCGCAAGTTCAAAGCCTGGTCCGCCCATCTCCCAACACTGATACCATATTCAGACGGAATGAGTCTCACCGCAAGTTGGCCGCCAAACTTCTAGTCTTCCTCGCCTTGTTGGGCCTGATTCTTGTAGATGGAAGGATAGGAAGGAATCAACCAATTGGGCCTAATTCACCTGGGTTCACAATAAAAAAAGGAAAAGGGGACGAATTAATTTAAATATGTTGTTCACAAATGCAATTAAATTAATTATATTATTTTTTTAAGAGGTAGTATAAATTTAACCTTTTTTTCATGTCTCGCAAGGTATTAAGACGATCCAAATGGTGATTGGAACGAAGATGCAATTTACAAACAAATTGATGGTATGCCGAACGAAAGAATCGTGTCTTTCCTGTAAGGTATACAATCCGAATAACCCTACTATTGCGCGATTTTACATGCTTTAATTACTTTAAATACATATTTATATTTCATAAATTTATTTATGCCTAATTAAACCAAATAAAACATGATGCATTAATAACTTTAATTAAATCAAAGTGAATTGCTTAAAGCAACTTGAATTAAAGTAAATTCACATTGAATTATAATTATATTGCGGCATAAGAGACCTACTTGACTGCATAATACGGGTATAGATATATTCCTAGAATTATGTGTCTATATCTATAAATATACATATATTTTGCATGCATATATAGATATAGCATGTAATTAGGCTTCATGAGTATTAGACTTTAATAATATATTTTCTACTACATATCAAATAGAACCATGATGAAGTACTATCAATGGTAATTCTCAAATAGCATCGAAACTAATTTTGATCATATATTGGTTTCGAAAAATAATAACGCTCCCATTACTGAAAATTTTATCATGGAAAGTACTCATGGTAAACTGTGAAAAATCATTTTACTTTTTCTTGTATTAAGATAGCTTATCCAACTTGCCTCAAATTTGATATCTTGGACTCAAAAGAGCTTGAGTACCATAGATGGGTCTCCTACGTCGAGAACACATTTATCACTAAAGAATATAGTGGTACGCTCCTTAACACCACACACCAAGTACCGTTTGATAAGCTAAAAGCGAGTGCACTTATATTCCTTAGGTGACACATCGAACCCAGCCTGAGATAGGAATATCTACAGCTGAAATTCCCTAAAGAACTGTTGGATGCCCTTAAGGGCCAATTTGGGAAGATTCACAAACTTTGCTCCCAGAACTGACCGTGTAGTGGAATGAAATCAGATTGCTTGAATATAAACGGATCAATTGTAACACCCACAGAGCCATCCAGGAATATTACAGTGCCGTGGACCCCGAGACGGAACCCACAAGGCTAAAAGAATTTTCGCAAACATTTACAAATGCCCAAGAAGCTAACGACGGTACTATCTTTTAAAAACATTCGAAGACTCTATAAAACTCGTTTATCAAAACCGTCGTGAAATCTCATTTGAAAAGACAAGGCCAAACAACCGAAACTCAATAGTTTAGAAAACAATTTTCTAAAGTAACTCAAGTTGCCAAAAACCAAAAAGGGCATTTAAGAATACTCACGCAGCAGAAAGGACAAATAATTAAGAATACTCTAGCAGTGGAATACAACATATAATCAGAATAGTCGATTCACAAAAACATGCCATAGCCAGTATCCTCCGGGAAGCTCATCTCTTCATGACCGCTACAAGCTCGATATCCCAAGAACCTAAAAAGAAAGCCCACGACGGGGTCAGCCATAATACCCAACAATGATATCAATCACATCACGTTAATAATTACATACTAATGGAAATACTAAGTAAGAATACGATAAATGTAATCTTACCGTTGTAACTTTACCAAAATACACAATTCGTATCCTTAACAACACAATAAGCTCATACCTAAACATCTGTACTGTATCTCAACAATACCCAAGGTTCTCAAAACATCATCACAACTCACGATATGGAAATTATACCAACTTTGGCCAATTCAATCCATCGGATAACATCAACAAATTCCAATACGATAATCGATTATCCATCAAAGACAAGTATGAAAAAGAAAATACGGAACATACCTTAGGATATGTAATGCCATGACAATCACGTCAGTCTAATACGAGATCGGATCAATACCACATACGGACATGGTCCTAACACAAGACCTATAAATGCATACTCGTATGACAACGCCAATATGCTCACATCAATAATAACAACATATACTTATGGAAATCCGATGATCCAGCGCACACATCATAGATCCCAAGATGATCCTAAAAGACCAACACGAGGTGGATAACCCATAATATACATATGCACAACAACAACACATGGGTAATCGGATGATCCAGCGTTCACTGCATAGATCCCAAGATGATCCCGTCAGATCAACACGGGGTGGATAAACCCGTCCAATTATCCAGCGCACGCTAGCATAGATCCCAAGATGATCCCGTCAGATCAACACGAGGTGGACATACGACAACAATGCACAAATGCATATTAACAACAATACACAAATGCATGACAACAATAATACACGAATATATCACAACATGATCGACACGAAATGACAAAAATGATTAGAGTACTTGCCCCGAGTCCTTCGAGAGCAATCTCGATATCTAAACCATCACGAACCATTATCCTCAATATTCGACGGTCCAAAATATCACGGATTGCAGATAATTCATATCTTCGTCTTTATCACAATGTAAACTCGATACCCAAGTATACCAATAACAAAAGTAAATCATATACATTATGATTTAAATTCCCAAAATCCGAAAATAACATACAATTCCAAATCTCCAGTGTTCATAATTATAATTATTGCTATACGAATTATAAATGAATGAACCGGAAACCATTCATTAAATATTATAGACTGTGGAAGTAATAACTTAACTCTATACCGACACAAAAATGATGAAACCGCTACTAATTCCTTGCCTTCGTCTACGAGCTCCTCAGCCCTAACCAAAGCAATTCACGAACATTCTCAAACACGATCGCAACACACTTTTCTAACCAATGATCAATTATCATAACCTATTGAAATAATCAATAAAAAACAATCCAATAACAATCAATAACCAACATATCCAACCAATCAACCTCAACGGTTCAACGACACCCCGATCATATACAAAACCAAATAGTATAACTCAAACCAGCACGAATTCATAACCACAACACGATATACTACACTGACTGTCCACTTAGCACACGTTAATCATATACCGTAGCGTGCGCTAAGAAACTTCAGTTGGCATGCGTTAGCCAGTCGACTAGTGTGCGATAAACTCATGCAGTTGCATACATTACAAGTACCGCTCAACACATTGTGATTACGAATACAAATGTAAATGAAATTATACTCCAAGATCAATCACATCCTTTCCAAATTCAATCTCATCATCATGATCCATACCTTATCAGGAACCTACGAAATCGACCACTATAATCAACATAATATTAGTTCTAATCATCCAATCCAAGTTTATATCCGAAACCATTCATATTTTATCACATATTTTTCTATGATGTGATATGTACCAAGAACATCAAGAACACCATGATTCCATAATCATGTTCATAACAAAACAACATAATTCCAGCTGTATATATATATATATATATATATATATATATATATATATATGCATATCATCATATCATCATCTTCCTCAACCCAAACTCCATGAAACACCTAGAACCATAATTACACTTCCATAATCTATCATTACAGAGAGTAATCATCAACAATAACATCAATATATGAAATTTAGGAGAAGGATTAACCAACTTCTCTCAAGAAGACGAACAACACAATTCAAACCCCAAGAATCATATCAATATCCATATATCAACAACAACATCATCATAATCCGGTAATCCGTCTCATAATCATACTTATCAACTTGTTTATATGATAACCATCAACTCAAGAACATCAATATTCAATCCAAAATGAAATCCAAAGGTGAAGAGTAATTACCTCTTTGAAGGAATGGAATGAATCCCAAGGTTGGATCCGTTCTCAATCACTTCCAAGCTCCAAATGTTGTTAGGAACGATCAACTTAAGTGTTTGGAACCTCAAACTTCTCTCTAAGAACTCTTTCTATCGGTTGAGGTGAAGAAAATGGGTGAAATGCATCTTAACACCTGTCTGCCCATATTTATACTGCACATTACTAACGTGCGCTAAAACTTGTATTTAGCGTGCGCTACAGCCCTAGTGTGCGCTATCCTTCCTTGTTAGCGTGCGCTATCGAAGTCCAGAGGCTACTGCCTTACTTCGTACAATAATTTACGTACGCAATGCCCATATAATAGCGTATGTAAATGCTTCTATTTAGCATACGCAAGTGTCCGACCATAGCGTGCGCTACTCATAGTTGACTCGTTTGTCTGCATACTCTGAAGATGGGTCTACACGCCGAAAGCACCTGACAAAGCCAAGATTTCCTTTTGTCCGATCTACAATTAGCGTACGCTAATCCTTCATAATAAACATCTGTTGACATTATCGGAACATGCGCCGAAAGTAGCCGGGTCCATACGTAGATTCCTTCTGATCTGTTCTGCACTAGCGTGCACTATCTTTCGCCTCTAGCATGCGCTAAGACTGCACATTAGCGTGCGCTAAGTATACATCGTAGCGTGCGCTAATGTGGCTGTACTTAACCATTTTCAGCTATTATTGTCCAACATCTTGACACACAGAATACGAACATACGACATATTGAATACATATACTTCTTCCAACAATATTCTCATACGATAGGCCTGACACATAATATCTTCAAATACAACTGTCAACCAAGTGCGGTAATTATACCAATACAGATGTCTGAGTCCTTCAATTATTTTATCCATGTTGTACAGATTCCACGCTGTACAACATAAATCGGATAAATAACATTAACTAGTCATAGTAGAAATTCCGGATATTACATACTACACCACTTAAGATAAGTTTCGTCCTCGAAACTTGCAATCCGTCAAAAAAAAACGTTCGACCAAAATATCCCGAAATCATCACGACAACGATCAATCATCATCATTACCGAATAACCAAAATAGCATACTTACAAATGTGCAAAGTCGACGATCTCCTGAGATACGAGCAAGTGACTCCACTTCAAAGCCTCAATACGCTTAGAGTCACAATTCCATGAGTCTCAACAAAATATATCATCTTCGGATGAAATAATCTATCCGTGTCAAATCCTGTTTGCCTGATTATACAGTCAAGTCCCAATTCCGATAAAACGAATAATACACGATAAATCTGTGAAACAACTGCCAAAATAATGACACCAATCCCGAAACATCGACACAAAATTCGAACGCTCATACGATCATTAACAATGATCACCCAACAAATTAACCGAGAATATCATTGACATGATAAACTCCAATACGACCAATCTAAAGGTCCAAACACAATCGAGTATATCATCAACATCATAAACTCTAATATGACCATCTAAAGGTCAAAACACAACCGAGTATATCATCAATATGATAAATTCCAATATCATCAACGAACGATCAACGATAATCGAGAATACCCTCACACGGTAACTTCCAACACGATCAATACAGAACCACAGAGACAGATATACGGACGAATAAAATTCTCAAAACGTTACTCCAATCACATGCAGTGGATCTCAAAGGAACACACCTGACTGGTGAACATACCCCTCGACATACGAACAACCAATCACAAACCGACGAACATACCCAATCATGCATGGAGTGGGAACGGCCAATCAATATCCAAAACAACCATCCTGGGGTTACCATCCCCAAATCTACACTTACAAGAAATCATTGAAAAATCACTATGGTAAAATCGCGAGCCTACCATACCAATGGAGTCCCATAGCATATATGTCCCGGTTTCACAAAACTCGTCATTCCAAAATCACATCCTGTACATGAATCTACAACACGCAGTATATTTCTCTTATCCGATCACTCAAGCGATCATCCTTGGATAACCAAACTACCATACTAATGTTCGAATCTATTTTCATCGTACCATACTAATGTCTTATCCAGTTTGTGAGTCATACTCATAACTTCACCATGATATGCACTATGCACTAAATGCGTCTGTATATCAATCACATTTTCAAAACCAGTTTGAAATTATATAATCTCGTTAAGAAGACAAATTTTTGAAAGTTCTTTCAAGAATTTCAAAACTCAAAACATAAATTTTCGTAGGACCACGAAATCAATTTTCGAAAAATTAAATCGGTTTGCTTACGTCAAGTTCTCGATGACAATTCTTTTCGAATACACGTGATAAAATGAAATTATACAAATAATTGATCACATCCATACTCCTGTATACCAGTTCGGCTTGTCACCAAAACCACTGACCTTACATCGGAAAACCACATGATAGAGTTCCACAATCTCAATGTATAGACTCCGACAAAAACTTTTTTTTCCACATATGACTCGCAACGTCAACCATTAACCCATCCTGGATCACCTCAACTACGCTATGACAAAACATTGAATACTCCATAAATCAAACACAGCGAAAGACTACCCGAGAAGTTTCGTTTGAACAAATAAACTAAAACCTCGAAAGGCAGTAATAAAATAGGTAAACGATTGGTATAGTATTTTACAGATCTCGGGAGTTCTTTAGAAAATAGAAAAGCCTTTTTGAAACATTAGGGTCTCAGCCCAATGCCGTTCCACATTACAGGAAGTTTATAAAGTAGAAAACCCTTTTGGACCCCAAGTCCTGAGTTATAAAACTATTTCGAAATCGATTGGGTTTCGACCCAAAAATCATTCTCCGTAAAACATTCATTTTGAAAGATATCATTTTCAAATGCTCAACAACAGTTTCGTATTTCTCAAAATGAACTAACATGACTACATATTCTCCTCATAAATCCACAATTTTATCCCGAATACACAACTCTGTTCCAAAATTTAACCGACATATTGATTTCCAAAATCATAACTTCTCAAGATCATCAATCCTGTCCCAACTCTGTTATCTCATACTGTAACGCATAATATCTTTCTGAATCTCAAAGCATATCAACTTAGAATGGCAACAAATCTCAATGCAATTCAAATGCAAATACTTACAGATCGTGAAGCCGACGATTCCCCGTGATACTGGCACATGTCTCAACTCTAGAAAATACTCGACACATATATTTTCAAAACACATTTTGCAAACTCAGTTCAACTTGAGAACACAACACATCTCTATCCGAATAAACACGTAAATACCATTTGGAAAAGTTTACAACAACCCAGTACCACACTGGTAAATCACATAACGCACAAGCCCGAATGAACAACAAAACCCAGGGCTCTAATATTCGTCAATCGACAACTCGAATGACGTGACAAAAACACGACCCGACTCGACCCGACTGCCTAGGTTTTCTCAACCTAAGCTCTGATACCATATTCTGTAACACCCCCAGAGCCATCCAAGAATATTACAGCGCCGTGGGCCGCGAGACGGAACCCACAAGTCTAAAAGAATTTTTGCAAACATTTACAAACGCCCAAGAGACTAACGATGGTACTATCTTTTAAAAACATTCGAAGACTCTATAAAACTCGTTTATCAAAACTGTCGTGAAATCTCATTTGAAAGGACAAAGCCAAACAGACGAAACTCAATAGTTTAGAAAACGATTTTCCAAAGTAACTCAAGTTGCCAAAAACCAAAAAGTGCATTTAAGAATACTCACGCAGTGGAAAGGACAAATAATTAAGAATACTCTAGCAGCGGATACAACATATAATCAGAATACTCGATTCACAAAAACATGCCATAGCGAGTATCCTCCGGGAAGCTCATCTCTTCATGACCGCTACAAGCTCGATATCCCAAGAACCTAAAAAGAAAGCCCACGACGGGGTCAGCCATAATAACCAACAATGATATCAATCACATCACGGCAATAATTACATACCAATGGAAATACTAAGTAAGAATACGACCAATGTAATCTTACTGTCCTAACTTTACCAAAATACACAATTCGTATCCTTAACAACACAATAAGTTCATACCTAAATATATGTACTGTATCTCAACAATACCCAAGGTTCTCAAAACATCATCACAACTCGCGATACAAAAATTATACCAACTCTGGCCAATTTAATCCATCGAATAACATCAAGAAATTCCAATACGATAATCGATTATCCATCAAAGACAAGTACCAAAAAGGAAATACGGAACATACCTCAGGATAAGTAATGCCACGACAATCACGTCAGTCTAATCCGAGATCATATCAATACCACATACGGACATGGTCCTAAGACAAGACCTACAAATGCATACTCGTATGACAACGCCAATATGCTCACATCAATAACAACAACGTATACTTATGGAAATCCGATGATCCAGCGCACACAGCATCGATCCCAAGATGATCCTGAAAGACCAACACAAGGTGGATAACCCATAATATACATATGCACAACAACAACAACACATGGGTAATTTGACGATCCAGCGTTCACTGCATAGATCCTAAGATGATCCCGTCAGATCAACACGAGGTGGATAAACCCATCCAATGATCCAACGCATGCTAGCATAGATCCTAAGATGATCCCGTCAGATCAACACGAGGTGGACATACGACAACAATGCACAAATGCATATTAACAACAATACACAAATGCATGACAACAACAATACACGAATGTATCACAACATGATCGACACGAAATGACAAAAATGATTAGAGTACTTGCCCCAGGTCCTTCGAGAGCAATCTCGATATCTAAACCATCACGAACCATTATCCTCAATATTCGACGGTCCAAAATATCACGAACTGCAGATAATTCATATCTTCTTCTTTATCACAATGTATCCTCTATACCCAAGTATACCAATAACAAAAGTAAATCATATACATTATGATTTAAATTCCCAAAATCCGAAAATAACATACAATCCCAAATCTCCAGTGTTCACAATTATAATCATTGCTATACGAATTATAAACGAATGAAACGGAAACCATTCATTAAATATTATAGACTGTGCAAGTAATAACTTGCCTCGATACCGACACAATGATGATGAAGCCGCTACTAATTTCTTGCCTTCGTCTACGAGCTCCTCGGCCCTAACCAATGAAATTCACGAACATTCTCGAACACGACCGCAACACACTTTTCTAACCAATGATCAATTATCATAACCTATTGCAATAATCAATAAACAACAATCCAATAACAATCAATAACCGACATATCCAACCAATCAACCTCAACTGTTCAACGACACCTCGATCATATACAAAACCAAATAGTATAACTCAAACCAGCATGAATTCATAACCACAACACGATATACTACACTGCATGTCCACTTAGCGCACGTTAATCATATACCGTAGCGTGCGCTAAGTCACCTCAGTTAGCGTGCGTTAGCCAGTCGGCTAGCATGCGCTAAACTCATGCAGTTGCATGCATTACAAGTACCGCTCAGCACATTGTGATTACGAATACGAATGTAAAGGAAATTACTCCAATATCAATCACATCCTTTCCAAATTCAATCTCATCATCATGATCCATACCTTATCAGGAACATACGAAATCGGCCACTATAATCAACATAATATTAGTTCTAATCATCCAATCCAAATTTATATCCGAAACCATTCATATCTTATCACATAATTTTCTATGATGTGATATGTACCAAGAACATCAAGAACACCATGATTCCATAATCATGTTCATAACAAAACAACATAATTCCAGATGTATATATAATATATATATATATATACATATCATCATATCATCATCTTCCTCAACCCAAACTCCATGAAACACCAAGAACCATAATAACACTTCCATAATCTATCATTACAGAGAGTAATCATCAACAATAACATCAATATCTGAAATTGAGGAGAAAGATTAACCAACTTATCTCAAGAAGACGAACAACACAATTCAAACCACAAGAATCATATCAATATCCATATATCAACAACAACATCATCATAATCCGGTAATCCGTCTCATAATCATACTTATCAACTTGTTTATATGATAACCATCAACTCAAGAACATCAATATTCAATCCAAAACGAAATCCAAAGGTGAAGAGTAATTACCTCTTTGAAGGAATGGATTGAATCCCAAGGTTGGATCCGTTCTCAATCACTTCCAAGCTCCAAATGTTGTTAGGAACGATCAACTTAAGTGTTTGGAACCTCAAACTCCTCTCTAAGAACTCTCTCTATCGGTTGAGGTGAAGAAAATGGGTGAAATGCATCTTAACAACCGTCTGCCCATATTTATACTGCACATTACTAGCATGCACTAAAACTTGTATTTAGTGTGCGCTATCCTTCCTTGATAGCGTGCGCTATCGAAGTCCAGAGGCTACTGCCTTACTTAGTACAATGATTTACGTACGCAATGCCCATGCAATAGCGTATGTAAATGCCTCTATTTAGCGTACGCAAGTGTCCGACCATAGCATGCGCTACTCATAGTTGACTCATTTGTCTGCATACTCCGAAGATGGGTCCACACGCTGAAAGCACCTGACAAAGCCAAGATTCCCTTTTGTCTGATCTACAATTAGCGTGCATTAAGCCTATGCTTAGCGTGCACTAATCCTTCATAACAAACATCCGTTAACCTTATCGGAACATGCGCCGAAAGTAGCCGGGTCTACACGTAAATTCATTCTGATCTGTTCTGCACTAGCGTGCGCTATCTTTCGCCTTTAGCGTGCGCTAAGACTGCACATTAGCGTGCGCTAAGTATACATCGTAGCGTGCGCTAACTTGGCTGTACTTAACCATTTTCATCTATTATTGTCCAACATCTTGACATACAGAATATGAACATACGGCATATTGAATACATATACTCCTTCAAACAATATTCTCATACGATACGCACGACACACAATATCTTCAAATACAACTGTCAACCAAGTGCGGTAATTATACCAATACAGATGTCTCAGTCCTTCAATTATTTTATCCATACTGTACAGATTCCACACTGTACAACATAACTCGGATAAAATAACATTAAACAGTCATAGTAGAAATTCCGGATATTACATCAATGATTTCAACAAAGATATGCTCTCTCTGAAGGCAACGCCTGAATTTCTGTACACATAAGATGACATGATCCATAAAACTTTTTTTCACCTGACCTACTTCCGCTCTTATACTAACGAACCAGTATAGGCTCAAGTATGATAATAAAAGCATCACTACCTTCAGTAAGCTAATCAACCTACTGCAAGTAGCTGAGAGGCATAACGAAATGTTATAGAGCAGTAATGTCAGGCCGGTTTGGACAAAGAAAATTCTCGAGGCCAATTATGGCAAAGTAAAGGATGGAAACTACCCTAATGAATAGGGGAGTGGACATGATAGGCTTTGTGGTCAAGGACGTGGGGGTTCTTCCAATGCAATGTGAAGACTTGGTGCTCCTGGCCCAACTAGCCAAGGGAAACAAAAAGCACCTACCCATCCTATCGCCTCTAAGGCTCGAGTTGGCAATGAACCGTGTTATCATTGTGGAGATGTTGGACATGGTACAAGAACTGCCATGCAAGCAAGCAAGTCGCATCTCACTACAAGAAATATAGAGAGTCCAAAGAAAGGAGAACTCACTATATAGAAGAATATGATCTAGACAAGTCCCCCTATGTCAATTTCACAGTCACCAATCATCGAATTGAGTCATACGAGCCACAGTCTATAGACTGAATCTTAGTATTATGTTTACTTTCTCGTTTATATTTGGTATAGTTGCCTCAAGATGACTGTGTTGGTGTTTTCTTTTCAATAATGGTGTGATGCAATGTTGTTTCACGAACAAGATATTAATATTACTTACGTTAGATTCTTAGTTGTATTTCAAAGTACTGAATAATGCTTGAATGCTAATGGTTCGAAGTTTCACTCTCTTCTAAGGAATGAATCCAGTAGAACTTGAATGTTCTTAGAATTAGGATTCTATTCATTGAATTAGTCGCCTGCCAAACCTCGGTAACTACGATGATTGGGTCTTCCCAACTCATCAAACGGTGAGGTAATGCCCAATTCTTGATGCCTAAACGGCAATCTTCCAAGTTACCGATACTCTGTATGCACCTAGAGCCCTTAGAACCTTACTTAGATTCAATAATATACGTAGCAATAGTTTCCAGATTGAAACCCACGGTGAGAATGGAATAGAGTTTCTTGTATTAATTAAAATGAATGTGGACGTAAACGCATTTTAGAATAACTGATGAGTCGATCTAGTGGATGTACCTCACTATTATTAGGTTTTCAAAATCTTATGTTGTCACCAACAATGTACTTTGGGACATAGACTCATATAGGCTTTGGCACGATAGACTAGGTCATCCTGGTCGAAGTATAATGATCCATATACTAAAGAACTTGTACGAACATCAATAATTTTCGAGCGAAAATGTGGCAACAACTCAACATAAAGAATAATGTTGATGTTAATCGTATTATATCATCCAAAGAACCGGATGCATATCAAATGCGCACCACTCATTTTTGCAAAGCCTACTCTTTAATCAATGTGGGAGCGAGACCTTCCTATGCTAAAGAAACAAAAGCAAGCATTCTATTCTTACGCTGAATATAAGGAGATATTTATGGATCCATCCACCTAATATGCGGACCATTTATGTATTTATGGTTTTAATGGACATGTTGGTCACATGTCGCTCTCCTGTCCACTCAAACTACTGCAGAACTTCCAAGATAACTTATAAGGGCTCACCTCCCTTATCACATCTAAAGGACTCGATGATATTGGAGAGTTCACATCAAAAAGTATTTGATGTTTATTGCATGATAGAGATCAATGAATAGCATCTTGTCCCATGTGCATATGCAAACAGTCTCACATAAACCACCTTCAAAATAATATGTATGGTGATTATGTCATCGGTTATGCGCACCAATTTACATATCTTTGTCTAGAATTATGCAATATTGCATGCAACTTTACTTAAATCGTTCATTCTTAGACCCTCTGCTAACCAATTACTTTATGCGTACTAGTTGGTAACTGGATAGCCTGATTTTTGTATTTTGGACCCAGACAGACTTGAGTGCCAATTGTGCATATTTGGTTACACATTATATGTGCCTTCTGCGCCCCACAATGCATTGGTCTTTAGAAACGATCAAGTATTAACGTTGGATAAGAATCTCCATACGTTTATCCGCTATTTGGAACCTTCACAGTGATATCTTTACCGCACGATTTGCGGATTGTGAATTTAATGAGACAACCTTCCCGTCGTTAGGGGGAGGAGAGAAAATGTAATTTCTCGGGGAACGACAGGAATTGTCATGGTGTCTCCCCACTTTGTCTCATTATGATCCCCAAACTTCACAATGTTACCGTGAAGCACAAAGAACACTCGATCTTCAGGATGTAGCAGATTTGATGCCTGATGCATTTACGGATATCGTTCAAGTGACAAGATCTCACATTACAGCTGCAAATGTATCTGTAAGGAGAAGTCCCCTGTAAGGGGCACATCACCAATGGACCGGGTGATGCAACTGCACCTAGTAGAGGTGTGGTTGAGGTCGTGGCTCCTTACGAAGGAAGGGGTGGAAGCCATATGGTTCGACTAAATACTCACCCAAGAAAGAGGTAGAGTATGGCACAAATTCACATGTTAACCATCAATGAACTCGTTTCATGAGATCATACTTGATTTTATTATGTCCATCAATCATGACGAGGGGGACGCCCCGAAGATATGATTCAGAAAATCAAGAATCTCGATGAAATTATGAGGGTGTGGCCTGATCAACCACCCACTTTGATGACATGCCATGAATCATAAAGTACGATGATGTTGAACCTCGCTCAGTTGGATGAAATCAACATAGAGCATATTGGCCTAAGAGAAACATTCCAGGTAGAACTAGATTCTCTGACAAAGAGTCAAGTCAGGTATTTGGTGTAGGTAGTGCTAACCTAACGAAGTGTAGAGCCTATAGGACATAAATGAACCTTTGTCGTAAAGCGTAGTGAGAGTAATAGAGTCCTAACGTACAAGGTTCATGTAATATCCGCAATTTTGGATTTTCGGTAAATTTATTTTTTCGGTCGGAGTCCGTTTTGACGACTCGCTCATGACCGTTTCGTCATTCTGAGAATGATTAATTCTACACTTTTTGACATCCGAGTTCGTTTCGGTGTCGTTTTGTTGAGTTCCGTGCTTTTTAGCGACTTTTCCGCACTTGAGTTCGATTCTTGTGAATCTCGACCGAAACTGCTGTTTCGAGTTTCCCGCAAGTCCGTTTAACTTTGTTAGACGTGTTGTGAACTTCGGTTTGGTTATTCGATCACGTATCGTGGTTTCCGGGCGTTTTGGGCCATTTTGTAATTTCTTGAAAGTTACGGGTATCCGTATCTGTAATTGTTGCCTCGACCCGTTTCTTGGTCGCGTATGACTAAATATGGTATTACGTTTTCATTTCGAATCGTTTATGTCGTCCGTGAACTTTTCGTCGTGTTCGTTCCGTGCGATTTCGGAAATCGGGTAAATCGAGCCACGGCAGTTGCGGGCCCAGTCGGACGGTGGCGGGGCGCGGACGATTGCGGGCACCGGGCGACGGGTGCGGCAGAACCGCGTAAGCGCACGCTATGGCGGAAAGGCTGCCGCGCTTCGCAGTGTAGCGCCGCTGCCGGGCTTTAACGCCATTCTCGGGCACAGGCGGTGGGGTTCGAGGTTGGACTCGGTCGGGATCGGCGGGTAGCGCGCTACGCCGAGCGTAGCGCTAGTCGGCGGCGTAGCGCCGCAGCGTCGGCCGGCTAGCGACGTTACTGCCGGGCGGTTGATCCGGTGGCTCTGCGGGCGAGTCGGCTAGCGCGCAGGCTTGGCCGTAGCGCACGCTAGCGGGAGTCGGGAGACGAGTCATGGTCGGCGAGAATTTGGTCGGTGGTGCCGGGTCGTGTGGGCCTGTCAGGGTACTCGGCCGTCTGGCCGATAGCGCACGCTAGTCGGGAAGGCTAGCGACGCTAGTCTGCCCGATATAAATGTGGTGAAAGTCACATTTCACTTCGTTTTTCATTCCCTTCCTTCTCCTTCCGCGAATGGCGATTCATGGGTGACGAAGCCATGTTGTTTAACAACAAATCCATGAAGTCCTTGAGTTCATAACATCAATCGATCGTCCGTTATCAACCTTTGATCCGGCGAATCAAGGTAATCTTCCTTAGAACCCTAATTTCGTGAATTTGGGGATTTTTGCATTTTCGTCCGATTCGTTCCGTGTTGTTGATTAATTCATGATGGGTATGATTAATCTTGATAGTATTCTTGTGTTTAACATCATTTAATCCATTGTTCTTCGTCCATTGTTCCTTCGAATTGACTTTTTGGGGGATTTGTCCCCGATCTCGTTTTTCATCCGTTTTCGATGGATCGATTATGGTTAAATGATGTTGTTAAACATATTCTATGGATTGTATATCCATATTTCAACTTGGAATTCCGTTTTCGGGTTTTGACGGAACGAATCGTGTTCTTGGCCGTTTTGGGGGAAATCCGTGAACTTTCGTCATTCGTTCTTTGAATTCAACGGCTTTGAGTCGTGTTATAGAATTCATTTCATTGTTATTATTTGTCCTTCGTAGTTTATGAACGTGAGTTGGCGTTCGGTGGAGTCGGCGGGTTCGTAGTCGGTTCGGGCCAACCTACTTCGGTCGATTCTCCGCGTTGTTCTTATTCGAGGCAAGTACCTTGCCCATACTTTTCTCGTTTTATGGATATGATGATCGGTGGTCGTCTTGATGTGTTTGTTTGGTTATTTGAAATGAAGTTTCAAAAGATTTGATTTGGCCTCGTTAAAGGCTCTCTTTCAAAACGCGTGTGTGTTTTGTGAGCGTTCTGTTTGGGAATTTTTTGTGATTTGATTATTTTGAACTTTGAAGGATTTGATGATGATACTACTATTGTTTAAAGTTATGGAATCGTGTATTCAGTATTTAATCTTGTTATTGTGTTTTGAAGAGTTTGATAATGGTGTCGAGTTAATGGCCATCTCTAGTGAGTATTCTTAATGAACTTACATTCTTAGCATATTAGTATTGCATGAGTAACGTGTGTGTGTGTATGCTCACTACGGGTTAGATCCGACGGGGTCTCGGTAGGGGTCCACGGAGGTGTGGATCGACGAGCTTTGCTTTTAACCACTACGGGTTAGATCCGACGGGGTCTCGGTAGGGGTCCACGGAGGTGTGGATCGACGGTTAATTGTGGTGAATTTTACAAATGTGATTTGATATTGGCATTTCCGGAAATGAGTGCTTTTGAACGGTTTTCATTTGCATGCATTGACTAAGTGTGTAAGAGGTAAGTTGTTCGTTTGGCCTACTTGGCTAGGATGGCACAAGAGTATTTTGTTGTTTGTTTTAAATCCTTTATTTGTGGATTTTGATGTTGGGAGACGAACCTTGTGGTCGTTCTTGTGTACTGTGAGTTGACGTATTTGGGGCTAAAATCCCAACGTTTTTGTAAAAGTCATTTTACGGATTTGGGGCTAAAATCCCAACGGTTTGGTAAATATCATTTTTCGGGAAGTAAACCTTTGGGGCGGTGACCCCTTTTTTTTTGTCTTTGAATTTTGAAAAGTAGGATTTGATAATCCTAAATCGTTTTCTATTAAAACTCTCGATGGCATTCTAAACCGTTTTATAAATTACTTCCATTGATTTATGATATTCCGATTTTGAAATGTTTTCTCAAACTCTTGCCTCGGGAAGTGCTTTTCGTTTCGTTTGGATCTTTGAGGATCCTCGGTTATTGTTCTTCGTGGAATGTGAATTGTATGGCTCGTATTTGCACTTTGTTCTTGCACTAGCAAAACAGTGGAGTTTTGCTAACCCCCGAGTATTCGGGGGGTGGATGTCTGTTTTTGCATTCAGGTTTTGGAGCATAACACAGGGTCGGCACGAAGGATGATGAAAGATGATCGATACTAATCACATGAGGAACCGTATATTGTTTATTGGTTCAGTTGTACTTTATTTTCATTGCTATATTGTTCCGTTATGCAGTGTGGTTGTATTTTGTCCCCTGCGTGGGCATGAGTTGTATTTGAGTTGTATGTATTTGTGGAAAGACCAAATCGGTCTACTGAGTCATTTTAGCCTTGAAGGCATTATCGAGATGTTAAATGTTGTTACCAGCCTGGTAGATCCTCGAGGAGAGGGTCTACGGCGTGTAATATCCCTGAGTGGATTGGGGGTGTTACATAAATGGTATCAGAGCTTAGGTTGAGGAAACCTAGGTTGTCGGGTTAAGTCGTGTCGTTTGAGTCTTGTTTCGTCGGATTTTATCTGACTGAGTCGTGTCGCGACGCGTCGTTTGAGTTTGTTGGTCGTGATTAGTATCGTGGGGCGATCATCATCTTCGTGCGACCTGTGGAAGTAAGTCTCCCTTCTTTGTGTTGTGCCTCGTGTGACACGAGCTATTTTTATGATTATTTGTTAAGTGGTGGAATCCTTATGTGAATTTTGATTTCACGATATGTATTTAGTCGACTCTCGTATTTGATTTATACGAGGAGTGTCGTCGCTTGTGATGTCTTTTTATTGTTGTTTTTGTTCGTTTTTGATGATTTTCGAATCGATTTGCACGTTTTACAAGTTCTATTGTGGAAGCTTTATGCTTATACACGTTCGACTTGTTCACTAGCCAGTGCGGGAGAGTATTTTATCAGTGGTTTTGTTCTGAATGTGGTATTTTATCGTTTATTTCCGTTTAAAGACATATATTGTCTTGATTTTAAACTTTTTGATGCGTGTGCTAAGAGTTGTTTTAGTGAACGTCGGTATGTGTGAGTTTTGGGCATTCTGGCCTATTGGATATTTGAAAACCTTGAGTATCTTAGAAAAACAAATTTCGAGACATACTTTTCAAATGAGTTATTTTCTTGTGGTACATCCTAGATGCCATAATATATTTCAAAAATTTTCTACCTCGAGGACCAAAATGTTTTGAGATATTTTCAACACTTTTATTTAGACCCGAGGGTCGAATATTCTGAAAGTTTTTACTAAGAGAAAGTGTCCTCATTTTCTTTTTATCAAATGCGAAATGGTTCTCCAATGTCTCGATAACGATGTTTCGCGTTTGTACTTTTTGAAAGATGATACTCAAGAACAATCGGTGTTCTTCTAAATTATTTTCAAAATGAGGTTTTCTTTTTTAAAAACTATACATTCACGTTTGAGATTTGGGTATGTATGTGTGATGTTCGCGTTGCCATTTTGATACTTTCTCCCGAGTATGACCGAATTGGCGGTGTGAGCGTTGAGTCGCTTTCCACACATTTGTTGTGTTAACCCCCTGTGAGAGGCGGGATGTTGGTGTTGAATAATATCGCCTCGTAGTGATTCCTGCGTTGTCGCGCATGTGCGAGCTGTTAGAGCTTGGTTTGGTATGACCGTGTGCATCGGTGATGGTTCCGTTATGTGTCGGTTGTTTAATGTCTTGTTACCTTGCTCCCGTTTTTGTGAATTTCGTGGACGAGGTCGGAGGTAATGCCCGTACTATTTTGACTTCTGTATTTTCTCTTTCTCCAGTCTATCGATTCGCTCATGTTCGTTGGCACTTTATGAACTTGTTCTGTATTTCGATTTCATCGTCCGAACGAGCTGTGATCTTGTTGTGGGTCGATCTGGTTATCGATGTTACTTTTTCGGGTTCAGTTCGATTCTTGTGAACCTTGTTTGGGAGTGACATCATCTGGTTCTATTAGTTCTTTTATTTGAAGTGGATCGGATTTGGAACCCTTATGTTTTCGACTCTGTCGACTCAATTATGTTCGTTGACATTTCTGAGCTTGTCCTGCCCCTTGTTTTTGTTTATCGAACGAGTGTGGTATTGTTTGAATAACTCGTTTGTCGTTGTGACTTTTTAATCGCTATTCCCTTTCCTGTGGACCTTATGGGAATGCATGTCTTGTAGTTCTCACGGATCATCACGGGGTTGTTGTTTGAACTTTATTGTTCTTCGTGATTGAACATGATTCTTCGATTTTTGTTGTCTCGATCGTTGTGGTTTGATCGTTTGATTGTTCGTTTTATTGACCTCGTTCCGTGATTGGTGAACATTCGGGCTCCTTCGTAATTCCCTTGATTCGGGAAATTAGTTTCGTTTCGATCTTCGGCCCTTAGGCGGTGGGATTCCGTGTTTGTTCAGCGGTTGACTCGCGTTTTGATTGATGTACCGTTGGGTTGGTCAATCATATTGGTTTTCGTTCGTTGTGTTTTGTGATTGTCGGATAATTGACTTGGCTATATTATCCGTTTGATGACGCTTGACGTTTGTTGGTTTTATTATATCGCTAACGGCGACGTTGTGTTGGTCGCCGCGGAGCGTGTTTTCACGCCGTATATTCCATTGCGTTGGTTGTAACGTTTCGCCGTTGGGCGTTAGTTACGCATTCTTGTGTATCTCGATGAGTTTTCCTTGGCGGAATATTCCTTCTCCCTACTTGTTTTAAGTTTCAGGACGAAACTTCTTTTAAGGAGGGTAGAATGTAATATCCGCAATTTTCGATTTTCGGTAAATTTATTTTTTCGGTCGGAGTCCGTTTTGACGACTCGCTCATGACCGTTTCGTCATTCTGAGAATGATTAATTCTACACTTTTTGACATCCGAGTTCGTTTCGATGTCGTTTTGTTGAGTTCCGTGCTTTTTAGCGACTTTTCCGCACTTGAGTTCGATTCTTGTGAATCTCGACCGAAACTGCTGTTTCGAGTTTCCCGCAAGTCCGTTTAACTTTGTTAGACGTGTTGTGAACTTCGGTTTGGTTATTCGATCACGTATCGTGGTTTCCGGGCGTTTTGGGCCATTTTGTAATTTCTTGAAAGTTACGGGTATCCGTATCTGTAATTGTTGCCTCGACCCGTTTCTTGGTCGCGTATGACTAAATATGGTATTACGTTTTCATTTCGAGTCGTTTATGTCGTCCGTGAACTTTTCGTCGTGTTCGTTAGTGCGATTTGGAAATCGGGTCGTCGAGCCACAGCAGTTGCGGGGCGGCCGGACGGTGGCGGGGCCAGCCGGACGATTGCAGGCACCGGCCGGGGCAGGTGCGCGAAACCGCGTAAGCGCACGCTTCGGCCGGAAAAGGCTGCAGCTTCTAGGCAGTGTAGCGCGCTTCTGCGGCCTAACGCACGCCTTCTCGGGCACAGGCGATGGGGTTTCGAGGTTGGACTCGGTCGGGATCGGCGGGTAGCGCACGCTATGCCGGCGTAGCGCGCGCTAGTCGGCGGGCGTAGCGCAGCTGTCGGCCGGCTAGCGTCGTTACTGGCCGGGCGATTCGATCCGGTGGCTCTTTGGGCCAGTCGGCTAAGCGCGCGAGCTTCGGCCGTAGCGCACGCTAGCGAGTCGGGAGACGAGTCATGGTCGGCGAGAATTTGGTCGGTGGTGCGGTCGTGTGGGCCTGGCCGAGGGTACTCGGCCGATCTGGCCGATAGCGCGCTAGTCGGGAAAGGCTAGCGCACGCTAATCGGCCCGATATAAATGTGGTGGCAGTCACATTTCGCCGTTTTCATTCCCTTCCTTCTCCTTCCGAATGGCGATTCATGGGTGGAAGCCATGTTGTTTAACAACAAATCCATGAAGTCCTTGAGTTCATAACATCAATCAATCGTCCGTTATCAACCTTTGATCCAGCGAATCAAGGTAATCTTCCTTAGAACCCTAATTTCGTGAATTTGGGGATTTTTGCATTTTCGTCCGATTCGTTCCGTGTTGTTGATTAATTCATGATGGGTATGATTAATCTTGATAGTATTCTTGTGTTTAACATCATTTAATCCATTGTTCCTCGTCGAATCGAAGTATAATTCTTGATTTCCTTGAATTGACTTTTTGGGGATTTGTCCCGATCTCGTTTTCATCCGTTTTCGATGGATCGATTATGGTTAAATGATGTTGTTAAACATATTCTATGGATTGTATATCCATATTTCAACTTGGAATTCCGTTTTGGGTTTTGGCCAGACGAATCGTGTTCTTGGCCGTTTTGGGGAAATCGTGAACTTTCGTCATTCGTTCTTTGAATTCAACGGCTTTGAGTCGTGTTATAGAATTCATTTCATTGTTATTATTTGTACTTCGTAGTTTATGAACGTGAGTTGGCGTTCGGTGGAGTCGGCGGGTTCGTAGTCGGTTCGGGCCAACCTACTTCGGTTGATTCTCCGCGTTGTTCTTATTCGAGGCAAGTACCTTGCCCATACTTTTCTCGTTTTATGGATATGATGATCGGTGGTCGTCTTGATGTGTTTGTTTGGTTATTTGAAATGAAGTTTCAAAGATTTGATTTGGCCTCGTTAAAGGCTCTCTGTCACAACGCGTGTGTGTTTTGTGATCGTTGTGTTTTGGGAAGTTATTAGGATTTGCTTATTTTGAACGTTGAAGGATTTGATGATGATACTCCTATTGTTTAAAGTTATGGAATCGTGTATTCCGTATTTAATCTTGTTATTGTGTTTTGAAGAGTTTGATAATGGTGTCGAGTTAATGGCCATCTCTAGTGAGTATTCTTAATGAACTTACATTCTTAGCATATTAGTATTGCATGAGTAACGTGTGTGTGTATGCTCACTACGGGTTAGATCCGACGGGGTCTCGGTAGGGGTCCACGGAGGTGTGGATCGACGAGCTTTGCTTTTAACCACTACGGGTTAGATCCGACGGGGTCTCGGTAGGGGTCCACGGAGGTGTGGATCGACGGTTAATTGTGGTGAATTTTACAAATGTGATTTGATATTGGCATTTCCGGAAATGAGTGCTTTTGAACGGTTTTCATTTGCATGCATTGACTAAGTGTGTAAGAGGTAAGTTGTTCGTTTGGCCTACTTGGCTAGGATGGCACAAGAGTATTTTGTTGTTTGTTTTAAATTCTTTATTTGTGGATTTTGATGTTGGGAGACGAACCTTGTGGCCGTTCTTGTGTACTGTGAGTTGACGTATTTGGGGCTAAAATCCCAACGTTTTTGTAAAAGTCATTTTACGGATTTGGGGCTAAAATCCCAACGGTTTGGTAAATATCATTTTTCGGGAAGTAAACCTTTGGGGCGGTGACCCCCTTTTTTTTGTCTTTGAATTTTGAAAAGTAGGATTTGATAATCCTAAATCGTTTTCTATTAAAACTCTCGATGGCATTCTAAACCGTTTTATAAATTACTTCCATTGATTTATGATATTCCGATTTTGAAATGTTTTCTCAAACTCTTGCCTCGGGAAGTGCTTTTCGTTTCGTTTGGATCTTTGAGGATCCTCGGTTATTGTTCTTCGTGGAATGTGAATTGTATGGCTCGTATTTGCACTTTGTTCTTGCACTAGCAAAGCGGTGGAGTTTGCTAACCCCGAGTATTCGGGGGTGGATGTCTGTTTTTGCATTCAGGTTATGGAGCATAACACAGTGTCGGCACGAAGGATGATTAAAGATGATCGATACTAATCACATGAGGAACCGTATATTGTTTATTGGTTCATTTGTACTTAATTTTTCATTGCTATATTGTTCCGTTATGCAGGTGTGGTTGTATTTTGTCCCCTGCGTGGGCATGAGTTGTATTTGAGTTGTATGTATTTGTGGAAAGACCAAATCGGTCTACTGAGTCATTTTAGCCTTGAAGGCATTATCGAGATGTTAAATGTTGTTACCAGCCTGGTAGATCCTCGAGGAGAGGGTCTACGGCGTGTAATATCCCTGAGTGGATTGGGGGTGTTACAGTTCATGAAGTAATGTTTCTCACAACACCCTGGAATTGATTATGAGGAAATGTACTCCCACGTATACATTCCGCTGTTTGATTAGCGTAGTAATTTTTGAGGGACTGGAAATGCAGCTAAATGGATGTGGTTACTGCGTATCTCTATGAGGATCTAGATACGGAGATATGTATGGAAGTGCACGATGGCATTTATTTATCCAAATCAAGTGACTTTAAACCACAGAGTGCGTTTGCATTTAGATTGAAACGCTCAACTTTACGGGTTTGAAGCAATCCTTAAGGATGCGGTATAACCGTCCAGGTGAATACTTGATTGGGAAGGGATATAAGAACGATGAACTGTGTTCCTACGTCTTCGCAAATAAGTTCCGTATTCACGATCATCGCAGTGTATGCCGATGGCATGAACATAATCGATCTTGATGAAATAAGAGAAACCACCGGATACTTGAAAATTGAGTTTGAGATGAAAAATCTTGGGAAAACTCGGTTCTGTCGAGGCATTGACATAGAACATCGAGTTTGTGGAATTTATTCCACCGGTCTGCCTATCTCCAGAAGATTCTCAGTCACTTTAATATGGACAAGGTACACCTGACTAGCAATCCCATGATAAGTCGAACATTTGGATGCGAAGGAAATATCTATTTCATCTAAAGGAAAGTGAAAAAGAGCTTTGGGAGCTGAAATTCCCTACTTGAGTATAATCGCGTATTATTATACTTAGCTCAATGTACACGACCTGCTATCACTCCTCAGTTAATTCGCTGACTAGATTTAGTTCAGCATCGACGCAATATCAATGGAATGGTATCAAGAATATCTTCTGATACTTAAAAGAAACCATTAACTTGAGACTATTCTTTCCCTACAAGCAGGCAAAGGAAGCTGCTTACGAAAAAGCAAATGCTAAAGTAAATGCTGGTGCCGAAGCAACCACCACAAATTATGTGTTGGTATGAATTGCTTATGTTTTGAAAATCGACTAAGCAAATCCATTTTGGCTACCTCCTTCACGACATGATTATTGCTTTGCATGAATCAGTCCGTGAGTGTACATGATTAAGAACTATTATTCTACACTTGTGAGGAACTAGTGGTTAAGTACTGCCACTGATGAGCATACTTACATTTATGAACATAATGTAACTTGTAAATCCCCGTGATTGATGGAATGATCATAACGGGAATATGTGAGATATAAGGGAACATACTCACATAAGTTGCACTATTTTTCTTAGACCAAGGTTTATTTTTCCCACTGGATTTTGTTACTTGGCAAGGTTTTTAACTAGGCAACGGTATATGAATGTAAGTATTAGGGGGAGCTGTAGAGTTTTTCAACTCTCGAGATCGATGTAAAGATCACAAGGAAATGATGATTTATAAAGAAACTTAATCACATGTGTTGTACTCTTTTCGTTGACCAAGCTTCATTTTCTCCCATTGGGTTTTGTTACTTGGCGAAGTTTTTAATGAGACAACGACTACTTGATTGATTTACAAATCAGGGCAGATGTAGACTTGAGAGGGAGTCTTAGATCCACATCGTACGTTATACTCTTTTCCTTCCAAGGATCATTTTTCCCACAGGGTTTTTATCACTTGGAAAGGTTTTTAACGAGGTAACAAGATGTACGATTTTAGGGATCGATGGAATGGTCACCTTAGTAGCGCTATGATAAAATGTAACGATCATATGAGAGGATAGATTCAAAGGACGAAGTCTAAACTTGATGTGTCTAGATGCTCTTTCCCTACGATCAAGATATTTTTCCCACTGGGTTTTTGATTGACGAGGTTTTAACGAGGCAACATGACATGCACTTGTAGACTAGGCACAAGGGGGAGTGTTAAAGTAATAATACCCAATGTGTACCTAAGTTGTTAGTTTACGGGCTTTCCTAGTTAGGGTAGGGTTAGGCCTACTTATATGTATTTCTCCCTATTTAAAGGAATGTCATCAATAGAATAAATACACAATTTTTGTCCTACTTTTCTGTTCAGTTATTTTTCCTTCAATATTATGCTATATTTATTTTGCTAAAATTTCCAATTAACTGTTTAATAAAAATAAATAAATATATATATATATATATATTCTGGTACTTTCTAGTTCTCTTTTCTATTTATAATTGACGTTCCCTCGTTTTTGTAAATTTCCTCCAGTTTTAGATTTTTCCATTTCTTAATTTGTTTCTAATTTTCTTATGTTTAATATTTTCATGTATAATTCTTTTATGTCAATTATTTTCATGTCTATATTATTTTCATATTTTTGCCCCCCCGCAATATTTTCAATTATTATTCATATAAATCTAAAATAATAAATAATTAATGAATAAAAATATAAATATAAATCTTCATCACATTCATGTTAAGACTCGGGAAAAGAATAGATTTATGAGATTCATGGATATTGGTGGTTTATGGTTGCAGGAGTAAAATCTTATTTTAGTGATATAGTGCACTGGGAATTCAAAAATTAAATTTATGAATAATTAGGTACAATCTTAGTTGAGCTTTTCTATTTGTAGGTAGCGTCGTAATTACTTATGCTCATGCATGATTTTCTTATTTATTCTGAAATGAGCTTAGTTTCGGTAATATCAGCATTATGTTTAGGCTTGAAAATGCCGGACATTGCCAGAGTTTGCATGGGATGAGCGACGCGATCGTGCACACGAATATTTTGTTGTTGCAAATTGTTAATTAGTTGAGCTGGAGGAGTAGGTGATGCATCTGTGTGTTGCATGGGAGTGACGTCGATCTTAATAGGCGGATCAACTGGAGTTGAACTTGAAGTCTGTAGATTACCATGGCGCAGAAGGAGTAGGCGAGTTGGTGGCTGACAATTCATGTGTGGAGCGCAGTTGAACCGCGGGGTAGTGAGTGAGGCTCATCAACGTTGGAGAACTCTAAAATAGGATCTGAATGCGCCGAGCAATGAAATTGAAAGTTAGCCTCGTCAAATTGCGCATGACATGTAATATAAATGCTTGAAGTTGTAGGATAATGAGACACTAAAACCCTTATAATTGCTATTGTAGCAAATTAAATGCAAGGAGCACCGACAGAAAATTTGCTTTTGGTATAATCATGTAAACAGGGAAAGACCCTGCAACCAAAAGGATGGAATTGCCATAATTTGGTAACCGGTGAAATAATAGTTCATATGGTGATTTACCATGAAGCACACAAGATGGTAGGCGATTTGCAATATATGTTGCCGAGGAAAAAGTTTCAATCAAAAAATAAGCAGAAAAGTGGGTGTGAAATAACATGGCAAGTTCTATTTTAGTGACGTGGCAGCAGGGGGCGGATCCAGGAATTCAAATCTACCTGGGCTAGGATTAACTAAGTAATTTTACATCATTAAACAATATATATATATATATGAAAAAAAATACATTTAGATTTAGGACAACCATGTAAAGTACCATAATAATCCTGCACCTTAATTCCAACTATATTGGTATCAATGGCATGACGATTGTTGTGCAAATTATTTGTCTAAAATTAACTAACACCATAACTGATATAAAGTATCATGATTAACAACAAGAAAATAAAATAAAAACAGCATACATAAGTATTGTGCCCGTCGATCTTTTAGAAAATTAAAATCAACAATTGTTGAATCTTGGTCGATGCTCTCGCCCAATTCTCCTTCAAATCCTTACATTTACATTTTCTATGAAATTGTGCTTCTTTTCTTAATGCAAATTAGATGCTCTAATGAAGAATTTAAGACTTTGACCAATAAAGTAATAACGCGAATTCATAAATCCAAATTAAGCCTTATCTTATCTTTATCTTATCTTATCTATACTATATAATACTTATCTCCCTTAATTTAATGTGGAAGAGGGATTTAATTGTAACTTTTAATTGTAAATATATGAAGAGACTATCTTAATTGTAACTTTTAATGTAAATAAATTAATTTAAATATAAAAGTTATGATAAACATCACAATACAAATGCACTTTCTAATACACAAGGTGATTAAAATGAACTTTTAAATGATAGTATAAATTACAAGATGGTTAAATTTTAGCTATGAAATCTTCAATACAATCGGTGCATCGCACGTGTTGAATAAACCAAAAACAACCCCGGGGCAACATACGGGTTAGTAAAGCCTCATTTCATATAACTAATTACATAGACTAAAATAAAAGGACAATAACAATAAAAAAAAACATATAAACTTATCTAAAAGGCATTTAAATTCTGCCATCTGCTCATTCAACCGTCTGTCCCAACATTACATACAAAACACGTAGATATTCAACCAAAGACCGTGCATCGCACGGGTTGGATAATGCCTCGTATATATAAAGATTAAGTCCTCCTAATTAATGTGGAGTATTAAAGTTTAAATGTCATTATACCAAATACATAATTTTAATATATAAAATGTGGAGTCATAATAATCTATACTACTTCCAATCAATGTTTGAAGAATTTCGAAAGACATTCTCTTTATCATAAGATTTTAACATCTATCTTTTGTTGTGCAATAATTAAATTTTAATAATAAATGAACGATTAAACCACTCTTCCATCTTTTCAATTGCTTCCTATCTAGCGTTTCTCATGACTATATATAGTCTATTTTATTGTCTTTACCAATTACATAATGCAAATTAATACACAAATGATATATAACGTGGTTAATTAACTGTTGTCTCATATCACTTACACAGTTGCTTAGATTTTCGTTAAGAAGCTAAATATTTGCTTAATTAGCTTATGTTGTTAATCGAAATTGCAAAAGTTGAGGTTCAGTTCACTTTAACTGTTCTCAGATTTTGATTTATAGCTGTTATAATATTCTGTATTATTTGGTTTTGACGTGTTTTTCTTTATGAATTCAAACTGTTACATGCAGGGTTTGAATTATATTCGAAACATTATTCAGTCATCTTTGTATAAGCAGTTGTCTATGAGGGAGAAGTATTATTGTTTTCTTCATATATTTGCTGTTTCGGAAGAATTTTTACTGCCTAAAGATGTACGTTTACTTATTTTTCTAGATAATTGCTATGCTGCATTGAGTACCTTATGGCACTTGGTTTAAGTGTAATATGAATTATTTGAATACCCAACATTTATTGTATTTTTTTTACCAAACTCAATGTTTGATCTTTCTTCAGGATGAAGCATCTGCTTGATGTTGTTGGTAACTCTGATCTTGATGCACAGTTGGATTCCTTAAGAACAAAATTAGATTTGGTAATAAATTGTAATAGTATGGAGTTAGCTATTGTTAGTTTATATTGTTCCTTCCGATTGTTGATAAATAAGGTTTTTCGGTCACGTGCACAGGTTGAGCAAGAGTCTGCTGGATTGAAGATCCAAACGTTCGAAAGACATCTGTTCTTAATATCCATCAAGCAGCTTCAATGAATGAATTAATTAGCCTCTAGAATATCCGTTTCACCGGCTCTTAAATAGAGCTTGCCTTCCCAAATTATTCACATGGTGAGATCAAGTAACTGAGCAAGACGAACCCTATTTCACTGTATACATTGAAGGCAGCAGAATGGATGTGTCGGGTGGATTAGTTATTGGTTTAAACGGGTAATTTTGGTTTAAACGGCTCTTGAATGGATGTGTCGGGTGGATTAGCTCTTAAATAATGTTGATGGATAATATTAAATCTCTCAATTCGATCTCTTTTATCATTATTTCTTTGGTTAGGTTTTAAAAAAAAATTGAGTGTATACCTTTTATATTACAGCTCCATTAGTTTGGGTCAAAAATTAGAATGGAAGTTCGAAGTCATTAATATAAAGAGCACTATTGAGTTAGTTTGGTTAAATTTACATCATGAATATTGTCCTGCAGGAAGAGAGAGCGTAAAGAGAACCAAACAATTTTGACTTAATACGTTTGTATATACTTCGATCCGTTAACAGACATCTGATATAAAAATAAGTTTTTGACACAAAAAAGAGTTTGATTTTGTAATAGCAAACAAAACTTGTGCATCGCACGAGTCAGAATGCCTCGTATATATAAAGATTAAGTCCTCCTAATTAATATGGAGTATTAAAGTTTAAATGTCATTATACCAATACATAATATAAAGATTAAGGGGTTGTTTACTTGTGACTTAATTAGCTTAATGGGTAAAATGTCTTATTCGCTCAGACGTTTGGAGGTGTTTACTTGTGGCTTAATGGCTTATTCGTGCAGATAAAAATGGCTTACTCATTAAGCATGAAAAGAGGTGTTGTCCCCATTAAGACAAAAAAATGACTCCTTTATCCCTAATTGAAAACCACACATTTATATATACAATATAAATAGTTTAGGACAAAAAAATAACTCGCATGTCCCCATTTTATATACTCATTTATATATAATATAAAAAAATTAGGCTTTAATATAAATGATTGTAATATATATTATTCATATATAAATAATATACATTATTAATTTATATATAATATTTGTTACTATATTATTGTATAAATAAATTTTTGTATCTACAAAATATCATATATATTATGAATATATGAGTAAATATTATATATTACTTATATATTAACATTTATTCATATGTATAATATTTATTATATATGTTCTTATCTATTTAAAATATATTTCTATATAAATATATATTGTATATTATACATATTATTTATATATGTATTAAATATTTTATATATTACTTACATATAAAATTGAATCATTTATGCATAATATTTTGTTTAAATTTAAATAATATATATATAGAAGATGAGTCAAATTTGATTTTTCAATCATGTTTAAATTTGTCTACTTTTTGTTTGAATTTGGCTACTTTGTATTTGAACTTGACTTCTTTGTGTTTGAAATTGGATTTTTAAGTATTTTATGAATTTATATTTTGATTTCTGGATTATATCATTTATATTGCTTAAAAAATAAACAACAATTTATAAAACAGCTTATAATTCATATTCAGGGGTAAATCGGTCATTTCTGTTATTCAGACAGTTTATTCAGATGAAAAAGTAAACAACAATATCAATTTACCCAGACATACACATTTACCCAAACAGGCAAATTTACCTAGACAGACACAATTTACCTAGACAGACAAATTTGGTAAACAGTTCGTAAGTCCTCCTAATTAATATGGAGTATTAAAGTTTAAAATAATATAAAGATTGAGTCCTCCTAATTAATATGGAGTATTAAAGTTTAAATGTCATTATACCAAATATATAATTTTACTATCTAAAATGTGGAGTCATAATAATTTATACTTCCAATCAATGTTTGAAGAATTTCGAAAGACACATCTCTTTATCATAAGATTTTAACGTCTATCTTTTGGTATGCAATAATTGAATTTCAACAATAAATGAACGATTAAACTACTATTCCATCTTTTTATTTGCTTACAAGTTAACGTTTCTCATGACTATATATATGTAATACCCGGTTATAATTCAGTAATTATCATTCAGTATTTATCATTCAGTAATTGATACTCAGTAATTTTCACTCATTATTAATCATTTGTCACTCAGATTCAGTCATGGTATTCATCATTCTGAGTAATTGTATCGTGTATCAATCGTCATTCATCACTAATCGGATTGAAGTTTCGTGCCGTGTTTATCATCATTGTCATTTTCGTTGCGAACTGTGCGTGAGGAGTAGCGCACGCTACGTACTCCTTTTAGCGTACGCTAATTGGGTATAGGTAGCGCACGCTACCACTCAGCTTTAGCGCACGCTAAGGTTACCGCACCCGCAAGGTACCGGACCGCAGTGAGCATTTGTAGCGCACGCTACGAGTGGTAAGTAGCGCGCGCTCACGGGGTGTAGTAGCGCACGCTATAGAGGGGGAGTAGCGCGCAGGGACGGATCAGTTGAGTCCAGGGCTACCGGATCGCATCGATTAATTCATAGCGCACGCTATGTGTTGTTTTTAGCGACGCAATCGATATTATAGCGCACGCTAAATGATGGTTGTAGCGCACGCTATCGAGGTCGCCGAGGTCGCGCTTCGATTCCAAGATCGGGCATCAAATCATTCGTTAGCGCACGCTAACTATGAGCATTAACGCACGCTAATGGTATGGCTGTAGCGCACGCTACAAAAAGGTACGTAGCGCGCGCTACCGTGTTCGGACAGTGGGTACTTGGACTACCCAAATTACTCGTTAGCGCACGCTACGCACAAGGCTAGCGCACGCTAACTTCGACCGGCTATAAATTGATGAGTTTAGTCGACTTCGTCATTTGTCATCTTTTTCTCTTCCTCCCGGTTCTTGGCGATTTGGGCGATTTAGAGAGTGTTCTTCAAGGTGTAATCATCAATCATCATCTTCAAGTCTTTGAGTGGGATTAATCATCACTTCATCATCTCCAAAACACCGAATCAAAGGTATTAATTTCTTGGATCTAGAATTTCGGATTTTTGGGTTTTCCTTCCGATTCCTTCGTGTAAGCTTGGATTATCATTGGAATATGTTAGATATGGATTATCTACCTTGGATAAATATATTCCTATGGATTTAATGGTTATTTTCGGAATTATTTCAAGAACCCTTGGGGTTGACTTGATTAATTGGGGATTTTCCGATTGATGTTGTTGTAATCATGAATTATGGATTCCTAATGGATTATTGATATCATTGAAAGTGTTTTGATGGTTTTAAATACTCATCTTGGAGTTGGTTTCGATATATTCGAGTTCAAATATTGTTGTATCGACGTTTGGATCGATTATGATCGTTTTTGCTTGATACGTGTATTGAACGATTGTCGGTACTTATTGCTATTCAAGGTTGTTCGAGCGACCGGCATTTCATTTAGGACGTTGTTCGTGGACGGACATTCTTCATCGGTATTGTGTAAGTTAATTCTTACTCGGTTAAAAGGATATTCATTCCTTTTGAGGTTGTTCATTCATAATCGTAATTCATTCATCATTGTATTAACCGTATCAAAACTTGTCATTGTCAAATAATCACCTCAGTCATAAGGAACGACGGTTCCAATCATTTCATTAAGCGGTCATTCATTTCACCGTCATTTAATCTTGGTGAGTCATGATTCATTTTCGTTGTCACTTTTGTCATATTGTGGCATTCCGGGTCATACTGGCGTGCCGGTTGGTATGTGTAGGATTTTCATGTCGGGCACATTATAGTCGTGTGTTGGTTGGTGGCCTGATGAGTCGATTTTTGATCGTCTCATTCTGTTCTATCGAGTCGCACTTTCATTTGTTTTCGAGTGTTTTTGCCCTTTTTACGCGTAGTATGTTGTGTTTATGTTTTGTAGGTATCCGGACGAAGATTGTGGTGAAATATGCGCTTTCATTGCTAATATTGGAGTTTATGACAATCAAAAGCTAAAACGGGGCCTAAAACGATGAAAGATTTAAGCAGTATCGGCCGAATCTCCTAAATACCAGAATCTCCACTCCTATTGAGATGTATTCTCCTTTGATATAAATTCCTCGTGAAATTAGCTTCGAAACGGTATATCATATGCTAAAATCCGAGGTGAATTGATACAAGAACGAAGGATCATGCCAAGAAGACTAAAACCGACTAGCACTGTGCAACCGGACTAGCCGCACTGTGCAACTCAATTAGGGTGCGACAGCGCTCGGCAAAGATCAGTAACTCGGCCGTGCCATGGGACACGGCCGGTCTCATTCCGGCGAATCGCACTTTCCGGATGAGAAGGACTCGACCGTGTTTTTGGGACACGGCCGAGTCACTTTCGCCATTTCGCCTTTCCCGCATAGTGCCGCACGGCCGTGTCACGGACACGGCCGAGCCTCTCGGCACTACTTTTCGATTATTCAACAAGATGCGACACGGCCGTGTCTCAGACACTGACCGTGCCACTTTTGTTTCATGTCACTTTCCTTGACATCTTTGCATATTTTAAGCCTTTGTCTTGATTTTTTGGCTATAAAACAAAGTGGAGTGACCCCTTGAGAGGTGTGCTTGTCTTGTGAAGAAGATATTTTGTGGAAAAACACAAGATTAGGGAGGAAAAACACCAAAAGAGTGGGAAAGAGAGAGATTTTCATCATCTTCCTTGTGTGTTCTTGGAGTGAGAAAAATACTTTAGTGAGATATAATAATTCCTTGTATAAATTTGTTGTGAGTTCTTGTAAGAAGATCATCAAACCTTCATCGGGAATTCGATTTCGGCATTTACAAGGGAAGTTTTTACCATGTTTTGTTCTTCAATTTCCATTATTGTTGTTGAATTAATCATGTGTGGCTAAACACTTCATATGGGTTTTTAGATATAGCCACACACACGTTTTTGATTGTTAGTTCCTTTTGATTTTCCGGATAAAGTTTGGGATTGTTCCTCTTGTTCGTTCTTCGTTTAAGAACTTTTGAATTAGATCATCAAACCTTTTTCATTGTTGTTATTATTATTCGAATCGGGGGTTTTTATCGGTGTTCGCCATCAAACGACCCGAAAGAAACGATTGTGAATGTTCTCGAGCTTTTTCGCGCGATCTTTTAACGATTTACCTCATCAAAAGTAGTCGGTTAATTGATTGTTAGCTAGGGTTTCGTCCCATCAAAAGAGTATCCCTTAATTTTCGTTGAGAACAATCGTGATTTTTAGAATTTCCGCCATCAAACGGATTTCTTTTAATCGTGAGCAATCGATAATTCCTAACCTTATTTATTTGAGTATCGGAACTAACAATTGATTATGTGTGTGTCGGTGACTCTAAATTCCCATATTAATCTCATTATTGTTATCTCTCATTTATCCGACTATCAAATTGGTGTTGTTATCACTTAGTTCAATTTAAATTTTGTGCATTAGTAATTGTAATCATAATCAACCAATGATGTATTTTAATTTAATTTACTTTTGTTCATTCGACTATTTGCCGAACATTATCGAATTTTAAACCGTTTCCAATTCCTCGAGAGATCGACCTCGGAGTTACTTGCCGCTTACTACAAGAGCGATTCGTACACTTGCGAGTATTTAATTTGAATCCATCAAGTTTTTGGCGCCGTTGCCGGGGAATTGGCGTTTAATTTTTGATCTTGTTTTAATAATAGTTGAATTGTTTTTCTTGATTATTTTTCCGTTTTCATTATTTTCGATAAAGTCTAAAAATTCGCTCTAATTTCTCTTGTTTATGCTTGGTAGGAGATCGTTGGGAAACCCGATTCTTCCACCCATAGATGAGGTTCAAAGAATTAGAGCACCAAAATAATAGCGCAATCATCAATGGCAAACGACGAGAATAACCGGATCTTGAAGAGCACCAATTGCTTGAGAGAGAAAACATTCGTCAACCAAGGTTTCGAGATATGATAATGTTGGCGCAATCAAGGGATGCCCGAAGCTCAACAAGGGAGATACTTCTATCCGAGACAACCACCCGTTGGAGTGCAATATGGAGCGAATTATTATCCCGGATCTCAATATGGGATGGAGGCGAACTATAACATGCCGCAACAACCTCCGGTCGAACATCTTATGAGGGACTATGCAAAGCCCGTAGTGAACACCGCCATTTCATGCATCCAATTAGCACCGCAAGGAACTACCACATAAGCGGATTTCACATAGAGCAATTGCCCTCATTTCACGGATTAGCACGAGAGGATCCGTTATCATTCATTCGAGATTTCTATGTGGCGATTGATAACTTCCCATTGAACGGGTTGAGCGAGGATCAACTACGAATGAAGTGTTTCCTAATACACTCAAGGACGGGGCGAAACAATGGTTGATGACTTTGGCGCCCGGATCGTTAAGAACATGGGATGAAGTTTACGACAAATTCATTACCAAGTACTTCTCTCATTCGAAGACTAAACAATTGAGAGCCCAAATCTCAACATTCGGACAACAAGAAGGAGAGGCATTTCATGAAGCATGGGACCGATTCAAGATGCTCCTCATTCAATGCCCACACCATCACTATCCGCTTCAACTACTTAATCAATTCTTCTATGATGGGTTGACACAATATTGCCAAGGAGCGGTAGATAACGCCGCCGGAGGGTCGTTTTGGGGGTTAACGGAGAGACAATCTTATGACGTATTTGAATTATTGGGGGCTAATTCTCAACAAAAAAATGTGCGTGTTCATAGAGGAGTTGTGAACCAAGTAAGCGAGAAGGACGAGATGCAATCTAAAATCGATGAGTTAATGAAGGAACTAAGACAACTCAAGATTCAAATAAATCTTCGAGCTCACGAGTTTGCGAAATTTGTTGGGGACCCGGACATCATGCTAATTCTTGCCCTTATATTTTTCCGGGAGAACAAACCGAACAAGTTAATTGGGCTATGGGACAAAGCACGGGAAGGCCCGAGTGGGAGGAGAGGAGGAATAATTATGGCGGAAACGCAAGAAATGCACCTCTCCCAAATACTTATCACCTGATGGCATACGACGCAAATGTCCAAACTCAATACAATGGAGGAAACCGAGCCCAACAACCAACGCGAAGTGAACCACCTCCACAACAAAGGAACTCTCTTGAGGAGAGTATTGCGGCATTCATTAAGGAGGGCAAGGAAAACCGAGTGGAGAACAATAAAAGGTTTGAATCTTTAGAAGTTTCGATGAAGAAAATGGAGATTCAAATTGGGCAACTTGCTACCGAGGCATGCAAACAAGAAACGGGTAAACTACCAAGTCAACCCGAGCAAGTTCAAGCTATTACCACCATCCGAAGTGGTAAAGTGATAAATAAAGAAACAATTACCGAAGCGAAAGAGAGGGGCGGTGAGAAAGAAGAATTGCCGAGTCAATCGGAGAAATCTATGGTGATTGAAGAGGATGAGTCGAACGATGAAGAAATCCGAGTAACTGCTACCCAATCTTGCGAGACTCGAATTCCTTGGGACAAATCTAAAGATCAAATCGAGAAGCCAATTGAAGAGAATAAGAGCGAACCAGTCAACTCAATGCATCAAAAGGAGGACCTAGAAAGCTTTGATATCGAAGTTCTTTTCGTGGAGAAAGAAGTTCCCGTTGTGAACTTAGGAGCGAGTATTAATTTAACGCAAAAATCAATATACTCGCCACTAGATTTGGGGGAGGTGATAGCCCCGATGGATTTCGTGATACCAAACATATAAGAAACATCACCAACAAAAATCACGTCACTTATTCTTCAAGGAAGACATTTCATGGTAACGATGATACTGAAAATTGAAATGTTGACAAAAGCGCTAACAATGGAAATCCATGGAACCACTCTCCACATCCTTACAAAGGAAAACGAGCGAAAAATGACGAGCTATATGGTTGGACCTAGCACATTTCCATTTAATCCCGGATAGAAGAATCCGAAGAAGTCGAGCTAAAGACTATAAAAAAGCGCTGCTTGGGAGGCAACCCAAGGGAGTTTTAATTTTTATCGCTTTTATTATTATTATTATTGCATTAATTTTGTTTTTGTCTGTGGCGTGTGTAGGTAATCTAATAAAGGAAGTATTCATCTGAGGAAGAAACCTAGCCTATTGAAAGTAGAGACCCGAGCACAAAATCATGGTGTGCGATCGAAAACCACACATCTTAATCCGGTATTTTTATTTTCTTTCTTTTTAATTTGCGTTTTTGTATTTTTCCTGACTTAATCTTTTTGCTTGGGGATAAGCAAAGGTTTAGGTTTGGGGGGGTTGCAACTTCTTCGATTTTTATTTATTTTTTGTTTACGTGATGTTTGTTTCCTTTTTTTATTTTTTTTTTCTTGCGTAATGTCGTAGTTGGATTGCAATAACCTTGTTAACTGTTGGGTATATGGATGATTAATCGTGTTTGTGTTTGGCTCGTAGAGTTTAATAAATCTAATTGATTGCTTGACCTTGCGTGTGAATGTATAGTTTTTGGTTACTTGATTTGACATGTAAGGAATGAGTATAGTAGTCCAAAAGCCGTGAGTCCTTGTGCCTAATTAAACCGTTCACTTTTAGCGGTAAAATTCTTTCATGAGTGATTTCTCTTCTTATGGATTGTATTCTTTAGAACTTGCATGATTCTGTCGGATGACGTGTTGATATTTACATACACGAGGAATGATTAGGGCTGCCCATTTTTTGTCTTGAACCTACTTATCTAAAAATATCCACCAATTCATATCAATATCCTTTGCTAGCCTCGTTGAGCCTTTAGCCGTAATTTTGTTCGAAAAACCCGCATATTATTGCTCCATATCCAAAAGCCATAACTTACCCAAGTATTGGTCCACGTAAGAGCACGAGAGGGTATATTTGAAAAACGAAGGTGTGCAAAGTTTGTGGTGTATAGAGGCAAAAATCTTCTCTCCTGCCTCTCGAAAATAATAAGCCCCATCCTAATAATAATAGTGGGATAGAAAAAATAGGGGAGGAGAGGAGTGAGCCTAAGAAAAACAAAAGGGAAGTCGTTGGGTTGTGAGAAATAGGCCAATATCATAAGAATTACACTTAACAAGGCCTAGAAAAAAAAAAGAGGGAGATATATATATACGGGAGAATTGAAGTAGAATGATCGATCTTGCTTTGAGTTTTTATTTCATATATATGAGGATCGTATATGCTCTACTTGGACTGAACTTGTAACTACTAGCCAAATTTTCCCAACCTGAGCCACAACCCTGTTACAACCAAAAGTAAGACCCTATGACTCATGTTTTGTGAATATTGATGCGGTTGATGAAGAGAAGAAGTGCAAGCATATAGTAGAACTTTCCATTTGAATCGAGTTGAGCGTATTGACCTATCTAAACACTTGAGAGATGAGTGAATCGATATAATTCAGTGAGGGATTATTAAGACTTGTTTTCTTGCATGTTCGATCTAGTGCCATTGCTTTCCACTCATTTGTGAGTTTAGGCTTCCATGATGAATTACGAGACTTTACGATACTTTTACATCCCCGGTTGATTGTATGTATACCCGATGATTAACTTGATTATTCAATCCTTCTCGTTTTCTTTGTCGTGTGTTTTATTTATTTTTGCTTGGGGACAAGCAAAGTTTAGGTTTGGGGGATTTGATGAGTCGATTTTTGATCGTCTCATTCTCATTCTATCGAGTCGCACTTTCATTTGTTTTCGAGTGTTTTTGCCCTTTTACGCGTGGTATGTTGTGTTTATGTTTTGTAGGTATCCGGACGAAGATTGTGGTGAAATATGCGCTTTCATTGCTAATATTGGAGTTTATGACAATCAAAAGCTAAAACGGGGCCTAAAACGATGAAAGATTTAAGCAAAGACGGGCCGAATATCCTAAATACCAGAATCTCCACTCCGAATTGAGATGTATTCTCCTTTGATATAAATTCCTCGTGAAATTAGCTCAAACGGTATATCATATGCTAAAATCCGAGGTGAATTGATACAAGAACGAAGGATCATGCCAAGAAGACTAAAAACGGACTAGCCGCACTGTGCAACCGGACTAGCCGCACTGTGCAACTCAATTAGGGTGCGACAGCGCCGGGCAAAGATCAGGTAACTCGGTCGTGCCATGGGACACGGCCGGTCTCATTCCAGCCGCGAACCGCACTTTCCGGATGAGAAGGACTCGACCGTGCCTTTTTGGGACACGGCCGAGTCACTTTCGGCCATTTCGCCTTTCCCGCATAGTGCTGCACGGCCGTGTCACGGGACACGGCCGAGCCTCTCGACAGACTACTTTTCGATTATTCAGCGCAGTGCGACACGGGCCGTGCCACTTTTTGTTTCATGTCACTTTCCTTGACATCTTTGCATATTTTAAGCCTTTGTCTTGATTTTTTGGCTATAAAACAAAGTGGAGTGACCCCTTGAGAGGTGTGCTTGTCTTGTGAAGAAGATATTTTGTGGAAAAACACAAGATTAGGGAGGAAAAACACCAAAAGAGTGGGAAAGAGAGAGATTTTCATCATCTTCCTTGTGTGTTCTTGGAGTGAGAAAAATACTTTAGTGAGATATAATAATTCCTTGTATAAATTTGTTGTGAGTTCTTGTAAGAAGATCATCAAACCTTCATCGAATTCGATTTCGCATTTACAAGGGAAGTTTTTACCATGTTTTGTTCTTCAATTTCCATTATTGTTGTTGAATTAATCATGTGTGGCTAAACACTTCATATGGGTTTTTAGATATAGCCACACACACGTTTTTGATTGTTAGTTCCTTTTGATTTTCGGATAAAGTTTGGGATTGTTCCTCTTGTTCGTTCTTCGTTTAAGAACTTTTGAATTAGATCATCAAACCTTTTTCATTGTTGTTATTATTATTCGAATCGGGGTTTTTATCGGTGTTCGCCATCAAACGACCAAAGAAACGATTGTGAATGTTCTCGAGCTTTTTCGCGATCTTTTAACGATTTACCTCATCAAAAGTAGTCGGTTAATTGATTGTTAGCTAGGTTTCGTCCCCATCAAAAGAGTATCCCTTAATTTTCGTTGAGAACAATCGTGATTTTTAGAATTTCCGCCATCAAACGGATTTCTTTTAATCGTGAGCAATCGATAATTCCTAACCTTATTTATTTGAGTATCGGAACTAACAATTGATTATGTGTGTGTCGGTGACTCTAAATTCCCATATTAATCTCATTATTGTTATCTCTCATTTATCCGACTATCAAATTGGTGTTGTTATCACTTAGTTCAATTTAAATTTTGTGCATTAGTAATTGTAATCATAATCAACCAATGATGTATTTTAATTTAATTTACTTTTGTTCATTCGACTATTTGCCGAACATTATCGAATTTTAAACCGTTTCCAATTCCTCGAGAGATCGACCTCGGAGTTACTTGCCGCTTACTACAAGAGCGATTCGTACACTTGCGAGTATTTAATTTGAATCCATCAAGTTTTTAGCGTCGTTGCCGGGGAATTGGCGTTTAATTTTTGATCTTGTTTTAATAATAGTTGAATTGTTTTTCTTGATTATTTTTCCGTTTTCATTATTTTCGATAAAGTCTAAAAATTCGCTCTAATTTCTCTTGTTTATGCTTGGTAGGAGATCGTTGGGAAACCCGATTCTTCCACCCATAGATGAGGTTCAAAGAATTAGAGCACCAAAAATAATAGCGCAATCATCAATGGCAAACGACGAGAATAACCCGGATCTTGAAGAGCACCAATTGCTTGAGAGAGAAAACATTCGTCAACCAAGGTTTCCGAGATATGATAATGTTGGGCGCAATCAAGGGATGCCCGAAGCTCAACAAGGGAGATACTTCTATCCGAGACAACCACCCGTTGGAGTGCAATATGGAGCGAATTATTATCCCGGATCTCAATATGGGATGGAGGCGAACTATAACATGCCGCAACAACCTCCGGTCGAACATCTTATGAGGGACTATGCAAAGCCCGTAGTGAACACCGCCATTTCATGCATCCAATTAGCACCGGCCGCAAGGAACTACCACATAAGCGGATTTCACATAGAGCAATTGCCCTCATTTCACGGATTAGCACGAGAGGATCCGTTATCATTCATTCGAGATTTCTATGTGGCGATTGATAACTTCCCATTGAACGGGTTGAGCGAGGATCAACTACGAATGAAGTGTTTCCCTAATACACTCAAGGACGGGGCGAAACAATGGTTGATGACTTTGGCGCCCGGATCGTTAAGAACATGGGATGAAGTTTACGACAAATTCATTACCAAGTACTTCTCTCATTCGAAGACTAAACAATTAAGAGCCCAAATCTCAACATTCGGACAACAAGAAGGAGAGGCATTTCATGAAGCATGGGACCGATTCTGTAACACCCCCAAACCACTTGGGAATATTACAGCGCCGCAGACCCTCTCCATGAGGATCTACCAGGCTAAATACGAAAACAATACATCACATTGATAGCCGATATGGCTAAATAATGAACCATTAGACCGATTTGGTCTTATACCAAATATTCTTACATCGAACATATAAAACTCCTTTTTCTAACTCATACCCACGCAGGGGTTAGGATACATTAATACTTCCCGAAAAATTAGAAAATACCCCAACAAAAAGACAAAACAATAAGACTTCACCAAATACCCAACACGACCTTCATGTGATTAGCATCGTCGTCTTCCATCATCCTTCGTACCGATCCTGTGGTTCGCTCCCCAGCAACCTGCAAGTACCTGGACGCAATACAGACATCCACCCCCCGAATACTCGGGGGTTAGCAAAACTCCACTGTTTTGCTAGTACAAGTATAAAGTGCAAATACGAGCTATACACAACATATTCCAAGAATATAAAAAAACTTGATTAATTCCACAATTCAACCCAATGAAAATTTCCCGAGATATTTCATTGAATAAAATAGTTCAAACCATGAAAAATTGGAATGAGACACGCAGGCTCTTTGAAAAGCATTTAAAAGTCTCGGGAGTTTTAGAAAGACATTTCTGGGCTAATAAATCTTTAACTCGACAAACCACATAGGGACACGGGCCAAAGAATTGTTTTTACTCAAAGATACCAACTGTCACAAACACAGGGTCCACGACCCAAAACATCCATATCCCATACTCGAGTGAATAACACAACGGTCACACTCGATACATAACTAAACCACAATGTACGGAAACAATCACGGGGCCCGTATCCTTATGCCAAAAATATCGCAACCATGAAGCAATTAATGTACGACGCTTATACCGGTGCCATTTTAGCCAAGTACCAAGACCTTACATATGATGTATCTCACTTTGGGAATTTGCATATGTGATACTCCGGACATATCACAATTATCGAAAACAACATCGTGCCATATCACAAAACAACCTCCCGAGCTATACTAGCCCTGTACCTCTCAGCAAGATACACACCCCAGAGACACCTCGTCAGGCCCTCCCTGGTGTATAGCCCACCGAGTGATCCGTAGGGATACGCAGCCTACCGGACCCCAGGGGACCCTCACTGGTTTTACTCGGTTCACACACTCTCAGTAACCACATGGCACAAACCACATTTCTGAAATTACCACTTTCACAAAATCACGATTCAAAAACATATTCCCCCGAAGTACTTCAACTGTAAATCAAGGTACTTGCTAAGAATGGCCACTACACCCGACACATACTCACATCACACATCATCACAAACTCATCAATAGTGCACACGTCCACACATATATACACACTTCTTGTCAGAAAGACATAACCTTAAGTCCACTATCAACATAATCACGCACAACGATACCAAACGTAAAGAAGATATTCCAAAGCACACCACTAGTACATATCCTCAGCACCACACAATCGTTCACAAACACATAAGTAGATTTTATAGAAAACCTTTATCGAGAATATACCGATTCTTTTATAAGTTCATTAAAAAATAATTCAATTGCACACCTAGTCAATTACCGACTATAACCACTACGAAATATGAAGTGTATAGGCAAGATACTTGCCTCAAATCATGAGCGAACAAATACGACGAATCACAAGGCCTCGATACCACGAAACACCGGACAACGAACGGATGAGGTTGGGCAGCCCTCGAACTTCCAAAACCGACCAAGAACTCGACAACTCCACGAGAACTACGAAAATAACACTAACACGAGTCAATAACACTAAACGGAATCCGAATCGATCCTAAAAACAACAAGGATCTAAGTGTGTCTCCAAGAAATCAAGAACTATGTTCCGCGTGATATAAAATCATGAATGAGTTCAAAAATCCGAAGATCATGGCCAAGACAACAATAATTTCACCATCGATTCATCATCCTCGGATTAAATCGAAGAACTAAGGAGAAACCCCCAAATTCAAGAACTAGGGTTCTAAGAAGAGATTACCTTGATTTGGATCAAGAAGATGATTTGGTGTTGTTAAACACCTACAAATCCGTTCCAAAATGAAGCTTGACGAAGAAGATCGCTGAAAATCACCTCTGGAGCTCACTCCGTCGGAAAGGATGAAGAAGGGAGAGAAATGACGAAGTGAAGCCTCGTCCCAAGATTTATATCGATGCTTATTAGCGTGCGCTAACTAGACCGCATTAGCGCGCGCTAACGAGGTCAACGCCAGAACATTCCGCATATAACACCTGTTAGCGTGCGCTAGCCCCATGAGTGTAGCGTGCGCTAACGAGTCACGGGTCGATCCGGGCCCTCGGATGATCTCAGATTTACCGAGCAGCGCTAGAAAGAAGGAAGAGCGTGCGCTAAGCAGTCGATAGCGTGCGCTAGTTATCGACCTTAGCGTGCGCTAACAAAGCCACAGTCCCAGTCCAGTAGTTCCTGGACTACCAGTTAGCATGCGCTACACATCTGGTAGCGTGCGCTAACCCCAACGCCGTAGCGTGCGCTATGCTACAAGCATTAGCGTGCGCTACACCACAAAAACCCAGAAACTCACATAGTGATCTGAAACGCCTCCAAACACACGTCCCAACAAGGCACACATAAACATGACACCAAATTCCAACGATGAGGACAATAACAATCCGATAAAACCCCAAAAACTCAACGAATTTGGAACAAGGATCTCGGGTATTACAGATTCAAGATGCTCCTCATTCAATGCCCACACCATCACTATCCGCTTCAACTACTTAATCAATTCTTCTATGATGGGTTGACACAATATTGCCAAGGAGCGGTAGATAACGCCGCCGGAGGGTCGTTTTGGGGGTTAACGGAGAGACAAGCTTATGACGTATTTGAATTATTGGGGGCTAATTCTCAACAAAAAAATGTGCGTGTTCATAGAGGAGTTGTGAACCAAGTAAGCGAGAAGGACGAGATGCAATCTAAAATCGATGAGTTAATGAAGGAACTAAGACAACTAAAGATTCAAAATAAATCTTCGAGCTCACGAGTTTGCGAAATTTGTTGGGGACCCGGACATCATGCTAATTCTTGCCCTTATATTTTTCCGGGAGAACAAACCGAACAAGTTAATTGGGCTATGGGACAAAGCACGGGAAGGCCCGAGTGGGAGGAGAGGAGGAATAATTATGGCGGAAACGCAAGAAATGCACCTCTCCCAAATACTTATCACCTGATGGCATACGACGCAAATGTCCAAACTCAATACAATGGAGGAAACCGAGCCCAACAACCAACGCGAAGTGAACCACCTCCACAACAAAGGAACTCTCTTGAGGAGAGTATTGCGGCATTCATTAAGGAGGGCAAGGAAAACCGAGTGGAGAACAATAAAAGGTTTGAATCTTTAGAAGTTTCGATGAAGAAAATGGAGATTCAAATTGGGCAACTTGCTACCGAGGCATGCAACAAGAAACGGGTAAACTACCAAGTCAACCCGAGCAAGTTCAAGCTATTACCACCATCCGAAGTGGTAAAGTGATAAATAAAGAAACAATTACCGAAGCGAAAGAGAGGGGCGGTGAGAAAGAAGAATTGCCGAGTCAATCGGAGAAATCTATGGTGATTGAAGAGGATGAGTCGAACAATGAAGAAATCCGAGTAACTGCTACCCAATCTTGCGAGACTCGAATTCCTTGGGACAAATCTAAAGATCAAATCGAGAAGCCAATTGAAGAGAATAAGAGCGAACCAGTCAACTCAATGCATCAAAAGGAGGACCTAGAAAGCTTTGATATGGAAGTTCTTTTCGTGGAGAAAGAAGTTCCCGTTGTGAACTTAGGAGCGAGTATTAATTTAACGCAAAAATCAATATACTCGCCACTAGATTTGGGGGAGGTGATAGCCTCGATGGATTTCGTGATACCAAACATAGAAGAAACATCACCAACAAAAATCACGTCACTTATTCTTCAAGGAAGACATTTCATGGTAACGATGATACTGAAAATTGAAATGGTGACAAAAGCGCTCACAATGGAAATCCATGGAACCACTCTCCACATCCTTACAAAGGAAAACGAGCGAAAAATGACGAGCTATATGGTTGGACCTAGCACATTTCCATTTAATCCCGGATAGAAGAATCCGAAGAAGTCGAGCTAAAGACTATAAAAAAGCGCTGCTTGGGAGGCAACCCAAGGGAGTTTTAATTTTTATCGCTTTTATTATTATTATTATTGCATTAATTTTGTTTTTGTCTGTGGCGTGTGTAGGTAATCTAATAAAGGAAGTATTCATCTGAGGAAGAAACCTAGCCTATTGAAAGTAGAGACCCGAGCACAAAATCATGGTGCCCCGCGATCGAAAACCACACATCTTAATCCGGTATTTTTATTTTCTTTCTTTTTAATTTGCGTTTTTGTATTTTTCCTGACTTAATCTTTTTGCTTGGGGATAAGCAAAGGTTTAGGTTTGGGGGGGTTGCAACTTCTTCGATTTTTATTTATTTTTTGTTTGCGTGATGTTTGTTTCCTTTTTTATTTTTTTCTTGCGTAATGTCGTAGTTGGATTGCAATAACCTTGTTAACTGTTGGGTATATGGATGATTAATCGTGTTTGTGTTTGGCTCGTAGAGTTTAATAAATCTAATTGATTGCTTGACCTTGCGTGTGAATGTATAGTTTTTGGTTACTTGATTTGACATGTAAGGAATGAGTATAGTAGTCCAAAAGCCGTGAGTCCTTGTGCCTAATTAAACCGTTCACTTTTAGCGGTAAAATTCTTTCATGAGTGATTTCTCTTCTTATGGATTGTATTCTTTAGAACTTGCATGATTCTGTCGGATGACGTGTTGATATTTACATACACGAGGAATGATTAGGGCTGCCCATTTTTTGTCTTGAACCTACTTATCTAAAAATATCCACCAATTCATATCAATATCCTTTGCTAGCCTCGTTGAGCCTTTAGCCGTAATTTTGTTCGAAAAACCCGCATCTTATTGCTCCATATCCAAAAGCCATAACTTACCCAAGTATTGGTCCACGTAAGAGCACGAGAGGGTATATTTGAAAAATGAAGGTGTGCAAAGTTTGTGGTGTATAGAGGCAAAAATATTCTCTCCGTTCCTCGAAAATAATAAGCCCCATCCTAATAATAATAGTGGGATAGAAAAAATAGGGGAGGAGAGGAGTGAGCCTAAGAAAAATAAAAGGGAAGTCGTTGGGTTGTGAGAAATAGGCCAATATCATAAGAATTACACTTAACAAGGCCTAGAAAAAAAGAGGGAGATATATATACGGGAGAATTGAAGTAGAATGATCGATCTTGCTTTGAGTTTTTATTTCATATATATGAGGATCGTATATGATCTACTTGGGTGAACTTGTAACTACTAGCCAAATTTTCCCAACCCGAGCCACACTGTTACAACCAAAAGTAAGACCCTATGACTCATGTTTTGTGAATATTGATGCGTTTGATGAAGAGAAGAAGTGCAAGCATATAGTAGAACTTTCCATTTGAATCGAGTTGAGCGTATTGACCTATCTAAACACTTGAGAGATGAGTGAATCGATATAATTCAGTGAGGGATTATTAAGACTTGTTTTCTTGCATGTTCGATCTAGTGCCATTGCTTTCCACTCATTTGTGAGTTTAGGCTTCCATGATGAATTACGAGACTTTACGATACTTTTACATCCCCGGTTGATTGTATGTATACCCGATGATTAACTTGATTATTCAATCCTTCTCGTTTTCTTTGTCGTGTGTTTTATTTATTTTTGCTTGGGGACAAGCAAAGTTTAGGTTTGGGGGGATTTGATGAGTCGATTTTTGATCGTCTCATTCTGTTCTATCGAGTCGCACTTTCATTTGTTTTCGAGTGTTTTTGCCCTTTTTACGCGTGGTATGTTGTGTTTATATTTTGTAGGTATCCGGACGAAGATTGTGGTGAAATATGCGCTTTGATTGCTAATATTGGAGTTTATGACAATCAAAAGCTAAAACGGGGCCTAAAACGATGAAAGATTTAAGCAGTATCGGCCGAATCTCCTAAATACCAGAATCTCCACTCCGAATTGAGATGTATTCTCCTTTGATATAAATTCCTCGTGAAATTAGCTTCGAAACGGTATATCATATGCTAAAATCCGAGGTGAATTGATACAAGAACGAAGGATCATGCCGAAGAAGACTAAAAACCGGACTAGCCGCACTGTGCAACCGGACTAGCCGCACTGTGCAACTCAATTAGGGTGCGACAGCGCTCGGCAGATCGTAACTCGGCCGTGCCATGGGACACGGCCGGGTCTCATTCCAGCGAATCGCACTTTCCGGATGAGAAGGACTCGACCGTGCCTTTGGGACACGGCGAGTCACTTTCGCCATTTCGCCTTTCCCGCATAGTCTTGCCGCACGGCCGTGTCACGGACACGGCCGAGCCTCTCACAGCACTACTTTTCGATTATTCAACATGCGACACGGCCGTGTCCTAGGACACGGGCCGTGCCACTTTTTGTTTCATGTCACTTTCCTTGACATCTTTGCATATTTTAAGCCTTTGTCTTGATTTTTTGGCTATAAAACAAAGTGGAGTGACCCCTTGAGAGGTGTGCTTGTCTTGTGAAGAAGATATTTTGTGGAAAAACACAAGATTAGGGAGGAAAAACACCAAAAGAGTGGGAAAGAGAGAGATTTTCATCATCTTCCTTGTGTGTTCTTGGAGTGAGAAAAATACTTTAGTGAGATATAATAATTCCTTGTATAAATTTGTTGTGATTTCTTGTAAGAAGATCATCAAACCTTCATCGGGAATTCGATTTCGGCATTTACAAGGGAAGTTTTTACCATGTTTTGTTCTTCAATTTCCATTATTGTTGTTGAATTAATCATGTGTGGCTAAACACTTCATATGGGTTTTTAGATATAGCCACACACACGTTTTTGATTGTTAGTTCCTTTTGATTTTCCGGATAAAGTTTGGGATTGTTCCTCTTGTTCGTTCTTCGTTTAAGAACTTTTGAATTAGATCATCAAACCTTTTTCATTGTTGTTATTATTATTCGAATCGAGGGTTTTTATCGGTGTTCGCCATCAAACGACCCGAAAGAAACGATTGTGAATGTTCTCGAGCTTTTTCGCGCGATCTTTTAACGATTTACCTCATCAAAAGTAGTCGGTTAATTGATTGTTAGCTAGGGTTTCGTCCCCATCAAAAGAGTATCCCTTAATTTTCGTTGAGAACAATCGTGATTTTTAGAATTTCCGCCATCAAACGGATTTCTTTTAATCGTGAGCAATCGATAATTCCTAACCTTATTTATTTGAGTATCGGAACTAACAATTGATTGTGTGTGTCGGTGACTCTAAATTCCCATTTATAATCTCATTATTGTTATCTCTCATTTATCCGACTATCAAATTGGTGTTGTTATCACTTAGTTCAATTTAAATTTTGTGCATTAGTAATTGTAATCATAATCAACCAATGATGTATTTTAATTTAATTTACTTTTGTTCATTCGACTATTTGCCGAACATTATCGAATTTTAAACCGTTTCCAATTCCTTGAGAGATCGACCTCGGAGTTACTTGCCGCTTACTACAAGAGCGATTCGTACACTTGCGAGTATTTAATTTGAATCCATCATGGCCTCACATTGGACTGTGCACACGAGTTGATGGCTTCGTGAGACTGATTAGGTACAAGACCACACGGGTATTCGATCGATACTCGTTGGTGGCTTGTGCACAGACACATTTCCATCCCGGACGTAGTGTGGCGCCATTCCTTTGAGCCGTATCATTTGTTGATTCATATAGCATGTTTGATTGCGTATGTTTCGACAGGATATTGTATAATCGCGGATAACTCATGATTGTGTATTTTCAACTCTTGAGGATTGTTGTTCTGTGTAGCTGACCCCGTTGGGGGATACTGTTTTTCAGGTCATGGCAAGGCTAAAGCACGGGGAGAGAACGGTGACGGCGAGGAGTCCCAGTGATACTAGAAGGAGGCCCCAGTCTGTTTAGTCATTTATTCAGTCATTTATCTTTCCTTTATTTATTCCGCTGCAGACATTCCGTTTGAATACTCATTTCATTCAGTGTTGTGTATTTTATCGTCACATAAAATACACATGTATTCTATTTTATCCTGGGCATGTTGTATGAAACGCCTAATCGGAGTAATTGATGTTGTAATGTGGTTCGGTACTACATTTTACCCTGTGTAATTCATCCGTTTTCATTCGCCTGGTGGGTCCCAGTCGGGGGTCCACGGCACTGTAATATCCGCCTAGTTTGGGGTGTTACAGAGTTGGTATCGGAGTGTGGTTTTGAATACTACCCTCCAAGTCATGTCTCATTTGAAATCATCGTCATCGGACTAGTATCATTGGACTTTCGCGTCACGTGTGACCTGTGCAAATGCCGAGCCAATCAGACCAAGAATCAGAAGATTTCTAATGCCATGGTATAATTTCTGGCATTAATCGTTCATTCATAATTCATCAGTTAACAATCCTCAATCATCATTGTCATTTTGACCAAGACGGTCAGGTTAACTCATTAATCACTCAATTCATTTCGTTATTCAGTGGTTGATCAGGAAGATCAAATCATTAATCTTGTTAACTCATTCAAGATAATCGTTTCAGTAACTTCATCAGACAATCATGTCACGTCAATTAATCATTCATGTAATCGCTGTATTTGAGTGCGTATGCTCATTTTCATCATTTCATAATATAATCATAATGTGATACTCATGCGAGATATATAATCATCATATGACTTTCCACTTCAGTATGGAAAGGGCTGGCAGAGGACGTGGAGGACGAGGCCGTGGAGCGGGCCGAATCCCGAGAACTCGTGCGAATACACGTGCGAATGCCAGGAATAATGTTAACTCATCGAGCAGTGACGCTGCCACTCATTCACCTGGACGCGATCATTCACTATCAGGGAGTCGGACCCGGGACACAGCTCAATCAGAGGGTGTTCGAGTTGACCCACTGGCCTTTATGCAGGGCATGATGGCCCAAATGACTCAGATGGCACAACTAATGGAGGCGATGCATAACTCCACTACTCAAAATCAACAGGCTCCTCCGCCGCCACCTCAGAGGCAAGAGAGGGGTGTAAGCAATATCATTAGCGATATCTCTCGCCAGCGACCACCTACCTTTGAGGGCTCATATGAGCCGGCGGATATCGTCCATTGGCTTGAGCATTTCGAGAAATTATTTGCTATGGTGGATTGCCCTGAAGGGCATAAAGTTTCAGTTGCGGCTTACTATCTTGGTAAGAGCGCTCATTCATGGTGGTTATCGTTGAAGCCCACAGACGGATCATGTACTTGGGATCAGTTCAAGACTCTCATGATGGAGAGGTACTATCCGGCCCCACTCAGGGAGGCCAAGTTGTCGGAATTACTCACTCCCGACCTTTCGGCGGATGATGATGTTCTCGCCATCGCCAAAAATTTCAGAACTTCTTCCGTTCGCCTCGTCTATCATTCACTCGAGGCGACAAGATCAAGTATTTCAAAGAAGAGGTCAAACCCCGTATGAGACTTGATTGCTTAATCATAACTGTACCACTGCCGAGTTCATTGAGAAAGCTCACTTACGAGCTATCGCTAAGGAAATTGCTAAGCAACAACCCTCATCAGCTGGCAAGAAGTCTAAGAACCGTAATCAGTCTGACGGGAGTCAGGCCACTTTCAAGAAACCATGTGATGGCTCTACTTTTTCTGAACGACCTCCCATGGCGTCTAAACCCGCGGAATCTCAGTCACGAGCGGCCAGTTCGGCCATCACCTGTTTCAACTGTGAAGAACAAGGTCATTTCAGCACCAAATGTCCGAAGCAGACTGTCACGTGCCACAACTGTGGGGTTGATGGGCATAGGGCTCGTTTTTGCCGTAGGGACTCTAAACCTACTCCGGCGTCATCTCAAGCCCCGTGACATCTGGTGCAGCGTAATCAAAGCACTTTCACTCGGCTGCTCAAGACGACGGAGCTAATAAAGGCGGAGCCAAGAGCTATCGACGGAGCATCCGGTCAGGGCCGGCAAGCCCCGAATTTATGAGATGAAGAAGACCGATGATCCCGAGGCCCGAATGATCTCAGGTACACTCGATATTCTATCTCAACCTGTGTGTACCCTTTTTGATACTGGTGCATCGCATTCATTCATTTCCGAGTCATGTTTGAGTAGACTACGTCTTGGTAGTGCTACTAGTTGTGAGCATTATGTCATTGGCCTACCTGATGGTAGACGAATTATCGGTAATCGTGAGATTCAGAATTGTCCGATCTGGGCCATGGTCGTGTATGGCCAGCGGACCTAATCGTGGTAGATTTGCCGAGGGACGAAATCATCTTGGGTATTGATTGGATGGATCGTCATTATGCCATCATTAGTGTCCGTAAGCGAATGGTCACTATCATTTCGCATTTATGGGGTTGAATGTGTGTTTCAGGGAGGTAATCCTACTGCTCGTAAGGTCATTAATTTGATGAAAGCGAAGGTTACTCAATCGGGATGTGTCGGTTATTGGTGCTATATGGCCAAAACCGAGAGGTCATCAAGAATGTTAATGGATATTCGGTGGTGAGGGAATATGCCGATGTTTTTCCGCACGAGTTACGGTTTGCCTCCACAGAGGGATGTGGAATTCACGATTGAGTTGGAGCACGGTACGTCCCCGATATCTAAGTCACCGTGCGGATGGCCTCGACCGAAATGCAGAAATAAAGAACCAACTTGAGGAGTTGTTCGAGAAAGGTTATATCGACCGAGTGCGTCCCCGTGGGGAGCACGGTGTTGTTTGTCAAGAATAAGGATGGTTCATTCCGCTTATGTATTGATTATCGGGAGTTGAACAGGTGACGATCAAGAATAAGTATCCCTTACCCCGTATCGATGATCTTTTCGATCAACTTCAGGAGCTTCAAGATTTTCCAAGATCGACTTAAGGTCCGGATATCATCGATGCGGATCCGAGAGTCGGACATCGCGAGGACGGCATTTCGAACACGCTATGGTCATTATGAGTTTGTGGTTATGCCGCTCGGATTGACTAATGCACTGCGGTATTCATGGAATTAATGAATCGGGTTTTCATCGACTTTTGGACCGCTTTGTTGTCGTCTTCATCGATGACATTTTGATTTATTCTCGTGACCGGGAGGAGCACGAGTTTCACCTTCATCAAGTGCTCGACGTGTTGAGACGAGAACAACTTTATGGGAAGTTTTCCAAATGTGAGTTACGGATGTCCAAGTGACTTTTCTCGGACATGTAATTTCATCGACGGAGTTCGTGTCGACCCTCAGAAGACGGAGGCTATTCGAGATTGGCTACCTCCGAAGAACGTTAAGGAAATCCGAAGTTTTCTCGGATTAGCGGGTTATTATCGGCGGTTTGTGGAAGGATTTTCTAGAATCGCTCAACCCTTAACAAACCTTTTGCGGAAGATAAGAAATACACGTGGTCCGACGCGTGTCAACGGAGTTTTGAGGAACTCAAGAGCCGGTTAATGTCAGCACCTGTACTTTCCTTTCCGCAGGGGACGGAAGGATTTGTGGTCTATAGTGATGCGTCCGGACAGGGTCTCGGATGTGTACTCATGCAGAACGGGAAGGTTATTGCCTATGCTTCACGGCAATTGAGACCTTACGAGGTTAATTATCCGACCCACGACCTGGAGCTAGCAGCCGTGGTGTTCGCTTTGAAAATTTGGCGTCATTATCTTTATGGCGTTACCTGTCAGATATTAACCGATCATAAGAGTTTAAAGTATATATTTACTCAGAAGGAGTTAAATATGCGTCAGAGACGGTGGTTGGAATTAATCAAAGATTATGATATCGAGATCCTCTACCACCCGGGCAAGGCGAACGTTGTCGCCGACGCCTTGAGTCGTAAGTCCGTTCAGGAGCAGATGCTTGCCCGTTTAACAGTTCAGAAGGAGCTTCGAGAATTCCTTAGACCCGAGATCGAGGTCCGGCTTCGGCGAGTTCGGGCAGCTTTGTATGTTAGAGATTTCATCGTCACTCGAGGAGGCAATTCGAGAGAATCAGGGTTCGGACCCATCATTGTTGCGCATCCGAGAGGATGTGGCTCAGGGGAAAGCCCCTGGATTTGTGGTCCACGAGGATGGACTTTTGAGGTTTAAGAATCGGCTGTATGCGTGGCGAATGACGAGTTGAAAAACTCGATTTTGAAAGAAGCTCATGCTACCCCTTATTCTGTTCATCCGGGGTCTAGCAAGATGTACAAGGACTTGAAACAAAATTACTGGTGGAGTAATATGAAGCGAGAAGTCGCCGAATTTGTTTCGAGATGCTTAACCTGTCAACAAGTTAAGATTAAACATCAGCGACCGGCAGGTATGCTGAAACCTCTCCCTATTCCCGAATGGAAGTGGGAAGACATTTCTATGGATTTCATCACGAGTTTGCCGACGAGTCGTCGTGGCATGAATACGATCTGGGTGATCGTGGGCCGCTTAACTAAATCAGCTCATTTCCTTGAGATCATGGAGACATGGGGTCCGGAGAGACTTGCTCAACTGTTCATCAAAGAGATAGTCAGACTGCACGGTACTCCTAAAAGTATTGTTTCCGATCGTGACGGACGGTTTGTGTCGCATTTTTGGAAATCAGTTCATCGTGCTATGGGAACTCAGCTTAATCTCAGTACCGCTTTTCATCCTCAGTCCGACGGACAATCAGAGAGGACCATTCAGACATTAGAGGACATGTTGAGAGCATGCGTCCTCGATTGGAAAGACGATTGGGAAGCCCAACTACCATTGATCGAGTTCACGTATAATAATAGTTGGCATGCTTCGATCAAGATGGCACCTTACGAGGCCTTGTATGGTCGTCGTTGTCGATCTCCGTTGTGTTGGGACGACTTATCGAATCAATCGCACCGAGCCCGATATGCTTATAGCCGCCGTGAGAAGGTAGCTTTGATCAGAGTCGTTTGTTGATTTCCAGAGTCGACAGAAATCATATGCAGATAACCATCGTCGACCATTAGAGTTCGAGGCTGGTGACCATGTGTTGGTCAAGGTATCCCCGAGTCGTGGTATCTTCCGTTTTGGGAAGAGGGGAAAGTTGAGTCCGAGATTCATTGGACCGTTCGAGATCTTGGATCGAGTAGGCGAGTTAGCTTATCGATTGGATTTACCTCCGGCGTTGAGCCGAATTCATAATGTGTTTCATGTCTCTCAGCTGCGGAAGTATGTTGCCGACCCGAGCCACATACTTCAGTTCGACGAAATCGAGATCGCCGACGATCATTCATATGAGGAGCGTCCTATGCGAGTTTTAGAACGACGAATCAAACAGTTGAGGAATAAGACGATTCCTTTGGTTAAAATTCAGTGGACTAGACACGGAGTCGAAGAGGCTACTTGGGAAACCGAGGATAGTATGCGGGAGAGTTATCCCGAGTTGTTTGACCCTTAGTTTCGGGGACGAAACTCTTTTAAGGGGGGGTGTATGTAATACCCGGTTATAATTCAGTAATTATCATTCAAGATTTATCATTCAAGAATTGATACTCGTAATTTTCACTCATTATTAATCATTTGTCACTCAGATTCAGTCATGGTATTCATCATTGAGTAATTGTATCGTGTATCAATCGTCATTCATCACTAATCGGATTGAAGTTTCGTGCCGTGTTTATCATCATTGTCATTTTCGTTGCGAATCGCGGCGTGAGGAGTAGCGACGCCACGTACTCCTTTTAGCGTACGCTAATTGGGTATAGGTAGCGCACGCTACCACTCGGCTTTAGCGCACGCTAAGGTTGCCAGCTGCCGATCCCGTAAGGTACCGATCGCAGTGAGTTATTCGTAGCGCACGCTACGAGTGGTAAGTAGCGCGCGCTAATGGGTTGTAGTAGCGCACGCTATATATGTGGAGTAGCGCGCGCTAGGGGCGGATCAGGTTGAGTCCAGTGGCTACTGGACTGCACTGGATTAATTCATAATGCACGCTATGAGTTATTTTTAGCGACGCAATCGATATTATAGCGCACGCTAAATGATGGTTGTAGCGCACGCTATCGAGGTCGCCGAGGTCGTGCGCTTCGATTCGATCGGGCATCAAATCATTCGTTAGCGCACGCTAACTATGAGCATTAACGCACGCTAATGGTATGGCTGTAGCGCACGCTACAAAAAGGTACGTAGCGCGCGCTACCGTGTTCGGACGGTGGTACCGGACTACCCAAATTACTCGTTAGCGCACGCCACGCACAAGGCTAGCGCACGCTAACCTCGGACCGCTATAAATTGGACAGTTTAGTCAGACTTCGTCATTTGTCATCTTTTTCTCTTCCTCCCGTCGGTTCTTGGCGATTTGGGCGATTTAGAGAGTGTTCTTCAAGGTGTAATCATCAATCATCATCTTCAAGTCTTTGAGTTGGATTAATCATCACTTCATCATCTCCAAAACACCGAATCAAAGGTATTAATTTCTTGGATCTAGAATTTCGGATTTTTAGGTTTTCCTTCCGATTCCTTCGTGTAAGCTTGGATTATCATTGGAATATGTTAGATATGGATTATCTACCTTGGATAAATATATTCATATGGATTTAATGGTTATTTTCGGAATTATTTCAAGAACCCTTGGGGTTGACTTCGGTTAATTGGGGATTTTCCGATTGATGTTGTTGTAATCATGAATTATGGATTCCTAATGGATTATTGATATCATTGAAAGTGTTTTGATGGTTTGAAATACTCATCTTGGAGTTGGTTTCGATATATTCGAGTTCAAATATTGTTGTATCGACGTTTGGATCGATTATGATCGTTTTTGCTTGATACGTGTATTGAACGATTGTCGGTACTTATTGCTATTCAAGGTTGTTCGAGCGACCGGCATTTCATTTAGGACGTTGTTCGTGGACGGACATTCTTCATCGGTATTGTGTAAGTTAATTCTTACTCGGTTAAAAGGATATTCATTCCTTTTGAGGTTATTCATTCATAATCGTAATTCATTCATCATTGTATTAACCGTATCAAAACTTGTCATTGTCAAATAATCACCTCAGTCATAAGGAACGACGGTTCCAATCATTTCATTAAGCGGTCATTCAATTCACCGTCATTTAATCTTGGTGAGTCATGATTCATTTTCGTTGTCACTTTTGTCATATTGTGGCATTCTGGGTCACACTGGCGTGCCGGTTGGTATGTGTAGGATTTTCATGTCGGGCACATTATAGTCGTGTGTTGGTTGGTGGCCTCACATTGGACTGTGCACATGAGTTGATGGCTTCGTGAGACTGATTAGGTATAAGACCACACGGGTATTCGATCGATACTCGTTGGTGGCTTGTGCACGGACACATTTCCATCCCGGACGTAGTGTGGCGCCATTCCTTTGAGCCGTATCATTTGTTGATTCATATAGCATGTTTGATTGCGTATGTTTCGACAGGATATTGTATAATCGCGGATAACTCATGATTGTGTATTTTCAACTCTTGAGGATTGTTGTTCTCAGAAATGCCCGTTGGGGATACTGCTTTTGTGTCATGGCAAGGCTAAAGCACGGAGAGCACGGTGACGGCGAGGAGTCCAGTGATACTAGAAGGGGGCCTCAAATTGCTCACCATTTATTCAGTCATTTATGTTTCCTTTATTTATTCCGCTGCAGACATTCCGTTTGAATACTCATTTCATTCAGTGTTGTGTATTTTATCGTCACATAAAATACACATGTATTCTATTTTATCCTGGGCGTGTTGTATGAAACTCCTAATCGGAGTAATTGATGTTGTAATGTGGTTCGGTACTACATTTTACCCTGTGTAATTCATCCATTTTCATTCGCCTGGTGGGTCCCAGTCGGGGGTCCACGACACTGTAATATCCGCCTAGTTTGGGGTGTTACAATATAGTCCATTTACTGTCTTCACCAATTACATAATGCAAAATGATTCAGTCATCTTTATATAAGCAGTTGTCTATGAGGGAGAAGTATTATTGTTTTCTTCATATATTTGCTGTTTCGGAAGGATTTTTACTGCCTAAAGATGTACGTTTACTTATTTTTCTAGATAATTGCTATGCTGCATTGAGTACCTTATGGCACTTGGTTCAAGTGTAATATGAATGATTTGAATACCCAACATTTATTGTATTTTTTTTTTTACCAAACTCAATGTTTGATCTTTCTTCAGGATGAAGCATCTGCTTGATGTTGTTGGTAACTCTGATCTTGATGCACAGTTGGATTCCTTAAGAACAAAATTAGATTTGGTAATAAATTGTAATAGTATGGAGTTAGCTATTGTTGGTTTATATTGTTCATTCCGATTGTTAATAAATAAGGTTTTTCGGTCACGTGCACAGGTTGAGCAAGAGTCTGCTGGATTGAAGATCCAAACGTTCGAAAGACATCTGTTCTTAATAGCCATCAAGCAGCTTCAATGAATGAATTAATTAGCCTCTAGAATATCCGTTTCACCGCCTCTTAAATAGAGTTTGCCTTCCCAAATTATTCACATGGTGAGATCAAGAAACTGAGCAAGACGAACCCTATTTCACTGTATACATTGAAGGCAGCAGAATGGATGTGTCAAGTGGATTAGTTATTGGTTTAAACGGATAATTTTGGTTTAAACGGCTCTTGAATGGATGTGTCGGGTGGATTAGCTCTTAAAGAATGCTGATGGATAATATTAAATCTCTCAATTCGATCTCTTAATGTACAGTTTATCATTATTTCTTTGGTTAGGTTTTAAAAAAAATTGAGTGTATACCTTTTATATTACAGCTCCATTAGTTTGGGTCAAAAATTAGAATGGAAGTTGGAAGTCATTAATATAAAGAGCACTATTGAGTTAGTTTGGTTAAGTTTACATCATGAATATTGTCCTGCAGGAAGAGAGAGCGTAAAGAGAACCAAACAATTTTGACTTAATACGTTTGTATATACTTCGATCCGTTAACATACATCTGATATAAAAATAAGTTTTTGACGCCATCCGCTATTTTGTAATAGCAAACAAAACCTGTGCATCGTACGGGTCAGAATGTCTCGTATCTTATAAGATTCAGTCCATAGTCATTAATGTGGAGTCTTAGTATTCTAAATATTTAACACAAACTTAGTGTAACCATTGAAATGAAGTTGAAGTGTTGTTGGACTCCTTCACATTCATCTAACCATCAAAATGAAGTTGAATGGTGAGTCTTAATGACTTCATTATTTAGTCTTTAGGGATTCTACCATTTCCTTTCTAACCTATGATCATTGAAATATATAAATAACTCATCATCCCCCAACAAAACTCCCACCACCACCCAACCTCACCACCGCCGGACTTCACAACCAGCCAAACCCACGCATCCATCGTGAGCCTAACCACCATGGAACAAGACTACCGAGACCGACGGTCACCAATAAAGTTTTTATTTTACTTATGTTTTGAGGTGCTTTATGAGTTTCTTTTTAATAGATCTATGATTATCAATAAAGTTTTGTAGGGTTTTTTTTTAAAAAATCTGTGGATGTTATTAGTAGATCTGAGTTTTTATTGTTTTTTTTTTGTGTGTGTTTTGTTGTTACAGTTGCTGCCGATGCCGCTATTGCCTCGCCGGAAAGTTGTTGCCGTCGTCACCACTCTCTCGCCAAAAAGTTTGCTTGATAGATATATGAATTGTATTTTTATAAATCTGAGTTTTTTATGAGTTTTTATTAAGTTTTTTCTTTTTCATATATATCTGAATTTTTTATAATTTTTTTTTGTGTTTTTTATACAGACGGCACTTGACGCCGCTGTCTCTTGAATGGTGAGTCTTAATGACTTTATTATTTAGTATTTAGAGATTCTACCATTTCCTTTCTAACCTATCATCATTGAAATATATAAATAACTCATCATCCCCCAACAAAACTCCCACCACCACCCAACCTCACCACCGCCGGACTTCACAACCAGCAAGACCCACACATCCATCGTGAGCCTAACCACCATGGAACAAGACTACCGAGACCGACGGTCACCAATAAAGTTTTTATTTTATTTTTTGTTTTGAGGTGCTTTTTGAGTTTCTTTTTAATAGATCTATGATTATCAATAACGTTTTGTAGGTTTTTTTTTAAATCTGTTGATGTTATTAGTAGATCTGAGTTTTTATTGTTTTTTTTTGTTTTGTTGTTACAGTTGCTGCCGACGTCGCTATTGCCTCGCCGGAAAGTTGTTGCCGCCGTCACCACTCTCTCGCCAGATGGTTTGCTTGATAGATATATGAATTGTATTTTTATAGATCTGAGTTTTTTATGAGTTTTTTTTAAGTTTTTTCTTTTTCATATATATCTGAATTTTTTATAATTTTTTTTTTGTGTGTTTTTGATACAGCCGGCACTTGACGCCGCTGTCTCGCCGGAAAAATTGCCGCCGCTGCTGCGGTTACAATGGAAACCTTGCTGTCGCCATCGCTGGAGCACTTGAGTTTCTGGAATATGTATGGTTTATTTTTAAAGTTGTTGTTGATGTTTGTTACAAAATTTATTACGTAAATTTTGTGATAAAGTGTTTTGTATAAACTTTGTTTTAAAGTTTAATGTAGAAATTTTGTTATAAAGTTTATAATATATATTTGTTATAAAATGTATAAAAAGAATATATTTGTTATAAAGTTTACTGTGTGAATTTAAGTTTTGTTTTGATTTTTTTTGTTGCATCCATAAAAAGATTATTTAGAAGGTTTTGATTTTTTTTTTTTATTGATGGTTCAATGGTTTTTGGTTGGTGGTAGCTGGTTAGTTGTATATGATGGTATTGTTGTTTGATTTTTAAATTTTTTGTTAAAGAAAGTGTTTGATGGTTTTGGTTCATTGGTTACAGTTTCTTTGAAAAGTATGTTTTGTTTAGTTGCTAGGATGAGTAAAGTAGATAGCTACTACATGTGAGCTAGGTGATTCAAAGTAGGTAGCTACAACATGTGTGCCAAGAAGCTCTAAGACCTCAAGCACACTTAAAATACCATTTACATGTTGTACTTTCAAAATAATTTCAGATTTTAATATATGTTCTTTAAAAACATTACAGATGCATAAGCAACGCCAGTTTTATTTGTTTATTCCATGGGTTAAAAAAAATTGTTTGTTTATTATTTTGTATTTTTTATATGAAGTTGTAGTTGCCATTAGTTCGTTATATGGACAATGAACTATGAGAGATCACATGATAGTTTTGTGAAAATTTAGCCTGTTGTTTATAAAATTTGAATTCAGAAACTGTTGTTAGTTCTATAGCATTAATATGTCTTTTTACGAATAAAACCAACTTAAATAGCCAATAATTTACAATTTACTTACCCTAAAAGTATAACTATTTTTCTTAATAGAGCCGCGTGCGTTTAACCTTCATTTAACTCAACTAATTTTATAACTATTTTGCTAAACATTACGTGACACGTCTCATATATGCACCATCTTACTTACACTTCAACAATTTACACAAATATTAGCTAATGAACAATTAAATACAACCCGTGTGCATCGCACGATTCTGAACGTCTCGTATTTATATACACCGAAGTATACGCGCTCTTTAGGTAGATTAGCAATTATGAAGGTACGAACAGAGTATGCATTTAGGAACTAAAATGGAAGAAATCCCTAAATATAAAATTGAAGGAAATCAGAAATTCAGAGAAAAAAAAAGTTAACTAAAAGTACTAAATATGCATATGATAGTGATTGAAAAAAATCAACCTCAAAATGCAACATATTTATATTCGTCTTTCAACCACGAAATAACACCTCTTTAATTGAAAAAAAGAACAATTAATAGTACAGTGAGGCGTGAGCTCCACTTCAGTTTCAGCAAACTATACAACTCGTAAAACGAGGAAAAAATGCAAGAAAAACTATAGTAATAGAAGGTATCAGGGGTGTGCATATCCGATCCGATTCCATCCTAAATTCGGATTGATCGAAAAATTCAGAGCAGGTTTTGCTCAACTCAAAATTCGATTCAAAATATAGGATTGGATTCGGATCAATCCAAGTTTGGATTGGACTTTTCAGATTGGATCTATAAAATCAAAAAATTTTAAAAATATTACTCTTTTTTTTGGAAAATCCCATATATCCAAAAAAAGTCAAAATGAAGTGTTGACTACTTGTATAATTAAAAATATAAATGAAGTAGGGTCATATTGGGGCGGAGAACTGAAAGAAAAGAGAATGAGAAGGCGTGGTGGGTGACTGAGCTGAGCTACTGAGGAGATGTGAGAGGCATGATTGGTGAACAAAGAAGAAGGCGATGTAATTATGGTGAAGATGTAAATTTGGAGTTTTTTGGTAGATAGGTACTTATATGAGACGTTGTTTAAGTTTAGCTTGTGTAGAGAGACATGCAATATTATATATATTGATCTTTATTATTCTTTCGGATCGGTCGATTGGGTAAATCTAAAAATCCGCGGATAATCCGACCTGAAACCCGAAAATATAAAAAATCTTAATCTGAAATCTGATCAGATATTGAGGATATTTAAAAAATGTAAATGCTCGTTGGAGCTTTTGAACAAATGTAGAAGAAAATAATGAAACATAAATTTTATCTAAAAATATGAAAAAGAGTGAAAGAAAATGAAATCTAAACAGGAGCACTAAGATAATGAAAATATAGCATGCGATAAAGGAAGGAAACAAAACTAAAAAAACATTTAAAAGAATCTGAAAAAATGAGATTAAAGAAAACCATAACTTGCAAAAGCTTAGAAATAGATGTGGTAACTTCGATTTTTTTGGATCCTAGTGGGAATGGCCTGGTAGATTGGTGTTTGCTCGGAGTCTAAAGGTTATGAGTTCAAACTCCACCAAAACCAATAGGTCTCGTGTGTGAAGTAAAAACTCGAAAGAAAGAGAGAATGATTTTCATGTATGATTTTTATTAATAACTGAAGTTCTATTTATAGAAAAATATCAGATGATACAATCGTAATTACATAACTACATCAGGGGCATAACGGTCACTCACACTACATAAAAATAAAATAGTAGTTGAAACGCTACTTTCATACAATTTTATAACACCCCCCTTGAATGTCCAATAGCAGCGGATTGCCTCAGTCCAGCCTATTTACATAGATGTCTGGTGAACTAGTTTGAAGAAAAACCCAATAGGAGAAAACTTTCAAACTATTAGTAGTCGACCCTGTAGCGATTATATCTTGATGCATCATAATATTGCTAATAAGACCCTGTGGGATAAAATGCTCTCGAAATTAGATTCACTCGTTCTTGTCTCTATACTCTCGCAAATTTGCTTCTCCTTATATCGATCATTCTTGTATGAGTATTCACGTGCTGTCGTAGTAAAACCTAGTGGAGTTAATAATCCCCATCGGACGAGTTATGTTACCCAAGGCTTCCAAGATGTATTGGGCCAACACACAAAATGCATGAGTCATTAAAATGAAGATACACTACTAAAAAAGGTGGCTTTAGCTTCACCACATTAGCTTCACTCGAAAAAGTGAAGCTAAAGAAACAAAAACGATAAAAAAAGTAAACAAAAGTGTCACATATGTGACGCCTTAAAATTAGGTTAAAAAGGTCAGCTACTTTTAAACAAAGGCGTCACATATATGACGCCTTTCTCCAAAGTTTTTTTTATTTTATTTTACATATTAGCGTCACATATGTGACGCTAAAGCTTTATTCTTTAGCGTCACACATGTGACACCAATATGTGAAAATTATTTTTTTTTATAAAAATATTTTTTTTAAACGGTGTCACATATGTGACGCCAAAGAATAACGTTTTAGCGTCACATGTCTGACGCCAATTTGTGAAAGTCGATTTTTTTTAAAAAAATATTTTTTCTTAAATCCATTTTAAATATACAAATTTGTATTAGTTTAAATATTAAATACTATAAATAATAAATTTTAAATTATATTTAATAATTATAGTGTAAGAAATTTCTTAACATTAAGAACTTAAATTACATTATATTTATTTATGCTTAAATATTTTGGAAATTGATTAAATATAAGTATGAAATATAGTGTAAGGATAAATAACATTCATTATTAATCTACGGAAATATAATAAATAATACTGTTAAATTTATATTTAATAATATTCATTATTAAGCAACTGTAATATAATTAATTAAATGAAATATATTGGATAAATTAATGGCAAACTTTTTCTTATTTAAGATATTTAATTAATTCAAATAATAAATAAAGGAAAATATTTTACTTAGTCAGTACATATTATATTTATGTTCTTTCAACAATGAATGAAAACATAGCTCAGTGGCAACATGCCACACCATGAATGACATTGGCGCGGGTTCGATTCCCGCGCCAGCCACTGAGCTATGTTTTTCGGTTCCCTTTTCTTTTAATATTCATTGGCGTTACATATGTGACGCCTTTAAGGCTTTTTTTATTTATTAACAATGGCGTCACATATGTGACGCCTTAACTGTATATCAGCATCACATATGTGACGCTAATACCCTGTGCCCTTTTTTTTTGACAGCAACAGCAACCACCATCAAGACAGTAAACAAAACACCAAAGACAGCAAAGACAGCAAAGACAGTAAACAAAACAGCAAAATAACTGGAATGTTTCAATACACCATCATAAACAACATTGTAATATACAATAAACAACATTGTAACTAAATTATCATAAACAATACACCATCAATACAACAACAAACAATATTGTAACCATCAATACACCATCATAATCAATACATCACAAAAAAAACATATGAATAATAAACACAACACACCATCAACCGAACCAAACCAACACAACAACAAACAACATTGTAACCAAACCAACAAAGCAATATATTAACACCATGCAACAATAACATTTTATACATATCGAAATCAAAATATACGCAAAATATAACAAATATGATCATCAAGACATAAACCTAACATGCTACTCGTCAGATAATGATCGCATCAACTCATCCTCATCAAAGTCGTCGGAGTCATCATCCTCACCGTTCGCCCGAGATGATGAGGAATCTACCTTCTTCTTTCCTTTGAGTAATCTCAACATGAGTTTACTCATCTTTGAAAATTTCGGCTCCATCTTCTCTCTCGACTTCTTCATCTCCTCTCTGTCCTTCTTCATCTCCTCGTTATCTTTTTCTAGTGCCTCGATGGTAGCCTCCAAAGACCGATCGACCTCGACAGGTCGTAATGATGCTCGTGAATCAACAAGACGACGACTTGTGGGTTGGTCGATGACTTCATTTATGATGATCCCCTTTGAAATTCCCCTCACCCTTCCACCCTGTCTAACTACGCCACCCGCCTGAGCCCGCAAGTTCGGGTAAAATTCATCCTCCGGAGGGGGGGTTTGGGAAATGCAATGCCTCAATGAGCTTATAGTATCGGTCCTGTTCCAAGTAATATTTACAAAAAAAGTGAACAAGATACACAGTTTACAAACTAGGGACGTAATCGAAATACAAGTGAACAAATATAAAGCTAAACTTACGTATTGTTTTGCACTCCGGGCATCTATCCATTTGGGAGTAATGACTCCCGACTCAACTTCTCCCAACTCTGCTTCTCCCTCCTCCGGTTGAGCCTCGCTGCTGCCCTCACCAATTTTCTTTTTTTTTTCTTTTGATGTTTTTCCATTTCTTTCACATTGGTGATGTGAGTCTTCATGAAGGCCAAAGGATTAAACACTGGGTCCTCTACCGGTATCTCCCTCTCACATGCCGGTCTTTGGTACATCTCCGACGCAGCATCACTCGCCTATGCGTTAACATAAAACATTAATAATATTTACGATGACACATAATTGAAAACAACATATATTATATAATAAAACGTTGACAGAATTTATAAGTACCATGGAATGAGCATGATCGTACATGCTCATACTGCCTCCAGTATATGTACTCGGTGCCTTTTGAATAATCACACCGGTACTCTCATCGTAAACAGTGCCCCTATTTTTAGATTTTTGAAAGGCCTCATTCTTCTTCTCTTCGGTCTCCCAACGCTTCCACAAGATCCTAAACTCTTTTTCCTTCAACCACTTCTCCCGCTCACCGACTGGTTTTTGATATGCTTTATTTTTAGCGTGCGTAAGCATATCAATAAACCGTCCGTAGCTATATCTGTCCCAATACCACCCAATTCTCTCCTCATCCGATTTCTCCCATCTATAATGCATGTTGACAAATATAATAACAACTGTCAGAAAATCGAAAAACAATCAAATATTTTTGGCACAGCAATAGAACATAACAGTTTGAGTAAAATGAATGCAACTGTAATAATATACCCCAAATTCCCGCCACAACTCGTCCCTCGTCCGTCGAGAGACCTGGCCCGAATGCTCTTCACCGGAGTAGTACCTCTTAAGTAAGCCGACTATATTGGTCTCGGCCTTCTTTGAACTAAAGCCAACTATTTTTGGCAAAGGACATATTAGTTTTCGATCATCATACTTCTCTTTGGCCTTGGAGATCTCAGTCGGACATCTACCTGGTGGCTGTAAAGATCGACAGTTGTCCTTCAAATTGAGGGGCAAATAGAACCTCGTTCCTTTTTAGTCGTGTCGTCGTTGTGTCGATTTCTTTGTCGAAGTAGAAGGAACAAAAATTTGTGATCTCAGTCAGCAAATAGGCCTCACATATGGATCCCTCAACCTTCGCTTTATTGCTCACCATGCCTTTTAGAATAAAAATCATCCTGTATTGTATGAAATACTTAAGTTATAAATACATACACGACATAATGCATATATTAACAGAAAGATAAGAAGAGTACCTCTCGAATGGGTACATCCATCGATAGAAGACCGGTCCCCCGACAAGGGCCTCGTATGGCAGATGAACGAGCATATGTTCCATTGAGTCGAAGAATGCCGGAGGGAATATCTGTTCCAACTTGCACATAGTCACTATGACAGTCTTGGCTAAGTTTCTGTTGGTCCCTTTCAATAACAAGTATACTCGATACAGCTTGGGAAATGTTTAAGCAACAGGCTGTATGGTTTTCGAATCTGAGTGCATAGCGGAAGTCTCTAATACAGTAAGTTGCAGTCGATACAGCAACTCGGTTTGATCTCCTGTTAGCTTGGTGCGTACAGGGTTTTGCAGTGTATACTTGAATAAGTCACAGTTATGAAAACAGTAACGGCGAAAGGTAAATAACACAGTATTTAAGTGGTTCGAGGTAAACCCCTCTACGTCCACTGGTCCTCCACACAGGAGTAAAACGTTTGTTATAAATACTGCGTACACAACTATGTATCTATAATCAAACCTATCCTTGTATCGTTCACACAGATTGATACAAAGAATGTCGCTTTCAACCGTTCACACAGATTGGTTAAAGCTTCCTTCTTGACTAGCTTCTTCACACACAGTTCCAAAGCTTCGTCCTCTTATTCGTCCCACACAGGTCAGAATAACTTTGTTGAGTTCACACAGAGCTCAGTTTTTACACAAGGTAAAAGGTAGGTAACCAGGTAAGAACAGCAGCTTTGAATATTAAGTTCTTGAGCTGATGATGGCTGTCCTTGATGACTGAGTATATTTCTTCTTTCTTCAGATATGGATTGATGCTAGAAAGAAATATACTTGCTCTTATAAGCTTGATCTGATGTTAATGAATATTCAGTCTTTCGATCTTTTGAATATTGCTTGTAAGCTTGTAAATGTTCTTGATGATTCGGATGCTTCTCTTTGATTTTCAAACTTCTGGGGATATATATAGCTTTCTTGGATATATCCGTTGAGATAGATCCGTTGGGCAAGATTCGATAGTTGACTTGAATAGACAAGGATCCGGATATTACGGGATTTGAAGATCTCTGACAGCTTCAGTATTTAAATACTTTATCCTTTCAGTATTTAAATACTTCTTTATCGAACGGTACTTGACTTTAGTGAATACTAGAGATTCCTTTCCAAACGGTCTTTCAGTCCTGATTTGATAAGACTGTTGTATCCACTTGTGCTGTAGGCATAAATGGACAAGTCTGACGCTGTATGGAAGGGTGCTGTATTGAGGTTTCGAGACAGCTTCCATACTTGGCGTTTAACTATGTTGCTGTATCTTGGTAGCGCGAGAACTTGCTGTATGCTGGTGCTATCTCAAGGTCTTCGATACAGGATGGCAACTACAACTGGCTTTTGATACAGGGCTTGCTGTATCAAGCTTTTGTTGTTTGGCAATTATCAAAACATCATTTATCCCAACAATTTCCCCCTTTTTGATAATTTCCAAAACTTCTTTGATGATTCAAAAACTTCTTGATCATGCCAAGTTCTTGATACCAAGAACTTCTTCAAGCTAAAACAATTTCCCCTTCGATAACCACTTGTTGGTAACATGAGAAAACTTCGATACTGGGGTTGCTTAATTTTCCCAATAGTTTCCCTCTTTTTGATAATTTCTTGAGCAGGCTTCTTGATCTTCTGTCAAATGATCTGGTCTTCAGCACTTAGTCTAAAAGAAATGTGAACTACTCGCAGGCAATTTCTAAAATGATAGCATCTAATAGGGAAGTGTGTTACATCTTAAACTTATGATTGGCGCGTAGGTACAATCTTACATTAGTAATCTAGTTGAGTACAACTGAACCTATGAACTGTTCACAGACGAGTTCTTACAGCAGTACACAATAAATTTATCAATCATAATTGATGTCCTGTTGTGAAAATAGTATAGTGTTCTTCCTTAAGAGGTACATACAGGATTCAATTTATGTTCGGATTAACGCTGTATTCATGGGTCGTACTGTATTCCCCCTTAATTAATGCACACGTCAGCTGTAGGAAGGTTTCATGCCTTCTTTGTCCTACAAAGGTCAGTCTTGACTGTTCTGAGTGTACAGCTAATTAATGGTAGATACTGTATTCTTGGGTCTTACAGCATTCCCCCTCACTTAATGAGTAAAAGCATAAAAACTTACAGGGATTTCTGGCTGTGGTGTTTCCCGATAGTGCCTTTCGGTACCCAAATTTGCCGGGCAACAATTTGTTTGTTGTAGGCTACTTTTGGTCCATTATATCGATATCTACGTGGGGCAGGCACGTAGTCGTTGTAATCATGATAATTATAATGCATGAAAAATCGAGAATTATAGTTGTTATTCCAGTACGATTGTCGTCTCGGAGGTGGAGCCATTTTCTTTGGCCTAACATCTTGCCTTCTGGGTCTCCAGTTGGATTCCCAACGATGTTGTTGATACTGCGCGGACACCTGCTTTCTTGATGGATAACGGGGCTCTTGTATCCAATGTCTAGGCACGCTGTACTGAGAGTACTGCTGTACGGGCCTTTGTTGGTTGGATACAGCCTTCTTCCTGAATGACTGATGGCGTTTATGATATGCTTGTGGAGCATGCTGTTGAGTACGCCTTCTGAGTGGCTGTTGGTTCCACTGTCTCGAATAGTAGAGTTGCGGGGGTGGAATGGCAGCTTTTGCTGTTCGCGGTGCAACAGGTTCCTTCACAGGACTCGGGACTTCTTTCGATACAGGGATGGATTCCTCACTCCTGACGAATACTGTACTGGATTTTTCTTTGTTGGAGAACGAGTTGTATCCTAAGCCACGTTTATCATGAGCATGTTGCCCAGTGCTTAGGATCTCTTCCATTCTTTTAGAGGATTTCTCGAAAGATTTCAAGATTGTCTCTAATTCTCCTTCACGTTTCTCGAGAGATTTTACTTTGGCTTCGAGTAGAGCCAAATCATTTGTCTTGCTTTCAAGATGAGACTTAGTCTCATTTAGATTATGAGCAAGTTGATGATTGCTCTCCATGAGTTTTTCTAAATTGACTTTGCTGTTTTCGCAATCAACTGACATATTTTCGTAATTATTCTTCAGCAAGTCGTTTTCTTCCTTCAGCTCTAAGTTGGAAATTTCAAGCTGGGTGTTTTCTCTTTTCACTATCTCATGAGCCTTTTGAATGTTATTAAATTCATTCAACATATTTTAAAAAGTATGAGATGCATTTATAGGAATAGTTGAGGTGGAGCTTACCTCATCATCATCATCGCCGTCTTCATTTTCTTCTTTAACTTCGGCCATAGAGCACACATAGGCTCTATCCTCTAGCTCATCATCTGACGAGTCACTATCAGTGACCACCTGAAGATATTCTTCGGTCTTTGTTGATGCGGGCGGAGCTTTTGATTCTCCAATGAAGGCTTTGAGTTTGTTCTTCATCCTATTTCTCCAGTCATCAAACTCGTTAATGTGAAACATAGATATCTTTTTAGACATAAAGGTATCCATATTAGAAGATGGGAATTGCAAGGACTGTTTTCGAAAATAAGTATTTTTAAGGATCTGATTCAGTTAAAAATGCGACTGATTCTTTTTAGAATCAACCGCTCCGATACCAATTGTTGGTCCCTTTCAATAACAAGTATACTCGATACAGCTTGGGAAATGTTTAAGCAACAGGCTGTATGGTTTTCGAATCTGAGTGCGTAGCGGAAGTCTCTAATACAGTAAGTTGCAGTCGATACAGCAACTCGATTTGATCTCCTGTTAGCTTGGTGCGTATGTGGTTTTGCAGCAGTATACTTGAATAAGTCACGCTATGAAAACAAGAATGGCGAAAGGTAAATAACATGTATTTAAGTGGTTCGAGGTAAACCCCTCTACGTCCACTGGTCCTCCACACAGGAGTAAAACGTTTGTTATAAATACTGCGTACACAACTATGTATCTATAATCAAACCTATCCTTGTATCGTTCACACAGATTGATACAAAGAATGTCGCTTTCAACCGTTCACACAGATTGATTAAAGCTTCCTTCTTGACTAGCTTCTTCACACACAGTTCCAAAGCTTCGTCCTCTTATTCGTCCCACACAGGTCACAATAACTTTGTTGAGTTCACACAGAGCTCAGTTTTTACACAAGGTAAAAGGTAGGTAACCAGGTAAGAACAGCAGCTTTGAATATGAAGTTCTTGAGATGATGATGGCTCTCCTTGATGACTGAGTATATTTCTTCTTTCTTCAGATATGGATTGATGCTAGAAAGAAATATACTTGCTCTTATAAGCTTGATCTGATGTTAATGAATATTCAGTCTTTCGATCTTTTGAATATTGCTTGTAAGCTTGTAAATGTTCTTGATGATTCGGATGCTTCTCTTTGATTTTCAAACTTCTGGGGATATATATAGCTTTCTTGGATATATCCGTTGAGATAGATCCGTTGGGCAAGATTCGATAGTTGACTTGAATAGACAAGGATCCGGATATTACGGGATTTGAAGATCTCAGCCTTCAGTATTTAAATACTTTATCCTTTCGTATTTAAATACTTCTTTATCGAACAGTACTTGACTTTAGTGAATACTAGAGATTCCTTTCCAAACGGTCTTTCACTCCGATTTGATAAGACTTCTGTATACACTTTTGCTGTAGTCATAAATGGACAAGTCTGACGCTGTATGGAAGGGTGCTGTATTGAGGTTTCGAGACAGCTTCCATACTTGGCGTTTAACTATGTTGCTGTATCTTGGTAGCGCGAGAACTTGATGTATGCTGGTGCTATCTCAAGGTCTTCGATACAGGATGGCAACTACAACTGGCTTTTGATACAGGGCTTGCTGTATCAAGCTTTTGTTGTTTGGCAATTATCAAAACATCATTTATCCCAACAGTTTCTCATACCAGACGCTTTAATCTCACTCGTTCACAATGCTCTGAAACAGTTGCTTACCTCCGTTAATGCTTCCCAAATCGGCTCCGGTAAAAAATCTTTCAAGGCAATAGGTAGCAATCATTGCATAAAAACATGGCAGTCATGGCTCTTCATACCATTTATTTTATTAGTATCGAGATTCACACAGTTTGATATATTCGAAACATGCCCGTCTGGAAATTTTAGCTCTTTAAGCCACTCGCATATTGCATTTTTCTGTTCTGTGGTGAGTGTATATGTTGCTTTCGGCTTTCTATTTGTTCCCTCGGGTACAAACAACCCATCTCTTGTTGTGTACAATGGCAAGTCGCGTCTCGCCTTCAGGTTGTCCTTAGTTTTTTGAGGAATGTCCATGACTGTGTTAAGTATATTATCAAAGAAATTCTTCTCACAGTGCATGATGTCTAAATTATGACGAATCAGTAAGGTAGACCAATAAGGGAGCTCCCAAAATATGCTTCTCTTTGTCCAATTATGCTTTTCTCCAAACCCTTCAATACCTTCATAATTCACACCAAAGGTTACATCAGGAATACGATCAGCAATAATTTTCATTTCTGCTGGCCCTCAACATTCCGGAAAAAATGAGCTTTCTTCATGACCTTTGTAAAAATCCCGTTTGTTTTTTATGTAAGGATGCCGCAGTGGAAGAAAACATCTGTGACAGTTGAACCATGATGGTTTCCCTCCGTTCTTTAAACGAAAAGCAGAAGTACTTTCCATGCAATAAGGGCATGCTAACTTTCCATGTGTGCTCCATCCTGACAACATACCATAGGCTGGAAAGTCATTAATCGTCCACATCAGAGCTGCATGCATCGAGAAATTTTCCTGCCTTACACAGTCCCATGTTGTAGCACCATCTGTCCACAAACTTTTTAGCTCATCGATCAAGGGTCGGAGCATCACATATATGTTCATCCTCGGTCCTTTAGGGCCAGAAATAATAAGACTTAGGAAAATAAACTCCTGACGCATGCATAAAGTTGGTGGTAAATTATACAGAGTTACGAAGACCGGCCAACAAGAGTACTGGGCACCTGTTCCTCGAAATGGATTAAAACCATCAGTACAAAGACCGAGCGTGACATTTCGAGGATCTACAACGAACGAAGGATGCGTACGATTAAAGTGTCGCCAAGCTTCAGCGCCGGCAGGATGAATTACTCTTTCGGACTCATCATGGCACTTTGTGTGCCATGTCATGTGTTCAGCAGTTTTGCGCGACATATACAGCCGCTTCAACTTATCAGTGATTGGAAAATACCACAATTTCTTTTGTGCACTCGATTTCCCTTCCTCGTACCGTATTGCACAACTAGGACAGAATTTCAAACTCTCACCTTCCCCATAGTACAGAAAACAATTGTTGCTACAAACATCATACTTGATCACTCGGAGACCAAGTTTCGACATGATATTTTTTACTTCTGAATAATTATCGGGGATTTGGCTCTGATATTGCTCCGGTGCCATGCCTTTGTTGCTTTTGATGAAATAATCCATTGCTTTTTGTGAGGCATTATACGTCGTCTTGAAATTCATTACCTCTGTAACCCACTGCAACAACGACTTATTATGCAACTCATACAAAGGCCGATCAGCATACTCTAACAGATCATAAAATGATTTTGCTTCACGATTTGGCTTTGCAGGCTCATTATCAATGTAATTGCGAAATTGAGGAAAACTATCCATGACCATATCTCTTTGTGATGTAAACTAATTTTCCACAGGTGTAGAAGATGATCCTCCTATATTGTAATCATTGATCCCACAATTTTGATAATCTTCACCATGGCATACCCAAACACGATAATTCAGTGCAAATCCACACTGATATAAATGTTGCATGACTGTATTGCGATCACGTTCACGCCAATTCTTACACTTTTTGCACGGACATAATATCTTACTACCAACTACTACACGAGCGAATCTAAAATCCAGAAATATATTAACACCATCAATAAATTCTCTAGTAATCATACCGCCGGGACCACGACGTTTTTCGTACATCCATTCTCTAAAAGTTGATATTTTTTCACTGCATAAAAAATAAATAACTACAAAATATAAAAATATTTTTATTGCATTCTAAATAATCTATTATCAACTAAAACATACAATTAGTATTTTAGTAAAAGACGCTTAGATATATTTGCCTTTATAAATTCGGAACATTTTGTTATACCAAGTCCAACCAAATTTCGTTAGTGATCAGTAGAATTAATTAGCAAATATATGTTTTGGTAAGAATATTAATGAATCAATAATATTTTATAAAGTCGCTACTTTAGTGAATACAACTGATTTTTATTGAAAAGAACATATATTTATTTAGTAAAATTATTTACGGATACTTATTTTTACTGAATATTATTTTCTCAATAATTCTATGTGGCTCGATTCTATCTGGTTCGGTATCGCTAACAAAATTGTATAATTTAATGAAAGGGCTTAAGATATACTATCAACTAAATTTTCAACTAAATTATCAACTAAATTTTCATTTAATATAAAACTACAACTAGATCACTACAATTAATTAGCAAATATATGTATTGGTAAAAATATTAATGAATTGGAAATATTTTATAAAGTCGCTACTTTATTGAACAAAGCTGGCTTTTATTGAAAAGAACATATATTTATTTAGTAAAATTAATTAAAGATACTTATTTTTACTGAATATTCTTTTCTCAATAATTCTATGTGCCTCGATTCTATCTGGTTCGGTATCGATAACAAAAAACTTGTATAATTTAATGAAAGGGCTTAAGATAAATTATATCAACTAAATTTTACAACTAAATTATCAACTAAATTTTCAACTAAATTATCAACTAAATTTTCATTTAATATAAAACTACAACTAAATTATATTTCGTATTAACAACAAGAAAACTAAGTATAATTAAATTTCAACTGTTTCTACATACCTTATAATATCGACGGAGATTGCTTGAAAATGCTCAATATATCATTGAATATATATTCCGGAAAAAAATTCAGAAAAAAAACATGTATATTTGTATAATTTAGTTGGTTTGAAAAAAAAAAGATGTATATATCTCGTTCATCTGTCGAACTGAGTTATATAATATACTCAATCAGATATTGGCTTCACATATGTGAAGCTAAAGAATAATATTAGAATAATTTTGGAAGCGGTAGGTGGCGCACGCGGAAATGATCGTTGACACGTTTTAGCTTCACATATGTGAAGCTAATGTGTTATCTTACTAAAGGCGTCACATATGTGACGCTAATATGAATATTTTAAAAAAAATTGGCGGAGGTTTGAAATTTTTGGCCACGGAATTCAAATTTAGTGAAATACTTTAGCTTCACATATGTGAAGCTGTTGTGTTTCAAAATATACTATAAATACACCATCACTCCAAACCTTCTTTCATTCAATCCTAACCCACATTTCATCACATTTCTTCAATTTTCGTCTCTCAATCTTCAAGGTAATTTCTAAATTATTTTCAATTTTATTAATAATTTTACTTATATAATTTTTTATTTCTACTAACTTATTAATATTTTTGTTTTTTTCTTTCTTTTGCAGGATTTTTATTTATTTAAAAATAAGTGAATTACAATATTAATATTATTGAAACATAAAAAAATGATTATATTTATTTTCTAACTAAATAAATATTTTTTAGTATAATATAATTATTTTTTAATAATAATTAGAAGTGTAGCTTTTGGCATATTTTCTAATTACAACAAAAATAATTTAAAAAATATTTATGATTATATATATATATATATATTCACACACACATGAAATTAGCCAGAAATTCATTCGGGCTAATTTCATTTTTTTTATTTTAAACGACTTTCTCTAGCGTCACACATGTGACACTAAAGATATAATAATTAAAATTACTGGACTTTCTTTAGCGTCACACATGTGACACTAAAGATATGATAATTAAAATTACTGGACTTTCTTTAGCGTCACACATGTGACACTAAAGATATAATAATTAAAATTACTGGACTTTGTTTAAGAGAAAATATATTTTTTACTATTTTAATTTATATAATAAATTTCTTTTGAAATAATATTTAAAATATATATATTTTTGAAATATTCTTTTTACTTTTTTGATTTCGCATTGGGCATCAGTATTACTTCAAATATGAATCAAAGTTTTCTTTTATTTTTCTTGCATGTCTTAAAAGAGGGCTAGTCTTTTATAGAGTTGATAGTATGGAGTTATTTGTAGAGTTTGATTTGGCACACTCTTATTGGTCCACATGTTTATAAATTAACTAGAGGAGTTTTCTTTTAATAGGAGATTAACGAGTTTTTGACGAAAGTAGTGTTATTGAAAAAAGTATTTACCATAATAGTGTAGTTCCAAAAATATTTACCATAATAGTGTATTTTTCAATTTTTTTCAATTTTCAGCATTTCATCATTTTTTATGTTTTTGTTTGAGCAAAAAATTTTTTTTAAGAAAATTCAGAACTTTTATTGGAACTTCTAAAAAATCAAAAAAAAAAATCGGAACTTTTGTTTTTTTAAAAAAAATTATCTGGAATAATAATATTAAAAAGCAGAATTTTTTATTTAAAATTCAAAAATAAAAAGTAAAAAATAAAAAAGAATATTTGGAAAATTTAAAAAATATGCAAAAAAATCGAAACTTTTATTTTTATAAGAAAAAAAATATATGAAAAAATATTAAAAAGCAAAATTTTTTATTTAAAATTCAAATAAAAAGTAAAAAATAAATAAAAAATCTGGAAAATTTAAAAAATATGCAAAAAATCGAAAATAATTTTTGTTTAAGAAAAAAATATATGGAATAATATTAAAAAGCAGAATTTTTTATTTAAAATTCAAAAATAAAAATTAAAAAATAAAAAAAAATCTGGAAAATTTAAAAAATATGCAAAAAAATCGAAATAAGAAAAAAATATATGGAATAATATTGAAAAGCAGAATTTTTTATTTAAAAATCGAAAATAGATAGTAAAAAATAAAAAATTCTGAAAATTCTGGAAAATTTAAAAAAACTGAAAAAATCGGAACTTTTATGCTAATTCTAACCCAAAAAGTTAAGCCTCAATAAAACTATCTATTTTCGAATTTTAAATGCACAATGCACAAAAAGTTAATTCTACATAATCGTTTTTAACTAAACATATATATTCTTTACTGCACAATGCTTCCCCGACTGTGGACGTCAGCTTTCAGAAACATTTGTTGAAATGTATTCCGGGTAAAGTCTCGTCTTTTATTTTGAAAGCCCTTCAAGATAGAATCCCTACGAGATGCAATCTTTTGAAGAAGAATGTTGTGCTCGAGATCAATAATCAAGACTGCTCTTTTTGTTCTTTTCTTGAGGAATCATCCAATCATGTACTCTTATGTTGCTCTTTTCCTCAATCATTTGGATCAAGATTTGTAATTGATTGCAGATCCTGCTAGAGGTGGTCATGGGCCGGGTTGGTCCGGGCCCGGGCTGAAGCGGGCTGGGCTGGGACTTGTGAGCCCAGGAGCGGCCCATGTATCTGGCGTCTGATCCGGGCTGGGCCTGGGCTGGGCGGCTGTGGCCCAGTGCCCCGGTAAACCCATCTGCTATTCTATAAACTTCTGCTATTCTTCTCATGATTGGTTTGGGAATCCTATTAGATGTTTCTGTTGCAGCTTTTTCTAAGTTGCTCGATGCTGTAAGTTGTAATTTTTGATATTTTGTATGAGCTTGAGTATATATTGTACTCATTCTTAATTAATTCATTTACCTCTCAAAAAAAAAGAATAGTGATTTTTGGCAAAAAGCCCCTTCCTTTTGAGATTGCGTATTCAATTACCAACCACATCTCCACCAACACGTGTGCGGCACCAAATCTCGCATCATCTACGAGGCGGATTCTCCATTGACTATGACACGAATAAGCATTTAATATGTACATTAACTAATTAATCTTAGGAGTATAAATCATTTCTTCTTGTCTCTGATTTTCTCTTCATATAATTTTCCTACCAAATGGGGCGCAAGAAGCTTGCTATGCGGCGAATTGAGAATGCAGCCGCTCGTCAAGTAACCTACGCAAAGCGCAGAGATGGCATTGTGAAGAAGGCCAAAGAGCTCTCTGTTTTGTGCGACGCGGATGTGGCCCTAATCATGTTTTCTCCCACCGGCCGGCTCACCACCTTTGCTAGCAATGGAAGGTGAAACTATATGAATAACTTACTTATGGAACTAGTAGGGATGGAATCAGAAAATAAAATTTAGCTGCTGATTTTTGTTTAGAAATTATACATGTTCTCCTATAGAAAGACTATCTTTAACTTTTTGGGTGGAACAAATGATTAAGTTTTAATAATTATTTTCTACTATTTCGGTTGAAATTGTCACACAGGATTTGCTTAGTATAGTTTAATCGATTGACGTAGTTTGCAATCAATTACTTGCAACCCGAGAGTTTATCAAGTGCACACTCCAAGAGTAGCGGTTGCGGGTTCTCCCGTCATCTAAAAGAAAAATTATTTTCTATTATTCTCGTTTAAAATTATACATTTATTTTTTAGGGTAGTTGCATATTTCATCTCTGCTAAAATGGCTTCAAAACATATTAGCACCCACAATTTGAATAATTACATATTCATCCAAAAATTAACGTCGGAGGTGAGATTGTGGTGTGAATGTAATCGCTCAAACAAGATTCACGTTATTTTTTGTAATTGGACTAAACAATAATGGTACTTTATATAATTCGCCATTTATTTTAAATTTTTTATCCTCTTAAAATTTTTATATTTATCATATTTACGTAAGCAAATCAAACAATCATCTTTACTTTTACTCTTCAACACACACTCACCATCAATATTTTTTTTTTAATTTTCACCACATATTTACCATGATTATCCACACCAATCATTATCTAAAACACAACAAATACGCTATTTGTCAATCTTTCAATTTGACAAAAAAAAATGAACCAAACTTAATAATGCGAACGTCGTTAAGAATACTTAGCACTGAATCATGTAATATGACTGTCATATTTTGTCAAATCATTATGCTTTCTCTCTATTAAGTTAAAAATATTTTTCCAAATTAAATAAATGACACTACATTTTTTGGCATAAAAGTTTTAGAATTTTTCTGTTTTATTTCATTCAACAGGGTTGAGGATATCTTTCTTCGTTTCGTTGACAGACCTGATGAGCTAAGAGGACGGTATGTGTTTTTTTTTTTTTTCATAATTGTTTTAAGATGTTAGTAATAGGTCATTCAATTAACAAATTTCTATGATTATTTCACTTGCAGGCCGATTAACAATGAAGAGGTACCGTATATGTATGCATGTACATCGTTTAAATGTATTTATTATGTTGGCAAATACAAGATTATGCCCACAACTCACAATTTACGTTGGACATAGTTTAGGTTTTTTTATTATTCCCAAGAATCTGACTCTTAAGAGTTATATCAAGTCTGGTACTATGAGGGTCATGAGCGCCGATGGTACCAAATTTGTCATTAGCTCCTACCTAAATCATGAGTCATATTTATTTTGTATTTAAGACTCATTTATCAACTTTATAAGTTTCAAGAACATTTATTCGACCATCGACTAAAAAAAGCTCGTTTAAACGACTATTCTCAAAATTTTATCACCAATTTTTATAAGGTGATTGATAAGCTAATTTTTCAAGCATGAAAAAAATAAGCTAGCTCATCTTTATATATTCCATATATATCGTGACCTAAATAAAAATATATTTTCATGACCTAAATAAAAAAAACTACCGCTATTCCGTCTTCTCTCGCGCCAGTTTATTCATCCCCTGCTGAAACGTTCCTCGCCGTCTGCATTCAAGGTACATCTTATATATATATTGAGTCCTTAAATTTATTGTGAGTCTTAATGATATTAATTAATGGATATTTTTACATTTAATATTAGTTTATATTAAATTATTTCCTCTAATTTAATATATTAAATAATATTAAGTATTAAATTCATGTCTTAAATGTTTCATGTCTTAAAGATTGCCAACACATGCAGACATTATTCACGTCAATGTTGATGGTTTAATAAGTACGGTCGCTTCTATGTGTAATTTAAAGGTAGTATATATTAAAATAATAATAGACAAAAATATTATTTATTTTATTTTATAACAATTATTGTTAAAATATAATGAGAAAGTTTAAAAAATAGAAAAATAAAAGTGATGTCATTTTATGTAATTTTATAAAAAAAAAGCAATTTATCACCTAATTTGCTAAACATCTACATTAAAATCAGTTAGACATAATTCTATCACCACCTAATCAACATAATCACCAATTTATCACCATCAATTCTACCAACTTATCAACTACCAAACATATTTCATTTGAACTTATCGGTAGTTTTCTTATGTAACACTACTTATGAACTCTAACTTAAAATCTACGGGAGAATGACAAATCTAGCCCTAATGTTTTGGGGGTTTGGCACATGTAGTTTCACGTTTGGTCGGGGTGCCAACTTTAGTCCTAAACTTTAAATTTTCTAATTTTACATGGACTAATTTGCTGAGGTGTCAATTATACTACACGCCATTGACTTTGACTGGCTTACATGTCATAAATGTCATCTTCCGCCAAATTCAGTTGAAGGTTCAAAAATTCGAAAAAATGAAAATTAAAAATTTAGAAATTAAAAAAATAAAAATTAACACCCTGAAAAAATAAAAGAAAACGAAAGATTAACAAAAGGGAAAAACAATCTGCCCATGTTCTATACCATATCAGTTGTTATCAACTTATGTTAAATAGACTGCACAAAGTAAAGAAAATGCGGGGAAAATGAACTTCGTATCAAGAAATCGTTACACAACATAACATAAAATTCAGGAAATTTGAAGAAACCATGAAAGATGGAAATAAATTCTGGAAAATTAATTCAGTCATTACATTGCTTGAAAATAGATAAATATACTTGATTAACTCAGCCACCAGACATGCTAAAAGAGTGTCATAATATTGCACTTCCAGTTCACTAGTAGATCATCAAAGATCATCAAAACATGTAGATAAGTACCTCACTTGGTCAGTATTACAAATTAAAACATAACATTTAAGTACTCCCAAACAGAATAAATAAAATGTTCAAGACAAGATAATAATCAACACATCACTTTGCAGCTTTGCCTTTCCCTTTTCCCTTAGCTTTTTCCCCATTGTCTGCTGCATTGCTTCATTGAGTTTGTAGAGTTGAACAAACTTCTTCCCACCTCTATTGAATGTGACACCATCTTCAGTAGGGTGAAGTTGGCTCCTCGAGAAATGTTTCAGACATTTGAGTATTTGTCCTAGCTTTACTTCCACATAGGGCTGAGAATTTCCCGTCGGGAAATCTCGAGTCCCGGTCCCGTCCTGAGTCCCGACGGGAAACGGGACCCCGAGTCCCGAATTTTTCGGGACCGGGACCGGGACCGGGACCTTAAACTTTGTTAATTTCGGGACTCGGGAGTCCCGAAATCCCGATCGGGACTCCCGAAGTCCCGATTGCAAATTTTAATTTCGGGACATTTTGGGACATTTCGGGACATTTCGGGATATTCGGGACATTTCAAAAAATTATCCTCGGGATCGGGACCGGGACCGGGACTTAAATTTATCCCAATTCGGGAATCGAGACTCCCGAAGTCCCGATCGGGACCGGGACCGGGACCACTAAATTGGTCCATTTCGGGACTGGGACATTCGGGATTCGGGACCGGGACCTCGGGATGTCCCGATTCTCACCCCTACTTCCACATGTGTCTAATACAAAAACTGTCTGTAGCATTCGTTAACTTTGTTGGAAATTGGTTTTAGAAAAATTGAGTTTTTAACTCAATTTAAACTAATTTAATAATAATAAAATATTTAACTTTTGAGAATTACATAATAAAGTGTGAATTTACGTTTCGAGAAGATGAACGTAGGATTTTATTTTTCTCAAAATCGATTTCCGGTGAGTGAGAACTAAATAATTAAAATTGGCCACGTAATTGAAAAGGTGAAGAGTTAACCAGGCTGAAAACCCATCTGATATTTGAGGTTGAAAACCTATATGATATTTTGGTTTGAAAACTTATCTGATATTTTAGGGTTGAAAACTCATCTGATATTTGAGGTTGAAAACCCATCTGATATTTGGGGTTGAAAACTCATTTGATATTTGGGGGCTAGAAACACATCTGATATTTGGGGTTGAAAACCCATCTGATATTTGGGGGCTGAAAACCCATCTGATATTTAGGGCTGAAAAACTATCTGATATGATATTTGGGCTGAAACCTATCTGATCTAATATTTGGGCTGAAAACCTATCTGATCTGGTATTTGGGCTGAAAACCCATTTGATCTGATATTTGGGGTGAAAACTATCTGATCGGATATTTGGGGCTGAAAACCCATCTGATCTGATATTTGGGCTGAAAACCTATCTGATCTGATATTTGAGCCGAAAACCTATCTGATCTGATATTTGGGGCTCAAAACCTATCTGATCTGATATTTGGGCTGAAAACCTATCTGATCGGATATTAGGGTGCTGAAAACTCAGTTGATATTTGGTCTCGACTGAATGGAGCAGGTTGAGAACTTAGCTTCTGAAATATGACTCTTCACACTTCATAATGTAACGTCCGAATTAAATGAGACTATTTATAGAGGTAAGTCTTGAGCTGAAGGATTAAAGAGAATTAATGACACTTTAATTTGTAGTAACTCCCCACCTGATGGAGTGGAATTGGACCCTATAAAAAGGGGTCTTACGCATACATTTCATAACACACAACAGAACGAATACAACATACCACATATTGCAACATATTTCTTTCTTGTTTTTCGTGCCCAGTTTCCAGCACTTAACGTTCGCCGGAGTTCTGAGTTTTGGAGAGCACCTAACTCAGAAACATGTAGCAGTTGTATCTTGGGGACATATTGCCTGAGCTGCCTGCTCTTATACGGGGGCAAAATTGTCTTACGGAAAGAGTTTAACCCGCCTCTGCTAAAGTTGTACTTTTCAATTCAGCTTTTAATTTATTAAAATAGTATTAGGTTGTCTTTCTTTGTAATTTTTATTGTAATTACATTGTTGGAAATTCACAGAACCAACAATCGTAAGACAATTTTTTGTTTTTCTGTAATTTCCAATGGCAACAGATGTTGATGCTGCTGCTGCCGCTGCCAAAGCTACTGCACCTACCATTGCAGCACAGGCTAAGAAACCCGAAAAGTTCTCAGGTGTTGATTGCGAGAGATGGCTGTAAAAGATGTTGTTTTATCTCACTACCTTGGGAATTGCTATTTATCTCAAGGATGATCCTCTTGTGGCCAGTGAGACGGAAAATGATCGTACAGAGCGTTTTGCTTACGATCAGTGGTGTAATGGCGATTTTATGTACCGTAATACAATATTGAATGGGCTGATTGATTCTCTGTACAACGTGTACAGTCAAATCAAGACTTCCAAAGAGCTCTGGAATTTTTTAGAGAAAAAGTTTAAAACCGATGATGCTGGTGCCAAGAAATTCGTGATCGGACGCTACCTGGATTTTTAGATTACGGACTACAAAACCGTTATCGAACAAGTTCAACAATTTCAATTGATTGTGCATGAAATTAATGTTGAAGGAATGATCCTTCCTGAACCGTTTGTTATGGGAACGGTAATTGAGAAGTTGCCTCCTAGTTGGAAGGACTTCAAAAATTACCTGAAACACAAACGAAAGGAAATGAGCTTAGAGGACTTGGTTGTTCGACTCAGAATTGAGGAAGAAAACCGAAAGTCTGATTCTAAGTTCAGGAGAGGCCCTATGGAGGCCAAAGTAAATTTGCTTGAACATGGGTCCTCTAGCAAAAAGAGGAAACTGAACCATGTTCAGGACAAATGGAAAAAGCCGTTTAAGGCAAAGAAGTTTACTGGAAATTGCCACAACTGTGGTATGCCAAACCATAAGGCAAAGAATAGTCACTTACCAATAAGTTCAATTGGTCAGTGAAACAAAGGCAAGCGAGTTGGCAATGTGGTTGAACATGGCGATGTTGACATGCCAGATCTGGAGCTGTCATCTATGGTTGAGGAGCTGGAGGGGGAGGTCTCAGCCATAATGATTGAAACCAATATGGTAGAGAATCACCACGCCTGGTACGTTGATACTGGGGTTACTCGTCATGTTTGTCCTGAAAAAGACATGTTCTCTTCCTACACTATTACTGATGGTAGGAAATTGCATATGGTAAACTCTGCTTCTTCTGTGATTATAGGTGTGGGTAACGTGGTCTTAAAGCTGACCTCTGGAAAGGAGCTTCTGTTTAAGGATGTGCTGCATGTCCCAGGCGTCTGAAAAAATTTAGTTTCAGGCTCTCTACTAGTTAGTCATGGGTTTAGACTAGTTTTTGAGTCTGAAAACTTTATTATGAGCAAGTTTGGAATGTTCCTTGGTCGAGGTTATCTTGACAGTGGATTATTCAAAATGACTGTGATGCCTATAAGCCGTGAAGGCAAGAACAATAATAATAATAATGCTCCTTCTTCTGTTTACTTTCTCGAGTGTTCAGATTTATGGCATTCTACATTGGGACATGTTGCTATAAAATCAATTAAAAGACTAATTAATCTAGAATTAATTCCAAAAACCCATGTTGAACTTAATAAGAAATGCGAAGTATGTGTTGAAGCAAAAATGGCTAAATTGCCTTTTTATTTAGTGGAAAGGAATACTACTCCTCTAGAACTAATTCACACTAATGTGTGTGACTTAAAATTTGTGCAAACTAGAGGAGTAAAAAGCACTTCGTCACTTTTATAGATGATTGCACAAGATATTGTTATGTGTTTCTTTTGAGAAGCAAAGATGAAGCAATCGAGGCATTTAAGATGTATAAAAATGAAGTTGGAAATCAACTGAATTGTAACATAAAAGCAGTCCTAAGTGACAGAGGAGGTGAGTATGAAACACCGTTTGAACAATTATGTGTCGATTCAGGCATAATTCATTGAACGACCACACCTTATGCTCCTCAGTCAAATGGAGTTACTGAAAGGAAAAATCGAACCCTGAAAGAAATGATGAATGCTTTATTGATAGTTCACAGTTGCCGCAGAACATGTGGGGGGAAGTTATTCTTACAGCTAACCACATTTTGAATAAAGTGCCACACAAAGGGAAAGATAAAACTCCCTATGAGTTATGGAAAGGGCGCAAGCCTTCTTTCAAATATCTTAAAGTGTGGGGGTGTTTGACAAAGGTTGAAGTACCTGAACCAAAACAAGTAAGAATTGGTCCTAAGACAGTTGATTGCATATTCATAGGTTATGCATACAATAGTACTGCATATCGAATTCTAATTTATAAATTTGAAATGCCATTTTCTTTCAAAATATTTATCCTTGTAAAGAGAGGATTGCGACAAGCTCAAATAAAAGAACTCTTGAAACTGCAAGTAGTTCAAATCCTATAAATGAAGAGCCAAGACAGAGCAAGAGAGCTCGAAAGGATAAATCATTTGGTCTTGACTTTGAAACTTATGCAGTTGACGATGATCCAAAGACTATACAGGAAGCTTATGCTAGTCCTGATGCTCCTTTTTGGAAGGAAGCTATTTATAGTGAAATGGAATCTATCATGCAAAATTTTACTTAGGAACTGGTTGATCTTCCGCCAGGATGTAAGCCTTTACGATGTAAATAGATTCTAAAGAGGAAATACAAAGATGACTGGTCGATAGACAAGTTTAAGGCCCATCTTGTTTCCAAAGGGTTTAAACAGAAAGAAGGTTATGATTTCTTCAATACATATTCACCAGTAACCAGAATGACTTCCATTCGAGTGCTTATTACTATTGCTGCATTGCACAATCTTGAAATTCATCAAATGGATGTGAAAACTGCATTCTTGGATGGTGAACTAGAAGTAGAAATTTATATGAAACAACCTGAAGGTTTCATTGCGCCTGGTCAGGAAAAGAAAGTTTATAAACTGTTGAAGTCATTATATGGACTAAAACAAGCTTCTAAACAATGGCATATGAACAACTATGTTGGAAAATGGATTCAAGATCAACGAATGTGACAAATGTGTGTATATTAAAGGCACACCAGAGTCATTTCTCATAGTATGTCTATATCTAGACGATATGTTGATCATGGGTAGTAGCAATGAAGTAATTGTGAATACAAAAATGATGTTAAGTAGAAACTTCGACATGAAGAATTTGGGTTTAGCTAATTTAGTTTTTGGAATTAAAAATTATCAGAACGTCAGAAGGTATCATCTTATCACAATCTCATTATGTTGAGAAAGTGCTCAAGAAGTTTTATGCTTTTGACAGCCAACCTGTTAAAACACCAGTTGATACTAGTATTCACTTAAGTAAGAACAGAGGTGATCCAGTGGCTCAAGTGGAATATTCAAGAGTAATCAGAAGCCTAATGTACATTACAAATTGTACACGACCAGACCTGGCATTTGCTGTGAACAAGTTGAGCAGGTTCACGAGTAATCCGAGTAAAGAGCACTGGAATACACTGGCTAGGGTTTTAAGATACTTAAAGTACACCCTAAGTTATGGGATATTTTATAGTAATTATCCTGCAATTTTGGAAGGATATACTGATGCTAATTGGATTTCATACACGAAAGACTCTCACTCTACAAGTGGGAATGTATTTACTATTGGGGGTGGAGCTATATCGTGGAAATCAAGCAAGCAGACTTGAATAGACCGATCCACCTTGGAATCAGAATTTATAGCTCTAGATAAAGTTGGAGAAGAAACTGAATGGCTCCGTAACTTTTCTGAGGATATTCCATGCTGGAAAAAGCTGTGCCCAACGTTATGATCCATTGCGATAGCCAAGCTGCAATTGGAAGAGTACAGAGCCTTATGTATAATGGTAAGTCTCGACACATTCGTTAGAGACATAATACCGTGTGACACTTGATTAAAAATGGAGTTATATCTATTGACTATGTGAGGTCAAATGTTAATTTGGTGGATCCACTCACAAAAGTTCTGAATAAAGATCAATTTCATAAACTGCTAGAGGGAATGGGATTAAAATCCACATCTTGAAAGAACAATCATAGTGGTAACCCAACCTTGAAGACTGGAGATCCCAGAAACTTGGTTCAATTGGAAAATAAAGTTATGAAAGTTCTATTGAAAAGCACTTATAATGAATCCATCCGTATAGAGCAGAATAAGTGATGAGTCCCGTGATTATGGTGAGGTTAAGTCTTTGGACTTTTAATGGTCCCTTGTCCTTGGAAAGGAGAAGTATTGCAGGGTACTTTATAAAACGAAACCACCTATCTAAGTGTGAGGATAGGCCGCCTCGAATAAACACTTAGGAAATCAAGATGTTATCCATGGCCAAAACGGATACAACTATGAGAACGGAAGGTGTTGAGACATTGTTGTGTAAGTGTCGTTGACTCAGTATACACCAAGGAGGATTAGTTCATGACACAATGTCCACTAAGCCGCTGGTATATCCGATGATATTTTACTAAGGAAGGTTCAGAGCCACAAACTACCTTTCCCCATGCAGCAATGTTTTACGGAAACTGGGTATGTGAGTCTGCATTCATGCATGCATTTATTTCCACTCATGCGGGGGATTGTTGGAAATTGGTTTTTAGAAAAAATGAGTTTTAACTCAATTTAAACCAATTTAATAATGATAAAATATTTAATTCTTGGGAATTAAATAATAAATTGTGAATCTACATTTCGATAAGATGAACGTAGGATTTTAATTTTCTCAAAACCGATTTCCGGTGAGTGAGAAATACATGTTAAAAAATGGCCATGTAATTGAAAAGGTGAAGAGTTAAGCAGGCTGAAAGCCCATCTGATATTTGAGGTTGAAAACCCATATGATATTTGAGGTTGAAAACCCATCTGATATTTTGGGGTTGAAAACCCATATGATATTTGAGGTTGAAAACCCATCTGATATTTTGGGGTTGAAAACCCATTTGATATTTGAGGTTGAAAATCCATATGATATTTGAGGTTGAAAACCCATCTGATATTTGGGGTTGAAAACCCATCTGATATTTGGGGGTTGAAAACCCATATGATATTTGAGGTTAAAAATCCATCTAATATTTGAGGTTGAAAACCCATCTGATATTTGGGGTTGAAAACCCATATGATATTTGGGGGCTGAAAACTCATCTGATATTTGGGGCTGAAAACCTATATGATCTGATATTTGGGCTGAAAATCTATCTGATATGATATTTGGGCTGAAACCTATCTGATCTGATATTTGGGCTGAAAACCTATCTGATCTGGTATTTGGGCTAAAAACCATCTGATCTGATATTTGCGCTGAAAACCCATCTGATCTGATATTTGGGGCTGAAAACCCACTTTATATGATATTTGAGGCTGAAAACTCATCTGATCTGATATATGGACTAAAAACCCATCTGATCTGATATTTGGGGCTGAAAACCCATCTGATCTGATATTTGGGCTGAAAACCTATCTGATATTTGGGCTGAAAACCTATCTGATCTGATATTTGGGGCTGAAAACCCATCTGATCTGATATTTGGGCTGAAAACCTATCTGATCTGATATTAGGGTCTTTGGCTTCGGTGATATTTGGTCCCGACTGAAATGAAGCAGGTTGAGAACTTAGCTTCTGGAATATGACTCTTCACACTCCATAATGTAACGTCCGAATTAAATGAGACTATTTATGGAGGTAACTCTTGAGCTGAAGGATTAAAGAGAATTAATAGCACTTTAATTTGTAGCAACTCCCCACCTGATGGAGTGGAATTGGACCCTATAAAAGGGGGTCTTATGCATTTCATTTCATAACACACAACCGAACGAATACAACATACCACATATTGCAGCATATATCTTTCTTGTTTTTCGTGCCCAGTTTCTAGCACTTAACGTTCGCCGGAGTTCTGAGTTTTGGAGAGCACCTAACTCAGAAACGTGGAGTAGTTGTATCTTGGGGACATTTTGCCTGAGCCGTCTGCTCCTATTATACGGGGGCAAAATTGTCTTACGGAAAGAGTTCTATTCGCCTCTGCTAAAGTTGTAATTTTTAATTCAGCTTTTAATTTATTAAGATTATATTAGGTTGTCTTTCTTTGTAATTTTTATTGTAATTACATTGTTGGAAAATCACAGAACCAACAAACTTCTCATCAAATGCACCTATGAGTCCTTTCTGCTTGTCACTTGAAATCAGTTGCAGGAGATAAGTTCAAGTCATCCTTGACACAAAGTTGACACCTTGACGAAAGGTGAAACTACGTGTGCGAGAACCCCAAAACTTGACTATATTTGCCATTCTCCCTTGGGGTCTGTTATACAGACCCCCCTAGGAATTAGGGGTGGACTCGGTTCCATTCGGTTCGGTTTTAGACCGAAACCGAGAGTCGAACCAAATATTCGGTTTCGGTTTGGTTCGGTCCTTTTTGAAATTCGGTTCGGTTAAGTTCGGTTTTATAAATATTCGGTTCGGTTTCGATTTGGTTTGATGTTTTTTCGGTTCTTCACAATATAAATTCAAATATTATATGCAATATAATAAGTTATATATAATAACAAGCCAACAAGAGTTATATATATATGTTCAAGATAAAAGCTAGAGCTGCATGACAATTTCCAAATATCTCAAAATATATAACAATTATATATCACAGTAGCTCATTCTCTCAACCTAAATTAATTGAATCACAAATTCATGAGCATATTATCGGTCCTTCTTGGACCCATGAGGGTCTTACAAAAGGAAAACGAATTATACTAAAATTCGAAACACACCAAAATCACAAAAACAAGGTCATTTTAGTATGCTGAAATTTGACTTCGGTCCATTTCGGTCCGGTTCGGTTCCGCCCGACCCCGAACCGAGAACCAAACCAAATTAGTTCGGTTCGGTTCTGTTTTTTTGTTTTTCGGTTCGGTCTTCTTCGGTTTCGGTTTTTCGGTTCTTTTTTCGGGTTTTTTCGGTTCGGTTTTCGATTTTCGGTTCCGAAATGCCACCCCTACTAGGAATACCCCCCTATCCCCCCTAGGAAAACCCCCTATCAAAACCCCCCTTTGTCCTTTTTTTTTTTTGTTTTTTCTGTTTTTTTGTGTGTTATGTTTTTTTAGTGTTTATTTGTTATGTGTTTTTTATGTAATGTTTTTTTAGTGTTTATTTGTTATGTTTTTTGTGTTATGTTTTTTGTATTCGTCTAATGTATTTCTATTTAATTAAACAACAACACCAATAACACGTTAAACATTAACAAATTAAACAACTACAACAACTGTTATTATTCAACTAAACAACAACAACAACATTAACACATTATTTAAAAACAACACCATCAAATATAGTGCATTTACTATGTTTGTGCTCTTATATTTACAACATAAATCAGTAATCATTTACCCGTCGTGATTGCCCGTGTGGGGGACGACGACTGTGCTCACTACATTTATGTGACGCTAGATGAAAATTCACCACTCCCCAATAGTCACTCACAATGGGGAGCATACAGGCTTCCCAATGCATCCGCATGGGAAACTTTATATTCCAATCGACAACGCATGTATACTGAAATTATTGAGAATAAAAGAGCACAAACATAGTAAATGATTATTGATTTATGTTGTAAATATAAGAGCACAAGCATAGTAAATGCACTATATTTGATGGTGTTGTTTTTAAACAATGTGTTAATGTTGTTGTTGTTTAGTTGAATAATAACAATTGTTGTAGTTAGGGGTGTTCAAAACCGGATATCCAGACATTCAGATATCTAAAAGTTCGAATAGTAGATTGTGATATCCGATATCCGGATCCGAAATTTCGGATACGGATATCGGATATCCGAATATCCGGAAAAAATATGAATTTTATTCGGATATCCTTATATTCGAAAAAAATATTCGGATTTGGATATCGGATATCCGAATATCCGAAAAAACTTCGGATATGGATATCGGATATCCGAATATCCGAATACCTTCTATTATTTAAAATATAAAAAATTAAAAAATTTAGGATTTTTCGGATATTTCGGATATCCGAATATCCGATTTTTCTGAAAAGTACTATCCGATATCCGAATCCGAAGTTCCGGATATTCGAACTTCGGATATCCAAATTTTTGGATATCCGAATTTTCGGATATCCGGAACTTCGGATTTTCGGATATTTCGGATCGGATATCGGATATCGGATATTTTTGAACACCCCTAGTTGTAGTTGTTTAATGTGTTAATGTTTAACGTGTTATTGATGTTGTTGTTTAATTAAATAGAAATACATTAGACGAATACAAAAAACATAACACAAAAAACATAACAAATAAACACTAAAAAAAACATTACAGTGAGTCCACACCATTAATTCTTAGGGCTGGGACCGGTTCGGTTCTTGGTAAAAATTAAAGAACCGGAACCGGTTTTTAAATACATAAACCGGTTCGGTTTTTGACCATTTTTTTCAGGAACCGAATTAGGAACCGGAACCGAATTTAATGTGTAAAAACTGGGTTTTTTGGGTTCTTTTAGGAACCGAATTGTGCAAAAAAAAAAAAACGAATTTTGTAAAAAAAAAAACGAATTTTGAGTAGAAACCGAACTTAATGTGTAATATTTTGAACAAAATACATTTAATTTGTTTTATTTAACACCTATATTATGTAAAATTTATATATAATATTATTTTTATTATTATATAATATAATATATATATATAGAACCGGTTCCAAACCGGTTTTTTCTAACTCCATTGTGGGGGACGACGACTGTGCTCACTACATTTATGTGATACTGGATGAAAATTCACCACTCCCCAATACTCACCCACAATGGAGTGCGTACAGACTTCCCAATGCATCCGCATTAGAAATATTATATTCCAATCGACAACGCATGTATACTGAAATTATTGAGTATATAAGAGCACAAACATAGTAAATGATTACTGATTTATGTTGTAAATATAAGAGTACAAACATAGTAAATGCACTACATTTGGTGGTGGTGTTTTTAAATAATGTGTTAATGTTGTTGTTGTTTAACTGAATAATAATAGTTGTTGTATTTTTAATGTGTTAATGTTTAACATGTTATTATTGTTGTTGTTTAATTAAATAGAAATATATTAGACGAATACAAAAAACATAACACAAAAAACATAACAAATAAATACTAAAAAAACATTACACAAAAAATACAGGGCTATGCTAATCCCCCCCCTATTTTGCTAATCCCCCCCCCCCCCCCCTCTCTTGACAAAAAAGACTAAAATGTCTTTTTTGTCCCTCCCATTTTTTTAACACACACACACACACACACACATATATATATATATAGTACTTTAATTTTTTTTCAATTTTTTACTGATATTTTTTCGATAATTTTTTTACGAATTTATAAATTTATTTCTATAAAATATATTTATATTTACAAAAATATTTAGAAAATATGTTCGAACAGATCTAGATTCAACCGATCTAAGAATTTCAATAAAATTTAGAGAAAATTTCAATTCATTGAACGTCTGAAATAATGGCCTTACACGCATATATATATATATATATATATATATATATATATATATATATATATATATAAAGCTAGAGTTAAAATCACGGCAATTAATAACAACCACACAAACTTTTAGAAAATTACAATTAAGTCCCTAAAAACAGAAAAAAGCAAAATCGAAGGCCTAAATGTCGTTTTTTGGCCAATATAATTCAGCAAATAATGGGAATATGTCGTGTGAATTTATCACTGATCAGGTACGACTTTGTGTAAATATCTTTTTTTTTTGTGTTTCATCATTTTTTTGGTATATATATATATATATATATTGCTCTTTTTTCGTATAAATATATTTTTCTGGTTTGCTCTTTTCATTTAATTAGTTTAGTATATATATTGCTCATTTAATCAGTTTTACTCTTTTTATTTTTTTACAGATTTTTGAAAGTAGAGATGCGATGTTAGATTGGGTGAGGACGACCGGAAGGAAAAATGGATTCGTCATAGTTATTGATAAATCTGCAAAGAAAATAGGTAACAAACTCCCGAAATGCACTCTAATTTGTGAAAAGGGAGGAAAATATCAACCACCAAGATATTTAAAAAGTGGAGAAACTTTAAAAAGATGTACTAGTACAAAAAAAAATGGTTGTCCATTCTCTCTACGAGGTGTACCGATTCCTCCAGATGGTATTTTGTGGGGAATTACTGTTGTGTGCGGAGAGCATAATCATGCCCCAGCACAATATTTAGAGGGTCATGAGTACACATCAAGACTAACACGAGATGAAAAGTGCATTGTGAGTAAAATGGCCGAGATTACTGCTCCTCGGTTTATTCTGAGCGCCTTGAAGGAACGTGACCCATCTAATACAACACAAAAAACAAAGGTGCTGCCGATAATATGATGCGAGCACTAAATTTCTTCGAATCTCCGGCACCACAGTGGAGTTGGATGGACATTATGTGTGGGGCTGTCATTGCAATACGATATAATGTTGTGCTGCATGCATTTACTCCTCTTAGTGGAAGTTGTTATACACACTTGCCATTAAGGTCAGCTCCAATTCCGTTTCAACAACGTCAACATATAACAATTGCATTTATTAATGGTAATCACTTTGTACAAGTTTTTTTGAACTCCGATTATCCTGTACCACCAATTCCACTTTTATGGTGGAATAATGTGAGTGAAGATTGTAAAGGATGGGCTGATCCATATGGAGAAAGGATACAATCTTGGTTCGATTTGATGACCAGATAATGTAATTGAATAATTTATTTATCAATGTTGATCGTATTTTCCGCATTTATTATTTATTATATAGTGTCGTAGTTATTTTTAATCATAAATAATATAAATAAAAATAAATAAATAAATAAATAATAGAAATTTTTAATTTTGATAATAATAAAGTAAAATAAAAATTCAAAGAAAAAAGAACAAATAAATAAATAATATGAAAAAAAATTAAAGTGCAAAGGAGTAAAGGATAGAAAAGGAAAAAAATAAAGTTTCTAACAATATATTTTAAAATAATATATAAAATATGAGAAACTATTAATTTTAATAATAACAAAAAATAATATTAATATTAAATATATTAAGATAAGGATAGAATGGGAAAAAAAAAAAAAGAAGGAGGGGAGGGAGACAGGCGGGTGTCAGGGGGGGAATAGCACCTCTCAAAATACATAACAAATAAACACTAAAAAAACATTACACAAAAACACATAACAAATAAACACTAAAAAAACATAACACACACAAAAAAACAACAAAAAAACAAAACAACAAAAAAAATTAAAAAAAGGACACCCTCCCTCCCTAGGGAGGGTTTATTTAGTAACGTAGGGGGGTCTTAATAACCCCCCTTCTCCCTAATCTAAGGGTTTTGGATTTTGACTCTGAAAGGACAAAAAAACTTGGAGTTGCGGGCATGGTCTTTCTACTTCTTTGACATATTATAACACGACTCCTCTTTAAAATGCGTGTAAATATATATAGATTTCTTATATATATATAAACATTTTAGTCTGAGAAAAAAGAGAAAAGGTTTTGCTTAGAATCCAACTCTTCTGCCAACTATACATATATTTGTAGTTCTTGTCTCGAAGGCTCAGAATGTTGAAGTACGAAGGAGCAATGCTGGAAAAGATTGCAATGTAAACCCTTGTCTCCTCCGTGACATAAATCATCTTACATCAATTCTGTAAGAAATATAGATACAAATATTATTTTATTTAAGGGTTAAATACACGAAAGTACACAAACTTTAGGTTCATTTTCATTTTTAACATAATCTTTCAAAATTTCGGAAAAACACACCAACTTTCGCATCTATTCAATTTTAACACCGATTTCAATTCTGCCAAATTGATTATGACGTGGCAAAATCGATTCTGGCATGGTAAAAAAAAAATTCTGACGTGGCAAAATAAACTTAATAAACTATAATTTTAAACGAACTAATACAAAAATTCATTCTTTTTCTTAAAAAAATCAAAATATATAACATTAATGAACAGAACACACGTACATTAGGCATAAGCCTTAGGGTTATCTTGATTGATAATAGAATGGTCAGCACTAATCCTCTGGGTAAAAAAAAATTGTTTAGAAGAGAACCGTAAGGCATAAGCGTAGTGGATGTGTATTCTATTAAAAAATGTTATATATATTGATTTCTTTAAGAAAAAGAATTATTTTTTCTATTAGTTTGTTTAAAAAATTATAGTTTCTATTTCGCCATGTCAGAAATAATATTGCCACGTCAGAATTTTTTTGCCATGTCAGAATCGATTTTGCCACGTTAGAATTAATTTGTCCAAAATTAAAATCGGTGTTAAAATTGAACAAATGCGAAAGTTGGTGTATTTTTCCGAAATATTGAAAGATTATGTTAAAAATGAAAATGAACCTAAAGTTTGTGTATTTTCATGCACTTAACCCTTTATTTAATTAGGTGGAAATTTCCTTTATATATATAATATAAAGATATATATGGCGGGGTTCATTAGGAACTTCAACCTAGTAACTTGCTAGTAAATGCGTATATGTAATGCTATTATCATTTTATATAAGATGTTAAAAACTTAGCAGTATATTTTAATAACACATGTAATATGCTGCTTAATGTATCACATCATATTATGTAAACTGATAATAACATCATATACACGTTTACTAGTAGGTTCTGCTACAATTCATATTATTTATGAATTGTTACGAGTAATATTGCAAGAGCTAAAGAGGAATACAAAAATAAATGTCATTGCTAGTGAATTTGGTGAAATAAAATGAAACAATCACATCCCTTTCTATATGGTCTATAATGGGGTGGAATTGTTTATATCGTGGGAATTAAATAGAACATAACACTAATAAATGCTAGCATCCCCTTTAAGACTCGCATTAATATAGAGAGAAGTATTGAGAGTTCTCCAAGAAAGAATCAATGATGTTGGAGTCGAGGTGGTATCTGGATCGGTCGCAGAACAGCCCAGCACGCTTGAAAACCGGACCGAACCAGCCCGTGTACTATTTGGCCTGGACCGGCCCATGTACATTTAAGTTATGCGGGCCTTAGGGGCTTTTATTTTAGAGGCCCGGCCCGGCCTGTGAACGCCTAAAATCGCTGGCCCGGCACGGACCGGCTCGAGCCCGTGTTAGCTCATGAATCGGGAAGGCCCGATTCGTTTAGCCCGCCTAAAGACCGTTTCATCTAAATGTTAATTTTGGATTTATAGTCCATAACATAAGTCCAATTGAAAAATCCAACACCAAGCCCAAAGCCCAATAGGATTTTATCTTCTTTCTTTCCTATCAACTAACTCACTTTCCCAATTCAACCAAACCCTCATTCCATCAACAGTCTGCGCCTCCATTCTCCTATCAACTAACCTACTTTCATGAATGAGTAGTTGAGTACTAGTCTTATTTTGCTATTGATTTGTAATTTTCTGTCTTTGTAATAAAGTTTCAAGTTAACTTTGTTGGTCTTGAACTTATGAATTACTGTTGCTTAAGTGATTTGTGACTTAGTGGACTAATTACTTAATTAGCAAGAGCATCAGGTTTATATTTTTGAGGATTATGTTTTTATTATTAAGTTCAGCAGGTTTAACATTCAGGTTTTATTTGGCAGCAAGTTTATTATGTCTTACAATGAAAAAAAAATATCGAGCCCGGCCCGAACCGACTCGTGAACAGGCTCGCCCGGCCCATGAACACAGTGGGCTGTGGGCCGTACCAGGCCTTGTGTTTGTAAAAAAAGACTGGCCCGGACCGGCCCGCCAAAAGGAAGGACCGGCACAGTCCAGCCCTTTAATGGAGCAGGCTTTAGCAGCCCAGTCCGGATCGGCCCAGCCCCGGCCCGAATGCCACCTCTATGTTGGAGGGTATGAACATTTGTGAATAAATCTGCATGTTGCATCGAAGACGAGACAAATGGTAAATATAGAGTGCCTTTCTCGAAATGGTACCGAGTAGAATGATTATCGATCTCAATGTGTTTAGTACGTTCATAAAAATTGTGTTGTGCGCAAAATGAATAGAACTTTTATTATCATAGTACATCGGTGTCGGACCCTTAAGAGAGATGCACATATCAGCCAATAACCAACCTAACCATACTGTTGTGCGTCAATTTATACGCCTCAGAATAGGCGATCGCTTCTACTGCGATCGGCCGCCTCAAAGCATCAACAGCCCGCCAACGAGCACAGAGGCCAGTCGGCCCAAGTTTATTATCAGATAAACCAAGGCAGTCTTGCCCAGCTAAAGATGTCGGATCAAGGTCAGGTACGGGGCGATCGACTCACAAGGTGATCTCCTTCAGCGCCCGTTCAAAGACGACCGTCCTAGGCCACGTGTAAAGCCAACATCCGTTAAGTCTACGAAGACCGAATCTCAGAGTGAGGACCCACGTGCAGATCCGCAAAAGGCGCCGCGGAATAAGGACTTGACTCCAATCCATCAGCAGCTGTCGGTGACAAGGACAGCCTCACCTACCGACAGACCCGCCGAAAGGTCCTAGGTGGAACCTCCCAAGACAACGACATGGGAGGCGTGTTGCCTTCTCACTAGTTCGCACAGTTGACTGGCAGCAGTAGCTGCGGATTTTAAGGAAACCAGCCCATGTGTTAAGACGATTGCCCGCTTATTATAATACAGGAAAGGCGATCGCCCGCTAGGGATCAGGACATCCCAACTACCTCATCTTCTATAAATAGGAGACCTCCAGCAATTGGAAAAGGGTCTGACTCTTTGACTCTCGGACGAAAAACACTCTCTAGCAGTCTACTCTCTGGCAGTCAGATCGAACAGTCAAATCCTACACAGAAATCTACACAGCATTTGATCTTTGTTACAAGAACTCACAGAGCATCAACTCTGGTTCTTCCGGCAATCATCAGCACTCAAGAGCTAGATAACTAGGGTCTTTACACTCATTGTAATTGTACTCTAACATTAATATTTGTACTCCAAAGTATTCGTATTAATAATATCTCGTGAGAGCATGCAAGCCCGGGATTAACAACCGTGGCAAATCTTGTGTTATTTACATTCCCTCGGACGTGCTCTCGCATTTTGTTTGTTACTCATCCATTCGAGCAAACCCTTCCGAGTAATATTTTGGGTAACAACAATTGGCGCTAGAAGAAGGGGCGTTACCTTAGTTTTCTCTCTGACCGTTTCGAAGAACACTCACTATTGTCCGGAATATTTACTTGAAGAAACACTCACTGTTCTTCAAAGAAAAACCTTCACGATAATGACGTCTACCACCACCTCGAATAGAGCTATCCTACGGTCCGCCGGACATCTTATTCCGGCCCAAACCGAATCTCAACCTACGGCGGAGGGTAGCCGCGGCGACGCGAGACTCTCGATCCTGCCCCCGAGGGACGGCCCCAACCTCTCACTCGATCAATTCCAAACCGCGGAACAGATCGAGGAGGCCATGGCCATCCTAAGGGAGCGACGAAGAGCATGCGACGCGCCCACTATTACCCCATCGCCCATCCGCCGTGCGGACAAATGAAGGCTCAAGGGGTTATATGTCGAGCAATCGTCAGAAAGCCCCGATTCATGAGGAAAGGCACTCGCGAGGCGGGATAGTTTCGTCTTCAGCCGCCTAGGAAGCGATCCTTCGTGGCGACCGAGGCATTCTGGCCCCAGCCACGAGACGACGGAATCTGAATCCGTCACCAAGAGTTCGGTGTACCCAACTCCCAAACAAAAACAGGTCAACCGATTGGCTCCCGTTCGCCGAAGAATCAAGCCCCACGGCAAAAACATCATCTACAGTGGAGCCAGGGGATCAGTATTTGATTGCCTAAGCCCCCGCTCCGAGAGCCAGGCCGCGAGTAGCCAGGCCACAACGATGGCCGTAATGCAACGCCAGCTCGACAATATGAAGGCACTCCTAGAAACTGGGGCAGGCGCCAAGAGGAAGGTCGCCGAACCAAGTGAGCCGCTCGCGGTCCAGATCGAGCTTGCCCCCCTGCAACCCAAGATCGCTCCTCCTCAAACGCCTTTGTACGAGGGGAGATCGGACCCCGAGACCCACTTAAGCAAGTTCCGGATATACAAGACCGGATGCGGGGCATCAGACACGACAAAATGCCGAATGTTCCCGTTGACATTGGGCAATCTGGCCCATAGGTGGTACATCTCATTGCCACCGCGCTCAATCAATTCCTTTGAGAAACTGGCGAGCGACTTCACGGCGTACTTTGCCGCCAAGGTCGCTAGGCCAGAAGGTCCCCACCGCATGATGAAGATCAGGCAGAGGAAAGACCAGTCCGATGCGGATTACATCGACCGGGTGGATGAAATAGTCCTCATCGGCGAGCCCATAAGCGACGAGATCGCCCTCTACTCGGTCCTAGGGGGATTTGATGGTTTTTCGCCCATGTTCAGGCACCTCACGAAGGACATCCCCCCGACCTATGCGATCTTCCGCGCCAAGGCCGCCGATTTTCTTGCAAGGCAAAGGTTGCTCACCCTTCGTCTAGGTGAGGGGGCAACCGGAGAGATAAGGGCGCCATCGCCCATCCCAAAGAAGGCGATCTCAAAGCCTCCCAGCGACCTCAAGGCCTTCGAGGATGTGGAAGTTCACCTCCTCCGCAACCTCAATCTATCTCCGGCCCATATTTTCAACGCCATCAAGGGGCGCGAATGGCTAAGCAAGCCAAGGGCGATGAGGGACAACGGTCGTCTGGACCACGATAAATTTTGTGCCTACCACAAAAGTCCCGGCCACAACACCAACCAATGCCGCAACCCCCTCAGACAACTCTGGAGATTGTTCGAGGAAGGCAAGCTGGACAGTTTACTCAATGTGCAAAGTGCTTAACGAGATTCTCCAATCCTCCACAAGTGATATTCTGCAGCAAAACAAACCAAAGGCTACTGCCTGAGAAACGCCTACAAAAAAGAGGATGACTTGCTCGTCCTCTAAAGTTCGTCATCTAACATGATGGATTGAGGCAAGCGATCACCCCCATAGCACAACGTATAACGTCGAGGATCGCCATCTCACAGGACGGTCTGAGGCAGAAGAATGCCGCCATGGTCGCGGGGGTCGATGAAACCGACGGTCCGTCCATGCAAGGTTCTTTTGGGCAAAGATCGCTCACCCTTCATTTAAATACGAGGTAGGCATAGCCGAAGGACCCTCCAAAACAAATCAGAGGTTGACTCGCTCGCCCTCTAAAGTTCGTCATCAACATGAAGAACCTAAGCAAGCGATCGCCTCCCCTAGCACAACGTATACCGTCAAGGACCACCATCTAACATGACGATCCAAGGTAGAAAAGTGCCGACATGGTTGTGGAGGTCGATGGAACCGATCTCTGCAACCATGCAAGGTTCCTTTGGGCAGAGATCGCTCGCCCTTTGTTTAAATACGAGGCGGGCGTAGCCAAAGGACCCTCCAAAACAGATCTGTGGACCCGCTCGCCCGCCTTCAAAGGTCCATCATCTAACATGGTGAACCTGGACAATGCGACGCGTACCTACCCTCGTCACAACGTATGCCCTCAAAGGTCCGCCATCTAACATGTTGGCCCCCGGCAGAAAAGTGCTAACAAGCCGCGGTTGTGAAGTCAATTAATCCGACGGTGCCCCGTGCAAGGACTCCTCCAGACAGAGATCGTCCGCCCGATTACTACATTGCGAGGCAAAACGTAGCCTACGGAGGACCCTCACAATTAAGTGAGTCTCGAGAAGTAGGCCATCAGACGGAATGTCGCTCGCGCACAAGACACGGTCGCGGAGGTCGGTTCCATCGAACTCAACGACTATGCACGGTTCCTCTAGGCCAAGATGGTCGGCCTTCCTCGAAGAATTTGAAAAATTGAAGATCGCAGGAACCAAGCCAAAGATAGCTCGTCCAACGATTTATTTCCGTTCCCTTAATTTCACTAAGTAAACAAAAACAAGGGGGAGAGCGGAGCCATACATATGACGATCATCTATACCTAGGATGATCAGTTTTGTGCAAATATACACATAACGATCGCTCCTCAACACTTTTGTATAAAGTCAAATGCAAAAGATTTAGAAAGACAATCGTACAAGCAAGAAATCAGAAGCAAACATATTATTTCATTTCATTCAAAATATGTGTACAAGTGCCCGAATGCAAATTACAGCAGAAGCTGGGAAAATTAGAAGTTAAAGAAAAGCAGAAAAGCTCAAAGATCGGCACCCGTCCCCTCGCCAGCAGCAGGCTCGGCACCATCATCCTCTGGGGCACCCGGGTGAGCAAGGTTGTCCAGCGACGGATACCAACTCAGGTCGGCCCCATGATCCGAGGAGAGGTCGAGAATCGACACGATGAATGCGGGCTGCAAAGGGTGCTCGAGCACGTAGGCGTTGAAGTTGTCAACCAAGGGGCCGACCTCGAGCCCTTCCTTCTTAGCAGTGCAGATTGCGTCAGCATAAGCCATATAATAGGCAAATTCGCTGACGTATTCCACATTGAGATAGGGATCGGCCTCGGTCGCCGCCAGTTTCTCCTTCAAGCCCGCAAGCGCTTGGTTCGCGCCCTGGAGCTTGGCAGCCTTGACAGCCACCTCTCCCTTCGACGTCGCCAGCTCGCCGGTCAACCGATCGACGATCGCCTTCAGCTCATCCGCCTCCTTCCGAGCAGCCTCGTGCAACCTGCGTCCGTCCGTCATCTAATCCCTCATCCGATCAGTCGCCGCCCGGGCCCGTTCGAGGTCTTCACTCGCCTTTTTGTACGCCTCCACGGAGCTCTTCTCCATCGCCATGATCCTGTCGGCAAACTCGGTATTCTATTGCCGAGCAGTTTCGAGGTCCGCCTGGAGGCGAGCAGTGGAGGGCCGCCCCTCATAGTCCTTCACAGCTTGGGCGACCATCGTCACCGTCTGAAGGGCCATAGCAAGGGTCGCCTACATCACATCGGGAGATCTCCGGCGTGCGATCGCGTCCAGGTCAGTCGTACAGGCCTTTGGCAGGGAATTAGTAGCCCGAGCGACATAGTGGGGGATATCGCAAGCCTCGCGAGGAGATCTGCTCGTAAGGAAATCCCTCACCAACGGCGAACAATTCGGGTCGATATGACGAACCCTGTGCCAAGAACAATAGAGTTGGTATATGGAGGACATAAATATTCACAAACCAGCAAAGCAACCAAGCTTACCTTTCGACCTTTTCTGGGTCGCGGCCGAATAACGGCCTCCCACGCGGGACCTCAGCATCAGTGATCGCCATGGCCTCTAGAAAAGCCGAAGAGGGCGTGGACCCGTCCACCAGAGGAACCGCGGAAAGCGGAGGCACGGAGATCGGTGGCTCGTCAGCAGTGGCAGAGGCCGAGGGCTCCATAGTCCTCCATTTCTTGCGGTTGAGCTAAAGTTGCTCCTCCTCCCGAGGCTCCTGTTCTTCGACAACCGGCTGTAGGAGAGGTCTCGCCTCCAGGATCGGTCGGAGCGGAGCAGCAGGAGCTCGGCTCTTATTCTTCCCTTGACGAAGACGGCTCATGATCCCCGGATTAGACATGGCGATCGCAGCCGGGGGTTCTGGGAAAAGAGGGAAGCGAATTTATGCAAAAGAAAGCAATCGACAAAAGTTAGTCACCTTCCTCAGCCAAAGATGATCGTCATGTCAAAGAAGATCGTGAGAGTTCATACCTGGAACTATTAGATGGCGAGGGTAGCGAAATAGCCGAGCGGCCAACCAACAGGCTTCATTGTTAATTCGATGAGCGTCTATTTGGTCGTCAAGAAGACTCCTTATCCCCTCCCAGACGATCACGAAATCAAAAGTGAGGTCGCCTGCTGCCGGAACAATGACACCTACAAAAAGAGCCAAATTAGATCAGTTCAGAATGTATCCGAATGAAGGGAGAGTCTAAACCCTTACTTGGACTCCTCTCCCGAAAGCTGGTGGGAATATCCAACTCGTCGGTGGGGCTGTCGCTCGCTGCCGACTTCCACGCACCGCCGACCCAGAACCACTTCGATGGATCGCCCCATACTTTGTTCGGGACCCCAAGAATCACCCGGCCTGAGCGACCCTGGATGTGGTAGCCGCCGACGGAGCCTTTTTGAGCCGTTAATTTGAAGAGATGGTTCATCTCCAACGGCGAAGGAAGACGATACAGCCGATGGCCACCAAAAAAAGTAAGGGTGCAGACGATCTGCAGCCAGGCGTTCGACGTCAGTTGAAGCGGCGCCACGTTCCAGGCGATCAGCAGGTATGAGATAGCAAACGACAACGGGAATCGCAGCCCATCCTCCATTATCGCCTCGTTAACGGCGACTATGCCCTTGGGAGGTTGATCGGATCGCTCGTTCTCGGCGGGCACGTGGAGGCAAACATCAGAAGGAACATGGAACCTCGCCCTCCAACGGTCCAGATCCTTCCTGGTCGCCGAGCTCCCGATCTGGCCAAGGGTCCACGGAGAGCGGCGAGCAGCCCGGAACAACGTCCACCTTATAGGTTCATAAGGATGGGCGATCGAGTATTCACTGAATTTAAATTTAGGGAGCCGGCCGTCCAATCTCTCCATGAGTTCGGCAAAATCTGCGAAGGCTTTGCCGAACGTGCTGTTCCGCTCCCAGTGCGCCGTCGCATCCATCTCCTCCTGTTTCAGTGAACGGATCCGCTCGGCCTCCGCCGCCCTGGTCGCGTCAGCTTCATTAAAAAGTTTTTCGACCTCCGCAGGCTTAATCCCAGCGCGGATGGCCTCGACGGAGGTCTCCACATAGAACTCCGCAGAAAATTCATCCCGGGCGGTCGAAGCCCCGGCGACGGAAGTACTACCCGCCTCATATATATTTGGTCTTCCTCCGGACATATTCAAAGAGAAAGGTGGGAGAAAAGGTTGTTTTTTCTTACCTAAAGGTCGGAGTCAAATGACACTCGACAGCATAAAGCTTCAAAGGTCCGGCGATATTCTTCTTCTCAGAGTGCAAATGAAGTTAACCCAGAAACCTTGGCCCTTTTTATAGACGAAGGCACGGGCCTCTGGGCACACAAATAAAACCCCGAGGATTAGAGCACAAAGGTCGGGAAAAGACCGCAATAAATGCTTCCCTCGAGACCCGCGTGCGCGTTCTTTCGAGGGCACGCCAGACGAAAAAGTACAAACTGCCGGACTCACCCCACATGAACATGCCATGTGCCTCCACGATGTCTCAAGTCAAAATTTCGCCTCCCGCTCTTTACAGCGACCGAGTAGGTCGTCCGAATTCAAAATCGAATTGCGTTTGGGAAGACGATCGCCACCTCCGTAGAATGACGAGTCGACCGTAGTCCATTCAAGAGAGACGATCGTATGTTTCATAAAAACGATAAGTCGCTCGTCTAATTCAAGCGATCTCTAGTAGAACCACCTCACCCACGTCTTCAACATCGGAGCGAGCTGGGGGGCAATTGTTGTGCATCGATTTATATGCCTCAGAATAGGCGATCGCTTCTACCGCGATCGGTCGCCTCAAAGCATCAACATCCCGCCAATGGGCACAGAGGCCGGTCGGCCCAAATCTAGTATCAGATAAACCAAGGCAGTCTTGCACAGCCAAAGATGTCGGATCAAGGTCAGGTATGGTGCAATCGACTCACAAGGCGATCGCCTTCAGTGCCCGTTCAAAGACGACCATCCTAGGCCACGTGTAAAGCCAACATCCGTCAAGTCTACGACGACCGAATCTCGGAGTGAGGACCCACGTGCAGATCCGCAAAAGGCGCCGCGGAATATGGCCTTGACTCCAGCCCATCAGCAGCTGTCGGTGAAGGACAGCCTCACCTACCGACAGACCCGCCGAAAGGTCCTAGGTGGGACCTCCCAAGACAACGACATGGGAACCATGTTGCCTTATCACTGGTTCACACAGTTGACTGCCAGCAGCAGCTGCGGACTTTAAGGAAACCAGCCCATGTGTTAAAAAGATCGCCCGCTAGGGATCAGGACATCCCAACTACCTCCTCTTCTATAAATAAGAGACCTCCAGCAATTGAAAAAGGGTCTAACTCTTTGATTCTCGGACGAAAAACACTCTCTAGCAGTCAGATCGCACAGTCAAATACTACACAAAAATCTACACAGCATTTCATCTTTGTTACAAGAACTCACAGAGCATCAACTTTGGTTCTTCCGGCAATCATCAGCACTCAAGAGCTAGATAACTAGGGTCTTTACACTAATTGTAATTATACTCTAACATTAATATTTATACTCCAAAGTATTCGTATTAATAATATCTCACGAGAGCATTCAAGCCCGGGATTAACAACCCCGGCAAATCTTGTGTTATTTACATTCCCTCGGACTTGCTCTCGCATTTTATTTGTTACTCATCCATTACATCAAACCCTTCCGAGTAATATTTTGGGTAACAACACATACAATTTCACATGTATTAAGTCATATCATGATACTCTGTCGCAGTTGAAGAGCGAGGGATAACATTTTGTTTTAGACCTTTCCCTGAGATGAGTAAAACTCCAAATACGAGGTATATGAAAATAATAGACTCATAAAGCATTCCCCAAAAATAGCAAGAATGCGCATAACCATATTCCAACTTATACAATGAGTAATGATGAGGCACAACAAGCTACCCAAAATCGAATGATACAAAGTGGAATCAGCAAAAGGATATTATCAGTAGGGGTATAACAAACATTGACCTGAAGAGGAGAATAAAAAATATGGGTATCTTCAAGATGAGCCAACTCAAGAATATCTGCAGTGTACTTAGACTAAGAGAGAAAATAACCCTTCTCACAATAAGCTACCTAAATACCTAAAAATTAACGAAGATGACTTAAGTTTTTCATCTCAAACTAATGAGATAAAGTGGATTTTAGGTCTATGATACCATAAACATCATCACCCATAATAATCATATCATCAACTTACAACAAAAGCGGGATATGATCTGCATGGGATGATCTGACAAATAATGTCGAGTCATAAAATCTGTAAGTAAAACCAAGCAGAAATACAACAGTACAGAACTTAGAAAACCAAGCTATTGAGGCTTGTTTGAGACCATAGAGAGCTTTCTTAAGCCTACACACTTAGTCTTGGACGATCAGAAACACTATGTGGAGGAACCATGTAGACTTTTTCTTGAACATCTCCATTCAAGAAGGTAGTTTTATAGGATTTTGAACATACCTAATTTGATAGAAACATCAAAACTAATAAGGATCACATACACATGAATATATACCTCTGATCTTACTTTAGTCCTTATAGAACTAGCTTTCGGACTCAAAGTGTCATCCCTCTATCAACCACACATTAGATCTTAAATCTCCTTGAGGTGTTAGCTTAGAATATGGGATGAAAAGACGAACTCCATGAACTCCTCTCTCACATTTCTCTCAGTCGTGTACTATTAAGGGTTGCGATGATTTTTATTGTTTGGCTTCAATAACATATATATGATTATATCTACCTTTATGTGGGTATTTATAAGCCATAAATAACCTACTACACAAAAGGAGGATTAAGGGTTGCGATGATTTTTATTGTTTGGCTTCAATAACATATATATATGATTATATCTACCTTTATGTGGGTATTTATAAGCCATAAATAACCTACTACACAAAAGGAGGAGAGTCAATGTCCAACAAGAATATTAGCCAAGTGATCGACCCCCCAAAAAGGCCTGCCGCATTCGAGGGCCCTCGACCCGACCTGGGTCGTGTTTGGCTGTCTCGGCCCAAACTCGTATGGTATTCGCTAAACGCCTTACCCGGACGGTGTGTCCACATAGCCTGATTCTGACTGTTCAAACAGATGACTAATCATATATTCTATCTAAGCACGACCATGCATTTTCACAGTCCTGACTCTCTGAGAGGCCCAAAAGATAGTAAAATTGGGAGGACAACCCCATCTTGTACATCCAAGTTTCTTCACTTGATTCATACGAACCCTACTACTATTTCTATAACCCCTCTTTTACGGGACATGACGTTTAACACCATCAACACTAATAATCATCAAGAAATGAGGCAATGAACTGCTCAGGTTTGAGGAATCGACTCAAATGGTAAATGAGATATTCTTATGACATGTTAAGTTTTTTTATAGAATCCTCATGGTGGGTCTGTTAAGTCATGAATTCTCAACTCATATTTAGGCAACTAACTCTCGACATCCCACGCAACTTGCCCATGAAACAACACCTTGAGTTAACTTGGCAACTAAATTTCTTCAGTCATTAGTGTCCAATTTAATAACCTATACTAGGGATATGTTTGCTTTAAATTCTAGTTCACTTAATAGGGTTTCATTACCCAAGAAGTTTTATCGATAACCTTTTTATATGTTCTAAATCAAATTTAGACTATTCATCAAATACTAAACCAAATCAAATGAGCATATAAATGGTGAATGTAATATATATATAATCTTCGAAGTTTTACAATTATAAATAAAATACTACATAAATTACACCCACTCTCCAACTTGTCTGATTCCTATCACAATAACATGACCCTCATCTTCGTCCGCGAAAAAGGTTTAGTTAACGGATCAGCCAATTATCGTTCGTCAGTACTTTGCCTATCTTTATATCACCTCTCTTTACAATGTCTTGTATCAATTAGTACTTCCTTTGTACATTTTTTTTATACTGATGGTGTCGAATTGGCTCATTCGCTTGTGCGATGGCTCCGATATTATCGTGACAAAGAACCCCTAGATCGGCTATATTAGGAACTGCACTGAGTTCTTCAACGAATTTTTAATAAAAAAGCCTTATATTGTAGCTTTCGAAGCAACAATGTACTCGACTTCAGTTGTAGAATTAGTTGTAGTGCCTTTCATGGCACTCGTCTAGCTAATTTTGCCTCCTCTTAGATAAAAAAATGTAACCAAATTCGGATCAGGAATCATCTTTGTCCCTCTCGAAGCTCGCATCATCATAGCCTTCAACAACCAACTCCCCTTCCCCACCATAAACCACCAATTTATCTTTAATCCTTTTAAGGTACTTAAGAATGTTCTTGGTCGCACTCCAATACACCTCACATGGGTTTGATTGGTACCTACTCGACATGCTCAAAGCATACGACACGTCAATTCGAGTAAATATCATGACATACATGACGGATCCTATTGTAAAAGCATAAGGAACCGTACTAATTCTCGTCTACTCAACGGGTAAATATGATTACTAAGTCTTGCTTAGAGACATACCATGAGACGTGGGTACAAAGCCTCTTTTGCAGTCTTTCATATTGAACCTATCAAGCACTTTAACAATGTAAGTGCTTTTACTAAGTCCAATCATCTTCTTGGATCTATTTCTATAGATTTTGAAGTCCAATATGTATTGTGCCTCTACTAAGTCCTTTATTAGAGAACACTTACTAAGTTAGGCCTTTACAGACTTCGGCATAAGAATGTCATTTTCAATGAGTAGAATATCATCGACATAGAGCACTAAGAATATAATTTTACTCCTACTGAACTTCTTGTGACACAGTATTCCACATAATTTCTTACGAAGATAGATGTTTGAATTGGTTTATCAAAATTAAGATTTCAATTCCGAGATGCTTACTTCAAGCCATAAATCACTATTTGAAGCTTATATACATTCTCGACATGTTTTGGATCCTCAAACACTTCAGACTGTGTCATATACACATCCTCTTTCAAAATCATGCAGGAAGGCGGTCTTGGCATCCATTTGCCAGATAGCATAACCATAATGAGCTGCAATATCTAAGCTAATTTTTGTGGATTTAAGCATGACGACTGGCGAGAAGGTTTCATCATAGTCCACCCCGTGAACTTGCTTGTAACCTTTTGCTATCAATTTAGCTTTCAAAACCTCGAGATTTCTATCCATGTCAATTTCTATCTTAAAACCCATTTATTTTCTATTGGTGTTGCCCTGTCAAGTAAATCAACCAAGATCCTACTTAATTTTCGTACATGGGGTCCATTTCGAATATTATGGCCTTTCTCTACTTCTCAAAAACTGGACTCGTCTCAACTTCTTTAAAGTTGCTCGGTTCATTGCGTTACAAAATCATGATATGATAACTTTCTGTCAAATTAACACTGTAGCAACTTTCTGGCTAAACTGCTGGAAACTAAAATGCAGCGGAAGCGAAGTTTGGGAAAGATGATAATCACGTTTTATGCATCTACGAGCATAAGATCTATTTAGGCATGCTAATTAATTAATTACTAAGACTAATAAGCAATTTAAATATTATTTATTATTTATTAATTAAATATGTTGATAATTAAAATATCCTAATCTAGATCCAAAGATCATAGGATATTACTTTTTGAAGAGTATTGATTACTTCCGTCTTGATCGCCTTGTATTTCTACCTTTAGACTTTCTAGAGTATGATCCGCCTTAACCCGGACGTTGTGTGGGCAACGAGCTACCGGATCTTGTTTGGACTTCTATGGGGAATCGGCCGAAACTCCTTCAGTTGGGATCACTCGATTTATTTTTCTTTGCTTTCTAGTATTTTATGAACACTCTTAGCAAATTGATGTGTTATCTAAATTGTAGAATTAAAGACACAAGTCTAGATCTACAATTAAACACAAGAAGAAGAAAATCGATCTCTCAAGCTTGGGACAATGAATAATCCGGCCAACACCTCCCCATAAGTTCTATTTATAGGCTCTTGGACTACTACTAGGGATCTTAAGGAGGATTATGGAAGGACTCCCAATAAATCCATCTTACCTTATTAGGACTCTTCCTAATATATAATGAATCTATTAATATCAACTTAGTCCACTAAAAGGTTGATATTGCACTTCCTACCAAAATCCCAAATTACGAAATTGGGCTCCTTATTAAATATATTATTTCCCGTGTTTAAGATATCGAATGTCCATTAATTAATAATAAGCTACTGACAGTTTAATTAATTAATATCTTATCCAAGAGTAGTACCACTCGAACCTTATTATTATATCAGAATTAAATCCATCTGTAGGGTTTAATATAATAATCATTATCGAGCTCCTCAAGGGGACATCATCAACCCGCACGAGTCGGGACACGATTTCTAGTAATAATAATAACTGTCGTATAAACAATATTATTGCCCAAGATACAAGGCTTATTGAGTCGATCATTTTGACTCTCACCTATGGTAAATCAAAGCAATAATTATTATAAATACACAATTAAATATTATATACTTAGAATTAAGAAATAATAATTATCCGAGATTTACGTTCTTCTTACAGTCAGTACAGAAGACACTATCTCACCTCGATCCAGTTCAACGTATGCAAATACGTTAATCTATGCTAATAGTCAAGACCAACTATTCTCAAGCATACACTACAACCTTTTATATAATTTGTCTAATAATTATATAGGTTGTGAACTATTATATTATTTTATAAGGCACCGATAATGTGATCTTTCGTGTGACACCAACACACCACATTATCTACAATATAAAATAATTAGACATTTCATTTGCATAACCATAATGTGAATAAATATGCAAAACATGTGATTAAATGTAATTAATATTCTCATAGGTAGTAACAGGGAATTTAGGTAATACAAGCATAAAGTATGCTTTGCAGTATACAATCCTAACAATCTCCCACTTATACTCAAAGCATGATAAGTATACTACTCTATTACATAGTCTCTCATTTCTCCCACTTATACTCAAAACAATGCTGCCATACACCGTAATCCCATTCCTTTCACATGTCTTTCAAAAACTTTTGAAGGTAGGCCTTTCGTGAAAGGGTCAGCAAGATTATCTACCGATGCAACCCTGGCTACAACTACATCTCCTTCCTTTACGAAGTGTCGTATGATGTGGTACTTGCGGTTGATATGTTTACTTGCCTGGTGGGCCCGTGGTTCCCTCGAATTTGCGACTGCACCAGTATTATCACAATAAAGTGTAATACCCTCTGGCAAATCGGGAATCACATCTAAGTCCTGCAGGAAGTACTTGAGCCACACTGCCTCCTTGGCTGCCTCAGAGGCTGCCACGTACTCGGCTTCCATGGTATAGTCCGAGATACATTTCTGCTTCACACTCTTCCAACTAATGGCTCCACCTCCCAAGCTAAACACAAAACCCGAAGTAGACTTGGACTTTTCTTTGTCCGATGAAAAATCTGAGTCAGTGTAACCCATCGAAAACAGGTCGTCTGATTGATATACAAGCATGTACTCCCTAGTCCTTCTCAGGTACTTGAGTATGTGCTTGACAGCAATCCAGTGTCCTGGTCCTCGGTTTGACTGATATCTAGCAGCCATGCCCACGGCATGACAGATATCTAGTCTAGTGCAAAGCATATCATACATGAGACTTCCCACAGCAGATGCATAAGGGACCATCTTCATGTCATCTATCTCCTTTTGTGTCTTAGGACACATATCCTTAGATAGTTGAATTCCATGTCTGTAAGGTAGAAAACCTTTCTTGGAATTCTCCATGCTAAACCGCTTCAGCACTGTATCGATGTAGGATGCCTGGGATAAGCACAACATCCTTTTCTTCCGATCACGAAAGATCCTGATTCCAAGGATGTGTCATGCTTCTCCTAGGTCCTTTATATCGAACTGCTCAAATAGCCATACCCGTACGTCCGACATTTCCTTCACGTTGTTTTCAATCAGAAGGATATAGTCTACATACAGTACAAGAAACACCAACACGTTTCCATCACATTTCTTATACACACAACTTTCACTCGGACATTGGACGAATCCATATGACTGGACAACTTCGTCAAAATGAGTGTTCCAAGATCTAGATGCTTGCTTAAGTCCATAAATGGATTTCTTAAGTTTACACACCAAGTGCTCTTCTCCTTCAGCAATGAATCCCTCTGCTTGGTGCATATAGATTTCCTTGTCTAGACTCCCATTCAAGAATGCAGTCTTGACATCCATCTGCCAAATCTCCAGATCCAAATGCGCAGCTATAGCTAAAAGAATCCGGATTGACTTAAGCATGGCTACCGGCGAAAAGGTTTCATCATAATCGATACCCTCTTTCCGAGTGTAACCTTTTGCAACAAGCCTCGCTTTGAAGGTTTCAACCTTCCCATCACGTCCTTTCTTTCGCTTGTAGACCCATTTACTCCCAATGGCTTGTACACCATCAGGTAGCTCTACTAGCTCCCACACTTGATTGGAATCCATAGATCCCATTTCTGATTTCATTGCTACTTGCCAGGAGTCAACATCTTTATCTTAGATTGCCTCCTTATAGGTACAGGGATCTGATTCATCTTTGCCTGGGATTGAGTCCGAAGACTTTCCCATGCCAATGAATCGTTCGGGCTGACGAACAACCCTCCCACTATGATGAGGCAAATCCTGAGTTGGTGTAAAAGTATCAGAATCGATACGTGGTGCAGTGTTAGTTGGCGCTTGTACGATTGGTGTAGACGGAGTCTCGCCCCTCAGCTCTTCCAAAATTATCTCACTCATGGGCTTGTGACTAATCATATAATCCTCTTCTAGAAATCTGGCATTGGTGCTAACAATGACCTTCTGATCCTGGGGACTATAGAACAAGCCACCCTTCGTTCCCTTATGATATCCTACAAACACTCGTACTTCTATACGAGATGCCAACTTATCAGCTTCCTTATTCAGCACATGTGCTGGAGTACCCCAAATCCGAACATGTCCTAGATTGGGCTTACACCCACTCCATAGTTCTGTGGGTGTTTTTGGAACTGATTTCGAAGGCACCAGGTTTAGAATGTATGCCGCTGTTTCTAAGGCGTATCCCCAAAACGAAATAGGTAAATCTGAATAACTCATCATTGATCTAACCATTTCTAAAAGAGTCCTATTCCTTCTTTCAGCCACACCATTTTGTTGTGGAGTTCTCGGCGTGGTGAGCTGGGACAAAATCCCTTTATTCGCCAAGAAATCCAAAAACTCTCCACTAAGGTATTCGCCACCACGATCAGATCGTAGTAACTTGATACTCTTCCCATGACGCTTCTTCATTTCAGTCTTGAAGTCTCTGAACTTGTCAAAGGCTTCAGACTTACGTCGCATCAAATAGATGTATCCATATCTCGAATAATCATCTATGAACGTGATAAAGTATTCGAAACCACCCCTAGCCTGGATATTCATTGGACCACATACATCCATATGAACCAATTCTAGCACATTTTGAGCACGGTTTCCATTAGTTTTAAAAATCCTTTTGGTCATCTTACCTTCCAGACAGGATTCACAAATTGGAAATGACTCAACTTGGAGATCACCCAGTGAGCCATCATCTACCAATCTTTGAATCCTTCCAAGGTTTACATGTCCTAACCGTAAATGCCACAGATATGTTTGGTTTATGCTTGAAGGTTCTTTTCTCTTTTTAGGTTTAGACAAAGAGTTAAGTGATTTATGCATAGGAGTTTGTGCAGTATTAACGACATATAGTCCATCATTAAAAATACCTTTGCAAATATATTCACCGCTTCTTTTCTTAATAATGGCATCATCATCAAAAGAAACTGAATAACCATCGCTTTTTAATTTAGAAACCGAAATTAAATTCATTCTAAAATCCGTGCGATAAAACATTAATGAGGACAAATAATTTATCATTTATCTTCAACTGCACGACTCCCACTGCAATAGCCATAAGCCTGGAATAATCGCCCCAGTTGATGGTAATCTCGCCCGCATTAAGCTGCTTGGTTACCTGAAAACCATGCGAGTCAAAGCAAACATGATCAGTGGAGCCTGAATCAACTATCCACGAAGTGGAAGAACAAGCTGCCAAACATGTTTTGACTACTAGTGCACGAGACATACCTTTCTTAAGAGCAGGGCAGTCCGCTTTAAAATGTCCTTTCTGACCGCACTTGTAGCACTTTCCCTTTGGCTTTTTGTTCGCCTCGGGGTGAGGAGCCTTGCTTTTCACCTTGAGGGTTGCCACTTACTTCTGGCCAACCTGCTTATTCTTCTTTCCCCATTTGGGTTTGGAAGAAGTAGCACCGGTTGCCGCAAGAATCTGATGATAACCTTGTTTGAAGAGACCTTCACAGATCAAGCTCTGCCAAGTTCCGCCAAACTATATGTCCTACAGTTCATATTGTAGTTAAGGCGGAGCTGCTCAAAGCTTCTAGGTAAGCTGCCTAAGATAATATCGACCTGCGTTTCTGCATCGATAGTAGCCCCCAGTATGCTCACTCCGTTCAAATGTGACATCATTTTTAGAACATGATCCCTCACTGGAGTCCCTTCAGACATTTGGGTTGTCATCAATACCCTCATTGCATTTTGTCTAGCCGCCCGGTTCTGATGACCAAACATCTCGGTGAGACTTTTCATCATTTCTGCGGCCGAGCCCATCGTCTGATGCTGATGCTGCAATACATTTGTTAGTAAAGCCAAAATGTAACAGCGAGCCATCTCATCAGACTTTTTCCATTTTCGGAATTCAGCCAACTCTTCGGGAGTGGCATCCTGTTCTGGTTCTATAGGGCTCTCCTCGTTCAGACAAATTTATGCCCCTCAGCAGTCAGGACAATATCAAGATTTCTTTTCTAATCGGCAAAATTAGTGCCATCAAGTTTATTTTCTTTGAGAATAACAACTAGTGGATTGAAAGACATCTGAGATAAAAATTAAAAACATCCATCACATAATGCATAGCAAAATATATCGAAAAACCTCAAAACACAATATATATGCTAGCAACCAACACCTCAAATCCGCACATGCAAGCCACGATCGTGTGGACGTTTATACACACATTTCTCAAGTAGAGTTTTACGTCTTTAATTTTACTATCTAGTCAAACTACGTTATGACAAGTAAAATTAATAGTTGGTTCCTCTTGGCCATGTATTAATCAACATAGACTCCGATGGGAGCTTATTAATTAATACACCTAAGTGAACACCATAATTTAACATCCTTAAAATATTATCTTTTAAATAATAGTCCTACAAATGGAGAGGTCCTATCATAAAAAGTAATATTTACCTTATGTTATCATTTTGAAATTTAAAACTAGTGAACCTATAATTAGCACATCCGATATGGAGGAAGACTCTAATGTCAACGCGCATGCTAATTACTTCACAATTTAAATTAATTATGGAGGCCAATTTGATTTTATTTTTAAAAAAATAAATCAATTTAATCACTTAGTTATTTTATCCTTAAGGTTTTTAATTTTTTTCTCGTCCTAACATGCAAGGAAACATATCACGCATACATCCATACATGACATACATCAAAACAATAAAAACCAAAAATAAAGCATGGATAATTAAATTATCCAATTATCATGGTCTTCTTCCTTGAGTTGAATCCGAGAAAATCTTCGACTCGATCTCTCCCACTGAATCAAGCATCCCGTCGCTCCTCCCCGACCGGGCCATGGATTTCCAAAATTAAAATTTCACTTTTATGCAAAATTAATACATAAAAAATTTTTAATTTTAAATCCCGACTCTCCAGCGGACGCAACGAATGGCGGCGAAACGGACCGGACCAAAAACTAGATTTACGCCCGAACCAAATAATCGCCCGACCAGCCGCCGGGCATCGGGTAATGCCGGGCGCTGCCGGCAGCCGCCGCTTGTCGCTTGTCGGCCATGGCCGCTTAGCCCCGGTAGTCCTGTTCGCTCTATTTCTTCATGATCCCGTCTTTTCCGAATTCGATTACAATTTTATACAAAATAAAATACATCGAAATTACATCAAGATTACACGAAAAATAAAAACACCTAGAACTACCCGCAGATTTTCTCACGGGAAAAACCATTACATGCCTCAAAAAACGGGCCAAACCAACAATTGCATAATTAATAAAAATAAATAAATACACCATTCATATAAACCACGATAATTGAATCATATCACCTGCAAGAACACATCTAGAAAAATATCCCAACATCAAAATATATGAATATTTAAATTGCTATCAATTAATCACCAAAATTAATTAAAATAGCAAAAGCCTAAAAATCCGGCTCCGATAGCAATTGCTGGAAAGTAAAACGCAGCGGAAGTGAAGTTTGGGAAAGATGATAATCGCGTTTTATGCATCTACGAGCATAAGATCTATTTTAGGCATGCTAATTAATTAATTACTAAGACTAATAAGCAATTTAAATATTATTTATTATTTATTAATTAAATATGTTGATAATTAAAATATCCTAATCTAGATCCAAAGATCATAGGATATTACCTTTTGAAGAGTATTGATTACTTCCGTCTTGATCGCCTTGTATTTCTACCTTTAGACCTTCTAGAGTATGATCCGCCTTAACCCGGACGTTGTGTGGGCAACGAGCTACCGGATCTTGTTTGGACTTCTATGGGGAATCAGCCGAAACTCCTTCACTTGGGATCACTCGATTTATTTTTCTTTGCTTTCTAGTATTTTATGAACACTCTTAGCAAATTGATGTGTTATCTAAATTGTAGAATCAAAGACACAAGTCTAGATCTACAATTAAACACAAGAAGAAGAAAATCGATCTCTCATGCTTGGGACAATGAATAATTCGGCCAACACCTCCCCATAAGTCCTATTTATAGGCTCTTAGACTACTACTAGGGATCTTAAGGAGGATTATGGAAGGACTCCCAATAAATTCATATTACCTTATTAGGACTCTTCCTAATATATAATGAATCTATTAATATCAACTTAGTCCACTAAAAGGTTGATATTGCACTTTCTACCAAAATCCCAAATTACGAAATTGGGATCCTTATAAATATATTATTTCCCGTGTTTAAGTTATCGAATGTCCATTAATTAATTATAAGCTACTGACAACTTTAATTAATTAATATCTTATCCAAGAGTAGTACCACTCGAACCTTATTATTATATCGGAATTAAATCCACTTGCAGGGTTTAATATAATAATCATTATCGAGCTCCTCAAGGGGACATCATCAACCAGCACGAGTCGGGACACGATTTCTAGTAATAATAATAACTGTCGTATAAACAATATTATTGTCCAAGACACGAGGCTTATTGAGTCGATCATTTTGACTCTCACCTATGGTAAATCAAAGAAATAATTATTATAAATACACAATTAAATATTATATACTTAGAATTAAGAAATAATAATTATCCGAGATTTACGTTCTTCTTACGGTCGATCAGAAGACACTATCTCACCTCGATCCAGTTCAACGTATGCAAATACGCTAATGTATGCTAATAGTCAAGACCAACTATTCTCAAGCATACACTACAACCTTTTATATAATTTGTCTAATAATTATATAGGTTGTGAACTATTATATTATTTTATAAGGCACTGATAATGTGATCTTCTGTGTGACACCAACACACCACATTATCTACAATATAAAATAATTAGACATTTCATTTGCATAAGCATAACGTGAATAAATATACAAAACATGTGATTAAATGTAATTAATATTCTCATAAGTAGTAACAGGTGGATTTACATTCCCGAATTGTGGATCATTTTCTACTTTTTCGGGTCTTTTAAGGAAGAAAAAAGTCAAGGAAATTATGGTGGCGATTTGGGAGTGTATAGTTTGGATTCTTTGGAAAGTAAGAAAAAAAATGCATCTTCGAAGGAGTTGACATTAAAGTAGACAAGATTTTAGAGGAGCTAAAAGAAAGAGTGTGGAGTTGGTTATTGGTGAAAAATAGGATTGCGTGTAATTTTTCTCTTATTCAGTGGTTGAAAAAGCCTAGGTTCTATAGATTCTTAATTTTTATATTGATGTTAATATCAATTTTGGGCACTCCGTATGCCTTGAATTTTCCTTTAATAAAATGTTCTTTGCCCGATCAAAAAAAAATATATATATATAGTCATGCGTTGATAGTTTGTCTTACATTGGCCTTGCACACGGAACGGGTACTCCATGAGTCTAATTAGGTAAATGACCACATGTGTATTCAATCGATACGCATTGGTCACTTTTGTACGAACACATTCCATCCCAGGCGTAACATGATGTCCGTGTTTTCGAGTCGTGTTTGGCGTTCACACACCATGTGCGATTGGGTGTGTTCGATAGTTGTGTACTCTTATTGTATTGTGCATGCTAACATTTGGAGATTTGTTACCCTGCATATTTGACCCGGTGATTTTGGGCAAAATATGTGTTTTTTGTCGTATTTTAAGTCGAGGGAAGGCAAGGGCACATGATGAACACAACGACAACAAAGAGTCTCCAAAATACTAGTTTGGATGCCTGAATTGTCTTGATTCCTATTTTGTTATTTGTATCTGCTGCATTTAACTCTTTGTATTTTATGATTTATACTAATTTGGCATATTTCATCTTCATATGGATTATACTTGTATTTTTGGATGATCTTGTCGATTGATTGCGTAGTTGCCAAAGTACTGCATAAACTCCCCATCAATATTTTGTAATATAATATGGTTCGGTACTACGATTATATTATGGATAATATTTGTCTGGTGGGTCCCAGTTGGGGGTCCACGGCATTGTAATAGTCACCTTTATGGAGTGTTATAGAAGATGGTATTAGAGAGTTGTTTTAAACACTTCGCATCGGTACCGTTTCTCCTTATGAGTCATCGTTGATCAAACTAGTATCAAAAGATCTTCACATCATATGTTGCATGTGCAGTGCCGAGCCCTACCTATAAAATATGCTAAGTGATCCTTGTGCCTTGGTTTAATTATTGGCAAGATGAATTGCGTTGTCATTTGGATCTTTATGATCATTAAGGAGCTTTTGCAGCCTTCGCCTTCCCATAAAATGGTTGTGGCTTAGACGCAGTCTTCTTGACTTTGTCTTTGGACCACTCCTTGAATCCCTCTTTATTGAAACTCTTATTTTCATTAATCAAGGGAACCTCACGTTTATGATCCAACTTGATGGTGGCTCAGCCATTTTAAGCACCCATCCGGTCAACGACTTCTCCATTTCATTCATGTTATAGTTCATCTTGAATGTATCATAACCCTCATGAAACGACTGGAGAATGGTGTCAGTTGTTTGATTATGTTAGTATGTTCGGTTTTGGATGTTTTTCTCCCCCTTTTTGACATAAGCAAAAAGGTACTCCTCCTAAGCTATCATGAAAAATAAGACAGAAGATAAATCGAAGGGTATGAAAAAGGCAACATGAAAACCAACTTCATTGATAACGCTAAAATTCGAACTACAATAGATGTAAATAAGATTAGCCAAAAAGATATCAAGATTCAAATAAGATGAACGCAAATTCAATACCATTCAATTACACCACCAAGTCAAACATAGGAAAAACATCAAGATACATCAAATTAATTTGTCTTTAGCGAGAATCAAAGCGTGAGAAACTAAGGGTTTTGGTCGGACGAAGGAGACGGGAAAGGGAGGGAAGGATGTGTATAGCATATGAAATCTTTCAACAAGCCACGAATGAAGTGAATTTCAAATTTGACTTCGGATCGCAAGGCTTGTATATCATCCCGAATTTCCAGCTGGTTCGTCTCAGGACACCTCATCCGGACGACCAAATCTTCTTCATCTTCTTCAACGGTCTATTTTCTCTTTCCTTTGACCTTCGTATGGCGAACAAATGAAGCCGTTTGAATTTCACGAAGGGTTTCCGGCCCTCTTCGATAGATACGCTCGGCTGGAATCGGTACACGTGTTCCCTTCAAAACTTGATTATCCTCCCGGAGGTACGAGAATAGGACCCATCCTCGATTGATGGTCCCAACGTAGTGCATCGCTTTGAGGGATAAGTCACAAATCTCATGTCCTTGAGACACCACAACCGATGCCTCTCCCGATAAATCAACATTAAAGTGCCAAAAAATGACCGTAAGGATCGAGCCAAAAGGTAGCCCTGCTTTTCGAGACCTCGACACGTAATGTTTGGAGTGAAACGTGTCTCCCTTCACTTTCATCCAACTCGACACAATCATCGCAAAATCCACTTTGTCATCATTCAATACTCGATACGCATCATGCTTATTAACTCCTATGAGCTTGTGTTGAGTGTTCACTTTAGGCATCAAGCATTTTGTAAGAGCAACCAAAAGCAACCGAATTTGGATTCCGAAGTCTTGTTCTCGAAGACGTCGTCGGTTATGTCAATGACCGCCTTCGAACTCAAGAACTCAGTTACTTCAAGCTCAGACAAGTCAGATTCTTCAGCAACTGATTTCCCCAAGCAGGCAAATCCTTCCATGGATAGGCCGAACAGCTCATTGAGGATTTCCGAAGAAACTTTTACAATTGTTCCACCAACAATACTATTTAGAACTAATGAAGAAGATCCTTCACTTTCTCTAACATGCAAATTAGCATAAAATTCACGAACTAAACCAGGAAAGATCGGCTCTTTACACTCAACAAAACGGTCGATACCCAAAATAGAGAAAAATTCGTGGATTTGTACCGTAGCTCGCTCTAAGCTCCCGAAGTTGAAGTAATAACAATCTGTTAAGCTTTCTTGAGGGATAATTTCAGTGAAGACTTTGAAGGCCGCGGAAGAGATGAATCGATTTGGGTCGAATTCAGGCTCATGGGTACGTTTGGAGCTCTTATATTGTTTTTTCATAGGCATTTTGGATCCAATGGCCATGTTGGGATGAAGATTTTTGTTGAAATTTCGGATATGAACGAGGGATTGAGGTTTTCTCGATCGACAGTGAGTTTTATGGTTCTTAAGAATGAGAAGGGGATCTGTCGCTTTTTAATTTATAGGGGAAAAAATGGCTCGTTAGCGTGCGGTATACAAGGTATATCATACGTTATTAATAATCGAATGGCCTACTGGACTGTCCAGTAGTATATGGGAATTTGAAAGGACTTTTATTAGCGCACACAGAGAAAGGATAGTAGCGTGCGCTATCGGGCTCGAAAAATTTCAGATGGAGATGGATAGCGCGCGTTAAGGGTACATGGCTAGCGCGCGCTAAGGAATGAAATGTATCTCATGAAATGATTTCTCGAAAAGATAAATGAATTTAAAAAATTATGAAGATTTCCCATACCAAGTTGTAATCTTATAGAATTAAAGGATTCCTCAGGTAGGGGTTTGGTAAAAATATCGGCTAATTGATCTTTTGTGCCGACAAAAATTAAACAGATATATTTATTTTGTACATGATCACGCAAAAAATGATGTCTAATATCAATATGTTTTGTCGACTGTGAATCACAAGATTTTTACTCAGATTAATAGCACTGGTAGTATCACATAAAATGGAGGTATTTTCAAAATAGAAGCCATAGTCGCGGAGTTGATTTTTAATCCATAATACCTGCGCATAGGCGCTCCCTGCTGCGAAATACTCGGCTTCAGCTGTAGACAAATCTATGCTTGTCTGCTTTTTACTTCCCCAGGAGATTAAGCATGAACCAATGAAATGACATGTACCGCTAGTGCTCTTCTTGTCAATTTTACATCCGCCAAAATCGGCGTCACTATATGCAATTAAATTAAAATCTAGACAAGATAGATACCATATTCCTAGACCAACAGTTCCTCTCAAATATCGAAAAATACGTTTACATGCAATTAAATGGGATTCCTTAGTATTAGATTAAAATCTAGCACATAAGCAAGTAACAAATATTATATCCGGTCGAGAAGCAGTTAAATATAACAGAGATCCAATCATACCTCGATATAGCCTTTGATCCACGGATTTTCCATTTTCATCTTTGTCCAGTTTTAACGTGGAAGACATTGAAGTTGAAATTGCTTTGCTACTTTCCATTTTGAATTTCTTGAGGAGATCGTCCCATCTTCACATTGTTTGATTTGAAGCCCGAGGAAGAATGTTAATTCTCCCATCATACTCATTTCTAACTCTCCCTTCATGAGATTAGAAGATTCTTGGCAAAGAGATTCATTAGTAACGCCGAAAACAATATCGTCCACATATATTTGACATACAAGTATATCATTGTCTAAAATTTTCACAAATAAGGTACTATTGACTATACCTCTTGTATAGTTATTTGCAATTAAAAATTGACTTAAATGATCATACCATGCCCGAGGTGCTTGCTTCAAACCATAGAGAGCTTATGGATTCGCCATTCTTCATTTTGAAGTTGTCAAATTTTTGAATAGCAATTGACAACTTGTTTTCCTTGATCAGCTCCGTTCCTTCACACATTAAGGCTAATGTGTCCCAGATTTCTTTGGCATTCTTTCAGTTCTTGATCTTGACCATGGTGGATTTGTCAAGAGTTTGATATAGCACATCTCTGGCCCGGTTGTCAAGGTTGGCCAGCTTTCTTTCTTCGGGAGTCAGCTCTGTCCTCTTCTTTGGGATCTTCTCTGGCTTCCCTGCTGCGATTTCCTCTGATGTGTTGTCCTTCTCGAAGATGAATGGACCATCCTCTATGATGCACCACATGTCATCATGGATCGAAGATAAGTGTGCCTGCATCCTTATCTTCCAAAGATCATACTCGTCAACTGAAAACACAGGGAGTCTAGAATGCATGTGTTCCATTATAAAATGAGAGTAAAGATATATCTCTGATATAGATCTGGTTCGTGAAATAAATGAACCAACCTCTCTGATACCACTTGTAGGTCACAAGTCATCTAGGAACAAGTCTAGAGGGAGGGTGAATAGACTTGTTGAAACTCTTAAACTCTTTTTCACGAAGAGAGAGTTTCTTCAGCTGATAGGTAAACAAATGACTTAGAGTCATTTGTTCTTTAATATATGCGGAAGTGAGCTGATGACGAATATAAAGCAACTAATGAAACACTTAACAATGAATGCAGCAGTTAAAATATGATGCTATAAAACAGTAAATAACGCAGGCAGTTATAGTGGTCTCAGAGGTGGGGTAATCCTCTACTAATCCACTTTTCTCCAAACCAGTTGGAGATGAATTCACTATAATTCTCAACCAGTGATAAATATTACAGTGATTCAAACAGAACTACAACAGCTTCCAACCAGTGGAAATCCGTGCCGTTGTACCACACTTGACTGCCTTGCACCTCTTGATCCTCGATCCTTGGATGCCTTTACAGTCTCTTAACTTCAACCAGCGAAGTACCCCGAACTCAGGATTATAGACAAGAGTTTTTGTCTTCTCCAACTAAGAGCTTCTTCAAGTATGAACTTTTAGAACCGCTCTTTTCACGATGCTGTATTTTGCTTTTTGATAGCTTGAATGCTTTGATCGCTTGAAAGTATGTTCGCACCGGTTAATTGTTGTATGCTCAGCTTCAAATCTTCGGATATATATAGGTCATGATTTCTGAGCTTTTTCTTCATAGCCGTTGCAAATCTTTTCAACAAATCCGTCCGTTGGAGAGAGACTTCTTTGTTTAATCTTTTCTGAACGTTGCAAGGCTGGATTCCCATATTTTAATCTATCTTCCGACCGTTGTGAAGACTTCTGCATGTGATGCGCCGAATCTTTTGAATATAAAACGATTAAAGTCTTTAAGGTGGGTCTGGATAGCTTATTTAATTCATATCTTTTGCGGGAATCACTCCAATTTGTCTCTTCACGTTGCATGTGACTTTCCGTAATACTTGACTTTTCAACGCATGTTGACGTAGACTTGGAGTACTTGGCTGATCTCGACTAGGCTGATGAGCAGTTAACATCTCTGCAGTCTGGACCTCTCTGATGTTCACTGTTTATGACTTGACTGATCAGGTGACTTGTCTGAGGTACCTTGGCTGCAGTCTGGTCAAACATCCCTGATAATTTTTGTTGACCAGAACTACTCTGACTTGACTCGGTTGATCCTCTCTGATGGACTTAGCTGTACTTTAGTACTTAGCTGATTTTTAGCCTAACTTATTTTTGGCCTATAGAAGATACTCATTTGGTTCTTCTTTACATTTTGCCAAGTTTTATACTTAACATATTTGGCCTATGGAAGATACTCATTTGGTTCTTCCTTACATTTTTGCCAAGTAATAAACATTTGAATGACATCATCAAAATCTAACAGGTATTCCTAACATAACATATCACAACAAGGATATCCAAACGATTCACCCAGAGGCATCAAACACTTAGCAAAACACCACGTCAAACCACAATGCACCGAAATGAAACCATATACATATACACGCATTACCAAGCGCAACATCAACGCCAAACATATCCAAAGGATTCACGTAGTCACTTACAACCCACACAATTTACAAAACACACGCGTTTTGAAAGTGAGCCTTTAACGAGGCTAGCCGAATCTTTTGAAAACTTATTTCAAACAAACAAACAAACATACCAAGACGATCATCAATCATCATATCCACAAAACAAGAATAGTATGGGCAAGGTACTTGCCTCGAATAAGAACAACGCGGAGAATCGACCGAAGTAGGTTGACACGAATCGACTACGAACCCGCCGACTCCACCGATCGCCAACTCGCGGTCATAAACTACGAAGGACAATAACAACAATGAAATAAATTCCATAACACGACTCAAAGCCGTTGAATTCAAAGAACGAATGACGAAAGTTCAAGTGTTTTCCCCAAAACGGCCAAGAACACGATTTGTCCCGACAAAACACGAAAACGGAATTCCAAGTATAAATATGGATATACAATCCATAGAATATGTTTAACAACATCATTTAACCACAATCTATCCAACAAAAACGGATGAAAAACGAGATCGAGAACAAATCCCCCAAAAAGTTGATTCGAAGGAAATCAAGAATTATACTTCGATTCGACGAAGAAAAATGGATTAAATGATGTTAAATACAAGAATACTACCAAGATTAATCATACCCATCATGAATTAATCAACAACACGGAACGAATCGGACAAAAATGCAAAAACCCCAAAATTCAAGAAATTAGGGTTCTAAGGAGAGATTACCTTGATTCGCTGGATCAAAGGATGATATAGGATGATCAATCCATGATATGAACTCAAGAACTTCGTGGATTTTTTGTTCAACAATATGGCTTTGCCTCCTCCGAAGCTCTAGCCGCGGATCGAAAAGAAAGGAAATGAAAAACGAGTGAAAATGAGGCTGCTCTGCCACATTTATACTGGGCCGGACTAGCGTGCGCTAGGCTGCCGAGCTAGCGTGCGTGATGGTTCAAATTAAATACTCGCAAGTGTACGAATCGCTTTTGTAGGAAGCGGTAAGTAACTCCGAGGTCGATCTCTCGAGGAATTGGATACGGTTTAAAATTTGATAATGTTCGGCAAATAGTCGAATGAACAAAAGTAAAATAAATTAAAAAACATCATTGGTTCGATTGGATTATAATACTAACGCATGAAATTAAAATAAACTAAGTGGTAACAACACCAATTCGATCGTTGGATAAATGAGAGATAACAATAATGAGATTGATATGGGAATTTAGATTCACCGACACACACGTAATCAATTATTAGTTCCGATACACAAATAAATAAGGTTTGGAATTATCGATTGCTCACGATTAAAAGAAATCCGTTTGATGGCGGTTATTCTAAAAATCAAGATTGTTCTCAACGAAAATAAGGGATACTCTTTTGATGGGGATGAATCCCTAACTAACAATCAATTAACCGACTACTTTTGATGAGGTAAATCGTTAAAAGATCGCGCGAAAAAGCTCGAGAACATTCACAATCGTTTCTTTCGGGTCGTTTGATGGCAAACACCGACAAAAACCCTCGATTCGAATAATAATAACAATGAAAAAGGTTTGATGATCTAATTCAAAAGTTCTTAAACGAAGAACGAACAAGAGGAACAATCCCAAACTTTTACCCGAAAAGTCAAAAGGAACTAACAATAAAAAACATGTGTGTGGCTATATCTAAAAACCCATATGAAGTGTTTAGCCACACATGATTAATTCAACAACAATAATGGAAATTGAAGAACAAAACATGGTAAAAACTTCCCTTGTAAATGCCGAAATCGAACTCCCGATGAAGGTTTGATGATCTTCTTACAAGAATTCACAACAAAATGATACAAGGAATTAATATATCTCACAAAAGTATTTTTCACTCTAAGAATATATAAGGAAGATGATGAAATAATCTCACTCAATCCTCACTTTTTGGTGTTTTCTCCCTCAATCTTGTGTTTTTCACCCAAGAATATCTTCCACAAGATAAGTGTGTCTCACCTAGGGTCTCTACACTTTGTTTTATAGCCAAAAGATGAAGAATAAGGCTTAAAGTTGTGCAAAAATATCAAGGAAAGTGACATGAACCGAAAAGTGACACGGCCCGTGTCCTGGGACACGGCCGTGTCGCACTACGCTGGATAAAGGAAAAGGTTCTGTATTGAGGCTCGGCCGTGTCCCATGACACGGCCGTGTTGTACTGCGCCAGAAAGTGCAAATTGGCCGATCGTGACTCGGCCGTGTTCCAAAAGGCACGGTCGAGTTGTTCTCATCCGGAAAATGCAATTCTCGCTGGAATGAGACCCAGTCGTGTCCCATGGCACGGCCGAGTTGCCTGTTGCAGCCGAGTGCCTGTTGCAGCCGAGTCGAGTTGCCTGGTGCAGCTTAGTTGAGTCGCCTGGTGCAGCCAAGTCCGGTTTTTGGTCTTCTTCGGCTTGATCCTTCGTTCATGTATCAATACACCTCGGAATTTAGCATATGATATACCGTTTCGAAGCCAATTTCACGAGGAATTTATGTAAAAGGAGAACACATCTCAATTCGGAATGGAGATTCTGGAATTTAGACGATTCGACCGATACTGCTTCAATCTTTCGTTGTTTTAGGCCCCGTTTTAGCTCTTGATCGTCATAAACTCCAATATTAGCTCTGAAAGCGCGTATTTCACCACAGTCTTCGCTTGAATACCTATAAATTAAAAACACAACATACCACGCATAAAAGAGAACAAAAATACTAAAAACCAAACAAAAACACGACTAGATAGAACAATATGAGTTGATCAAGAATCGACTCATCAAATCCCCCCAAACTTGAACTTTGATCGTCCCGAGCAATGCATTTTAAAATAATCACTCACAAAGGGAAACTCAACTGTCAAAATATCTCAAAGGACCTCTTCGAAAATTTCATCAATACTCACAAGTAAAATAAGTCGAGTTCTACAAAGTTTTCAAACCTCCGGGGTGCTTCCTTAACATCATAGTCAATACTTGGCAATATAAACCTCACCGCTCAAGTGTATTCGCTCACTCTCAAATTGATAGGGATAAGTAAACGCTCGAAACTCATTTAATGAAATAAGGAACCCCATAGGCTTGCCAATCGTCTTAATCTCTATCACTGTTTTGTGCATGCAAAATTTTCGTGAATCTAAAAGGGCTTTACTCGGCTTGTAATGTAGGCTTGGGTCAAGGTGGGATAAATATGGCTAAAGTGACTTTACTTGAGCAGTTTTTAGAACTATATCACCATAATCGCTTTAGAAGCTCAATATTTTTGAAGTTTTCTTCTTTCATCCCCTTAATTATGAATCACTAACAAGCACTATCGAACGCAGCGTCAAACCCCTCCTTATTGCTCCGATTTTTTTTTTTTTTGGCTTGGGTTGTTTTCGGATCCGTTTTACGCGAATGTAAACGATGGGTCACATGAATACACCCGGTTACTAGGATCAAAACATACACAACTGCTTCCAAGCATACTCATATCTAAGGGATCCGTTTTACGCGAATATAAACATGGGTCACATGAATACACCCGGTTACTAAGTTCCCAAAAATAGCGGAGTAATTATTTTCACCAATTCAACACTCCCAACAATATGTATATCACCCAATGTCACCACAATCTTAGTATCCTCGTCAAAAATATTTTCTAATCGCTCAAGTATGGATCGAATGATTATAGTAATGGAAAGCTCGATATGTGGTTTGCAAAAAATGAAATAGATAATGACCTCAATTGGGTTTATTTAAGGAATGATCAAATGTTGGGTTGGCCAAAATCGAAGGGTTAGGATCAAAGGCGCCAAAAATCATTTTCACTTAATTTGCACACACACACCAGTGGTTTTAAACAAGATACCAAAGCAAGTTCTAGATTTTTAAATCAAGAATGAAACACTCGACAATGAAATTTGCATTTTAGAAAATACACGAAGGCTCAATAGCTCACAAGTAGGTTTGCTCATACCTCCAATATATTAAAACCACTTATTCAATTTCACACCCGTTTCGATTATCAACAATTTTTTTCTCAACAAATTATCCTCGATTTGTATATCAAAACAACGAAATAAATCCCGAGGCATTCCAAAAAAAATTCACACTTCAAAGTTTTCTTCAAGTTTGCAAAATAAAAACACACCAAGTAAAAACACACCAAGTAAAAACACACCACAATTAAGTGCAAAATGTTCAAAACACACCAAAAATAAGCAAACAAGCAAAATAGTATCCGAAAACAAATAAAAAGAAACAAGAGTAATGAAGTATTTCTTGACCAATCCCCCCCCCCAAACTTGAATTAAAGAATATACGAACGAAGGGGGTATAGTATTTAAACAAAAGAATTTCATTGGTCAAGAAATACTTACAACCGGTTTACTGGTGGGGCGGGGGAAAGTGGCCTTGCTGGACGTGCCACTCGTGCATTTGTCTCACAAGAGACAATATCTCGCATCGCTCCCGTCTCGCCTCCTCTCGGTAGACCTCAAACTCCTCCCTTAATGTTGGGCGTGAGGGGGCACGTCCAATTTCGGCCCGCCTTGACGTCTCGGGCCGATCTTTCTTGATTTTTTCCTCTTCTTCTTCGCTCTCTTCTTCTTCCTCGTCATCCGGGCCTCTTTCATAAGCCTCCTCCTCTTCTATCCTTTTTGCTCTATCTTCATCCATAATGTGCCTAGGTCGAACATTTCGGTCGACAGGGCTGTGACCCGGGGGAGCCAAGCCGGCTGCCATCCGTGCTCGACGGTGTGCCTCCGTAGCCATTTGAAGATTTCCCATATCCCGAATATTATTTATGGTTGTCAAAGGCGGATTCGGGAGAAGGAAGTGATCGTTGTCGGTCTGCATGAAGACCATGCGCCGTTCATAGTCCAAGATATTCATCACCTTCATCACGAAGATCGAGAGAAGCTTATTTCCAGGAAGGGGGGGGGGGGGGGTCCTCTGGGCTAAGGAAATACCGAAGTGTAGTGCGATAGGGGTAATCAAACCCCTATCCATATCTCCCTCTTAGGCGTTGTCATGACATCCTCAAAATGTTCCGCTACCATAGCCCCGGTTGCCGGAATCGAGTTGTCGAGCATGTGAGTCAGGATATACAACTCCCGCAGTGAAATGGGCCCGGTTTCCTTTCGGCCATATATGGTATTCGCAATCACCTTGTGTAGGTATCTGAGTACGGGATTGCGAATGTTCGATCCTTTAGCCGATCTTGCAATGTAATATCGCGCCTCACTCCCCGGGTATTCTACCATGGATCTCCAATAAGTTTCACAAGCGAACCGGTTTATCGGGTAATGGCCGTCGTGTCTTGCATGATAAATTTCCTCCAACTGGACGATAGTCAGTGTCTCTTCGTTGTTGTTGATCCGGAATGTCATTTCGGTCGGTTCACGAGTCACCAGATCTCTTCTTACAGTGAGAGTGCTGAGAAACTCCATCGTCAGACACCTATAAGTCGGCCATTTTTGAGTCATCATCCACGCCCAATGCACTCTTTCAAGGAATTTCATCACATATTCCCTTATCCCCATTGCGTTCATGCATTCGTCATCGGGCCACCTTGTAGGGCATTTTTTTCTGCCCCAACATTTCCCACCTTTGATATTGCGTTTCAGGTAGATTGATTCCATAAGATTCCGGGGTTTCCACAGCCCTTTGAATAGCCATTCTTGCCGGCTGCACTTGTTCCCCGCCATTCCTACCCCTTCCGCGTTGTGAATTTCCTCGTCCTCTTCCTCGTGCCATTTTCTGCAAAAATTTAATCTATCATTATCCAAGGACTTGAGAACGTATTCCTCCCCCAAACTTATAGCAAGCAATAAAATTCCCCCAATATAAACATTATCGATCAAAACAACTCCCAAGCAAAATCAATCGTTTAAATTCATCATCTTCATCATGGAAAACATATCTTAATTACAAGAATTTTCAATCGAGAAATTTAATCATCAATGCATGAAGAATTATCAAAAATCCCCAAATTTCATCACCTTCAATTTATTCAAGAACCCTAGATAATTAAGGACTAGCGATTCAAATCATCATAGCATGTTCATAACAAAGAATAATCATCTAAAACATGACAAACATACCTTTATTTCGGAGAAATTGAAGAGAAAAAAAATTAAAGCCCAGTCCCAATTCGTCCGATTTGCTCCTTCGAAGAGTGAAATTGGTTGAAAATTGATGAATACGTAGTATATTCTTGTATCTCCCCTCGATTTTGCACAAAATTTCTTTAAAAACGAAGAGAAAAAATCGAAAGTTCAGAGGCTAGGGTTCGCAGGGATGAAGAAAAAATTTCTGGAGAAGATAAAAATGGGGAATCGGCCGTGCTCCTTTTTATACCTGACCGACTGACACGGTCGTGTTGTATATGACACGGTCGTGTCGAGCTGTTCGTAATAACACAATACTTACTGTCGGCCGACTCGGCCGTGTCCTATGACACGGTCGAGTCATACTATTCAGGAAAATCAAAATTCACTGTACTGAGGCCCGGCCGTGTCCTGTGACACGGCCGTGTCATGCTGTTCTAGAAAACCAAGTTCTCACTGTACTGAGGCCCGGCCGTGTCATGACACTCGGCCATGTCCTACTATTCAAAATAAGCCCAAAACCTCCTGTTTTGAGACGCGGCCGTGCCAAAGGTAACTCGGTCGTGTCCTACCTGCCCAGATTTTTAGTTTCTGAAAACGCACTCGTTTCCTGCAATTTTAACACCCACAGATTGAACTGCCGATTCGAATCGAATAAAAACAAATAAGGAAAACAAAATGCGAAAAACAGAAGACAGAAAAAATCTAACTAAAACGTTGGGTTGCCTCCCAAGTAGCGCTTTTTTATAGTCATTAGCTCGACTTCTTCCCATTTTGCTCAAGCTTCAACATTGTGCACCTCTATGCACTCAAACGCATTGATTTCTTCGATTCATCCGAAATACGGCTTCACTCTATGCCCGTTTACCTTAAAGCGCTTGTTCTTCCGAGGATCAAGAAGTTCTACCACTCCGTGCGGCCATACTTTAACGACTTTGAACGGTCTGCCCCATCGCGATACCAATTTTCCGAGCATGAGTTTAAGACGGGAGTTATGTAGCAAAACATCCATCCCGGGTTCGAGAGATTTACGAACGATACGCTTATCATGATACCGTTTCGTCCGTTCTTTGTAGAGTTTAGCGTTTTCGTACGCCTCATATCGCATCTCATCAAGCTCATTTAAATGCAAAAGTCGTTCCTCGCCCGCCTTTTCTTGATCTAAATTGAGCGCTTTGATTGCCCAATACGCCTTGTGTTCCAACTCAACGGGTAGGTGACATGCTTTCCCAAATACTATGCGATACGGGCTCATTCCGATTGGAGTTTTGTAGGCCGTGCGGTATGCCCATAAAGCGTCATTCAACTTCAATGCCCAGTCTTTTCTTGTCGGTTTCACCGTCTTTTCGAGCACTGCCTTTATTTGCCGATTGCTTACTTCTACTTGCTCGGAAGTTTGTGGATGGTACGCCGTTGCGACCTTATGCATCACATTGTACTTCTTAAGCAAGCCTGCAAGTTGTTTATTGCAAAAATGCATGCCTCTGTCGCTGATTACAGCCCTAGGCGTCCCGAACCTGCAGAAAATCACATCCCTAAAAAAATTGCAAACCACGTTAGCATCGTTAGTTCGGGTTGGAATTGCTTCCACCCACTTAGAGACGTAGTCTATAGCAACCATAATATACTCAAAACCATGGGAAATTGGAAAAGGACCCATAAAATCCACTCCCCAAACATCGAAAAGTACCAGAACAAGGTTGTTTGTCAACGGCATCTCATTCCTTTTGCTTATATTCCCCGTTCGTTGACAACGATCGCAACTCTTGCAATGGAAATAGGCATCCTTAAACAATGTTGGCCAGTAGAATCCCGATTGAAGGACCTTGTGAGCCATTTTCTTTGCGCTAAAATGTCCGCCACAGTGCAACTCATGGCAAAATAACAATATGCTCTCGTGCTCTTCCTCCGGGACACAACGTCGGAATATCTGATCAGGCGCCAACCTGAATAAGTAGGGCTCCTCCCAAAAGTAATGCCTGCACATGGAAACAAACCTCTTCTTCCCTTGATAGGTTAAGTCGGGCTGCAAAACACCACTAACAATGTAATTGACAACATCAGCATACCAAGGCGTCCTTGTTACATCGAATAATTGCTCATCGGGAAAAGTTTCAACAATTGGCAAATGATTATCAAGCTTAAAATTATCTCCCTCGGTTAGCCTAGATAGATGGTCGGCCACTACGTTTTCCGACCCCTTTTTATCTTTAAATTCCAAATCAAATTCTTGCAGCAGAAGAACCCACCGAATTAATCTTGGTTTTGCATCGGATTTTTTTAATAAATATTTCAATGCGGCATGATCCGTATGCACAATCACTTTTGAGCCAACCAAGTAGGATCGAAATTTGTCTAAAGAAAACACAACAGCTAAAAATTCTTTTTCGTTGGTGGTGTAATTAGCCTGAGCTTCATCGAGCGTTTTGCTCGCATAGTAAATCACGTGGAAAAATTTATTCACTCTTTGCCCCAAAACGGAACCTATAGCAAAGTCAGACGCATCGCACATAATTTCAAATGGGAGAGACCAATCAGGAGCGACAACAATAGGTGTGGAAGTTAACTTTTCTTTCAAAGCGTTGAAACCGACTAAACATTCCTCGGTAAAATCAAATTTAGCATCTTTGCATAAAAGGTTACTCAAAGGGCGGGCAATTTTTGAAAAATCTTTAATAAAACGCCTATAAAACCCGGCATGCCCTAAAAAACTTCGAACCTCTTTGACACATGAAGGCGAAGGTAATTTAACAATTAAATCGACTTTAGCCTTATCAACCTCCATTCCTTTATTGGAAACCATATGACCTAGAACAAGACCTTGTTTTACCATAAAATGACTCTTTTCCAAACTAAGTATAAGATTACACTCAATACATCGTTCTAGCACAATAGTCAAATTATTTAAACAATCATCGAAAGTGGTTCCAAACACAGAAAAGTCGTCCATGAATACCTCGATGGATTTTTCTAACAAGTCGTAGAATATGGATAGCATGCACCTTTGAAAAGTAGCGGGAGCATTGCAAAGACCAAACGGCATCCTCCTAAAGGCAAAGGTGCCAAAAGGGCAAGTGAAAGTGGTCTTCTCTTGATCTTCCGGAGCAATGGGAATTTGATAGAAACCTGAAAGACCATCTAGAAAACAGTAATAATCATGCCCAGCTAAACGATCCAACATTTGATCAATGAAAGGAAGAGGAAAATGATCTTTTTTTGTTGCGGCATTTAATTTCCGGTAATCAATGCACATCCTCCAACTGGTTACCGTTCTAGTGGGCACCAATTCATTTTTATCATTACGAACCACCGTTATTCCAGATTTCTTAGGCACTACATGCACAGGGCTCACCCACTTACTGTCGGATATCGGGTGGATGACTCCGACATCTATCAATTTCAAAACTTCTTTTTTCACAACTTCCTGCATGTTCGGATTCAAACGCCTTTGAGGTTGCCTAACCGGTTTAACATTTTCCTCAAGAATTATTTTATGCATGCACCTAACAGGACTTATTCCCTTGATATCGGAAATACTCCACCCAATCGCTTCCTTTAACTTAGTTAGAACTTCTACTAATTTGTTTTCTTGCAAGGGAGTTAGTTCGGAAGAGACAATTATAGGGTAAGTGTCACTTTTGCCTAAGAAAACATATTTAAGATGTGCCGGAAGTTCTTTCAATTCAAGTTGGGGTGGGGTGATTTCAACGGGCTCCTCAAATTTTAATTCCATTGGTATCTTAAAACCGTCAACTTCATCAATTATTTCGGAATTATCTAACAATGCAACATATTCTTCAATTTCTAGATTATTAAGCCCCATATCATGCTCAACGGTTAGCATCATGCAACGTGTCACCTACATCATCATGAAAATATATATCATCAACCAAAGAATCAATGCAATCAACAAAATTCACATCATGGGAAGCATAAATATGAGAAGGGATAGGAGATGAACTGAACACGTTGATTTCCACGGTTTCACCCAAGACGGTCATGGTGACCTTTCCTTCATCAACATCGACAATTGTTTTTGTTGTTCGCATGAATGGCCGTCCTAGAAGTATTGTCCCTTCATTTTCGCTTTTCCCGAAATCGCTCATCTCCAAGATAACAAAATCGGCCGGAATCACCAACTTGTCCACTTGCACTAATAGGTCTTTAATGACTCCCTTGGGGTATTTCACCGACCTATCCGCCATTTAAAGAGTCATTCTTTTCGGTTTGATTCCCCCGAGTCCAAGCCTCAAATAGGTCGAGTATGGCATGAGATTCACACTTGCCCCCAAATCTAACATCCCACGAGCAACTCTCTTGTCTCCCATAGTAATGTCGATCATAAAACTTCCGGGATCGCCTTTCTTTTGACCCCTTGCTTCTACCTCGTAGAGCACCACTTTCTCGTTCCCATTGTATCTTCTTTTGTTCGAGGTCAACTCTTTGAAAAATTTTGTATAAGCGGGAATGTTCTTCACAACATCCAAAAGAGGTAAGTTGACATGAACCTTCGAAAGCATGTCGTAGATTTCGGAAAATTGCTCATCTTGCTTTGCTTTTCTAAGTCAGCTCGGAAAAGGAATTGGTGGCTTATATGGTTGAGCGGATTTGTGAAGCTTGGAAGTTGAAGTTGCTTCGTCTATTTTCTCCTCTTGATTTCCCAACTCATCTTCTTTCTCATCGACTCTTTCTTTTACTTCGGAATTAACTTCTCTATTAATCACTTTACCACTTCGGAGAGTGGTAATGGCTTGAGCTTGCTCGGGTTGACTCGGTAGTTTACTCCTTTCTTGTCTACGTGCCTCGGTAGCAAGTTGCCCAATTTGGATCTCTATTTTCTTCATCGAAGCTTCTAAAGATTCGAACCTTTTATTGTTCTCCTCTCGGTTTTCCTTGCTCTCCTTAATGAATGCCGCTATACTCTCCTCAAGAGAGTTCCTTTGTTGTGGAGGTGGTTCACTTCGCGTTGGTTGTTGGGCTCGGTTTCCTCCGTTGTATTGAGCTTCAACATTTGTGTCGTATGGCATCGGGTTGTTGTTTCTCCATGAGAAATTCGGATGGTTTCTTAGCCCAGGATGATAAGTATTTAAGAGAGGTGCATTTCTTGCGTTTCTGCCATAATTATTTCTCCTCTCTTCCCATTCGGGCCTTCCCGTGCTTTGTCCCATAGCCCAATTAACTTGTTCAGTTTGTTCTCCCGGAAAAGTATGAGGGCATGAATTGGCATCATGTCCGGGTGCTCCGCAAATCTCGCAAACTCATGAGCTAGAAGATTTATTTTGAGTCTTGAGTTGTCTTAGTTCATTTGTCAACTCATCGATTTTAGATTGCATCTCGTCCTTCTCGCTTACTTGGTGCACGGCTCCCCTACGATCACGTACACTTTTTTGTTGAGAATTTGCTCCCAATGTTTCATACACATCATACGCTTGCCTCTCCGTCAAACCCCAAAACGAACCACCGGCTGCATTATCTACCGCTCCTTGGAAATATTGAGTAAATCCGTCATAGAAGAATCGATTAAGTAGTTGAAGCGGATAGTGATGGTGTGGGCATTGAATGAGTAGCATTTTGAATCGGTCCCAAGCTTCGTGAAATGCCTCTCCGTCTTGTTGTTCGAAAGTTGAGATTTGAGTTCTCAATTGCGTAGTCTTTGAATGGGAGAAGTACTTGGTAATGAATTTATCGTAAACTTCATCCCATGTTCTTAGTGATCCGGGCGCCAAAGTCATCAACCATTGTTTCGCCCCATCCTTGAGTGTATAAGGGAAGCACTTCATCCGTAGTTGATCCTCGCTCAACCCGTTCAATGGGAAGTTATCAATCGCCACATAGAAGTCTCGGATGAATGATAACGGATCCTCTCGTGCTAATCCGTGAAATGAGGGCAATTGTTCGATGTGAAATCCGCTTATGTGGTAGTTCCTTGTGGCCGGTGCTAATTGGATGCATGAAATGGCGGTGTTCACCACGGGGTTTGCATAGTCCCGCATTAGATGTTCGACCGGAGGTTGTTGCGGCATGTTGTAGTTTGCCTCCATCCCATATTGAGGTCCGGGATAATAATTCGCTCCATATTTCATTCCAACGGGTGGTTGTCTCGGATAGAAGTATCTCCCTTGTTGCGCTTCGGGTATCCCTTGATTGCGCCCAACATTATCATATCTCGGAAACCTTGGTTGACGAATTTCTTCCTCATCTATATTTTGTGCAACATTTTCAACCCTCGGTTGACGAGTGTTTTCTTCTTGGATCAAAAGTCGCTCTTCAAGCTCCGGATTCACCTCGTCATTTGCCATTGATGATGTGGCCATTATTTTTGGTGCTCTAATCCTTTGAACTTCGTCTATGGGCGGAAGAATCGGGTTACCCAACGATCTCCTACCAAGCACAAACAAAGGAAGTAAGAGCGAAATTTATCGAAATAGAATTGATCAAGAATAACAATTCAACTATTATTAAAACAAGATTAAAAATTAAACGCCAATTCCCCGGCAACGGCGCCAAAAAATTGATGGTTCAAATTAAATACTCGCAAGTGTACGAATCGCTTTTGTAGGAAGCGGTAAGTAACTCCGAGATCGATCTCTCGAGGAATTGGAAACGGTTTAAAATTCGATAATGTTCGGCAAATAGTCGAATGAACAAAAGTAAAATAAATTAAAAAACATCATTGGTTCGATTGGATTATAATACTAACGCATGAAATTAAAATAAACTAAGTGGTAACAACACCAATTCGATTGTTGGATAAATGAGAGATAACAATAATGAGATTGATATGGGAATTTAGATTCACCGACACACACGTAATCAATTATTAGTTCCGATACACAAATAAATAAGGTTTGGAATTATCGATTGCTCACGATTAAAAGAAATCCGTTTGGTGGCGGTTATTCTAAAAATCAAGATTGTTCTCAACGAAAATAAGGGATACTCTTTTGATGGGGATGAATCCCTAACTAACAATCAATTAACCGACTACTTTTGATGAGGTAAATCGTTAAAAGATCGCGCGAAAAAGCTCGAGAACATTCACAATCGTTTCTTTCGGGTCGTTTGATGGCGAACACCGAAAAAAACCCTCGATTCGAATAATAATAACAACAATGAAAAAGGTTTGATGATCTAATTCCAAAGTTCTTAAACGAAGAACGAACAAGAGGAACAATCCCAAACTTTTACCCGGAAAGTCAAAAGGAACTAACAATCAAAAACATGTGTGTGGCTATATCTAAAAACCCATATGAAGTGTTTAGCCACACATGATTAATTCAACAACAATAATGGAAATTGAAGAACAAAACATGGTAAAAACTTCCCTTGTAAATGCCGAAATCGAACTCCCGATGAAGGTTTGATGATCTTCTTACAAGAATTCACAACAAAATGATACAAGGAATTAATATATCTCACAAAAGTATTTTTCACTCTAAGAACATATAAGGAAGATGATGAAATAATCTCACTCAATCCTCACTTTTTGGTGTTTTCTCCCTCAATCTTGTGTTTTTCACCCAAGAATATCTTCCACAAGATAAGTGTGTCTCACCTAGGGTCTCTACACTTTGTTTTATAGCCAAAAGATGAAGAATAAGGCTTAAAGTTGTGCAAAAATGTCAAGGAAAGTGACATGAACCGAAAAGTGACACGGCCCGTGTCCTGGGACACGGCCGTGTCGCACTACGCTGGATAAAGGAAAAGGTTCTGTACTGAGGCTCGGCCGTGTCCCATGACACGGCCGTGTTGTACTGCGCCAGATAGTGCAAATTGGCCGATCGTGACTCGGCCATGTTCCAAAAGGCACGGTCGAGTTGTTCTCATTCGGAAAATGCAATTCTCGCTGGAATGAGACCCGGCCGTGTCCCATGGCACGGCCGAGTTGCCTGTTGCAGCTGAGTGCCTGTTGCAGCCGAGTCGAGTTGCCTGGTGCAGCCTAGTTGAGTCGCCTGGTGCAGCCAAGTCTGGTTTTTGGTCTTCTTCGGCTTGATCCTTCGTTCATGTATCAATACACCTCGGAATTTAGCATATGATATACCGTTTCGAAGCCAATTTCACGAGGAATTTATGTCAAAGTAGAACACATCTCAGTTCGGAATGGAGATTCTGGAATTTAGACGATTCGACCGATACTGCTTCAATCTTTCGTTGTTTTAGGCCCCGTTTTAGCTCTTGATCGTCATAAACTCCAATATTAGCTATGAAAGCGCGTATTTCACCACAATCTTCGCTTGAATACCTATAAATTAAAAACACAACATACCATGCATAAAAGAGAACGAAAATACTAAAAAGCAAACAAAAACACGACTAGATAGAACAGTATGAGTTGATCAAGAATCGACTCATTAATGCGCTATCGGCCTAGGCCGCAATCCAGAGCCCCCACTGCCCTACTGACTCGGCCAGGTAGCGTGCGCAGCCTTCCGGCCGTAGCGCGCGCTACCTGCCGGTCATAGCGTGCGCAATGCCCGACAGTAGCGTTCGCTACCTGCAGATCATCCTCGAGTCCAGTACTCTAGTAACCCCTCTGCTTATCCCGACAGCGTACGCTGGGCCGCCCGATAGCGTGCGCTACACCTACCGGTTAGCGCGCGCAGCCTTCCGGCCGTAGCGTGCACTACGCCGGTTCCTGTCGTGCTTGCCCGGCCAGTGCCCAGCACTTCCGACCGTGCCGGCCGCACCTGTCCGGCCAGTGCTCAGCCATCATGATCCGACGACTCGATTTCCGAAAACGTACGCAACGAACACGACGAAAAGCTCGCGGACAACATCATCGACCCGAAATGAAAACATAATGCAATAATTAATCATACGGGACCAAGAAAAGGGTCGAGACAACAATTACAAATACGGATACCCATAACTTTGGGTAAATTACAAAATGGCCCAAAATGCCCGAAAATCACGATACGTGATCGAATAACCAAACCGAAGTTCACAACACGTCTAACAAAGTTAAACGGACTTACGGGAAACTCGAAACAGCAGTTTTGAACGATATTCGCAAGAATCGAACTCAAGTGCGGAAAAGTCGCTAAAAAGCACGGAACTCAACAAAACGACACTGAAACGAACTCGGATGTCAAAAAGTGTAGAATTAATCATTCTCAGAATGATGAAAAGGTCATGAGCGAGTCATTAAAACGGACTTCCGCCGAAAAAAAAGAAATTACCGGAAATCAAAATTACGGGTATTACATTCTACCCTCCTTAAAAGAAGTTTCGTCCTGAAACTTAAAATAAGTAGGGAGAAGCAATATCCCCTGCCAGGAAAACTCGACGAGATACATAAAAACCGAAAACTCGTGCCCGACGGCGAAACGCTGCAAGAAACGCAACGAGACATACGGCGTGAAAATACGCTCAACGACGACTAACACAACGCCACCGATAGAGACATAATAAAATCAACAAGTGACAAGCGTCATCAAACAGACAATACAATTGAGTCGATTATCCGAACAATCACAAAACACAACGAACGAAAATCAATACGATTGACCAACCCAACGGTTCATCAATCAAAACGCGAGCCAAACGCTGAACAATACGGAATTCCACCGCCCAAGGGTTGGAAGATCGAAACAAGACTAATTTCTCGAAGGAGTCTGAACGCTCAACAATTACGAGACGAGATCAACAAAAACCGAACAATCAAACGATCGAACCACAACGGTCGAGACAACAAAAAGCGAACAATCATGTTTGAATCACGAAGAACAATAAAATTCAAACAACAACTCCAAGGTTCACAAGAATCGAACCGAACTCGAAAAAGTCACAGCGATAACCAGATCGACTCAAAACATGATCACAGCTCGTCCGAACGATGAAACCAAAATACAGAACAAATTCAGAAAGTATCAACGAACACGAGCGAGTCGATAGAATTGAGAAAGAGAAAATGCAGAAGCCAAAAATAATACGGGTATTATATTCGACCTCTTCTAAAAGAAGTGTCGTCCCCGAAACTCACAACAACGAAATCAAGGAGACGACACAACAAGCAACCGACAGAAACATCCTTCGAAGGCCTCTCAAAGCCGATTCTGATAACTGTGCTGAAGCGCGAACTCCGAAAGTATTGGTAGCCAATTCGCAAAACTGAATTCGGTGTCCCTCGAGTCCACACTTGAAATGTGTTACCTACGAGAGGGACAATTTACACGTGCATGCCCCGGCACATCACGGTTGAAACGTCTCGGCTCGGCATACCAAAAATACAAATGCTAGATACAATGGGGCATAACGTCGCAAAACAACATAGCGGAGATGCCAACTCAGCACAACAAAGAATCATAACACATATCATATACAACAATTACCATCGTAAAGTAATACACACACAAAAAATACAGCAACGACGGTATCGTTCGGCGACCTTAACGGCCCGAACAATAACCAGCACATAATTACAAACATCATGAAACAATCACACATGTACACAAACGTACACACCCAAGCTTTAACAGCTCACACAGGTGCGATAACACGCAAGTCACCACGAAATGACAACATTAAAGATCGTCATCACACCTCCCACAAAGGGCTAACAAAACATATGCGTGTCGAACGACTCAACGTCCACACCACCAATTCAATCACAATTCGGAGGGCTAACACCCTAACAACAATACCAACATCATACACACCTTCTCCGACCACAAGAAGGAAATGATGGGTTTTAAAAAAACGAAAACCACCTTTTGAAAACAGTTTGGAAACACCAGTTGATCTTGAGTATCATTTTACAAAAAGTTGAACAAACATCATTTTCGAGACTTTGAAAATCATCTTGCGTTTGAACAAAAATGAGGACACCTTTCTTTTAGTGAAAAACTTTCAGAATATCCGACCCTCGGGTCTAAGTATAAGTGTTTCTAAACATCGAAAATATCTCAAAACATTTTGGTCCTCGAGGTAGAAGAATTTTTTAAACATGTTGTGGCACCTTGGATGTACCACGAGAAAATAATTCATTTTAAAAGTACGTCTCGAAATTTATTTTCTAAGATACTCAAGGTTTTCAAGGTTAATTCAATGGGCTAGAATGCCCAAAAATTTCAAGTAATTACACAAAACTTTATAGCGCTGTGGGTCCCGCGTCGGAACCCACCAGGCTAAAAACCATTTACAAAAACGCCAAAAAGGCCGATGACGGTAATGTTTCAAAAACTTAAAAAAGCCATTTACAACATGTTAAATACCGTCATAAGAATTTCGCTAAAACGATCAAGGCCATAATGTCAAAAACTCGGTTAAGGGAATCGATTTTCGAAATAAAACTCAGTCGGTAAATACCGAAAGCCATTACAAAAGAACTCACGCAGCGGATAAGAGAAATACAGTCCAACATGCACAATCCAGCAACACTACTCCTCACATGAACAAAATATGAGAGTCAAATAATCACGTATCAAGAAATCAAAATCCATTAGAGGATTCCGTCACTGAACAAATAATCATAAAAATAGCTCGTCACACGAGGCACAACACAAAGAAAGGAGACTTACAGCCACAGGTCGCACGAAGATGATGATCGCCCCACGATACTAATCACGACCAACAAACTCAGACGACGCGTCGCGACACGACTCAGTCAGACAAATTCTGACGAGACAAAAACTCAACAGACACCACTAAACCTGACAGCCTAGGTTTCCACAATCTAAGCTCCGATACCATTTATGTAACACCCCCAATCCGCTCAGGGATATTACACGCCGTAGAACCTTTTCTCAAGGATCTACCAGGCTGATAACAACATATAACATATCAACAATGCCTTTAAGGCTAAAATGACTCGGTAGACCGATTTGGTCTTTCAATAAATACATACAACTCAAACTCATTATATGCCCACGCAGGGGTCGAATACAAACACTCCCGTACAACGGGAAAGAATTCTGCAGCGAAAAATAAACTATAACTAAACCAATGACCTCATACGGATCCTCGTGTGATTAGTATCGTTCATCTTTCATCATCCTTTGTGCCGAACCTGTGTTATGCTCCCAAACCTGAATGTAAAAACAGACATTCACCCCCCGAATACTCGGGGGTTAGCAAAACTCCACTGTTTTGCTAGTGCAAGAACAAAGTGCAAATACGAGCCATACAATTCACATTCCACGAATAACAATAACCAGGAATCTTCAAAGATCCAAACATAAAGAAAAGTACTTCCCGAGGCAAGAGTTTGGGTAAATATTTCCAAAACCGAAAGATCACAAATAAAGGGAAACAATTTATAAAACAATTTAAAATGCCATCGAGAGTTTTAATAGAAAACAATTTAGGATTACTGAATCCTTCTCTTTCCAAAAATCAACAGGGTCACAGCCCAAAGGTTTTGTTTTTCACAAATGAAACCAACAACAATACACAAGGTTAAAACCCACGTCACGCGTCCTCGACGGACATAAAATACACACGCACCCGTGAAGTTTCACTCGTGAATCCAGGGCGAAACCATTGGACTCCCTCCGTGGCCCAGTCGAACCCTCCCGGGGTGAGCAAACACATTCACAAAACATACACACGCACTCGTGAAGTTTTTACTCGTGAACCCAGAGTGAAGTCATAGATTCCCCCGAGGCCCCGTCGGACCCTCCCGAGGTGAGTAAAATACATTCACTAAACATACACACGCAGCGGTGAAGTTTCACTCGTGAATCCAGGGCGATACCATTGGACTCCCTCCGTTGTAACACCCCCGATATATTCAGGAATATTACAGCGCCGTAAATCCTTTACATAAGGATTTACAAGGCTGAAGAAATGAAAAGACATTAATAGATACCAACGAATGAAAATAACGGAATTAAGATACAACAGTTCTGACCAAATACTGAAAAATACAAATGTTCAACAGGAATTTATTAATACATCACCAAATTCAAATTCATCATAAACAACTACGTACTCGAGTACTTATTGAAATAACCAACAAACAACAGACAAATAAACCCGGCCGGAACATCACTCTGCACCCTCGTCATCATACAGCTCCAGTGGTTGTTTTCCCGCTCTCCTGGATCCTGAACATAAACAAAATATTCACCCCTGAAGGGGTTAGCACAACGATGCTAGTACAAGTACCACAACATATTATTCAACATCTCACGAAGAATAATAATAACTTAATGATGAAAGAACCAACGAGTCTTCTCCTGCGAGAAACTCAATAATAACATACACAACTGATAATCACAACATGATATCATAACATACACATGGTAATTCCGATGATCCAACGTTCACTGCCTAGAACCCACGATGATCCCGTCAGACCAACCCGTGGTGGAAAAACCCGTCCGATGATCCAGCGCACGCTAGCATAGATCCCCCGATGATCCCGTTGGACCAACACGAGGTGGACATACAACAACGACATATATGCATGACAATATGTACAACATAAATACGTAAAAAAAATAAGGTACTTGCTTCGATTCGAAGACAAGGACAATACTTCCACGAAAACGAAACACTCGAAGGTCGCCCCTTCAATCAATCACGTAACAAGCTCGAACCTTAACAAAAGAAATAATATAGAATTTATCTTACGTCGTACGAATGTCTAACAATTCGATTTACGGCCGAAAGCCAATAAAATGTAATTTGTCTGAACTACTTAGCGTACGCTAAGTATTTTATGTAGCGTGCGTTAAGTCTGTTCGATAGCGCACGCAAACAACAAAGCCTAGCGTACGCTAACTATGCATGGTCAGTACCTCACTGATCAGTCGACTGACTCATCTGATGGCCTAATGTACGTTACGTACCAAACGTAGCTTACGTTAACTCATGCTCGATAGCGCACGTTAATCTACATAGCTTAGCGTGCGCTAACTGTGCATGGCAGTTCACTATTGGGCAGTAGACTGATCTCATCATAATCAAACCAATGAAATCTTCAGTGTTAATTCATGTTACCTCCATGAATATCATGTTCATACGGATATGAATGATCTTACGGATAACAACAAATTCGGATTCAAGAATATGTATACTATTATAAAACCATATTCCATTTCGATTACAATTCTTCATGCGATAATTCGGAAGGCTTAACGGTCGATATCAACACTTTTATATCAATCAAAACTATCATTCTGTAGTTTGATTAACATTCCATCTTTACAAGATAATTCCTTCCATGATCAATCCCTTAGATTGTCTAATAATAATGATGTTAAAGTCAAGTCCATTATTGCTATGAAGACACCTACTAGATTCGGATTACCAATGATAGAAGCTTCCTCTACTTGTTCATTGTAATGAGATTCGAATCATGATGTTCATAATCAAGGTACTTAAGGCATAATCATCTCAATATTCCAAACATGATGTGGTTTGGATAATTCACCCAAGAAACTCAATATTTTGCTAGCATGATCCATCTTATTCTCCATAACACGAATCTAGAGTTGGAGATAGAATCAACATACCTTAATATGACGAAATCACTGAACCCCAAAGGTAGAATCTGACTCCGGTTGGTTATCTGCCACTCCAAGGTGCTACTTCTCTTCAATGATCAATCACAAGAAGTATTCAATGTCCAATGATCAAGTGGATATGTTATAAGTGTATCTAAGGAAGATGATATGCTCTCTGGTCTCTCAAAAACGAAAGATAAAAGAAGGAAATGAGAACAAAATGGAGTGCTGGCCCATATATAAACTTTCTGTTCAAAGCAGATTAGCGCACGCTACCATACATCCTTAGCGCGCGCTAATAAGAGTTGACTCCAAAACTGTCCAGGTTCATCCGCGTGAATCTTATCCGGTCCTAAGTCCGACTGGCGCATGTGTTAGCCGCCTAGCACAATAATTGATTACCTAGCGCACGCAAGTACTACATCGTAGCGTGCGCTAGTAGTAGCCGATATCGTGCGTTAAGCTACCTTCTTAGCGTACGCTATCACGAGTTTGCATGAGAAAATTTGCATGATGATATACTTATGTACAAAGATACCAATGTGAGAAATAACATATTCCAATTATCGAGATCCTAAATTCGAATAATACAGGGTTCGAATACAGATGAAATACACAATAATAAATCCGGATATTACATCTGTGGCCCCGTCGAACCCTCCCGAGGTGAGCAAACACATTCACAAAACATACACGCACAGGCATCGCCTAGGACCAGGACGCCACCATGAATCCCACCCGAGGCCTCTAAGGAATCTCCCGAGCTGGCTAGCGAAACAATCAAGCACAGGCATTGCCTAGGACCAGGACGCCACCATGAATCCCACCCGAGGCCTCTAAGGACCCTCCCGAGCTGGCTAGCGAAACAATCATGCACAAATAACATATCACAACAAGGATATCCAAACGATTCACCCAGAGACATCAAACACTTAGCAAAACACCACGTCAAACCACAATACACCGAAATGAAACCATATACATATACACGCATTACCAAGCGCAACATCAATGCCAAACATATCCAAAGGATTCACGTAGTCACTTACAGCCCACATAATTTACAAAACACACGCGTTTTGAAAGTGAGCCTTTAACGAGGCTAGCCGAATCTTTTGAAAACTCATTTCAAACAAACAAACAAACATACCAAGACGATCACCAATCATCATATCCACAAAACAAGAATATTATGGGCAAGGTACTTGCCTCGAATAAGAACAACGCGGAGAATCGACCGAAGTAGGTTGACACGAACTGACTACGAACCCGCCGACTCCACCGATCGCCAACTCGCGGTCATAAACTACGAAGGAAAATAACAACAATGAAATGAATTCCATAACACTACTCAAAGCCGTTGAATTCAAAGAACGAATGACGAAAGTTCAAGTGTTTTCCCCAAAACGGCCAAGAACACGATTTGTCCCGACAAAACACAAAAATGGAATTCCAAGTCGAAATATGGATATAAAATCCATAGAATATGTTTAACAACATCATTTAACCACAATCTATCCAACAAAAACGGATGGAAAACGAGATCGAGAACAAATCCCCTAAAAAGTCGATTCGAAGGAAATCAAGAATTATACTTTGATTCGACGAAGAACAATGGATTAAATGATGTTAAACACAAGAATACTACCAAGATTAATCATACCCATCATGAATTAATCAACAACACGGAACGAATCGGACAAAAATGCAAAAATCCCAAAATTCAAGAAATTAGGGTTCTAAGGAGAGATTACCTTGATTCGCTGGATCAAAGGATGATATAGGATGATCAATCCAGGATATGAACTCAAGAACTTCGTGGATTTGTTGTTCAACAACATGGCTTCGCCTCCTCCGAAGCTCCAGCCGCGCATCGAAAAGAAAGAAAATGAAAAACGAGTGAAAATGAGGCTGCTCTGCCACATTTATACTGGGCCGGACTAGCGTGCGCTAGGCTGCCGAGCTAGCGTGCGCTATCGCCTGTGCCGCAATCCAGCTCCCCATCGCCCTACCGACTCGGCCAGTAGCGTGGCGCACTTTTCCGGCCGAAGCGCGCGCTACCACGCCGGTCAGAAGGCGTGCGCAATGCCCGGCAAGAGCGTGCGCTACCCGCCGATCATCCCCGAGTCCAAGACTCCAAGAACCCTCTCGCCACCCGACAGACGTCTGGCCGCCTGAGAAGGCGCTACACTCCGGTTAGCGCGACAGCCTCTTCCGGCCATAGCGTGCGCTACGCCGGTTCTGCCGTGCTTGCCGGACAAAGGCTCAAGACTCCGACCGTGCGGCCGCACCTATCCGGCCAAGGTTTCACCATGATCCGACGAATCGATTTCAAAACGCATTTTAACGAACACGACGAAAAGCTCGCGGACAACATCATCGACCCGAAATGAAAACATAATGCAATAATTAATCATACGCGACCAAGAAAAGGGTCGAGACAACAATTACAAATACGGATACCCATAACTTTGGGTAAATTACAAAACGGCCCAAAACGCCCAAAAATCACGATACGTGATCGAATAACCAAACTGAAGTTCACAACACGTCTAACAAAGTTAAACGGACTTACGGGAAACTCGAAACAGCAGTTTCGAACGATATTCGCAAGAATCGAACTCAAGTACGGAAAAGTCGCTAAAAAGCACGGAACTCAACAAAACGACACCGAAACGAACTCGGATGTCAAAAAGTGTAGAATTAATCATTCTCATAATGATGAAATAGTCATGAGAGAGTCATCAAAACGGACTTCCGCGAAAAAAAGAAATTACCGAAAATCGAAATTATGGGTATTACAGAGCACCGGGTCTGACCCGGCCCGGCCCGACCCGGTCCGAAATGGCCCGGATTATAAATGGTCGGACTTTATTGACCCGAAGCCCGGATCTGCTCGTAATCGCCAACCTGTCCGACCAGAAACCGGCCTGGCCCGAGCTAGCCCGGTTCTAGCCCGATTTTGTAAAAAAAAAAAACGAAATTTGCATATTAAGTGTCCTTTTATTACATATAAAATATTTTCTTCTTTACATACTCCCATAAAATACAATTATCAATCTTAATATCTTCATTTAGTCATCAAACTCTCAAATTCAACAATATTTTAGTATAAATAAACTTAATTAGAATAATGTGCAATCATAATCGAGCCATTAATCATCATTATTTCATCACCATCGAGGGTAAATAACAATAAAAATATTTTTTTAGTATTTTTATTTTTATCGTCGTTCTGCTAGACCGGATTTTGTGGTTTTGACCTTTCGACCGAAACCCGATTTTAGACAAAATGCGCACGGGACCTGCACCCACTAATTAAGCTTCCGTCCGGTCCGGTAAAATCTGATCCGACCATTTGTGCTCACCGCCAGCCGGCTATTGTCTTCGATCAGCGTGCGCTAATACTTCCTTGTAGCGTGCGCTAATCTTGCATCATTACATACGTCATATAACCGTTTATACTTTTTGACTTTGCATCAGAATCTTCCCAACGGATTGCTTGACTTGATTCAAACTGATATTTAGCGTGCGGTAAATATCATTTGTTGCGTGCGCTAAGCTTACTTCACTGCATACGTCATTCTGTGTTTGAATCTCTTCACAACGGTAATATAGGCTCGATAGCGTGCGTTAGTTATAATGTGTAGCTTGCACTATCCTCATCAGATGACTTCACTTCAGGTAACTTTGAACTCGTCTGTTCTGCAGATAACTCCCGTTAGTGTGCGCTAACCTTCAGTTCTTGCGTGCGCTAAGCATGTATTTTGGTTAGCTTTTTGCATCTCGTCTGCTTCGTTGTTTTGCTTCGCCTCGATGTTGTTTTGCTTTGTTTAGCAACTTAATCATCAAAACATTATTTATGAATATGTGGAATAAATATTCCAACATATATTTCTTTGCTTCATCATTTAAGGTCTCTGTATTGATATTGATGAGAAAACCAAAATAACTGTAGATCTCTTTCAATAGATCTACCCACGTTATCCCAAGATTATATGTGATACAGTTACTTTGGAAAAACCTATTACTTCTGATCGGATGCTTAATGGGTGTTGATTTTGAAAGGGCATTTACTTAATCTCCAGTCGTCTGCTTGTAAGTTGGATCCCATCATTCATTGTGCACCAATGGCTTACTTCCTCCGGTCTTCGCATTTTACAAAGATTTATGATACGCAGACCATGTAAAAATAAAAATAAAAATAAAATACAAGAAAATAAGACGGTGCACAGACTGTTTAAATTATATGATTAAGGTGGTACACAAATCGTAAAACATATTGGTTTGCATACCCTAGAACAAAACCCAAAACATGGCCATCCTAGTTCACTGTAAATCCTGCAATGAATCCCATTCAAAACAGTACATCCACCCATTTACTAGCTATGAATGACCTTACACTATGACTAAATATATATAATTCTAAATCATATAAAGAAACTCATAATTTTAATTAAGCTATAATTCTAAATTATTAACTTAATTAAATAATATTGTTATTTTTTCATATAATTAATTTGAAATTAATTAAAATTTATTTGATTTTTATTGATTAAAATTCACCGACCCACCTAGTGTATCGATGAACTTATTCTTTTATCTTAATACTCCCACTAAATCCTCAAAATACATTCACTGCATTTCATTTATTCGAACTTGACCATGAACGAACTCCGTTCAAGTTTTGATTTACTTGCATGGGCTGCAACCCACACATCAATCCGAGCAAACAACCCGAACAAGTTGGCCGTCCGCCACCCCATGCTAAAACCTACTGCTGTGGCCATATGGCCTGGCCTGTTGCTGGCCCGCGACAGTTTCTAGCAGGATTTCGGTGCCGACAGCAGCACTGCTCCAACAGTCCGCTTCCCGACAAATAATTATATTTAAAAAAAGTATGGATTTAGAAAAACCAAAGAAAAATATAATATAAAAATTAATTCAAAACTTCAAGTTTTAATTTAATTAATTATCGCATAAAATAAGGATTTCGAAAAACAAGAATAGTCAATTAAATTTTAAATCTATTAAATAATCATTAAACTAATTAGATCAGATATAACACGTGCAAAAGGCTCCAGTGTCGCTGTAGCTTCTTGATCAAATTAATTTGGAGGAAACATCAAATATGATAAGGATCACATACATGATATAGATGAACTTAATCTAGTTTAATATATATATATATATATATATATAAATCTTTTGATTCGTGTGCTGGATCTTGCTTTCGTCCTATAGAATTAGGTCTCCAAGTGTCATGGGATGAAGAAGAAGAACTCCAAGAACTCCTCGCTTACGTTTCTCGCGGCCGTGTAATGTGATGGTTAGGATAATTTTTGTGTCATGTCTTGGCTCTAATAACATACATGTGAATATCTCTATATTTGCGTAGATATTTAGAGGCTACAATTAACCTACACACAAGAAAGGAGAGTCCATGTCCAACAAGGATATTACCGAGTGACCGACACCAAAGAGAGGCCAGCCGTGCCTGCGGGCCCTCGGCCCAACACGGACGTGTTTGTCCGACGCAATGGAACTTATTATAGTGCTTACCTTGAACCCAACCCTAATAAATACCAACAGGTTCTTAGGTTCCAACGGGAAAAAAAATTCACAAACGAAATTAGACTCTCTCTCTCTCTCTCTCTCTCTCTCTATATATATATATATATATATATATATATATATATATATAAGCAGCTGCTACAATACGTTATATATATGTGATGTTATTATGAAGCAAGCACACTCCTACAAAAAATTTTCTACACATCTTCACAGTTTTATTTTAAATATCATTATCTTTTTTATAAACATAACGTATGATTAATAACAGTCAGCTACAACTAAGTATAACATTTATATTTAAATTCGTACATTTCTAATGGTACTTTAGATTGTCATAGTATAACATTTTTTTTTTAAGTTGTACATCTCTAATGATACTTTAAATTGTTTTGTTTCACATGTACAACTATTGCCTTGCTGATTCCCCGACCACCAATTTCAGTATAGAGGTAACGAGCACTTGGACTTATTTTTCAATTCATTTTATTATTAGGAATTTTAAAAATTTCAACCCCAAATCAGTCGATAGAAAATATATGCATCAACGTGCGTTGAAGTTCAATATCACACTCAGGATCTTGAAGAAAAATTGGATAAACTCAATAGAAGACTACGCGAGTCACAGGAGAAAATGAGGTTAGAGATAAATTATCACTCTGTACTTATTATCACTCCGTATCATCCATTTAAAAATTCATATTTCAAGAAATGATTAAATCTCAACACAAAGTCTACACTCAAAATAAAATATTCATTTATAATATAAATTTATATAGTATTTCTATATATATATATATATAAGGAAAGTGAATATGATGTTGTCTCACGTAAGCTTGCATGTGAAACCACTCTAAATCACCTAAAATTATGTCACTTGAATTGATTTTTTTTTTCAAAATATGAGTAGTGGATCCAATGCATGAGTAGTGCAACACTTTTTAATCGTGAATTTAATCAAATAATTGTTTAAACTAAAGTGAATTAGTTATGTAACATAAAACACCCAACAATATGATGTAAAAGAAACATATATTATAGGAACCCTACTTTAAAGATGTTATGATGCAATTAAGGGGAAACACTAATATAGTGAAGGGACATAATACAAATGAGGCTATTATAATGTTTTCTTGTTAAACGACGTTATTTTAAAAGGTTTCGCATGTAAGCTTAAATGTGTGACAGCATGATTACGTTATTTTAGAAAGTTTCGCATGTAAGCTTAAATGTGTGACAGTCTCATATTCATTTTCCCCTCTCTCTCTCATATTCACTTCATATATATATATATATATATATATATATATATATATATGAATATTAGCTTATTCGACAAAAACAACAAAAAATCAGAGAGAATATGTCATATCATTTAAAAAGAATTGTATATTTATTAAAAGTGCCAAAAAATTTAAAAATCGCATATTTTCCAAAATACACTCTTCAAGTGGGACATGGAGAGTATTATATTTTTCTATGTTATTTGTTCATTTCTGTATTAATTAAAATTATCAAAATATTTCGGAAAATAATATAGATGAACACGGCGTGTATTGGTTTTATTTTGACAGGTATTATGAACCTAATATAGAGAAAATTAATTCAGCTCTTGAAGCTGGAGTCTACCAGCAGTTCCTTACTAGCGCCCTTCGGCGTGTACAAATGTCCAAGGTATTTATATGCTCGTTTCAAGTATTATACGTAACTAAAATTTATGAAAAGGCAATAGTTTTTGTTGCTACCCAAAATATTATCCGGAGATAGATATTGCTGGAATGGATGGATAGCAAACAAATACAAGAGCACTTCCGTGAGAAAGATAAATAACACAAGATTTGCCGGGGTTGTTAGTCCCGGACTTGAATGCTCTCGCGAGATATTATTAATACTAATATTCGGGGATACAAGTACTAATGTAAGAATACAATTACAATGAGTGTAAAGATTCTTGTTATCTTAGCTAGTGAGCGTGTAGATTGCCGGAAGAACCAGATTTGATGCTCTGTGAGTTCTTGTAACAAAGGAGATGAACAGTCGCGGCGGTGAGAGATCGACAGTCTATCACGGCGAGTATTTAGCTGGATGCTTGGGATCCTGGGCTTATGAATCCCTTGGAATCTGTCTAGTGGAGACTTGCTGCTTCAGCCGATCGTGTTCTGGACGAGAGATTCGGAGAGAGAAGTCCTGAGATGGATTCCGGTGAGAAAGCCGGGAGCTTGATGATATGTGAGTTCTTCAGTATTTCCGTGAATGAATTCGGAATATGTTCTGAACGTGAGTAAATGAGTTCTGAACCTTTCGGAGCGTAAGTGAACGAGTTCTCAACTGTTGTTGGTGAAATGAATTCCGAACCTTTTTCCAGTAGGAGAAGGTTCTCTATTTATATGACTTGGATACGCCGGGCGATCGCCTTTTCCGTATTATAATAATCGGGCGATCGTCTTTTAGCACATGGGCTTGTCTCCTTAAAGTCTGCAAGAGTTGCTGGCAGTCAACCGCGCGGTCCAATGAGAAGCTTACACGCGTCCTGAGTTGCTGTCACGGGTGGTCCCACTGACAACTTTGGGCGCGCATGCCGGTAGGTGAGGTAGGTGACAGGCTGTGGTCAAAGGTCTTGTCTGTCAGCAAAAGATCTTGTCTGTCAGTGAAGATCTTATCGGCCGGGCCGCTTTTGTGGATCTGCACGTGGGTGCTGTTCTGAGATCCAGTCCTCGATGACTTTGACGGGCGGTCATCTCTGCTCGGGGCGAAGGTCGACCGTCCTTAGCCGGACACTAGAGTCGATCGCCAGATGCCAAAGGGCGATCGCCTCGGGAGTCGATCGCTAGGTACCTGATGGTGGTCCGATATCTTCGATTAGGCGAGCTAGCCAAAGTTTGACTGGAGTTGACTTGGTCGCTCGGCCTTATAGTCGATCGCCTGTCGGGATGAATAAATCTTGACACAACAATTGCCCCCAGCTCGCTCATACGTTGGAAACGTGGGGTGGGGTGGTTCCCTTGGCGATCGCTGAACTTTTGACGAGCGACTTTGCATTTCATTGAACTGGCGATCGTCTTTGAGCTGATATACTCTGGGTTCGGACGACCTGGTGGGCCGCTAAACTGCGCGGGAAATGGCAATGGGCGTGGAAAAGTCTTCGCGCACGTGTCGGGCTTCTATTGGAGGATGTCAACGGTCATTAATGACTCCTCGACTGACGCGTCCTTGAAAAGACGCGTACACGGGTCTCGAGGGAGTCAATAAATGCGTCGTTTGAGATCCGATCCCTGAGTTTTTCCCTTATTGCAAACGAGTCCCTGCCATCTCCTATAAAAGGGCGCAGTGTCGCAGTTTCATACTTACGCGCACCTACTGGAGAAAGAAGGACCTGCTGAAGATTTTTCTGAAGATCTTAGTGCCGATCGTCGTTCGATTTCACCTTCGGGTAAGAAAAAATCCTTTTCTCCTTTTCTGTCTTTGAGAATGGCCGGCACATCATCATCTCATGGAGTGGGTACCAGTTCCGCCGCCGGGACATCAACTGTCCGGGGAGGACTTTCTTCCGACTTCCACCTGGAGACAGCCGCTGAGGCTATTCGGGCTGGAATCGACCCTACTGAAATCGAGGCTTTATTTAATGAAGCCGATGTTGCTAAGGAGGCGGCTGCTGAAGAAAGACGATCGCAGATAGAGAGAGATCTGGCGATTAGGGCATACTGGGAGCAGCATAGTGCTTTCGGTCGGGCCTATAAGGCTTTTGCTGAGATAATGGAGAAGTTGGCCGGTCCGACTCCGAGATTCGATTTCCGGGGATACTCGGTCGCCTACCCTTATCAGCTTCCCAAACGGTCGCAGACGTCAGCATGCCGATCCTTGTGGTCGCTTGGCCAAATACGGAGTTCGACGACCAGGAAAGATCTGGCCGTCTGGAGGACAAGGTTCCATGTTCCTTCAGATGTGGACATGTTCGTGCCGGCGGAGAATGAGCGAGCCGATCAGCCTCCGATGGGTATGGTCGCCGTGAATGAGGCGATTATGGAGGTCGGGCTGCGCTTTCCTCTATCTTTTGCCGTCTCCCATCTGCTGGTCACTTGGAATGTGGCGCCACTTCAGCTGACGCCGAACTCCTGGCTCCAGATTATCTGCACTCTCACTCTTTTCGGCGGTCACCGCCTGTACCGCCTCCCATCGCCGTTGGAGATGAACCATTTGTTCAAGCTGACGGCTCAGAAAGGGTCGGTCGGCGGTTACCATATTCAGGGCCGATCTGGTCGGGTAATTCACGGAGTCCCGAATAAGATGCGGGGCGATCAGACGAAGTGGTTCTGGGTCGCCGGCAAGTGGAGGGCTTCCGCGAGCGACAATCCTTCGGGCGAGCTGGAGATCCCCACTGAGTTTCGGGAGAGGAATCCCGGTAAGGGTTTAGACTCTCCCTTCGTTTGGATGCGTTTTGGACTGATCTAATTTGATTTCGGTTTTGCAGGTTTTCACATTCCGGCGGTCGAGGAGCTGCCTTTTGACTTCCTGGTTGTCTGGGAGCGGATAAGGAGCTTGTCGGACGACGACCTAGACGCCAACCGGATCAATAAGGAGAGTCGTTGGTTGTCGGCTTGGCTATTTCGTTTCCCGAGACATCTCTCGGTGCCAGGTATGAGTTTCTGCGACCTTCACTTTCTAGGCGATCGCCTTACTTGAGGAAAGTGTCTGATTGTTGGTCGATTGTCTTAACTGTAGAGGTTCGCTTTCCTCGCTTTTTGGAGCCTCCGCCGGAGATCGCCATGTCGAATCCTGGAGTTCTAGGCCGTCTCCGCCACAAGAAATCGTCTCGGGCCCCACCTGTTGCGCTGCCAATAGTTCCGGAGGCGGAGCCTCGCGTGGAGCCGGTCGTGGCTGAGGAGGGAGTTCCGGAGGAGGGGCTTCGAGCGAATCGCAAGAGGCCGAGGCCGGAAGAAACTCCGGTTCCTGCCCCTGGCAATGAAGTGCCGATCGCCGCGCCTCCGATCACCATCGTCGCTCCGGAGAATGAGCCGCCCTCTGCGGCTTTCATGCGGGAGATGGCGATCGCGGACGCTGAGACTCCTCGAGGGAAATCGTATTTCGGTCGGGACCCCGAGAAGGCTGAGAGGTAGATTGCGTTTTTGTGTTGAAACTTGCATTTGCGTAGGAGTTGTGCTAACTTCGTTGTTTTGATGTAGGATTCGTCCCACAGATCCGTCTTGCCCGCCGATGGTCGTGGATTTCCTAGCGAACCGATCTCCTCGCCAGTCCTGCGACATCCCTCCATACGTTAGCAAGGCCGCTTCTGCTCTGCCGAAGGCCTGGACGACCGATCTGGATGCGATCGCTCGTCAGCGATCGGGGAGTTCGATGCAGGCTGTTCTAGCCCTTTCTCTCCAGACGGCGACCATGGCTGTCCAGGCTGCTCAGGAGTTTGAGGGGCGGCCCTCCACTATTAGCCTGCAGGCGGATCTCGAGGCGGCTCGGAAAGAGAATGCCGAGTTTGCCGATAAGATCGTGGCGATGGAGAAGGACTCTCTGGAGGCGGCCAAGCGGGCGAGCCACGAGCTTGAGCTGAAGAAGAAGGAAACCGAGTTGTCTCGTCTGGCGGTTGACCGATTTCGGGACCAGATGCTGAATGTCGTCCGGGCGCAGAAGGTTGCTGAGGATGAGGCCGATCGCCAGAAGGTGACGATCGCTCGCTGATCAGCCGAAATGGGCAGAGTCGAAAGAGAAGGTTGCTGCGAGGGAGGCCGAGCTCCAGGGGTCGCAACAGGCGATGGCGGAGCTGAAAGGAGAGGTAGAGGCGACCAAGGCTGACCCCTTTCAAAACTTGGAGTTTGTCAGCGAGTTCGCCTATTATTTGGCGTTCGCTGACTCGATCCGAGCAGCTAAGAAGGGAGGTTTGGAGGTCGGACCTCTTGCTGAGAACTTCAAAGTGTATGCGTTGGAGCATCCTCTCCATTCAGCTTTCTCCTTGCCGATCTTGGATCTTGCGGACATCGGCGTGGATTTGAGCTGGTATCCGTCTCCGGCCAATCTTGCTCATCCCGACGCTCCGGAAGATGAGGGGACCGCACCGGATGCTGATGGCGAAGGCCAGGCAGGGGCCTGAGGCACTTCATTTTTGACGTTTTAGCTTTCTTTTGTAGCATTTAGGCCTTCGGGCGACCATGTACTCTGATCTTTTCAAGTAATGAAATGAACGTTTGAATTTCTGACTTATCACTTGAATGATTGTTATTTTTTAGTCTTTGTTTGACTTTGTACAAATGTGTGAGGAGAGATCGTTGCGAGGGTAGTTCCAAATGGATTGATAAACTCATAAGGATAACTTTTACAACAAATTCGATCGCTGCACAACATTTGAAAAAATGACGATCTCCGTATGTGGTTGAATAGCGACGATCGTCGTATAGGTAGTCCGCACTCTTATTGCCCCTTGTTTTTATTCACTTATCGGAAGTAAGGGGATGAAAATAATTCGTTGAGTGAGCGGTCTTCAACTTTGTCGAATCCTCGAGGACGGTCGTCCGTCTTGAGGAACCGTGCACGATCGCGGAGTTCGATGGACCGACTCCTTGATCATGTCTTGATGCGCGAAGACATTGAGTGTCTCGTGACTCACTTTATTATGAGGGTCCACTGTTAGGCTGCGCCTCGCCTCGTATTTAAACGAAGGGCGTGCGGTCTCGGTCTAGAGGAGTCCTTGCACGGGGCAGCGTCGGATGATTCAACTCCACGCCCGCGGCTTGTTTAGATCTGCTTCCACCTCGGCCCACCATGAAGATGGCGAACCTCGACGGTGTACGTTGAGACGGGGGTTGTGGCACGTCGCATTGTCCGGGTTCACCATGTTAGATGATGAACCTTTGAGGGCGAGCGATCGTGTCCATTGATTAATTTTGGAGGCCCTCAGACTACGCCGGCCTCGTATTTAAACGAAGGGCGGGCGATCTTGGCCCAAAGGGACCTTGCATGGCCTAAGCAGTCGGTTCCATCGACCACCAGGACCATGGTTGCACTCTTCCACCTTGGATCGTCATGTAGATGCCGACCTTCGACGGTGTACGTTGTGCGGGAGAGGCGATCTCGTGCCTTAGTCCATCATGCTAGATGGTGAACTGTAGATGGCGAGCGAGTCCTCCAGTTTCTTAAATAAGAAGGGAGATCGGGGAGACTTCCGAGGTCTCCTTTTCTTGATTGAATCATGTAGAGACGGTCGTCGAGATTGATCCAGAGGTCGGCTCGTATGAGCTTTCCAGCCTGTTTTGTGTTCGACTCGAACGATCGTGTATAGAGATTGGTAGGGGCTTCGGCTAAGCCAATAAGCTGTCCAACTTGCCCTCCTCGAACAATCTCCAGAGCTGTTTGAGGAGGTCGCGGCATTGGTTGGTGCTGTGGCCGGGACTCTTATGGTAGGCACAATATTGATTGTTGTCCAGGTGACCGTGGTCCCTTATCGCCTTTGGCTTTTTGAGCTTTTCGTGCCCCTTGACGGCATAGAAAATATGTGCCGGAGTTCGGTTGAACGTAGGAGGAGATGGGTTTCCATGTACTCGAAAGCCTTGAGATCTCCGGGTGGCTTGGCGATCGCCTTCTTTGCTTTGGCGATCGCTATCTTCTGGACAGGAGGTGGCGTTTCCTCGCCTAGGTGGAGGGTGAGTAGCCTTTGCCTGGCCAGAAAGTTGGCAGCTTTAGCGCGGAAGATCGCGTAAGTTGGGGGAATATCCTTGGAGAGATGTCTAAACATGGGAGAGTGACCGTGGAATCCCCCCATGACCGAAAAGAGAGCGAGCTCGTCACTGACGGGTCTGCCGGTGAGGATGATTTCGTCTACTCGGTCAATGTAATCTGCGTCGGTTTCGTCTTTCCCCTGCTTGATTTTCATCACGCGGTGGGGGCCTTCTGGTCTGGCGACCTTGTTGGCGAAGTATGACGTGAAGTCATTCACCAGTTTCTTAAAGGAGGTGACTGATCGTGGTGGTAGTGAGACGTACCACCTATGGGCCAGCTCGCCCAATGTTAATGGGAAGATCCGGCACTTGGTTGCATCAGATGCCCCACACCTAGTCATGTAGATTCGGAATTTACTCAGGTGGGTTTCGGGGTCCGATCTCCCCTCATACAGAGGTGTTTTGGGAGGAGCGATCGTTGGTTGTATGGGGACAAGCTCGATGTGGACCGCGAGTGGCTCGGTCGGCCCGGTGATCTTTTTGCTGGCGCTTGCCCCAGTGTCCAAGAGTGCCTTCATCTCGTCGAGCTGGCGTTGTATGGCGGCCATCACGTGCTCGATCGCTAGCGGCTCGGCGCCGGAGCAGAGCCGAGGCGATTGAGTACCGATCTCACAGCGATCGGGCGGAGTCGGATGGCCGACTGCTCGACCGTGAGGTGGGTAGGCCGAACTCCCGTGATGGATTCGGATTCCGTCTTTTCGTGGTTGGAAATCAATGCCCGGTCGCCAGATGGGTCGCGCCCAAGCGATTGAATATGGACCCTTCCGGTCGTGCGAGAGCCTTTCTCGCGACCGGGGCTTTCGACGATCGCCGCTCGCAGCCCGTTGAATTTCCGTTTTCCCATGCGGCGGACGATCGAGGGAGTTACCGCGGGCGACGCGCGTGCTCTCCGTCGCTCCTCTAGGATGGCCATAGCCTCCTCGATCTGTTCCTCGGTTTGGAACTGATCGAGTGAGAGGTTGGGGCAATCTCTCGGGTGCGGGATCGAGAGTCTCGCGTTGCTGCGGCTTCCCCCTGTCGTCGGCTGGGGTTCGGACTGAGCCGGGATATGGTGTCCGGCGGTTCGGAGAGCGGCTCTCTTCGATGTACCGGCGGATGTCATGATTCTGAAGGTTTTCTTTGAAGCGCAGTGAGTGTCACTTCAAGTATATGCCCCGAGAACAGTGAGTGTTCTTCGGGACGGTAGGAATAAAAATTTTGAGGGTTAGATCCCCTTCTTCTAGCGCCAATTGTTGCTACCCAAAATATTATCCAGAGATAGATATTGCTGGAATGGATGGATAGCAAACAAATGCAAGAGCACTTCCGTGAGAAAGATAAATAACACAAGATTTGCCGGGGTTGTTAGTCCCGGGCTTGAATGCTCTCGCGAGATATTATTAATACTAATATTTGGGGATGCAAGTACTAATGTAAGAATACAATTACAATGAGTGTAAAGATTCTTGTTATCTTAGCTAGTGAGCGTGTAGATTGCCGGAAGAACCAGATTTGATGCTCTGTGAGTTCTTGTAACAAAGGAGATGAACAGTCGCGGCGGTGAGAGATCGACAGTCTCTCACGGCGAGTATTTAGCTGGATGCTTGGGTTCCTGGGCTTATGAATCCCTTGGAATCTGTCTAGTGGAGACTTGCTGCTTCATCCGATCGTGTTCTGGACGAGAGATTCGGAGAGAGAAGTCCTGAGATGGATTCCGGTGAGAAAGCCGGGAGCTTGATGATATGTGAGTTCTTCAGTATTTCCGTGAATGAATTCGGAATATGTTCTGAACGTGAGTAAATGAGTTCTGAACCTTTCGGAGCGTAAGTGAACGAGTTCTCAACTGTTGTTGGTGAAATGAATTCTGAACCTTTTTCCAGTAGGAGGAGGTTCTCTATTTATAGGACTTGGATACGCCGGGCGATCGCCTTTTCCGTATTATAATAATCGGGCGATCGTCTTTTAGCACATGGGCTTGTCTCCTTAAAGTCTGCAAGAGTTGCTGGCAGTCAACCGCGCGGTCCAATGAGAAGCCTACACGCGTCCTGAGTTGCTGTCACGGGTGGTCCCACTGACAACTTTCGGCGCGCATGCCGGTAGGTGAGGTAGGTGACAGGCTGTGGTCAAAGGTCTTGTCTGTCAGCAAAAGATCTTGTCTGTCAGTGAAGATCTTATCGGTCAGCGCCTTTTGTGGATCTGCACGTGGGTGCTGTTCTGAGATCCAGTCCTCGATGACTTTGACGGGCGGTCATCTCTGCTCGGGGCGAAGGTCGACCGTCCTTAGCCGGACACTAGAGTCGATCGCCAGATGCCAAAGGGCGATCGCCTCGGGAGTCGATCGCTAGGTACCTGATGGTGGTCCGATATCTTCGATTAGGCGAGCTAGCCAAAGTTTGACTGGAGTTGACTTGGTCGCTCGGCCTTATAGTCGATCGCCTGTCGGGATGAATAAATCTTGACACAACAGTTTTAAATTTCTGTTCCGATGAATTTCACAATATATCGTATATGATAATATTTTTATCTATACGTCAATGAAATTTAATAGTCAAATTTTGACCAAATGAATAGCCTATGTGCAAGTTATCACTGAATCGAAAAAGTATTAAACTTATGAAGATTTTTTTTTTAGAAAAAATTATTTTCTCAAGAAATCAAAACCAAAATATTTTATCTTTCTTGGACCATGGTTGATAGTGAGTAAGAGACTGTTTACCAACTTTGTCATTAAGATTTGAGTGGAATAAGTTATCTGTTTGGATTATGTTGTTTGTCTGGATAAATATGAAATGTTGTTTACCTGCATTGCTGAATCAACTGTCTGAATGGCAGAAATGACCATTTTACTCCTCGATATATATATAAAAATGTATTAGATATTTATATCCAAAATAGTTCAACACCATACAATTATACATTGCACAACATCGTAATAATATAACACTGTATGTAGTTATAACAGTCATTTGGTTCCATTAAGATGATAGCTTACCGAATAAGGAGCTGGGGGATCACTGTCCCATTAAGATACTATCTTATTGATTAAGCTTCTGATAAACACATTATCAGCTGTCTGAAAAAACTATAAGAAACCAATAAACTTCATTAAGCTTCTAGTAAAGAGGCCTAAGATTTCAAAAGTCTCAAGTTTTTTAAAAGCACCGTAATAAGAATGGTCAACAAAATTCTATATACTCTCACTCTTTTTATTAAATTTAGTATTGCACTAGGTGTAATATTTTCTTTCGACTAGACACTTCAATGACATTCTTCCCCTTATCATGGTGGGCTGGCCTAACTCTCTTTTTTTGGTTGAGTAGGCTGATTGGTATTGGGTTGGTTAATATTTGGGTCAGGTCATGATTTTTGGACAAGCTTCTGGATTGAATATTTGGTGTTGTTTCGCTTGCAGAATGATCCACTCGCATCCACTTAAGACTGCGCACTGACCAAATGAGCGTAACTCGGAGCCGAATCGTCATAAACCCGATTGTCTCTCGGGCTCACAAAGAACTGGACCGGGCAGAGACATTAGAGCCGAGCCGGAATCCAACCCAGAAGGACCGAGCAGACTTTATATGAATACGCTCCGAACCATAATCATAACAAGACCGACCAGAATAGCGGGAAGCTCGAGGGCCGACCCCGTTGTCGGTCGCAACGGATAAGTATTACCAAAAGCACGAAGAACAGGCAGACAGGACAATAAAAGAGGGCTGTCATACCCCTTCCCAAAGCAAACCTAAGAAGGTGACACGTGTCGAAGGAGTCACCACACTGCGACAAATGTCATCAGCATATTCACCTGAATCTTCCAGCTGTCATCTCATGAATGGCTAATATTGTCTATATATATGCTAGGAGAATGTACAAAAAAAGGGACTTTCGGAAAGAGCGGAAAAAAGATATAGAGAGAGAAAAAAGAGAGAAAAGAGAAAAGAAAATAAGACTTGTAATTAACAAGTATCCAGATAGACCGGCATAAATTATCCTGCTCGGTTCTACTCTATCAAAAAGGTCATTAATAAAATTTAGTGATCAAACACCTTCCTTTTTGTTATTTTATTTTCCACGTGGCTTCGATTCATTCGTCTTAATCAGCACACGTGACGTTGACCAAACCAGACGTCAACAGATTGGCGCTAGAAGGAGAGCGACCTCCGGGAGCTTGAGCGAGTCGCTCAAGCTATGACTATAAATTCTGAATATAATCAACCCGCCACAAAGAAGGGAAATCCGTTCAAATTGGCAGAGCGCTTTGGCGTACCTTGCGTTCATCCGGGAATAACCACCCTCACCAATAAGTGGTGATTTTAAAGTATAGGAATCATCGTAACTATGAGTCGAAAGCATGGGAATCATCGTAATTGGAAGTTGAAAGCACAGGAGCCATTGTGACCATGAGTTCCTGCTCGACTCGGCTGACCTTTTAAAGGTCATAACTCGGGGGATATCGAACGCAACTCAAGGCTCTATAAGATCTCCCAAAGAATCCTTTCGTATTCTTCAAATTAAAGTTGCAATCAACATACACCACAATATCTGCAAGCGCTTTCGGAATTCCCGTCCGATCCTCACAAAGTTTCTAGTAGTCTGAAAGAAATGCAGTCTGTTGGGATGCAGGCGAGAAAACTCAAGCCATTATTGGGCCGATCTTAGGCTGAGATCAGATGGAATCATCGGAACCTAAGGAGTCTTTCGCATAAGCACCCGAACAGTGGCCATTAGGATGCCAACGACGAAACTTAAAATTTAAAGAGACGAAGAAACAGCAGAAAGTGGAACATATTAGTAAAACTGAAATAAGCAAAGGGTATAATCTTTATAAGGAGATATGAAAGATAAAAAAGTCCCCACCTTTCACCAATCATTCGGGAGATAAGGAAAAAGGGGCCAGGACGACCAAGCAACCCAGGAGGACTTAAAGCACTAATCCTACAACTACCGGCTCGAGGAGAACTCCACTGCAACCCGCACCGCCTTCGCTCGATCGGAAAGTACGGACCGACATCCGGCCTATCTGATGTCGAGCTCGGATGCGCCCCTGTAGAGCTGGCCTATGCCCTCACACTAGCCCCCTGAAAACAAGCACAGGAATGGCCCTCGCCGGCCCCGACCAACGTTTGCTCTGCTCGGCCACTCGCTCAAGTTTTCTAGCCCCCAACTACAAGATGGAATATGAAGCCCTCGGGGCCGGTCCGGAAATGGCAACCTCCCTCGGCCCTGCTCACCTCACTATCTTTGAAGCGATTCTCAGATAGAGGCTAATATGAACCCAGGGAGCCCAATTTGGTCAATTTCCTCGACCCAGCTCGGACCTGGTGGTAAGATTATCAAGGAACTATAACGCCCTCTGCGAACCAAGAAACAACCAAACCGGCCAATCGGCAGCCAAACAATGCGAGTTGCAAGGACAAACACAGCCTCCAGTTCCACGCCCCCAGCACAGCAGGGTGCCCGCAAAAACTAGGATACTCCAACCGTGACCCATCCGGGTCACCATGGAGGGAGCCTTACGCAGGGGAATCCAGTCCGGCCGCTGAAAGGGCTTATTTGAATATTCCCTCAATAAGGTGCCCAAGCACACACACGAAAACCCCCTCGGCGGCCCAATATCGGCCTACAAATCGCTCCGGCAAGGACGTTACTAGCCGGATCGGAGAAAGGTGTCATTTGGCTGAAGTAAAGATACACACGATGCCAAACCTTCGCTTCTTGGATCCAAAGCTCATATGACACCCACTTACATTTATGGCCTACCGCCACCCAATAAAGGGACGATCGTCCGGGTCGCCCCCCACCCCCATCCGGGGATGAAGTTGAGTCCCTCAAGACCCACCTCGAAAAGCGCAAGGGGTCACGGCCTGAAGAACTCTCTGAAGACTTGGCAACACATCGGTCCGCCACTTGTGAAATATCTTCGTAGCCTCCGGCACTAAGGCAACGACCCCGGTCGAGATTGGAGCATGCCCACCAGAGAACCCATTTCGAAGAACAAGATCAATGACCCTAAAAACCTGGACCTCGTCGCCCAAAAGCAAAACCAAGCAGAAAGGCGGAACATCTTCTACGAAGCACCCGAGGTTCATCATCAAAGCTTCCAGGTCGAAGACCTCATTATTAAACGAGCATTGGGGCCTGACCCGGGACCTCCTGAATCCAAGTGACAAGAACCGTACGAGAGTAACAAAGCCCATCAGAACGGAGTTTGTTAGCTAGAACATATGAATGGCCAAGAATTAATTCATTCGTCGAATGCCATGTCCTTATGAAGGTATAATCAATAAAATTCAACTCTATTTCATCTCTAATTCGAATGCAATATAAGACCGAGTTCGCCTCGGCACCTCGAATGACCGGCTCCTCCGGCACTATAAGACCGAGTTCGCCTCGGCACCTCGAATGACCGGCTCCGCCGGCACTATAAGACCGAGTTCGCCTCGGCACCTCGAACGACCGGCTCCTCCGGCACTATAAGACCGAGTTCGCCTCGGCACCTCGAATGACCGGCTCCCCCGGCACTATAAGACCGAGTTCGCCTCGGCACCTCGAATGACCGGCTCCTCCGGCACTATAAGACCGAGTTCGCCTCGGCACCTCATAAGACCGGCCCATCCGGCACTATAAGATCGAGTTCGCCTCGGCACCTCATAAGACCGGCCCATCCGGCACTATAAGACCGGGTTCGCCTCGGCACCTCATAAGACCGGCCCATCCGGCACTATAAGTCCGAGTTCGCCTCGGCACCTCATAAGACCGGCCCATCCGGCACTATAAGTCCGAGTTCGCCTCGGCACCTCATAAGACCGGCCCATCCGGCACTATAAGTCCGAGTTCGCCTCGGCACCTCATAAGACCGGCCCATCCGGCACTATAACTCCGAGTTCGCCTCGGCACCTCATAAGACCGGCCCATCCGGTACTATAAGACTGAGTTCGCCTCGGCACCTCATAAGACCGGCCCATCCGGCACTATAAGACCGAGTTCGCCTCGGCACCTCATAAGACCGGCCCATCCGGCACTATAAGTCCGAGTTCGCCTCGGCACCTCATAAGACCGGCCCATCCGGCACTATAAGTCCGAGTTCGCCTCGGCACCTCATAAGACCGGCCCATCTGGCACTATAAGACCGAGTTCGCCTCGGCACCTCATAAGACCGGCCCATCCGGCACTATAAGTCCGAGTTTGCCTCGGCACCTCATAAGACCGGCCCATCCGGCACTATAAGACCGAGTTCGCCTCGGCACCTCATAAGACCGGCCCATCCGGCACTATAAGTCCGTGTTCGCCTCGGCACCTCATAAGACCGGCCCATCCGGCACAATCAACAAAGGGTGAACAGAAAAGACAACGGCCAGACCAACCGGGCCCAAACACAGAAAAGCAACGGAGGCCATAAAAAGATTTCATTTATTCAAAATAAGCTGTTCCATATCAGAATATAAAGGAAACCAAGGAAAAACGGCACGTAGGCCATACACGGAATAAAACAAAAATCTACTCGGCCCTGTCCTCCTGACCGGCCGCCTGAGAAGACTGTCCTTCACCTTCGCCGGACGGAATCAACGCCGGATCCTCGACAACTTCTGCGGCCTTCGGCTCATCATCCCCGAGAGATTCAACCTTCAGGTCGGCCGCCTGAGACTTTATATAGGCCTGGACCTCCTCAACGGTCTTCCCTTCCTTCATGAGATCCAATATCTCATAACAAGTGGAGACATAGTTAAGGTTAATCAACTCCTCGAACTCGGGGGTCTTCTGGAAAGCAGTCGCCCCGTCGGCAAGGCCCCTGGCATAGCCCGCAGCTTCACAAGTCTGGACCCGCTCGGTCAATTGCTCAAGCTGGGCCTTAGTACTATGCAAATAGGCCTCGTGCTCGGCCCTTATGTCCAGACATCGTTTTTGCGCCTTCTCGGCCGCCGTGGCCATCTCGTCGGCCTTCCCTTTCCAGATATTGGCCTCAAAGGCCCGACTATCCAGAAGCTCCATCTCACCCTTGAGAGAGGTCATCTCCTCCTCCAGAGACTTGATAAGCGAAGGGCAGAGGTGATGCTCCTCATGTAAGGCCTTGAGATCGACCTCGGCCTTTTTGTGCTTCTCAACCAGGGCCATCAGCTCCCCAGTGGCCTTCACATAGGTGCACAACGCACGGCCCATCATAGCATTTCCAAACTGGATCTGCTCATCTGGACCCATGTCATTGGTCACCATCTCCATTTTCGGCGTCCAACCCAAAATGGGGACATGGCTGGACTCAACCACCGCTGGAGGGACCCGGTCGAGCATCTCGGTGGTTGGGGTGGCGGCCCGGATATAGTCCAGGAACCAGCGCGGTCGCCGTCCCTTCATCTGGGCACAAGGTTCTTCCCGGTCCTTATTTACCGGGAGATAGTGGCCCTCCAAATCAATCGCGGGCTCCTTACCCTTCGCACGGCCCGTCCGTACAGGGCTCGGGGCGGGCACAGCAATTTCAGGAATGGGGAAACCCTCGACCCTGGTCACGCTATCCTCAGGCTCGGCCTCTACTCTCTTCCGCTTGCCCGAGCGCTCCCTGCGCTCGGCGGCCTCAGCAGCCAGCCTCGCCACCCGCTGCGCAGGCGTATCTTTCCGTCCCGACGAATTCCTGCCTCTAGGCACTGGATAAGGAAGATGTGTTAAAAAAAAAAGGAGCTACCTGACGAAGACATTCTGCTCGGATTAGTTGATCGAAGTCCCGCTGCCCAAAGGTTATTCTCACTAACCAGAAGATACGACTTCCTCTGATCAGCAGGAAGATCCAAGAGCTGTTCAACCCGGTCGTCAAATAAGGAGGAAGTTTCTGAAGCCGGGATACGTTCTGCACAAACAATAAATTATGAGCGTTAGACAAAAAAGGGAACAACAACAAAAAACACCACACTTACTCATTTTAGCAATGAAGTGTTCTGCGACCCGAAGCTCGGCGTCTATCACCCCAGGTTCCCACTCATCAATCGAGCTCATCCACGGACCCCCTATATAGAACCACTGTTTCTTCCAACTATGGATGGTCTCCGGCACATCTACCAATTCTTTATACATCGCGTGCTGGGCTGTCAAGTAAAACCAGCCAGAACCGGATCGGCCGACCGACCTCCATAAGAAGAGACTGTTAACCTCTTCGAAACTGGGCTCGGTCCAGCCACGTTGACTGAAAAGGATCAAAAGACCCACCATTCGAGCCCAAGAATTCGGATGAATTTGGGCAATACAAAGGCCCCACTGCCTTAGCCACTGGGAGAACACCAACGGAAGCGGAAACCTCAGCCCTGACAACAGGGAGCGGTAATACACCGCCGTGCAGCCGACGGGCGGAGTGTGAGGTCTCTCCTCTGGATTCGGAACAAACATCCGCACCACCGCGGGTATCTTAAATCGCCCGCTGTGCCTCCACCGCCCATCGGATCAGTGGCCGCGTATCGAGGCCGAGTCCCACTCCGCCTCAACAAAGGAGACGGCCGAGGCCGAATCTGTGCCAACCGCCACAGGGCGTCACCACCTCCATGTCTCCGGAATCCGCCTCTCCAGAATCCGGCGATCTCGCGACCTCGCCGCCATCCTCGTCGCTCCAGTCAATGGGAACATCACCCATCGACAGATCCGCCACTCCCGTGCGGTCCGGAGACACAGTCAACTCCTCCGCCGCCGTATCCCTCCGCTCCGACATCATAAAATAGGAAAAAGAGGAGGAAAAGCAAGCTTACCAGGAAAGTTTATGTGAAATCGGAGAAGAAGAAAAATTGCCGAAAAAAGAATCTTTCTCTGCACAACACGTAAAAATGGCGAAAGAAGCAATAGAGAAGAAGGCTCTCTATATTTATAGGATAAAAAAGGGCATTAAATGCCAAAGCACATGAAGCAGCGACTCATAATGAATCATCACGAAGATCAAAGACGCGTGAAACACAACGACGAATTACGTCCCGCCACGCGTCCCCCTTACTATGACTCTTGAAAACCCCGGAATCAAATCGATGCGACTCTCGAAGAGAAGTCCCTTCAAGAGATCTTATCCATACCCAAGACGGATCGGCCTCAATCTGAAACGACTCCAGCACCGGCAAACCCGGCACGGCCCTGGACTCGGGGGCCCTTGTTGGTAGTCGATCCACCTTGGCATCCACTTAAGCACTCCAGGCAGCCGACCAGCCGAGCAGAACCTGGAGCCGAACTGGTCATAAACCCGATTGTCTCTCGGGCTCACAAAGAACCGGACCGGGCAGAGACATTAGAGCCGAGCCGGATTCCAACCCAGAAGGACCGAGCAGACTTTATATGAATACGCTCCGAACCATAATCATAACAAGACCGACCAGAATAGCGGGAAGCTCGAGGGCCGACCCCGTTGTCGGTCGCAACGGATAAGTATTACCAAAAGCACGAAGAACAGGCAGACAAGATAATAAAAGAGGGCTGTCATACCCCTTCCCAAAGCAAACCTAAGAAGGTGACACGTGTCGAAGGAGTCACCACACTGCGACAAATGTCATCAGCATATTCACCTGATCTTCCAGCTGTCATCTCATGAATGGCTAATATTGTCTATATATATGCTAGGAGAATGTACAAAAAAGGGACTTTCGGAAAGAGCGGAAAAAAGATATAGAGAGAGAGAAAAGAGAGAAAAGAGAAAAGAAAATAAGACTTGTAATTAACAAGCATCCAGATAGACCGGCATAAATTATCCTGCTCGGTTCTACTCTATCAAAAAAGTCATTAATAAAATTTAGTGATCAAACACCTTCCTTTTTGTTATTTTATTTTCCACGTGGCTTCGATTCATTCGTCTTAATCAACACACGTGGCGTTGACCAAACCAGACGTCAACAGTTCCTGACTTGGTTTGGAGGATGACCATGGTTGTAGTTAGTGATTTGGTAAGGGTTGGGCATAGGTTTGGTTTGGAATTGCTAGGATCTGATGTTGTCCAATTTGGGTTGGGATAGATGTTATGGGTCGGTTGACGTATGAGTTAGGGTAACCGATTAAACCGATAAACCGCATCACACCGTAAAAACCGTACCGAAAAAACCGATAAACTGCTAAAACCGACATATATGATTCTTATTTTTTATAAAACCGAAATTTCGGTAACGGTACGTTATTTGACTTAAATACCGAAAAAAAACCTGCACCGTACCGTTATTTATATTAAATATTTTTTTATGATAATATATGATATATATATATAGTAGTTACAGACTCACATGAATATATTATAATTGTTAGTATTGTATTTTTCCAAAAGGTAAATTAGTCAACCCCTCACAAATTTTTTGAAGTTCAAGACACTTGTTTGTCTTTTTATTTTTTTTTTTCTTTTTATCCTCCAAAATACTTGGATGAAAACTTGAACATTAAATTAGTTAATATCTTAAGGTTAGTGTGAATTTTTTGTTTACCTATTAATTTGTATCAGCTATTTATGGTACCTTGTTGAATTAATTTATTCGAGTATTTTTGTCATATTAATGCTATCAAGTATCAAGTAGAAAAACCGAAAAAATACCGTACTGATATAAACCAAACCGAAAAAACCCCTATGTTGATGGTATTAAATTATAATGAATTAAATATATTTGATATGGTATCGATTTTTACCCTAAAACTACACCACACCGTACCATGCACACTTGGGTAGGAGGGGGATAACTAATGGAAGTGCTAATAGGTAAATTGAGGAGTAATATGCCTGATGGGCTTTAAGGGTGAGGTGAAATTCTCTAATGGGCTGGAGAAAATTGGGCCAGAATCGCTAGATTGGAAAATTGACTTGGGTAGAAGTAGTTTGCTGATCATGGGGTTGGGATTGATTCCAGTAAATTGACTTGGTTATTAGAATTACCTGCCTCAAATGATGGCACATTCTCCCTCTCATAATTTGGGCTAGCAAAAATCACGGGCTGCAGAGATTTGGCTGTTCGGTCTGTGTGTATTTCTTTTCGGTTAGTATGTTAAGTGGTGTTCGCGATTCACAACGATCAGTTTCGATTCTCGAAAATTTGGAACCGAACCAAACCATCTTATGGTGGTTCACGGTTCGGTTTTCGAACCGAAAACGACGGTTTCGAACCGAAACCGAACCGACAGTTCGGCATTTTTTTTTTCAAAATCTAATAAAGATAATAACAATAACAAAAATAATGATAATAAGAATAATAACGGATATTGATATTTACTGTAAAATATTTGAAAGGATATTAATATAATATATTGGTAAATTAAGTGGAATACCTATAAACTAAAAGTAACAAAGGTGGATGGTAGTATGAGAGCATTTGGAAAAGAAAAAAAAAGTCCAATTTGAAGGTTAATTTTCACAAAAAAAATAAAATTAAAAATATAATAGTAATTATAATAAAGAATGGTCAAATTTGAAGGTTAATTTCCAAAAAAGTTAAAAATAAAAATTATATTAATAAAATAGCATTAATAATAATAATAAAGAATGGTACAAATTGAATATTTTTTTAAAAAATCGGCAGTTGAACCGCCGGTTCGCGGTTCATCAATACCGCGAACCGGAACCGAACCGTCTTAAAATGGTTAACGGTTCCGGTTTTGAACTGAACCGCGGTCAACAGTTCAAATCCGCCGTTTCGAACGGAACTGCTGAACGCCTCTACGTATGTGTATGATTTTCGGTGTATATATATATATATATAGGCAGCCGATTCAATGGTTTATAATTTATTCAATTTGACCCTTTACTTTGAGTTCATGCAATTTAACTCCTAAATTTCCAGTCCTTTAGATTTCATTCTCTATCAGGTTTATCATTCCTTCAGGTTCAGACCAATCGCGACCTGACCATTTAAATGTTGATTTTTCCAATTAATATAGATAATCAATATCTGATTCTAATTTATGCCTTGTATATTGTTTTCAAATATAGTACAATAGTAATAATATATTATTATTATTATCATTATTTGTAGATATTAAATAAGGATTTATAGGCTTAGAACTGTGAGTCGAGTATCTTTATTTTCAAGGTCAGACAACATCATTTTATCAGGTGGAAATTTATACCATCACTTTAATTACTTTTATTGGAATGCATATATGTTTTTTCTATAATTTCAAAAGCGAAAGGATAATTTATAAATCAAGCTCAACTGTGTACATGCAAAGAGGTTCTATCTATAGATATATGTCCAATGGTGTCACCTGCCCAACCTCAACACTCATGTTATGCGTGCTAGAGTCATGTTATACATGGTGTTGTGAGGTAAGTTATGTTGAGTGGGGATGTCTATTCAACCTCAATATTCACGTGCATGCTAGATTCAAGTTATATATGTGGTATTGTATGTATATTTCACGTCGAGGAAAAGTTAGGATTGCTTAATCACTATATACTTTCCATGAGATTATATATTACGGTGATCAGTGTAATTTTCACGAGCTGGAGAAAGCTCACTCCCACCTAAATTTATTCCCGCAGGTTATTTGGAGCGGGATGAATGAAGGAGCAATCCGAGCAAGCATATGATAAGCGTTTAAATTTTTATAAATGATTTCAAATAACTTGTAATATTTAGCACAACTACATTTGGGGAAAACTGATCGTCTATATTAATATTATTTCAATTTCTTTGCCGCAATTATGTTTCTTAATTTTGGTACTCCATTGTCTTAAAATAATAAATCTTGGACTTTGTAGGTGTGAATTTTATTATTCTCAAAAGAAATTAATTTTTCCAAAACTCATTATCATTACTTTTCTCTTGTAAAAATATACCTTAAAAGTCGGGGCGTTACACCAAAACCATCACAAGAAGCTCTTGACAAACTTCTGTTGGTTCTGTAAATTTTCAACAATGTAATTACAATAAAAATTACAAAGAAAGTCAACCTATTACAATCTTAATAAATTAAAAGTTGAATTAAAAATTATAACTTTAGGAAAGGCGAGATAACTCTTTTTAAGATAATTTTGCCCTCGTATAAGAGTAGACGGCTCAGGCAAGATGTCCCCAAGATACAACTGCTACCTTTCTATGTTAGGTGCCCTCCAGACTCAGAACTCCGGGGAATGTTTAAGTGTTGAAAACTGGGAACGAAAAGCAAGAAAGAAATATGCTGCAATATGTGGTATGCTTGTATTTCGTTCTATGTTATATTATATGAAATAAAATGCATAAGATCCCCTTTTATAGAGTCCAAGTCCACTCTATCAGGTGGGGAGTTACGACATATTAAAGTGACATTAATTCTCTTTAATCCTTCAGCTGAAGATTTAGCTCCATAAATAGTCTCATTATTCGGACGTTATATTATGGAGTGTAGAGTCATATTCCAAAAGGTAAGTTCTCAACCAGCCTCATTTTAGCCTAGACCAAATATCAGCTGGGTTTCCAGCCTCCAAATATCAGCTAGGTTTTTCAACCACCAAAAGTCAGCTGAAGTTTTATCTTGAAAATATCAGGTGGGTTTTCAACTTCCAAAGATCAGTTGGGTTTTTCTGAGCTGAGTTTTCGTCTACTAAAAAATCAGTTGGGTTTGTAACCTTGGCTAATTACAGGTGGGTTTCCAACCTTCAAAATATCAGGTGGGTTTCCAAATATAGCTGATTGCAGCTGGATTTCCAACCTTCAAAATATCAGGTGGGTTTCCAAACTTGGGCGGCGGCAGCACACTGGTCTTTGCATCGTTGGTCTACTAGTGTATACTACTTGCTTGTTGAACTATCCATGCACCAAATCTTACTAATAAAATAGTCAAGAAGGCTTTATTTTTTCAATGTGGGGTAACTTTTCATACACACTTTAACTCTTCACAATTTTAATTAAATGGCCAACTTTAATCATTTATTTATCACTCAAACGGAAATCAATTTTGAGAAAAATAAAATCTATATTCATCTTCTCGAAACGTAGATTCACAATCTAATATTTAATTCCCAAGAATTAAATATTTTATCATTATTAAATTGGTTTAAAATGAGTCAAAACTAATTTTTTCTAAAATTAATTTCCAACAATCCCCACATGAGTGGAAATAAATACATGCATGAATGCAGACTCACATACCCAGTTTTCGTGAAATACTGCTGTACGGGGAAAGGTAGTTTGTGGCGTTGAACCTTCCTATTCATTGTTAGAAATTCAAAGAACCAACAATCGTAAGATTGTACGAACCTGTTTGGGGTTCATCAATATCGTGAACTGGAACCGAACCGTCTTAAAACGATTGATGATTCCGATTTCAAATTGAACCGCGGTTACTGATTAACCGAACCGCGGTCAACAGTTCAAATCCGCTGGTTCGCCGATTCGAACCGAACTGTTGAACACCTCTATGTATGTGTATGATTTTCGATATATATATATATATATATATATATATATATATATATATATATATATATATATATATGTGTGTGTGTGTGTGTGTGTGTGTGTGTGTGTGTGTGTGTGAAATTTTGAGACAGGAGAAATTTTGAGAGAGAGTTGAGAGACAGGGATGAGGAAGAGAAAGAGAGTGAGAAATTTGAGTGAGGCGGCCGACTCAATGGTTTATAGTCTATAAATATATATTTTCAGATCATATGTTCACACCTAAGTTCCTTATTTTTAAACTAAAAATCCATTCTTAACTTTTGTGTTCACATTTATTTTCACATTGTATCTTGATATTAATCTTCTTTTTTATGTTTTTTCCGCCATTCATAAAATATATTTTTAATCCATAAATAAATATTTCAAATTTAAACTTCCTATGATCAATTAAAAGCAATTAATGCGATCTTTGATCTCCGTTTTTTTCCTATTTATTTCATCATTATGAAATACAACTTCTATGAGTGCACTTTTCGTCTTCCGCCGCTTCACTTTCACTCCAGTCGTTCACTTTTTCTTGTATTAAAATAATCAACCTATTAATCATTAATGATAAATACTGACACACATAATGATGAGGATATTAAATATAGTTTTTACCTCATGCACATTAATACCCAACCATTCATCTTCGGACCCCTATCTATTGCAATCTTCGACCTCCCAGCCCTTTCCCTCTCTAATTTTTTATTATTTCGGCATTTACATTGTCCACTATACAAATGACCAATTAACTCATTAATTATGAAAATGATGAAAACATTTAATACGTGTGATAACATTACATCATTTTTTTTAAAAAAAATCTCAAACCTTCGTCTTCTTTTTCCAGGTTCTTCTATGAAATCTTATAAATATGTGTTGGTTGTGGCTTTCATCATCTCTATCCTGTTCTTTGCAGTCACCTGTAGTATTAACACATATTTATAGATTAGCTTATTACAGATTAAGTATAACATGGCAGATTGCTTCACGAAGTTGAATGATTTGAATAAAAATATGATTGATTGGAAAATTCTGGTTCGTTGCTGTCGAAAATGGCAAGTTCCTGCCCATAGGATTTTTTTTAGTCATTGGAGCTTCTTCTGGTGGACAAATTTATAATTTTTTATCAATTGTTTATTTAATATAGTTTGATCTATATTATTCTGTAATAATATATTATTATTTGCTTCAAAGGATACGCATATTCAGGCTTCAGTGAAGGGATATATCATTGACAGATTTTTGGATTTAATTACTGAGGGTGGACTTTACCATATAGAACAATTTTCAGTTGTGGACAGACCTAGGAATTTTCCTGTTGCAATACATCCATACAAAGTACCATTCCATAAGAATACCTGTGTTGGTCCTACAGTTTCAACCAGATTTCCAAAGACAATTTTTATTTTCCGCAGTTTCTCTGATATTAAAAGTGGTTCTTCAAAGGATGAGGCTCCTTTGTTTGGTAAATTTCTTGAAAAGATTTCTCTTTCCATTTAGTTGTTTTTAGACTTCTGTTTTATTAATGATGGGTTACTTTGCAGATATTATTGGTAATATTGTTGATTTCAATGATTCAAGAATGAAGGTAGATGTGACTGTTAAGGGGAATAGGAATTTTCATCTTCTGTTGGAGGATTTGGAGTAGATTTTATTGATATTTACTCTGATTTTTTGGTTTATAATTGTATTTACTAAATCATTTATTAATCTATTTTTTTATTATAATATTTACATTTTAATTTATTTGTCATGTTTTAGAAAGACACAATTGCAGTGTGTTTTGTGGGATCCTTATTGTAATCAAGTGCAGAGACTTATTGAACGATTGAAGAATAGATCTGGAGGTTATTCTGTCGTTATTGTTCAGCTATGTAGAGCTAAGAATATGAGAGGTTTGATTTCTGTATTATGTATAATTTCTTATTTTGTTTATTGTTTCTAAATATTAAATCATCATTTGTAATATAAAATGTGCACATTATTTTATAGGTGAAGTTGGTGTTTCAAATCCTTTCTATGCCACAAAGGTTGTTGTTGATCAATATGTGGAGGAAATTGTTGAGTATATTAGCAAGTATTGTCTTTGTCCAACAACTTCATTGATTTTATTGATTTCAGTATATATGTTGTTGAAATAATGTGTAATTGTGATCAATCACGCTACGTGTCAATGAATCATCCAAAACTTACAGCGACAGTCAGTCGTCCAATTCTTCTGTTCTTAGTGTCAAAGAAGAATTAGTCTGCCTCATGTGTTTTTATTACTCTTGAACAATTGAAGTCATTTGATACTGTAGGTATTTGAAATTTTTTCTCTTTTTTCATTTACTATCGGTTATTATTATTTTTTAATTTATTTTGTATAAATTAATAGGCTGTGAAGGTCTGGGTGGTCTGTTCTATCTCGGATATTTTGTTTGAGAAATATTGGTGCTACACAAGTTGTTTGAAGTGTATAAGAAAGGTCAGTGATAAGGATGCACAGTTTTTTTGTGAAAAGTGTGGGAATTATGTTGTTGCCAACGCTAGGTTCAAGATTTACATTAAAGTTGTTGATGGAAAATCAAGTGCAATTTTTCTTCTATGGGATGACATAGCAAGAATGTTAATTGGGACTAGTGCTTCTAATGTTTGTGAGAGGCTTGCTGTAACGCCCCGATTTTTGAGCATGCATCTATTTTATAATTTATAGAAAGCGCATGAATGATTTAAATGTCCAACAATTTATTTACGAATTTTATTCCATTTATTAAATAAGGTCAAATTTTCCTTATTCGCATATCATGATTGTAGTTTACGCTCCAGGCTCGAGTTCAAGTTCTCATATTATGATAGCCCGATGTTGGATTGGTACCGCCACTAGAAGGGGGGTTGAATAGTGCAGATAAGAGTTCTGAACTCTTTTTGTGCGGAAACTAAATATCGGAGAAAATAAAATGTGGAAAAGAAAGAACACAAGAAATTGTTCGAGAGGTTCGGCTATTAACGAAGCCTACGTCCCCTACCTAGTTTTATCGACTAGGACTTTTATTAGAGACCTTTGAATGCACTTTCTAGTTTAGTGCCAACTCTTACAATTTCTTGATTTTCGGCTCAAGAAAACCTCACTATAAACACTCTTGTTTTTCTAGGTACAAGACAACCTTACAATAAAAACAATTGTGAGTAGGAAATCGACTTTACAAAGTATATCGCTCTTTGATACAAGAATATAGATAAGAAATGATAGAACAAATCTTCTCGTATCACAATGTAGAATGTGTATATCTCTCGAAATATTTGCTTGATATAGCTTGAGAATGATTGTATGCTCAGATAAGTTGTGTGTCTTCCAAATCCTTGAAAGGTGCTATTTATAGCCTTCATGAGGTGAGTTTCCCGTTGGAGCAGTGGCACACTTTACGTACGTTATGTAAGCCTGTTTACATACGTTATCGATATTACGTACGTTACACATCTTGTGTAACGTCCGTAATGAACTCCTAAAAATAGTTCAGTGGCATATGATAAAACTCGTTACGTACATTATGGAAACATGGATTACGTACGTAATACATTAGTCAAATAGCCGTTGGATGTGAAGACTTGGTGTAACGGTTGATGACTTTTCATGTTGACTTGCAACGGGCAGAATTTAGAACCTTACGTACGTTATATATTTAGTATTACATACGTTACCTGCATAAAAACACTTGCCAAATTTGTGAGTATTACGGACGTTAGATAGGAGTTGTTACGTACATTAAGTGTACAAAAATATGTAAAATAAATTTTGGTTAAATAACTCATCATCAAAATGTATAAAATGTATTATGAAAAATATTGTACCAACAATCTCCCCCTTTTTGATGATGACAAAATTTGTATGGGGAGGTTTTTGAAAAAGACGAGTTTTGGAGAATCGAAATATTTTAAGTAAACTCTCTCCCTGAATAATACTCCCCCTGAAACGAACAAGGGATATTTCAAAAACGAAACATATTTTTCTCCCCCTTTTTGTCATTAACAAAAAGACAAGAGAACCAGTAGAGCATGTCAAAATATTCAACGACTATCAACGAAATAGCAACGAATAGTAATACATAGTAATGAAATTCGTCAATACAAAAAAATAACACATTCATTCAAGTAAAAACAAAGGTAGGAAGAGTTTATGACAGTAAACATAGAAATATGCATGGAATGTTGGTCTTTAATAAAACAGAATAATCACCATAGAAAAGAAAATCCACTAGTCAAGGTCGGCTTCTGGAGGTGTAGGAGGGATCCCGAAATGAGTACATATACTTTTCACCATAATTTTGATTTCGCTCATTTCTTTTTCCAGCTTATCCATACGAGCGACCATTTTGGACGAGGAACTCTCCTGTCTCGGTCAAGAAGGCCCGGGCTGAGTAGTAAGACGAGGCCTATCATGAGCAATGCCTCGGGATGTGATCCTCTCCTACGGCCGCGGTAAGACACCACCTTCGACTAAACGATCGTCGTCCTTAAGGCAGGCGAAGTACACCCATCCATGGTTTCACGTTTGAAGATATTTCATGGTCCGGATGGTACCCTCGTGTACTAGGATCCCCCCCGGGATGGCGACCCCGTGTAGCCCTGAAAAATCAACTCCTCCACTCTCGAATATCTCAGTCAAAATGGATCTGAAAGGCATTCCGGACTTGCGTTGACGGTCAACCTTGGCGTAGCTCTTCTTGTGGAAAATTAGTCCTTTTTCCACAAACCATTTTAGCACAATCGAAAAAGTTAACTTGGTGATCTTTCAACACATGTAAAATATTTTCCATGTCGATATTTACTAAACGATACTGAGCATTGACCTTAGGCATTAGGCATCTAGTAATAGCATCATGGAGCAGACGAATATTAATTCCAAAGTCATTGTTTTCAAGCCGTCCACTATTTACTTCAAGCACAACCTTGTCCGTCAGGAAATCATGGGCTTTTTCTTCATGTACACCATTGGATTCATCATCAGAAAAATTATCAATCACTTCATCTGGAGCGGCAAATTGACCCTTGCAACAAAATCCCTCATTAGGGAGACCAAAAATCTCGGATATTTTAGCGGCATCAAACATGATAGGTTTACCGCGAACAATGCAGTTAACAACGGCTAGTCCATCAGAATCATAAGTCACAAAGAAATTTGCGTAGAATTCCCGTACGCAATCCATAAAAATTGGGCGAGCAAGACTTACAAAACGATTGATTCCAAGCATATCAAAAAATTCTTCTATTCTAATACCAACTGAGTTCAAAGATTCAAAGTCAAAATGGTGACTCGGAGTTACCTCTTCGTCGATTAACACTTATTTGAAGATCTTTGAGGCTTGAGCATTCCGGAAATCGGCTCTCCAGAGGGTGTGGATGATGATTGAGAAGTTTCTCCTCTGCATTTCTTGCTAGTCCTGGTAGCCATTTGATAGAATCGACCAGGAGTAATGGAAATCGGATGGATTTTGTGAAGATTTGAGAAGGGTTCGTCGGAGGCGATTTAGGGATTAGAGAAATAATGAGGGGATAAATGCCGATAGGGGTTTTAAGTAACAGGGAAATAGGTCATTACGTACGCTATATGGTTTTGGTAACGTACGTAATCAGAAATCCAAAACTACCTGTACTAAAACCTGGGAACCGTTACGTACGTAGTTCAATGTCGTGTTACGTACGTAATGTCCTCTTACGTACGTAATATTCCTGACGTAACGGTCGTAAACCGTACCAAATGAACAGTGAATTCCTTTCGATGATATCCCATTTTTAATGACCTTTTAATGTAAATATGATGAATATGCAAAACTTAAAAATGATCAACATGTCCCATTCCTAAATTTATGCAAATAAAATTGAAAGCTTCTTCGGGTAATGGTTTTGTAAGAATATCCGCCATTTGTTCATTAGTACCAACAAATTGGAGATGCACATTCCCGTTTTGGACATGGTCACGAATAAAATGGTGACGAATTTCTATATATTTTGTCCTGCTATGCAATATGGGGTTTTTGCTTAAATTAATAGCACTTGTATTGTCACAAAAAGTAGGAGTATTTTTAAGCTCAATGCCATAATCGAGTAATTGATTTTTGATCCATAGGACTTGTGCACATGCACTTCCCGCAGCCACATATTCAGCTTCAGCTATGGAAGTAGCGACACTAGTCTATTTCTTACTTCCCCATGAAATTAAACATGAACTCATAAAATGACAAGTTCCGGTGGTGCTCTTTCTATCAATTTTGCATCCACCGAAATCGGCATCACTATATGCAAAAAGTTGGAAATCAATGCTCGATGGATACCACAGACCTAAGCCAGCAATACTTTTTAAATAACGAAAAATCTTTTTGCATGCAATGAGATGGGATTCTTTAGGATTTGCTTGAAAACGAGCACATAAGCAAGTGGTAAACATTATATCGGGTCTAGATGCAGTTAAATAAAGTAAAGAGCCGATCATACCTCGATACTGTTTTTGGTCAACAGACTTACCTTTTTCATCTTTGTCGAGCTTTAGAGTGGAAGACATAGGAGTAGATATTTCTTTGCAATCTTCCATCTTAAATTTCTTTTGGAGCTTATTGACGTACTTTGATTAGTGAATGCATATTTCGTCATTGAGTTGCCTAATCTGGAGTCCGAGAAAGTTTTTCAGCTCTCCCATCATGCTCATTTCGAATTCTTCCTTCATAAGATTTGAAAATTCATGGGACAGAGATTCATTAGTTGCACCAAAAACAATGTTGTCCACATAAATTTGGCAAATAAGCACATCATCACCTAAATTCTTAATAAATAGGGTATTATCAACATTACCTCTTTTATACCCATTTGAAATAATAAAAGTGCTTAAACGATCATACCATGCTCTCGGAGCTTGTTTTAATCCATAGAGAGCTTTATGGAGCTTGTACACATGATCTGGATGATCATAGTCTTCAAAACCCGGCGGTTGCTTGACATACACCTCCTCCTGGATGATTCCATTTAGGAACGCACTCTTTATATCCATTTGATGGAGTTTGATTTTTTTGTATGCGGCAAAGGCACAGAGAAGACGAATTGCCTCGAGACGAGTAGCAGGCACAAATGTTTCCTCATAATCCAAGCCTTCTTCTTGATTATAACCTTGGGCGACCAATCTAGATTTATTCTTAATTGGAAGACCATCATCATCAATTTTAAATTTATGAACTCATTTAGTACCAATGATTGATTTGTCTACTGGTGCCGGAACCAATTCCCAAACATTATTTCTTTCGAATTGATTTAGGTCTTCTTGCATAGTGATAGCCCAATTTTCGTCATTAATGGCTTCATCGATATTTTTTGGTTCTGTAAGAGAAATAAACACAATATTGTTAATACAATCATTTATATTTCTCCTAGTTCGTACACCTTCATCGATTTTTCCGAGAATTTGTTCCATCGGATGGTCTTTTACATTTGCCCAATCTTTAGGAAGGTTGTAAGAATTCTCCTCCTGCTTGTCCGAGCTTAAGTCGAGCTTCTCCTATTCCTTTGATGCTTCTGACACTTCTTTAGCCGGAACCATACCTGCATCATCATAAAAAACAACCTTTCTCGGGGGTAAAACTGTATCATCGAATTTTACATGAATTGACTCTTCTACCGAGCCTCTTCTACAATTAAATACACGATAAGCTTTATTATTAGTCGAATAACCAAGAAATATTCCGATATCCTATTTAGAGTCAAATTTTCCCAAATTATCCTCACCATTATTATGAATAAATGCTTTACAACCAAATGGATGAAAATAAGATAAATTGGGCCTTTTACCTTTAAATATCTCATATGGAGTCATCATTTTGTTCCTCCGGAGATGGACTCGATTAATAACATAGCAAGCAGTGTTAACGGCTTCGGCCCAGAAATATTTAGGAAGCCCATATTCATTGAGCATTCTTTGGCTCATTTCTTCTAGAGAGCGATTCTTCCTCTCGACAACTCCATTTTGTTGAGGTGTCCGAGGTGCCGAAAAATTGTGCCCAATACCATAATTATCGCACCAATCTTCAAAAATATTTGAATCAAATTATCCACCATGATCGGTTCGGATGGCGATAATTGGTAACTCTTTTTCCTTCTGAGTAACCTTACACCACTTAACAAACTCGTTAAATGCATCATTTTTATTTGTCAAGAATTCTACCCAAGTAAATCTCGAAAAATCATCAACAAGAACTAAAGTATAAAGTTTACCTGTTAAGCTAGCATGTCGAGATGGACCAATCAAATCCATATGAATTAATTCGAGAATGCGACTCGTGGAAATTTCCATTTTCGGTTTAAACGAGTCTCTAGCATGCTTACCTTTAATACAGGCCTCGCAAATGTGGTCTTTTCTGAAATTAATTTTGGTAGACCACGGACAATATCGTTTTTGGCCAATTTTGAAAGAAGTGGTAAAGAGGTGTGTCCCAATTCTCGGTGCCAAATAATGGCATTTTCATCGTATGAAAGTAAATATTTTTCATTGAAAGAAGATTCATCTTGGAGATCAATAATATAAATATTTCCATATCGCAATCCAATAAAAATGACTTGGTCTTTTCTCATTGCAGTGCAATGCGTACTTTCAAAAATTAATTTAAGACCAGTGTCACAAAGTTGGGAAATACTTAGAAGATTATGGCAAAGACCATCAACAAATAGAACATTTTCAATAGTAGGTAAAGGTTTCTTACCTTTACCTCGACTTCTTCATCACTATCTTCGGATGCGCGGGCCATTAGAGCAAGATTGGTTTGAACTTGAGGTTCATCATCCTCATCATCATCGCTCCATATAGCGATATAGACTTCCTTCTTTTTGAACTTTTCGTGAGGTGGTTTTGATGAACTTATTGGAGCAGCACCACGACAATCTTTAGAAAATGGCCTGGAACGCCGCACCTTCGACAAGTATTGTCGAACCTTTTATTTTGTGGGAAGTGAGTCTTTTTGGATTCATCCCTCGGTTCGTGTTTGATGTCTCTCGGCGCCTTTGTAGAAGATTTTTGAATTTCTTTATGTTTTTGGCATAAAGGCGGTTTCTTCATCCTCTTCTTCGATAGGTTCATCTTCTAGATCGCTATCTTCTTTGGCTTTGAAGGCGATCGTCCTTTCTCTCTCCTTGGGCTTTGGTTTCGAACTTCGAGATTTAATGACAATCTCGTAATTAATGAGAGATCTAATGAGATCACTGAATTCTATTGTGTTGAGATCTTTCGACTCCATGATAGCCGTAATAGTAGCGTCCCATTCTCTTGGTAGAGATCGAAGGATTTTCTTGGCTTTATTACTACTTGATATCGGTTTCCCGAAGGAAGCTAGCCCATTTGTGATAGCCGAGAAGCGGTCAAGCATAGTGGTAATGCTTTCTTCTTCTTTCATAGTAAAGAGTTCATAATCGTGAAGAAGCATATTGATTTTTGTTTCTTTCACTTGACTCGTACCTTCGTGGGTAATTTCGAGCATTTTCCAGATCTCTTTGGCCGTCTCGCAAGAAGAGATTCGGTTGTGATCTTCTGGGTTGAGAGCACAGTAAAGCAATTGAGTAGATTTACTATTGAAGTGATCGTTCTTCCAGTCAACATCGTCGTACTCTTCAAAGCTTTTGATCGAGCCATCTATCTTCTTTGGAATGGTAGGTCCAAGAGCAATGACCTTCCAAATTTCAATATTGTGAGCTCAGATGAAGATAGACATTTTCTTCTTCCATGTCATAAAGTTTGAACCATCGAAGAAGGGAGGGCGATTGAGAGCGTTGCCTTCAATAGAGGAGTTGATAAAGGCCATTTCTGGATCTTTTCTCTAGCGGGTGTTAATCCGGTGAAAAAAAGACTGCTCCGATTCCAATTGTTGGATTGGTATTGCCACTAGAAGGGGGGTTGAATAGTGCGGATAAGAGTTTTGAACTCTTTTTGTGCGGAAGCTAAATATCGGAGAAAATAAAATGCAGAAAAGAAAGAACACAATAAATTGTTCGAGAGGTTCGGCTATTAACGAAGCTTACGTCCCCTACCTAGTTTTATCGACTAGGACTTTTCTTAGAGACCATTGAATGCACTTTCTAGTTTAGTGCCAACTCTTACAATTTCTTGATTTCCGGGCTCACGGGCTCAAGAAAACCTCACTATAAATACTCTAGTTTTTCCGGGTACAAGACAACCTTGCAATAAAAACAATTGCGAGTAGGAACTCGACTTTACAAAGTATATCGCTCTTTGATACAAGAATATAGATAAGAAATGATAGAACAAATCTTCTCGTATCACAATGTAAAATGTGTATATCTCTCGAAATATTTGCTTGATATAGCTTGAGAATGATTGTATGCTCAGATAAGTTGTGTGTCTTCCAAATCCTTGAAAGGTGCTATTTATAGCCTTCACGAGGTGAGTTTCCCGTTGGAGCAGTGGCACACTTTACGTACATTATGTAAGTCTGTTTATGTACGTTATCGATATTACGTACGTTACACATCTTGTGTAACGGCCGTAATGAACTCCTAAAAATAGTTCAGTGGCATATGATAAAACTCGTTACGTACGTTATGGAAACATGGATTACGTACGTAATACATTAGTCAAATAGCCGTTGGATGTGAAGACTTGGTGTAACGGTTGATGACTTTTTATGTTGACTTGCAACGGGCAGAATTTCGAACCTTACGTACGTTATACATTCAGTATTACGTACGTTACCTGCATAAAAACACTTGCCAAATTTGTGAGTGTTACGGACGTTAGATAGGAGTTGTTACATACGTTAAGTGTACAAAAATATGTAAAATAAATTTTGGTTAAATAACTCATCATCAAAATGTATAAAATGTATTATGAAAAATATTGTACCAACACCCGAGTCATTTTATCATATATATATATATATATATATATTCAAGTAGTCATTATTATAATAGTGTTATTATTTATTCAACCATAATACTAACACTACTATTATAAATTTTATCATTATTATTATTATTAATTATTACTTTTATTATTAATACTATTATTATTAATTATCATTATCATTTTCCGATATTATTATCATTATTACCGAAATTATTATTCTTATACGTATTATTATACTACTACTATTATTATATCAATTATATTTAATCATCTATTTTAATTTAACTAACTAAGATTAAAATTAATTAACCATGATTAAGAACTCTTCCTTTTCCCATTCCCTCACAAGTCCTCTAACTTCATCAAAACTCCTCAATACTTATCCAACACAAATTCTAATGCAACTTAAACACTTCAAACCTATATCTATAAATACAATTCTCATCACAATAATTCACTTTCCACCAAATACACTTTCCATCATCGGCAGACAGCTTTCTTCACGGCTGAAAGAAAAACCAAAAAAAAAAAAACTACCGTAATACAAAGAAAGAGGAAGAAGAGATCTGTGAAGGCAGCAACCCGAGGGCTCTCATCCGAAGATCATAATCCAGTCCAATTTCTGCCAGAACGATCCAGCAACTCGAGATATTTCCAGTCGATCGGTTCCAGCAAAATCTCATCTGCAAGTTTTTTCAATTCTCAACGTTCCAACAAATAGGTTAACGTCTTTTCCTTATAGTTCATGTTCTGCTCTTGTGTACACACAATCAGAATCAAAATTTGAAAATAGAAATAAGATTTAGAAACCATGAATTAAAAATCTAATACATCTGCAAAGTTCTCTTCTTCTGCAAATCTCACACCTCAGTCCTAATTTCTACGAACCTTTCAGAACCCATAACCCGAAACCCGACCAAACGCCGCCGCTCTGGCCAACCTCATCGGAGTCGCCGGAAAACTGTACCAGAAGCCATTCGGTCAAGACCCATCGACGAATTCAGTCGGAAATTGAAAAAAAAAAGAGAATCCGATTTGAATATCAAAATCAGTAACTCTCAAACCCGATTCAATTCACCCAGACCCGATTGAAATCATCAAATAACAGAAACAGAACCTTAAATCCGGTGAACCCGTTGTTCTCTGCCTTTTTTTTCCCGCCGGAGGTCGCCGGCAACAACCGCGCGCTGAACCTTCATCGTCCGCCCTAGAACTGCCGCTTCTTCTTTCTATTCTCGAGTGCCGCCGATCACGTGCTATATGTGTGTGTGTGTGTTCCGACCGTGTGTGTGTGTGTGTGTTTAGCAGATGTGATTTTTTTTACTGGAGTGAGAGGGGGTTATCGAGGAGAGATCAGAGGAGAGAGAGTTTATTTAATGCATGATGTTACTTGTATATATGCTTGTTTCTTGCCAAACATTTATATGCTCAAAGTTTGTATATTAATTACGTTGTAGCCTCCAGTGAGTAGTAGGCATAATGTGCTCAAAGTTTGCATATTATTTACGTTGTAGCCTCCAATGAGTAGTAAGCATAATGTGCTCAAAGTTTATATGTTATTTACGTTGTAGCCTCCAATGAGTAGTCGGCAGTATGCACAAAGTTTGCATATTAATGGCCCTCGAGCAATCACCAGGTTCAGGCATGTCATATCTACTTGACAACATGTATGTATTTAAATTTAACAAAGCGTTCCCTCCTCACTGAGCGAGTTGAAAGCTCACCTCATTATTTAAACCTTTCAGGTTGAGGAGTTTGGCGTGGCGGGCAAAGGCGTGGAGTGATAATAATATTTATTAGCTTTTTTATTTGTTTCGTTCATTTAAAAATTTTAAACTTTTGCATTCAATGTCATGTTGAATATTATGAATGTTTGAAATGTTGAGAATTTATTTTTATTTACTTGCAAAATGGATGACCTTATTTTAAATTCCCGCTGATTCAAAAATTTTTTGGGGATGTTTAATCTCCCTTGGAATTATTTTAAAAAGACATTTTGAAAAGTGGTCGCTACATAAGTGGTATCGGAGCCAGATTTATGGTTCTGTAGACTCGTTAAAATAATTTATTTTCAAACTAAATTTCCTTGTTTCACAAGTAGTTAAAACTTTAATGACATATATGATTATTATCAGCCACCGTCGCCGCTCAACGTCAACTCCAAGATACACATTTGAAGTTATGTTTTTGCTGTAATCATAACAAAATTTTACAGTTATGAGATTCAACTCATTTTTTGAATCATGTTGCAATACCATGTTTATATTTTAGAGATGATATGCTATTGAGATTCATAATAAATGTTGGACATGTACACGCTTTCTTATAAATTTATAAATACATGTAAATGCGTTAGTATAGCACTGCTAGAACGCCTATTGGGAGCAGTTAACCCTTAGACGCGATGTATACTTTTATTTCAATCCCTTATGAGGAGATTCCTGAGAAGTTATTGGCTATAATGTACCTTAGTACCATCGCAACTCGTGGACGTGGACGCCCAGCTAATCGAGGTGCTGAAAATCTCGGTGGTCAGAATGCCAATGCTGGAGCTGGTGGTGATGGTAACGGAGGTCAAGATAACCACTATAATAATGAGACAGCTCTTACCCAAGCACAAGTTGTGCAGCAGTTCCGACATTTCACACCACCATCATTCAATGGTCGAGAAGGACCAGCTTTTGTCGACGAATGGTTGATGTCGTTGGAGCGTACCCTTGAGCTCATTGGGTGCACCGATGTGCAAAAGATTCTTTGCACCCAATATCAAATGGTAGAAGATGCTGGACGCTGGTGCATGAGCTATTGGCGCTTGAGGCCGACAGTCGAGCGTGCTGCATTAACATGGGATCGGTTCAAAGAACTAGTGATGGAACAGTACTATCCATAGTACTACCGAGAGAAGATGGAGAAAGATTTCTGGAACCTTGAGCAAGGGAGCTTATCGGTTGAAGAATATGAGAGAAAATTCAACTAAATCAGCTTCTTTATGGAGCACATGGTGGATACTGACCGCAAGAGGGCCCTTAAGTTCCGGAGTGGTTTACGCCCGAGTATTCGTCACATCATGGCTAGTCATGGGGTGCTACCATATACCAAGACAGTGTTCATAGCTCAAGAGGTTAAAGCTAGTCAGAACTTGAGTTCTCAACCAGCTGCTAAGTCATCTTCTGGAAAGAGAGGTTGGAACGGTAATCAATCTAAGTCGGAAGCTTCCAATAAGCAGAAGAAGGTAGATGAGAAATCTGGACCGGGTGCGCCGATCACTAGGCCTGCGTGCCCAAAGTGTGGTAAGAATCATGGCGGAGAGTGTTTGTATGGAAAGGGTGTCTGCTATAATTGCGGGAATCCAGGTAACATAAGCCGACATTGTCCACAATCTAAGGACAAAGGACAAGCATCGGTAGGTCAAGCTTGAGTCTACTCAATGAATCAGGCTGATAATAGTCCCGGCACAGTATCAGGTATGCTTATGATCTCTAATGTGCCTGCTTTCGCTTTGTTTAACACTGGTGCCACACACACTTTTATGTCTGCAAAGTTTTATCATGCCATTGGTCATAGAAGCATTAGAACTGTTGAGTCTCTTGAGGTTAGCTTACCGTTAGGAAATACGATCCTCACTAACAGAATGATTGGTGAGAGTATCGAGATAGGAGGAAAAGAATTTGACGCTAAACTATATTTGGTTAGCTCGATAGATTTTGACGTGATCATTGGTATGGACTGGCTCGATAGACATGATGCCGATATAAACTGCCGCGAGAAGAAGGTGACATTGAGGTGTTCCGAAGACGAGCCGATCACCTTTTATGGCACTAAGAGTAGGGCAGTACCAAGAGTAATCACAGCCATAAGGCACTAAAAAGTCTAAGGAAGGAGAAATGTCAGGGTTACTTGGTGAGTTTGGTCGACACTCGTACCAGTGAGGTGTCCTCTACAGACGTACCTATAGTACGGAAGTTTTTGGATGTGTTTCCAGAAGATTTTTCGGGAGTCCCACCCGACCGGTAAGTGGAGTTTAGTATCGATTTGGTCCCTGGGGCAGCCCCAACATCCAAAGCGCTATATAGAATGGCTCCGAAGGAACTTCAAGAATTGAAGGTCCAAATTCAAGAGCTACTGGAACTCGGATTTATTCATTCTAGTGTGTCACCATGGGGTACACCAGTGCTGTTTGTAAGAAAGAAGGATGGGTCACTTCGGATGTGTATAGATTACAGGGAGATGAATCGACTCACGGTAAAGAACAAGCCCATTACCGAGAATCAAGGATCTATTCGATCAACTGGGGGGAGCCGGAACCTTTTCGAAGATCGATTTGAGGACGGGGTACCATCAACCGAAGATTAGGGAGTGCGATATTCCCAAGACGGCTTTCAGGACCCGTTATGGGCATTTTGAATTTTTAGTGATGCCATTTGGTCTGAGTAATGCACCGATAGTCTTTATGGATTTGATGAACAGGGTGTTCAAATCTTACTTAGATAAATTCGTGATCGTCTTCATAGATGACATCTTGGTGTATTCTAAGGACAAGGAACAACACCAAGAGCATTTGAGGATTACATTGGAGACACTTCGCAAGGAGAAGTTGTATGCCAAGTTCAAGAAATGTGAGTTTTGGTTAAACAAAGTTGGATTTCTTGGACACGTGGTGACTTCTAAAGGAATTGAGGTAGATCCCGACAAGGTTGTAGCAGTAAGTAGTTGGGGAGTACCCAAGAATACGAGCGAAGTTCGCAGCTTTTTGGGCTTAGCTGGCTATTATAGAAGATTTATCGAAGGATTTTCTAAAATCGCCACTCCTATGACCCAATTAACAAGAAAGGGAGTGAGGTTTGAATGAAGTGAGAGGTGTGAGGAAAGTTTTCAAGAGTTGAAAAGGAGATTAACCTTAGCACCAGTATTAACGATTCCTGATCCGACAGAAGACTTTGTTATTTATAGCGATGCCTCAAAGCAAGGGTTGGGTTATGTTCTGATGCAACATGGTAAAGTAATAGCCTATGCATCGAGATAGCTTAAACCACATGAGTTGAACTATCCAACGCATGATTTGGAGTTGGCTGCTGTAGTACATGCGCTGAAGATTTGGTGTCACTATCTCTACGGAGGGAAGTGCGAGATATACACAGACCATAAAAGTCTAAAGTATCTTTTCACACAGAAGGATCTTAATATGAAGCAAAGGAGATGGTTACAATTAGTGAAGGACTATGATTGTACTATTCATTACCATCCGGGTAAGGCTAATGTGGTAGCTGATGCCTTGAGTCGGAAGACTAGAGGCGAGTTAGCTTGCTTGACCGATCAAGAGAGTTTGATAAAGGAGTTCTCCCAGTTGAGAATTGAGGTAGTTGAGTCTTCAAAGAGTTCGAAAGTAATCCTATCATCTTTGGTCTTGCAACCAAACTTGAGGGATAAGATTAAGGAGGCTCAACCACGTGATAAGTTCTTGTGCAAGATGAAAGATCGAGCACAAGATGGGAGTATTGAGAAATTTGTCGTTGCCGCAGACGACGTTTTGAATTATGATGGGAGGTTATGTGTTCCTAAGGATCCATAGAAGTAAATTCTTGAAGAAGCTCACAATGCACCATACTCCGCTCACCCGAGAGGTACAAAGATACCTGAAGAAGTTCTTTTGGTGGAGAGGAATGAAACGGGACATTGGTGTATTTGTGGAGAGGTGTATAATATGTCAGCAGGTGAAGGCAGAACACCAATGGCCAGGAGGTTCACTTCAACCGTTGGAAATCCCAGAATGGAAATGGGAGCATATCACAATGGATTTCGTGGTTAGTCTACCACGAACCGTGAGGAAGAACGATGCTATCTGGGTGATAGTAGACTATTTGATGAAGTCATCTCATTTTCTACCTGTGAGGATGACTTACAGTATGGAACAATACGTGAAGATTTATATTCGGGAGATTGTGAGGTTACATAGTGTTCCAGTGTCGATCGTCTCGGATAGAGATCTTCGATTTACATCGAAATTTTGGAAGAGTCTTCAGAGTGCGAAGGGCACTAAGTTGAATTTCAGTACTGCATATCATCCGCAGACCGACGGTCAGTCTGAACGGACTATCAAGACACTTGAAGATTTGTTGAGGGCGTGTGTTCTTGATATTGGTGAGAATTGGGAAAATATTTTGCCGCTAGTAGAGTTTGCTTATAACAATAGTTACCAAGCGACTATACAAATGGCCCCGTACGAGGCTCTCTATGGAAGAAAATGTCGATCGCCTCTTTATTGGAGTGAGGTTGGAGAAGGTAAGATTTTGGGTCCAGAATTGATCGAGCAGACTGTAGAGAAGATAGCCGAGATCAGAAGTAGGATTAAGACCGCTCGAGATTGACAGAAGTCTTACGCTGGTAAACGAAGGAAAGATATCCAATTTGGGATTGGAGAAAAAGTGTTCTTGGAGGTAGCACCGATGAAAGGAGTGATACAATTCGGTAATAAGGGAAAGCTACAGCCCCGTTATATCGGACCTTTTGAGATTTTGGGTCGTGTTGGTGATCTTGCTTACACTTTGGCATTACCGTTGGAGTTATCAGGAGTACACAATGTCTTTCACGTCTCCATGCTGAGAAAATACGTACATGATCCTGGTCATGTATGCAATTTCAAAGAGTTGCACGTAGCCAAGAACCTGACTTATGAGGAAGTACCTACAGCTGTTTTGGAGCGTAAGATACATCGGTTACGAAACAAAGAGGTTAAACTGGTGAAAGTTCAGTGGAGCCGTTACGGACCGAACGAAGCGACTTGGGAACGTGAAGAAGAGATCCGTTCTAAGTATCCGACGTTCGCCATTGAAGGTACATGATTTAATTTTCGAGGATAAAAATTCATTTAAGAGGGGTAGGTTGTAATGCCCCGATTTTCGAGCATGCATTTATTTTATAATTTATAGAAAACGCATGAATGATTTTAAATGTCCAACAATTTATTTACGAATTTTATTCCATTTATTAAATAAGGTCAAATTTTCCTTATTCGCATATCATGATTGTAGTTTACGCTCCAGACTCGAGTCCAAGTTCTCATATTATGATAGCCCGAGTCATTTCGTCATATATATATATATATATATATATATATATATTCAAGTAGTCATTATTATAATAGTGTTATTATTTATTCAACCATAATACTAACACTGTTATTATTAATTTTATCATTATTATTATTATTATTAATAATAATATTATTACTGTTATTATTAATACTATTATTATTATTATTATTATTATTATTATCATTATCATTTTCCGATATTATTATCATTATTACCAAATTATTATTCTTATACGTATTATTATACTACTATTATTATTATATCAATTATATTTAATCGTGTGTTTTAATTTAACTAACTAAGATTAAAATTAATTAACCATGATTAAGAACTCTTCCTTTTCCCAGATTGTTCCCTCGCAAGTTAAACACTTCAAACCCATATCTATAAATACAATTCTCATCACAATAATTCACTTTCCACCAAATACACAATACATCATCGGCAGACAGCTTCTTCACGGCTGAAAAAAAAAACAAAAAAAAATACCGTAATACAAAGAAAGAGGAAGAAGAGATCTGTGAAGGCAGCAACTCGAGGGCTCTCATCCGAAGATCATAATCCAGTCCAATTTCTGCCAGAACGATCCAGCAACTCGAGATATTTCCAGTCGATCGGTTCCAGCAAAATCTCATCTGCAAGTTTTTTCAATTCTCAACGTTCTAACAAACAGGTTCACGTCTTTTCCTTATAGTTCATGTTATTATTTTTGGCCCAACTTGGCCCAGAAATATTATCTCCTCTGGCCCTTGCCATGCCGGCCCAGCCCTTGGCAGCCCCTTTAATTGGAGCCGTCCGATCCAGACTTAATTTCTACTCTTGATCTGGACCGTCCGACTCCCCTTATATAAGCCTAACCCTAACCCTACTCCCTCATTTCCCTTCACTGCGCCGTCTCCCTCTTTTTCTCTCTTCTCTCCCGTGAGCTTACCTACCTCGGTTAAACTCCACCCCGCTGCGATTTTTGCTTCCGATTCTCACTACCTCCTCTCCCCCGTGAGCGATTGAATATCACAATGGAATCCCGTGACCGATTCCATCCTTGTGTGTATATATATCGCGGCCGGGGATGGAGTTTGAGACACCGAGAGAAAAGATTCGAGTTTTGCCTTGTGAATCCGAAGTGAAAAGAGTGATATTTCTGTTGTGATATCATTTAGGGAGACCAGGATTAGTTCCTGTGTTTTCTGAGGTTTTTTCTGGGTTAGATAAGGCGCTACCGGGCTGTTGTGCCGGCCGGCGGTGGATCGGCGTTCGTCCTTCGTGGAATCGAACTTTCTTGGTGTCAAATTGCAAAGGGTTCGGAAGATCTGAGCCTAAAGATCTCTTTCTCAAAGGGGGTTTCTTGTCCCTTATTTTTCTTCCATTTTGTCGTATTATTTATATATATATATATATATAAATATATATATTGCAGTTCGGTATTTATCTATATATATATATATTATATATATTTGTTATATATATCTATATATATATACTTCAGTTTGGTATTTATCTATATATATTATATATATATTTGTTATATATATCTATATATATATATATTTTGCATTCTTGCTGCCTTAAATACTTGGTGTATTTCGATCGGTAATATCATTATCTCGGCTAACTTAAACGAATCTTTGTGATTTACAGATTGGTTCTGGACGATCGAATTCTTTTGGGATCAGCTTGTTCTTCGGGTTGATTTAAATAATTATATTGTTTTTATTATAGGTTCATTAGTTGGCCTGTAATCCTTAATCCCTTTCCCGTTGAATATAATTGTAATAGTTATATTCGTTTAATCCGCTTGTATTAACGATCCTGTCTTTAGCCATTGTACGCCCCGATACCCAACACATGTTCTGCTCTTATGTACACACAATCAGAATCAGAATTTGAAAATAGAAATAAGATTTAGAAACCATGAATTAAAAATCTAATACATATGAAAAGTTCTCTTCTTTTGCAAAGCTCACACCTCAGTCCCAATTTCTATGAACCTTTCAGAACCCATAACATGAAACCCGACCAAACGCTGCCGCTCTGGCCAACCTCGTCAGAGTCGCCGGAAAACTGAACCAGAAGCCGTTCGGTCAAGACCCATCGGCGAATTCAGTCGGAAATCGAAAAAAAAGAGAATCCGATTTGAATATCAAAATCAGTAACTCTCAAACCCGATTCAATTCACCCAGACCCGATTGAAATCATCAAATAACAGAAACCGAACCTTAAACCCGGCGAACCCATTGTTCTCTGCCTTTTTTTTACGCGGGAGGTCACCGGCAACAACTGCGCGCTGAACCTTCACCGTCCGCCCTAGAACCGCCGCTGCTTCTTCCTATTCTGGAGTGCCGCCGGTCACGTGCTGTATGTGTGTGTGTGTTCCGACCGTGTGTGTGTGTTCCGACCGTGTGTGTGTGTGTGTTCCGACCGTGTGTGTGTGTTTAGCAGATGTGATTTTTTTGACTGAAGTGAGAGGGGGTTATCGAGGAGAGATCAGGAGAGAGAGTGTGTTTTATTTTGTGTTTTTAGTAGGAGAGGTGCAAATGAGAGTGTCGGCCGATCAACTAGGGAAAATGGCTTTTATAACCACCTTTGTTTTTCAATTGAGTCCCTAAGTTCCAGACCATTTCATTTGACCCCAAATCAACTTTTCTTTGTATTCAATTTCAGTCCCTCAATTTTCCAAATTCTTTTAATTTGATCCCAGCCATATTTAATATTTAAAATTTAATTGTTATTTTAGGAAACGAGGACTTAGAGCCTAGGATTTGAACTGCATTCACATCTCAGTTTTCAAGGATCATCATCGTAATTCGAGGTGGGGATTTTATACTTGTTTATTTAATGCATGATGTTACTTGTATATATGCTTGTTTCTTGCCAAACATTTATATGCTCAAAGTTTGTATATTAATTACGTTGTAGCCTCCAATGAGTAGTAGGCATAATGTGCTACTCAAAGTTTGCTTGTTATTTACGTTGTAGCCTCCAATGAGTAGTAGGCAGTATGCACAAAGTTTGCATATTAATGGCCCTCGAGCAATCACCAGGTTCAGGCATGTCATATCTACTTGACAACATGTATGTATTTAAATTTAACAAAGTGTTCCCTCCTCACTGAGCGAGTTGAAAGCTCACCTCATTATTTAAACCTTTCAGGTTGAGGAGTCTGCGTGGCGGGCAAAGGCGTGGAGTGATAATAATATGTATCAGCTTTTTTATTTCTTTCGTTCATTTAAAAATTTTAAACTTTTGCATTGAATGTCATGTTGAATATTATGGATGTTTGAAATGTCGACAATTTATTTTTATTTACTTGCGAAATGGATGACCTCATTCTAAATTTCCGCTGCAATTATTCAAACTTTTTTGGGGGATGTTTAACCTCCCTTGAAATTATTTTAAAAAGATATTTTGAAAAGTGGTCGCTACACTTGCCTTGGTATGATTATTTATAAAGTTTTATTTATAAAAATCAATGACAATATGAATCTTTTATCTCATGATTTTTTTAATGCAAGAACCTGCTACAGGAAATACTGATTCTATTACTTCTTCAAAGGATGTTTGCAGGATGGAACAACCTTATGAAGTTGATAATGTTATTGGAAGAGGGTTGCTTTTTAAAGTTGGTATTGATGTTATGCATATGGAGAACAGGGAAAATATGTATGTTGTTGAGAGAGTTTGTGAGGATGCAGGACCGATCAAATAACATAAACTTACTGATCACAAAATTTTAGATTTTGTGTCAAGACCTTATAAGGACATAGTTCAGGATAATGATTGGGATCCTGAACCATTTGATTTTGATCAGGAATTTAAATCTCCTGAGCATGTGTTGGGAAAAAGAATTGAAGGTTTCTCTGTTAGGAAAGATTTTTTAAATGAGTATGAAGGATCAACTTCCTCCAAGAGGAGAATTGTGAAGGAAGAGGAGAATGATGGTGAAGAAAAATGACTGAGGGGAAGATTTTCTCGATGAATATTGGTATTATTTTCATGCTTTGGGTTTGGATATTATTTCATGGACGTTGCTTCAAGTTATTATTTTTAGGATGACATCTTTACTCTGTTGTTACCCAAAATATTATCCGGAGATAAAGTGCTGGAATGAAAGAGTAACAAACAAAATGCGAGAACACGTACGTGGGAATGTAAATAACACAAGATTTGCCGGGGTTGTTAATCCCGGGCTTGAATGCTCTCGCGAGATGTTATTAATAAGAAATACGTGGGAGTACATATATTAATGTTAGAGTACAATTACAATAAGTGTAACGACCCTAGTTATCTAGCTTTTGAGTGCAGTAGATTGCCGGAAGAACCAGAGGTGAAGCTCTGTGAATTCTTGTAACAAAGATCAAGTATAGAGAGGGACTTCGTATACGCCGATCGTCTCTCTGTACTTGTGGTTTCGCTTGAGGGAAGATATGTGTATTGATGAATTATTCTTTCTTCTTCTATCGTTGCTGAAGTCCTGTGGATTTGTTCCCTTCTCATCCTCTCTTTTTCTCCCAAATGCTAAGTCCTCTATTTATAGAAACAAAGGTAGTTGGGTTGTCCTTATTCCGAACGTGCGATCGCCTTTTTTGTATTATAATAAGCGGGCGATCGTATTTGGCATATGGGACGGATTCCTTAAAGTCCGTGGCTACTGTAGGCAGCCACCTGTGCGATCCAATGGGGAGACAACACGCGTCTTCTGTCGCTGTCTTGGGAGATCCTACCTAGTACCTTTCGGCGGGTCTGTCGGTTGGTGAAGCCGTCCCTATCATTGACAGTTGCTGAAGGACTAGAATAAGATTATTCTGCGGCGCCTTATGCGGACCTGCACGTGGGCCTTCATCCCGAGGTTCGGTCTCTGTGGACTTTAACGGATGTCGGCTCTATACGTGGCATGGGGCCGTCGTCCCCGGTCGGGTACTAGAGTCGGTCGCTAGGTGCCAAGAGACGATCGCTTCGGGACGTCGATCGCTAGATGCTCGGAGATGAACTGTTACCTTCGATTGGAAAGTTTTCCGTGGCTCACTTGATCATGAACTCGGTCGCTCGGCCCTATGCCGATCGCCACCCTGGGTGTTTTAATCGCCGCACAACAATTTCCCCCCAGCTTGCTCCCATGTCGAAGACGTGGGGTGAGGTGGCTCCACTGGCGATCTCTTGAATTTAGACGAACGACTCTTTATGAGTTAGACGACCGTCTTCGAGCGAACTGGTTTTGAATTTGGACGATCCACTCCGTCGCTGAAAAGAGCGGGGAATAAAAGCGGGCTTTGAAACACCGCGGGGCACGTGTCGCGATGCGATTGGGGGAGTCCGACGGTTAGTCAAGACTCCTCGTCTGGAAAGTCCTCGAAACGACGCGTACGCGGGTTTCGAGAGCGGCTTTGATTATGACTTATCCGACGGTTGCACTTCAGCCCTCGAGGTTCTCCTTATTTGCACGGAAGCCCCCGCCTTCTCCTATAAAAGGGCAAGGGTTACAGTGCAAATCTCTTACGCAATTTCCTCGGAGAAGAAGATAGCCCGAATTTTTTGAAGCTTTGTCTGCCGATCGTCATTCGATTCAATCCTTAGGTAAGAAATAATCCTCCTTTACCTTTTCTTTTTGAGAATGTCTGGAGTACCTTCAATGTCTGAAATGGGCACGACCTCCGCCGTCGGGACTTCGACTGCCCGGGAAGGACCTTCCGCGGATTTTCACATGGAGATGGCCGCCGAGGCTATCCACGCCGGTATTAATCCCGCAGAAGTCGATGAACTATTCAATGAGGCCACAGCGGCCAGGGAAGCGGCGGATGAGCAAAAACGTTTGCTGGTCGAGAAGGAGTTAGCGGTGAGGGCGTATTGGGAGCAAGATAACGCCTACGCCCAAGCCTATTCAGCCTTCGCCGAAATTATGGAGAGATTGTCCGGTCCGCATCCTAAGTTCGATTACCGGGCGTACTCGATCGCCTATCCTTATCAACCTGCGAAACGGTTGCTATTCAGGGCCGCACAGCGCTCCCCGTGGTCCCTCGGCCAAATCAGGAGCTAGGCGACCAGGAAGGACTTGGCCATCTGGAGGACGAGGTACCATGTCCCGTCCAATGTGGACCTTTTCGCACCTGCTGAGAACGAGCGAGCCGACCAACCTCCAGAGGGCATGGTCGCCGTGAATGAGGCGATAATGGAGGCCGGGCTACGGTTTCCACTGTCGTTTGCTGTCTCCTATTTGCTAGCTGCTTGGAATGTGGCGCCGCTGCAGCTGACGCCGAACGCCTGGCTCCAGATTGTCAGCGCCCTCACTTTGCTCGGCAGTCACCGACTGTTCCGCCTTTCCTCGTCGTTGGAGATGAACCACATATTCAAACTGACGGTTCAGAAAGGGTCCATCAGCGGCTATCACATCCAAGGCGGCTCTAGTCGGGTGATCCTTGGGGTTCCAAACAAAGTGCGGGGCGACCCGGCGAAATGGTTCTGGGTCGGCGCTGCGTGGAAGGCATCCGCGAGCGACAACCCCACTGGTGAGCTAGACATTCCCACCGGCTTTCGGGAGAGGAATCCGAGTAAGGGTCCTGACTCCCCTTCATTCGGATATATTCTGAACTGATCTAATTTCATCTTCTTTTTGCAGGCTTCCATATTCCGATGGTTGACGAGCTACCATTTGACTTCTGATCATCTGGGAGCGGATTCGCAGTCTTTCTGACGACGAAATAGACACTCGTAGGATTAATAACGAATCTTGTTGGTTGGCTGCTTGGTTATTTCGGTTTCCGCGCCACCTTTTAGTCCCAGGCATGAATTTCCACGATCTCCTTTTGCTTGGCGATCGTCCTGTTCGGAGGAAGGTGATTAACCGTTGTTTGTTCGTTTTCTTTGCAGAGGTCCGTTTCCCTCGCTTCCTGGAGCCCCCGCCAGAGATCGTCATGTCGAACCCGGGAGTCATGAGTCGCCTGCGCCAGAAGAAGTCGAGCCGAGTTCCCCCGGTGGCGCTACCTCTTATCCCGGAGGCGAGGCCTCATGTGGAGCCGGTCGCTGAGGAGTCGGAAGTTCGAGAGGAGGGACTCCGGCTGAACCGTAATCGACAGAGGACGAGGGAAACCCCGGCTTTTGCCCCTGCGGCTGAGCAGCCGATCGCCGCGCTTCCGCTCACTGCGGTCCCCTTGGTGGAGGAGCCTACGCCCTCGTCGGATTTCCTTCAGACAATGGCGACCGCCGAGGCCGAGACCTCACGCGGGAAGCCGTTCTTCGGCCGCGACCCCGAGAAGGCTGAGAGGTAAGCTTCGGTTGCTTTGCTGAGTTTTGTCACTTGTGTAGGAGATGTGCTAACTCTTCTGTCCTTGATACAGGATCCGCTGCGCCAACCCAAATTGCTTGCCGATGGTACTGGATTTTCTTGCGAGACGATCTCCTCGTGAGGCCTGTGACGTCCCGCACTACATCGCCCGGGCTGTCTCCGCTCTGCCGAAGGCCTGGACAACTGATTTAGATGCGATCGCCCGCTAGCGATCCTAGGACACGATGCATGCGGCCTTTGCTCTATCCCTCCATGCGGCGATGATGGCCGCCCAAGCTGTGAAGGACTTCGAGGCGGATCTCGAGGCTGCTCGGAAAAAGAACTCCGAGTTTGCCAACAAGATCGTGGCTATGGAGAAAGAGTCCTTGGAGGCGAATAAACGGGCCGGCCAGGAATTTGAGCAGGTGAGGCAGGATTATGAGCGAGCCCGGGCGACGGTCGACCGGGTGCGGGACCAGATGACAGATGCCTGCCGGTCGCATGCGGCTGCTCAGAAGGAGGCTGATCAGCTGAAGGTGACCGTCGCCCGGCTGACCAGCAAGTTGGCGTCGGCGAAGGAAGAAGCGGCTGCCAATGCATCCGAGCTCCAGGGTGCACAACAGGCGGTGGCGGAGCTGAAGGGAAGGTTGGAGGCGACCGAGGCCGATCCTTGCCTCAACGTGGAGTACGTCAGCGAGTTCACCTACTATATGGCTTTCGCTGACTCGATCTGCGCCGCAAGGATGGGAGGGCTCGAGGTCGGCCCTCTGGCTGAGAACTTCAAAACTTGTGCGCTGGAGCACCCTCTACATCCTGCTTTATCCATGCCGATACTGGACCTTTCGGATCTCGGTGTCGATCTGAGCTGGTACCCGATCCCCGGGAATCTCGTTCATCCAGATGCCCCGGAGGACGGGGAGGCAGTTCCTGAGGCTGGTGGGGGAACGCAGGCCGAGGCAGCGACCGGTGGCGAAGGCCGGGCCGATCCAGCGGCCGGTGGTGAAGGCCAGACAGGGGCAGCCTGAGTTTGTCCGCCATTCTTTTTTGTTTTTGCTTGACTTGGACTTATAATTTTTTACATTCTTGTGTATTTTTGCCTCCGGGCGATCGTCAATGTAACTCCTTATAATGAAATGAAATGGATTTCTTCTTTCAGACTTCGTGTTTTGTATGATCGTCTTTCTGAGTCTCTTGTGTGTTCGTTTATCTGAACTTGTATGATCCTTAATTCGAAACATATGCATAATTGTACACAAGTGTTTGAGGAGCGATCATAATTGTACACAAGTGTTTGAAAGGCGATCGTCGTGTATGCAGCTCAGGAGCGATCGTCGTGTATGCAGCTCCAAATGAATAGATAATGCAAATGATCTCCAAATGAATAGATAATACAACTGATAAACTCATACTGGTTTAACTTCTTACACAAAGTCGATCATCATACATGTAATCAAAAAAAGCCGACCGTAGGTATGGCCCCGCTCTATGCCCCTTGTTTTTGTTTACTTAATGAAAGTAAGGGAACGTAAATAAATCGTTTTAGTGGGGTTCTTCAATTTTGAAGACTCCTCGAGGAAGGCCGACCATCCCGGCCTAGAGAAACCGTGCACAGTCGTGGAGTCCGATGGAACCGACTTCCGCGACCGTGTCCTGTGCGCGAGCGACATTCCGTCTGATGGCCAACTTCTCGCGACTCACTTAATTGTGAGGGTCCTCCGTAGGCTACATTTTGCCTCGCACTATAGCGTGTGGCGGACGATCCCATCATGGCGAACTCCTTGCACGGGGCGCCGTCGGATGAATCGACTTCGCGACCGTGGCTTGTGAGCACTTTTCTGCCTCGGATCACCATGTTAGATGGCTATCCTCGACGGCATACGTTGTGATGGGGGCAGGGACGCGGCGCATTGCCCGGGTTCACCATGTTAGATGATAGACCTAGAATGCGGGAGAGTGTGTTCCTCAGATAAGTTTGAAGGGTCCTTTGGCTACGCTCGCCTCGTATTTAAACGAAGGGCGAGCGATCTCTGCCTAAAGGAACCTTGCATGGTCAGAGAGATAAGTTCCATCGACCTCCACAGCTATGTCGACACTTTTCCTCCTCGGATCGTCATGTTATAGGTTGATCCTCGTCGGAGTACGTTGTGTAAGGGGAGAAGTGGGTGGGAAATGGTACATCTCATTAAGTACTTTGTACATCAAGTAAAGAATATAGGGCATTCCTACTGATAGTACTTCTTTAAATGGATGGGGTTCCAAGGATATTGGTCCGGGGTCCCGTCTGGGTATTGGAGCTCGTAGGTTCCTTTGGTTAACCATTTGGATACCCTGAACGGGCCTTCCCAGTTTGGACCGAATACTCCCGTGTGGGTCTGGATCTTCTTTAGGACTAGGTCGCCGACTTGGAAACGTCTCTCCTTGACTTTTGCATTGAAGAACTTTTCGCATCTCCTTTTATGGACCGCGTTCCTCATTTCCGAAGTCAATCGCCGTTCTTCGAGCATATCCAGATCGATCCGCCGAGCTACATCATTTTCCGTCATCATTTGCTGTGCCGTTCGGTGGCTCAGGACGGCGAACTCTGATGGGATCACCACTTCTATTCCGAAGGCAAGGGCAAAGGAGGTTTCGTCGGTTGAGTTCCTGGTTGTCGTTCGGTAGGACCATAAAACTTCCGGGAGATCGCTCGCCCAGCGCCCTTGCTTGGATTCGAGTCTGGCCTTAATTGTGTGTTTGAGGATCTTGTTTATAGATTCTACTTGCCCATTCGTTTGAGGGTGGTAAGGTGCCGAGAACAATTTTTTTATTCCCCATTTCTCGCAGAATTGCAGGACTTCCGGACCGTCGAACTGCTTTCCGTTGTCGGAGATGATAGCCTGAGGTAGACCAAAACGGCAGATGATGTTTTTCCATATGAACTTGATTACTTGCTCATGGCCGATCTTGTTTCGTGGTTCGGCCTCTGCCCATTTTGTGAAGTAATCGACCCCCACGATGGCGAATTTGCACCCCTTGGTGCCGTCGGCAAGGGACCGATGAGGTCGATGCCCCATTGGGCGAACGGCCATGGGCTATACATAGAGGTGAGTAGCTCGGGGGATATCTTGATGCTTGGGCACATTATCTGACACTTGTGACAAGATCGAGCGTAGGCGATCGCATCCTTCCGCAAGGTAGGCAAGAAGAAACCCTGCCTGGTCATCTTGTGGAAGAGGGCTCGACCTTCGGCGTGATTTCCACAGACCCCATCATGGATATCAGCTAAAACCAGTTGGCCTTCCTCCAGCGTAATGCACTTGAGGAGAGGAAGGCTGAAAGCTCGCTTGTAAAGCTGGTCGTCCAAGAGGGTGTATCTGGTCGCCCGGAGTTGAAGCCGGCGAGCCTTGACCTGATCTGGAGGGACTGTTCCGTTTTTCAAATACTCAATGAACGGAGTCATCCACTTCTCTTCTTCGACGGAGACTGCGGCGACCAGGCTCTTGTCGATCGCCGGTCTAGCCAACTTGGTGATTTGGATGTTAGAGAAGTCTGCTGCCCCCTCTGATGACGCGAGTTTGGATAGGGCATCGGCCAGGGAGTTCTGCTCTCTGGGGATCTGCTCGATCAGCACTTCCTCGAAATTGGTGCACATTTCTGCGACCAACTCTTGGTACTTGATCATCTGTTCGTGGCGTGCCTCATATTCTCCCTTGACTTGGTTCACGACCAAGAGGGAGTCCATGAAGACGTGAAGGCGACGAATGCCCACAGCGAGTGGTAGATTGAGCCCGCCTATTAAGGCTTCATACTCGGCCTCATTGTTGGTCGCTCGGAAATTGAAACGCGCAACATTAGTAAAGCTCTGTCCATCGGGGATGATGAGGACAATCCCTGCCCCTGCTCACGAGCTGGTTGATGAACCATCCACGAATAATTTCCAGGCGGGTCGGCCGACCTGGGCTGGGCTAGGTGGAAAAGTTAATTTTACCACAAAATCCGCTAGATCTTGTCCTTTGATCGCCGTGCGAGGGGCATACGTAACACCGTATTGAGCAATCTCCAGGGACCACTTGAGGAGTCGCCCGTTGGTGTCTGGCCGGTGTAGAACTTGCCTTAGAGGGAGGGTCGTCAGTGTTGGGATTCCAAAAATAAAACGAAATACGCAGCGAAAATAAATACGAATCCCAAACAGGATCGATCAAGTAACGTATATACGAAAAATAAATAAATACAAAGATAAAGGTTCATACCCTTGAAGCCTTTGAAATAATTCTTCGTAAATTGATGATGATCACGAACCCTATCCCGAACACGAAATCCCTTCGTTCCAAACACCGAAAGTTCGAAGCCTCTACTTCACACGCGTCGGAAGTTGCCCGGAAAAATTCGATAGTAATCCGTTCTCCAAGAACACGGCTAGGAATTACTATAGGAATTTATATCTCAATTTTTTTTAACTATTATATCATCTCAAAGATGAAAATATTAAAAAAAAAATATATCTCTCCTCCTTGTTAATGCTCACGGCAGGCTTTCATTTTATTAGCATGAAAGATGAGTTATATATACTACTCCTTTCATCATGTGTGTATTATAATGTGATGATATATATATTATAAAAGAATAATTATTCCTTTACAACTATCATTCACAATCATGTGGGAATCTCAACTCTAAGTGAGTTCCCACACACATGCAAGATCATGCCATGCCAAGAGGGGTGGGCGGCCACAAGGGAGTTTCCTAAAAAACGAGTCGAGCCACTCGGCTCGTGTATCGGACGTTCGTCAAACGACTCCGTTAAATACACTCCGTTTAATCATCAATGTATTTATATTAATTAATTAATCTAATTAATTAATTATATCAAATACAAATATATTTCTCTAAGAAACATAATTTATGAATTAAATTAATTACCCGGTAACTTAATTTTAATTCATAAGACCACTATTTGATTTATCCAATAAGTCATAATTAGATATCCAATATCTAATATTAATAGAGAGATAATAAATTCACATTTATCCGTCAACGCTCCTGATGCGCGACTTCGTAGGTCCGTCTCAGCCGGCATTGGGAGGAACCAATGAGTGCGGGCAAAGACTTAGCCAAATTTAACGGCCGCATCAGAACCCCTGATCGAGAACGAATGAAGGGATCATTCAAGAACCATTATGTCGTGAATACTATATACGTATAGACCCTTCATCAGATGTCCCGGTCAAGTCTTCGGGTCATGGTAAAGTCAAACCCTACTGTTGACTAAACTCTATACATGTGTTAATGCAAATCAAGACCGACTGATTAATAGTGTATCTAATATGACTATATCAGAATGCTTTGGCCAAAGACTCATGATCTTATTTGCCATTAACCGTATAGGACATACGTCTGCTCACTAACAGGAGATAGAATCCTTTCTTGGCATACAAGAAAGATCGCTACTCGCCCGTATAGTGCAGACTTCGAGGTCGACTCAAAGAATTAAGCAAATGAGTCTAACTACTCTAATGACAAACTAAACGTCAGACACATCTTCTCTCGAATCCTCAAGTCAAAGGTCCACGTATACTATCACAACCTTTGATTCGTCATCGACTCTCCGAGAGTGAATCTGTGTGATCGAATCGAGTATGAGTCGTGTTCGAGTATCTGTCCCACCAATATACTTTATAACTATGCTATCAAGACGTGCACACGTCCTAGCATCAGTTATACAAGTCTTATTAAAACTTAATGCCCATTTAAGTTTATTGACTTGCGAACGATTTACGTAAATAAACTTTAAACACTTCCAGTACATTTTCTCTTATCCCATAACGAGAATGGAATGTTCAGTTTATTTACATGGACTTCACTTCAATGTTTACCAAGTTAAGAATGCAATTGAAATACAATAAACAATGAATGAATCGAATTGCCTTTTTATTATTTATTCCATAATTACAAGTACAATGCCCCTACTCTCTCATCCCCTGAGTGACATTTGAGGGCATATTCCTAACAATCTCCCACTTGCACTCAATGCCACACATCATGATATCCAATACCCATGTTCTTCAGATGTCTTTCTAAGACGGCCTGAGATAATGACTTAGTCAGCGGGTCAGAGACATTGTCTTCTGAGTCTACTCTTTGCAATGAAACATATCCTTTTTCCACCATCTCTCGAACGATGTGGTACTTTCTCTCTATATGCTTGGTGTTGTGGTGAGCCCTCGGCTCATTGGCTTGGGCGACAGCTCCATCATTATCACAGAATAGTGATATAGGTAACTTCGCGTTAGGCACTACTTGAAGTTCTTGTATAAACTTCTGCATCCAAAATGCTTCTTTGCTAGCCTCTGAGGCAGCTTGATACTCTGCTTGGCAGGTGGAATCTGCAGTAGCAGTTTGCTTGGAGCTTCTCCAAGATACTGCTCCTCCATTGAGAGTAAACAAATACCCAGATGTCGACTTAGAGTTGTCATTGTCTCCTTGAAAATCAGAATCGGTGAATCCAATCACCTTCAGTTCTCCACCACCATAAGTAAGAACTAAATCTCTAGTTCTTCTTAAGTACTTAAGAATGTTCTTTACGACAGTCCAATGTTCCCTTACCGGGTTTGCTTGAAATCGACTTACCATACTCACAGCGTAGGCTAAGTCTGGTCTCGTACACAACATAGCGTACATGAGGCTACCCACTGCCGAGGCATAGGGTACCTTACTCATCTCTCTCTTGTCTTCCTCACTTTGAGGACACATTTTCGTGGTGAGATGAATTCCATGTCGCATGGGAAGGAACCCTCTTTTAGATTCATCCATCTTGAATCTTCTCAGGATTTTATCGATATAAAGGGCTTGGGAAAGTCCTACCATTCTTCGTGGTCTATCTCTGTAAAGACGGATCCCTAGAATATAGGAAGCTTCTCCCAAGTCTTTCATGGAGAACGTTTTAGAAAGTCAAGCTTTCACAGTGCTGAGCATTGCTATGTTATTTCCTATAAGTAGAATATCATCTACATATAGTACTAAGAACGCAATGTTGCTCCCACTGACCTTTTTGTAAACACACGGTTCCTCCTCATTTCGTACGAAGTCAAAGTCCTTAATCGCTTCACAAATCGAAGGTTCCAACTCCGAGAAGCTTGCTTGGACCATAAATGGCTCGTTGCCTTACACACTTTATGAATATTAGCTTTGGACACAAAACCTTTAGCCGTTCCATATAGATTTCCTCCTCGAGGTATCCATTTAGAAAAGCCGTTTTGACATCCATTTGCCATATTTCATAATCATAATAGGCAAGAATGGCAAGCATCATGCGAATCGATTTTATCATAGCTACGGCGAGAAGGTATCATGATAATCGATTCCTTCCCTTTGGGTATAACCCTTTGCCACAAGCCCGGCCTCATAGGCATCAACCTTGCCATCCCCATCGCCTTTTCTCTTATAGATCCATTTATTTCCAATAGTCCTCATGCCGGTTGGAAGATCTACTAGAGTCCAGACTGATTGGTATGCATCGAGTCTATCTCGGCTTCCATTGCTTCTTGCCATTTATCGAGTCTATATCCACTATCGCTTGGTCATAGGTGGCGTGGTCGTTTTCCATCGCTATCGTGTGTGTCGTGGAGACCCGGTTCCTCGACATGTGTATAGCCATACCTCTCGTAAGTGAGATACCCTATCGACCTTCAAGTGGAGGTTGTGTTACAATAGGTTCGGTTCTTGATCCCCGATCGATGTCTCCTTAGGACTTTCATTATGCTCTTCCAAAGAGATATTTCTACCCGAGCCACCTTCCCGAATGAATTCATCCTCAAGGAAGTGCGCTTGTAATGCCACAACGACCCTATGGTCTTCCGGGCATGTAGAATAGATAACCCATCGAGTCCTCTGGGTATCCTATGAAACGTCCTTTTATGGACCTCGCTTCCAGTTTGTCCACCTTAGCCTTTTTGACATAGGCTGGACATCCCCAAATCCTTATGTGATTAAGGCTTGGTTTCTTACCCTTCCACATCTCATGCGGAGTGATAGGAATATATTTGGAAGGACATCTATTAAGGATATAGGCAGTGGTTAGTAAGGCATACCCCCACAGGTAAATAGGTAAATCAGTGTAATTTAACATGGAGCGAACCATGTCCAACAAAGTCCGATTTCTCCTTTTTGAAACACCATTTAACTGTGGGGTTCCTGGAGGCGTGAATTGTGAAACTATTCCATGTTCCTTAAGGAACTCATCAAACTCAGTGCTCATATATTCGCCACCTCGGTCCGACCGAAGTGCTTTGATATGACATCCAGTTTGTTTTTCAACTAGGGCCTTAAATTCTTTGAATTTAGCAAAGGCTTCGGATTTATGTTTCATTAAGTACACAATCCCATACCTAGTATGATCATCTGTGAACGTTATGAAATATTGATATCCGTCTCGGGCTACTTCTAAAGCACCACAAACATCGGTATGCACCAATCCAAGTTTATCGGCAGCCCTTTCAAAAGTCCCCGTGAAGGGAACTTAGTCATTTTGCCTCTAAGGCAAGATTCACAAGTTGGATAGGGTTCTACACCCAATGGACTTAAAAGTCCATCTTTCTCCATTTTCAAACTTGGTCTTACCAACATGACCAAGTCTAAGGTGCCATTTAAGAGCTTGATTAGTATCTTGCCTACCACGTTTCCTAGTTATAGTGTTCACTGCTTTTATTTTGCATGTTCGGATGATATAAACCATTCAACAATGTATTGCTCCAACCAATTTATTTGAAAATAAATTTTACAACCGCCATTGCCAATGAAGAAACAAAATCCTTTCCGGTCCAAGACTGAATGGATACATATTTTTATGCCCTTGGGCAAAACAAGTACTTCATCTAATGTCAAAATAAAACCGGATTCTAAACCCGGAAGGATTGATCCAATATCGGTTGCCTCGACACTTTGTCCGCTTCCAGCTGATCATTATTTCCCGACTTCAAGTTTTCTACCGTTCCGCATCCCGATTCATAGTACAAATGTGAGAAGTGGCACCTGAATCCAGAATCCATGAAGCAGAATATACAGTAGCGGAACAATTAGTTTCAAAAACAAAAAGTTCCGTACCTGATGCGCCATTAATCTTGGGACAAGTCCTTCGCCAGTGGCCCAGCTCACCGCATTCAAGGCATTTGTCCGTAGGTTTTAGACCGCCTACCTTTTGAACCTTTCGGGCCTTGCCCTTTCATTTTTGCACCCCTTTCTTGGGTTTGTACTGCTCGTAGGTCTTTTTCTTCTTGTTCTTGGATGTAACGCCCGGTTTTTCCCGGTACGTTAATTATTTTCATGGTATTTAGTTATTTTAAATGATGGGTTTAATTAATTAGCCAAGTTAGATTAAAATACAAGTTTTGGGCTAAGTTAATTGAAAGATTTAATTATATTGGGCTAGTAAAAGAAATGAGTTTTGAGCCTAGCCCATTAGTGAAGTCATTAGGCTTTATCCTAAAATGATTTATAAAAATATCACAAAAACCCTAAACTTCCTCCTCCCTCCCTCCTTACGGCCGATCTCTCCCATCTCTCTCTCATTTTTTCTCTTCCAAAGCCACAATCATCTTTCTCTTTCACTTCCTTGTTGGTGTAACAAGCTTAGGTAAGATCTTTTAAGGTGTTTTAATCTTTTCTTTTGATTTATATTCAATTAATTGTTTTAAGTGTTGATTATCATCTAGAAATTTCATCACCATCTTCTATATGGTGTATGATGAGTCTAGATGATCATATTATGTAAAAGATCTATATGATTCATAAAAAAATCATCAAGTTGTAACTTGTGTGATTTAAAGAAGATAGATCTTATGGTTTTAACCAATGTTGTTATTGTTATAAGTTGTATGTTATCATCATCTCTAGATTATATCTACACCCTATACATGGTGTATGATGGATCTAGATGATTATATAAAATACAAGGTCTAAATGAACCATGGAAATCACCAAGTTTTATTTAGGTGATAAAATGTGATAGATCTTGTGAATGGTTATAATTCTTGTTAATTATTATTTTGATTCTCAACATATCCATATCAATATGTTTAGATCTAAGTATACAACTTTATAGCATTTTCTAAGATGTGTATATAAATGTTTGTGTATTTGAAAGATCAAGGAACCCTTAAAAAAGGGGAAAATTATGAGTTTAAGTGGTTTGTTATATATTATGTTGATTTGATTCTTTTCCTTGTGACTAAATGAAATGCCAATGACCCCTAGCCCTTTTTAGTGCTACCATGTTCATAGGGGACTGAATTTGGGTGATAAACACATCTAGGAATGTGTTTCAAAAGGGAGAGGAATGGATTGGTTAAAAAGATTAAGGGTTGGCTACGATTCTGTTTCCATCAGATTTGTAGTCATCTTACAAAAATCATAACTTGAATTATATAACTCAAACGGATCTCAAATCTGTGCCAAAAGTTTACAAATTGTGTTGGGTAACTTTCTTATGAAGGTCACTCTCACTAATGAGGACTTTATCCATGGGCAAGAACAGCATCTTTGCTGGTAGGTCTGATCCGGGTCTGATCTGATAGGTCAATTTGTTTTATTCGTTTCTAGGGCTTGGGAAATGATCTGATGGGATTCCAAGTTCCCATATGTGTGTTATGACCTAAAGTTATGATCTGGAGTTTATGGGATGTTATCTCCAAGTATTTCTTGGTCATATTGAGTTCACACTCCAGATCAGTTTTCTGTCATCAGCTTTTAAGGGTTTTGTAATTAGTCATGTTGTGAATTTCATATCTAGAGTTTGGGAAACCCTTTTTGGTCGATTCCAACTCTGAGACTTTGGTATTTATGTATATTATCTCTGTGATTTTTAGTTTGGACAATGTCTACCCACAAGTTGGGTAGAATTGGCCAACACTACTGATTCCTATGATTTGGGACTGCACTGCGATGTCTTTTTAAAAGCATCATAATAAATTCATATTTTGGAGTTAGAGTGAGTTCTTTACTGTTTTAAAAAGGGGAAAGACTCTAGTTTCTTAGAAAAATTTAATATTGATATGTTAATACTTAGGAAAATTAAGTAAATCCATCTTTAACAGCGGGTCTGTTTTTAGACCTTGCTGTCCAGATTTTTGTTTAAGTCTTTAAGCTTCATCTTTGGGTATATCCTAACTCCTAGTTTATAATAGGTGAAGTTTTGGCATTTGCTCAAGTGTGGTAGCCAGTTTTGATTTAGCAATCTCCCTTAAGTATTCAAGGTGAGTTCTCTCACTCCATTGTCTCAATATTTATGATTGCTAGGTTAGCACGTGAGTGTTAAATTATCATTATTGTATGATAGTATGAATGCATGCTTAAATTGTTAATTATACATGTGCACTGTATGTTTATTGTTGAGGGGATCATAGCAATTATCCGGCTTTTTTCCGGTGCGCGTGGTTAGGTATAATTACTCCAATACCCTCCGGGATGTGAGGTGAGGGTAAGATTAACCCAATACTCTTCGGTTTGTGAGATGTGGGTAACCTACTAGCCCTCCTCATAAGCTTTGATTTGTTCTTGGCTTATGTTTAAATGTTATAACTATATATTTTAATCTAGGTCTAGTGATTGTGGATATTGGTATAATGTTGTGTTTGAATTCACTAAGCTTTGTGCTTACGGTTTTACTTAACATTTTCAGGTATTACGATTAAGGAGGCTAAGGACTGACGGGAGCATTCGTGACACACTTTTTGATTTATTTTAAGTCTATGATCATTTTTTGTACTTCCGCTTTTGTCATTTCTATATTAGAAAGTTTTACTTATGTTGTTTTCTTTAGAAGTTTGATAACTTGATTGCCATTATTGGCTTATTAAATTAAATAAATGAAGTCCCTTTATGAATTGGTGTCAAACTTTATATTATTTCCGCAAAAAAAAAAAGAAATAAATTTTGGGTGTTACAAGTTGGTATCAGAGCCTTTTCATTTGAGTGAACTAGGCCTTCTTAGGATGTCTAGACTCAAATTTAAAACATTTTATTTCTCTTGCACAAAGTTTATTAAAAACTAGCAGTGAAGATGTCACGGTGCAGTCGGCCACCACCAAGTAAGTTTTATTTACTAATTGAGTTTAAATTTTATTACTTATCAAACACAATAGTATGCTCCATTTATGACATATCCCAAAGACTAGCCTAGGAGGATAATTATATGCCTTTAGTGCTACTATCTACCATGTGAGAATTTAGGCCTTTTAGATCTACCATGAGTGTGAATTAAATCACATGGCTAGGAGCAAGTGAAATTTTGAAACTAGACCAAACCGAAATTGGAACTTCTATATTGAATAATAGAAGGGCCCCTATTATTCAATATATTGGAGCCGGTTTTGGGGACGGGGCAAGGTTGAAAAGTTTTGACAAGTGAGTGTTTTCGATTTCTTAGACATACATAGGTTGAATCGTTTTCCTTTCTTATCAATTTTAGATGGCTCCGCTGCTCGCCTCAATGCAATTCAAATAGCTCAAGTTAGGGAACTCGTTCTGAGGAGTTCAATAATGCTTTTAACGAGATCATTCCGAATGTCACGGCTAACATTATTGATCAAGTTCGTGCTCTGCTAGATGAGCGTATGGCAGATGCACCTCCGCTGGGGGCTCCCGATCCTCTGTTCGTGATCTAATGTACTACTACGAGAAGTTCGGCAAGTGCAGCCCACCTCATTGGGATGGGGAGGACGATCCAGTGGCGGCTAAGCACTGGTTATCCGACGTGGAGGGCGCCTTTATGACTATAGGGTGCCTGCAGACTTTAGAGTGTTGGTAGCAAAGAACCAAATGAGGAAGCGGGGTAAGACATGGTGGAACACCACCACGGGAAGAATGATCGAAGAAGTCTGTAAGGGCGATTACTTGGGCCCGGTTGTGGAGTGGTTCGAGGCACGGTATGTGCCTAGGTGGAGCAACAAAGAATGATGCAGGAATTCATGGCGTTACAATGCACCACCGAGTCATTAGTGATCTGAACGCCAAGTTCATGGAGATGCTTTCTTTCTGTCCTACTTTTGCCGGAGATGAAGCATGGCTTGTTAGTCGGTACATCTCGATTTTACGTACCGAGATCCGGGAATTTGTGAGCATGCAAGACTTTACGACCTTGGATGCGATCATGGGGCGGCAAAGAGAGATTGAGCCGCAAACTCAATCTAAGAGGAAACTGGAGAGCACTTTTTCTAAAACTTCTAATGAGGCTCATAAGAAGACAAAGTTTGGGGATAAACCAAGATATGAATACAAGCCATCTCAAGGTGGTGATCGACCCCATTGGTGTGTTATAACCGCAAGAAGGAAGGGCATCACCGGAAGAATTGCAAGGCTCCAAAGGCCATTACCCCTGTGTTACTACCATCATGTAATGCAGTACCAGCTTTGTTACAATTGCCAAGAGAAGGGGCACAAGAAGCCTGATTGCCCAAAGCTGAAGAAGAGTGGGAATGCAAACCCCAATACTGCTTCGACCTCTAACGGACCAACTATGTTGACACGAGGACGTGTCCACCAGCTTACGAGGGAGGAGCCTGCGAAGCCTGCGACTGTAGCAGGTAAACATCTCTTCCTTATCTTTTATCTTATTCTATGCCATAGAGTAATTGTTTTATTGCTTAAATATTATGAATCAGGCACTTATCTGTTAGATTCTCACCCTGCCGCGGTTATGTTTGATTCTGGCGCTACTCACTCCTTCGTGTCACGCACGTTCATAAATCGTTTGGGGCGTGGTGTCGGGAAACTAGCACGTCCCATGGTTATCGAAGTTGCCGACAATCGAACCATCTTCGTTACTGATGTTTATCGGGGTTGTACCCTTGAATTTTCGGGAGTTGAATTCCCCATTGATCTTATCCCTATTGCTATGAGGGAACTTTGCGTTATTGTGGGTATGGATTGGCTCGATGCATTCGATGCAGAAATTCTTTGTCGCAAGAGACAAGTTCGTGTTCAAAACCCTAGGGGTGGAGAACTTATTATTCAAGGTAATATTCCCCATTTGGATATTGCTTCTTGTACCTCTGCTATTGCACTCGATAATGTTCCAGTTGTTTCCGACTTTGGTGACGTCTTTCCGGAGGAACTCCCGGGTTTGCCACCTATTAGGCAAGTGGAGTTTCGCATTGATTTAGTACCTGGCGCTGTTCCGATCGCCAAATCTCCTTATCGTTTGGCGCCAACTGAGATGAAAGAGCTTCAAGATCGATTCACAGGAGCTTAGTGATAAGGGGTTTATACGGCCAAGTTTCTCGCCGTGGGTGCTCCTATACTTTTCGCGAAAAGGACGGTTCTCAAAGAATGCATAGATTATCGGAGTTGAATAAACTCACGATAAAGAACCGTTATCCTTTACCTCGTATCGACGATCTTTTCGACCAACTCCAAGGAGCGTCTTGGTTTTCCAAGATTGATTTGCGTCGGTTATCATCGAGATGCGAGTTCGTGATGTGACATTGAGAAAACGGCGTTTCGAACCCGATACGGACACTTTGAATTTGTGGTGATGCCTTTCGACTCACTAATGCACCCGCCGCTTTATGGATCTTATGAATCGGGTGTGTGGTCCGATGCTCGACCGTTCGGTCATTGTGTTTATTGACGATATTTTGGTCTATTCTAAGACCAGGAGGATCATGAAAAGCACATTCGGGAACTTCTAGAGACACTACGAGAGAACGGCTTTATGCTAAATTTTCTAAGTGTGAATTTTGGTTAGAAGAGGTTCAATTCTTGGGCCACGTGGTGAACAAGGAAGGTATCAAGGTCGATCCGGCCAAGATTGATGCGGTTAAGAAATGGGAAGCTCCTAAATCGCCTTCGGAGATTCGTAGTTTCTTAGGTTTGGCCGGTTACTATCGTAGGTTTATTGAAAATTTCTCAAAGATTGCTCTACCTCTTACGCGATTGACCAAGAAGTCGGAGAAATTTGTTTGGGGTCGGAACAACGGCCAGATTTGAAGATCTTAAGACGCGGTTGTGTAATGCCCGATTTTGACTTTACCTAAGGAGTGGAGGACATGGTAGTGTATCGCGACGCATCCCTCCCGGGTTTTGGTGCCGTGTTGATGCAACGGGGTAAGGTGATAGCTTATGCGTCTCGCCACCTAAAACCTCACGAAAGGAACTACCCCACTCATGACTGGAATTAGGAGCGTTGTTTTTGCTCTCAAGATATGGAGGCACTACCTTTACGGGGTTAAGTGTATCATTTACACCGACCATAAAAGTTTGAAGTACCTTTTCGATCAGCGGGATTTGAATATGAGGCGGAGTTAGATGGTTAGATGTGGTGAAAGATTACGACCGTGAGATTCACTACCACCCCAGAAAGCTAATGTGGTAGCTGACGCACTCAGTCGTAAGCAATCTGTCGAACCGATTCGAGCTAAATGCCTTTGGATGACAATGGAGACATCATTATTGGGTATGATTCGAGATGCTCAAGATGTGGCGACTCAAGAGGGAAACCTAAATCGTGAAAGGATTGTGAATGAGTTACCTAAGATGGAGCGAGATGGGCGTGGATTACTAACTCGTTATGGTAGGGTTTGGGTTCCATTTACTGGTGGGAACCGAAAAACTCTTATGGAAGAAGCTCACAGGTCCAAGTTTTCTATTCATCCGGGTGCTACAAAAATGTACCGAGATCTTCGTGAGGGTTATTGGTGGCACGGGATGAAGAATGATGTGGCTCGATGTGTAGAAGAATGCGACATGCCTAAGGTCAAAGCCGAACACTTAAACCTCATGGGAAATTGCAACCTTTGGAGATTCCCGAGTGGAAATGGGAGCACTTAACCATGGACTTTATTACAAAACTTCCTAAGACCGCAAAGGAGCGGATACGATATGGGTAGTTGTGGATCGATTGACGAAGAGTGCTCATTTCCGGCCATCAAGGAAAGTTCTTGGTGAAAAATTGGCGAGATTTTTGTTCGGGAGATAGTTTCATTGCACGGGTGCCCGTATCTATTGTCTCTGATCGAGATACTCGATTCACCTCTCGATTTTGGCGAAATTCCAAGAAGAATTGGGTACCCGATTACATTTCAAGATTGCGTTCCATCCGCAAACCGATGGGCAGAGTGAGCGGACGATACAGACTTTGGAGGACATGCTTCGGGCATGTGCAATTGATTTTGGAGGCGGTTGGGATGATCATCTTCATTTAGCCGAGTTTTCATATAACAACAGCTTATCATTCAAGCATCGATGTGCCCCGTATGAAGCAATCGTATGGTAGGAAGTGTAGAACCCGGTGTGTTGGGGTGAGGTTGGGCAGAGGGTGCTCGGTAGCACCGATATTGTTTTGAGACCACGGAGAAAATCAAAATGATCGGGGATCATTTGGTCACCGCTAGGAGTCGTCGGAAGAGTTATGCAGATAAGCTACGCTCCGTTATTGAGTTTCAGGTTGGGGATCATTTGTTATTTAAGGTCTCCCCTTGTAAGGTTGTGATTAGGTTCGCAAGCGTGGGAAGCCGGGACCTCGGTTTATTGGACCTTATAAGATCATAGCTCGCGTTGGTAAGGTAGCGCACGGTTGGAGCTGCCTGACGAGCTTAGTTTGATTCATAACACCTTCCACGTGTCTCGGTTGAGGAAGTGCATTGTTGACGATACCGCCGTGGTACCTCCGGGAAGACATCCAGATTGACGAACGGCTCAACTATGTTGAGAAACCTATCGCGGTTGTTGATCGAAAGTCAAAGACCCTTCGAGCGGCAAGACTGCTTATCTGTTAAGGTTCGGTGGCGGCATAGGAAGGGATCCGAGTGTACATGGGAACTGAAGACGAGATGAGGCGCATTATCCCGAGTTATTCAGAGGGACTGACTTCGAGGCCAAGTCCCTTCTTAGTAGGGAGAGTTGTAACGCCCGGTTTTTCCCGGTACGTTAATTATTTTCATGGTATTTAGTTATTTTAAATGATGGGTTTAATTAATTAGCCAAGTTAGATTAAAATACAAGTTTTGGGCTAAGTTAATTGAAAGATTTAATTATATTGGGCTAGTAAAAGAAATGAGTTTTGAGCCTAGCCCATTAGTGAAGTCATTAGGCTTTATCCTAAAATGATTTATAAAAATATCACAAAAACCCTAAACTTCCTCCTCCCTCCCTCCTTACGGCCGATCTCTCCCATCTCTCTCTCATTTTTTTCTCTTCCAAAGCCACAATCATCTTTCTCTTTCACTTCCTTGTTGGTGTAACAAGCTTAGGTAAGATCTTTTAAGGTGTTTTAATCTTTTCTTTTGATTTATATTCAATTAATTGTTTTAAGTGTTGATTATCATCTAGAAATTTCATCACCATCTTCTATATGGTGTATGATGAGTCTAGATGATCATATTATGTAAAAGATCTATATGATTCATAAAAATCATCAAGTTGTAACTTGTGTGATTTAAAGAAGATAGATCTTATGGTTTTAACCAATGTTGTTATTGTTATAAGTTGTATGTTATCATCATCTCTAGATTATATCTACACCCTATACATGGTGTATGATGGATCTAGATGATTATATAAAATACAAGGTCTAAATGAACCATGGAAATCACCAAGTTTTATTTAGGTGATAAAATGTGATAGATCTTGTGAATGGTTATAATTCTTGTTAATTATTATTTTGATTCTCAACATATCCATATCAATATGTTTAGATCTAAGTATACAACTTTATAGCATCTTCTAAGATGTGTATATAAATGTTTGTGTATTTGAAAGATCAAGGAACCCTTAAAAAAGGGGAAAATTATGAGTTTAAGTGGTTTGTTATATATTATGTTGATTTGATTCTTTTCCTTGTGACTAAATGAAATGCCAATGACCCCTAGCCCTTTTTAGTGCCACCATGTTCATAGGGGACTGAATTTGGGTGATAAACACATCTAGAAATGTGTTTCAAAAGGGAGAGGAATGGATTGGTTAAAAAGATTAAGGGTTGGCTACGATTCTGTTTCCATCAGATTTGTAGTCATCTTACAAAAATCATAACTTGAATTCTATAACTCAAACGGATCTCAAATCTGTGCCAAAAGTTTACAAATTGTGTTGGGTAACTTTCTTATGAAGGTCACTCTCACTAATTAGTACTTTATCCATGGGCAAGAACAGCATCTTTGCTGGTAGGTCTGATCCGGGTCTGATCTGATAGGTCAATTTGTTTTATTCGTTTCTAGGGCTTGGGAAATGATCTGATGGGATTACAAGTTCCCATATGTGTGTTATGACCTAAAGTTATGATCTGGAGTTTATGGGATGTTATCTCCAAGTATTTCTTGGTCATATTGAGTTCACACTCCAGATCAGTTTTCTGTCATCAGCTTTTAAGGGTTTTGTAATTAGTCATGTTGTGAATTTCATATCTAGAGTTTGGGAAACCCTTTTTGGTCGATTCCAACTCTGAGACTTTGGTATTTATGTCTATTATCTCTGTGATTTTTAGTTTGGACAATGTCTACCCACAAGTTGGGTAGAATTGGCCAACACTACTGATTCCTATGATTTGGGACTGCACTGCGATGTCTTTTTAAAAGCATCATAATAAATTCATATTTTGGAGTTAGAGTGAGTTCTTTACTGTTTTAAAAAGGGGAAAGACTCTGGTTTCTTAGAAAAATTTAATATTGATATGTTAATACTTAGGAAAATTAAGTAAATCCATCTTTAACAGCGGGTCTGTTTTTAGACCTTGCTGTCCAGATTTTTGTTTAAGTCTTTAAGCTTCATCTTTGGGTATATCCTAACTCCTAGTTTATAATAGGTGAAGTTTTGGCATTTGCTCAAGTGTGGTAGCCAGTTTTGATTTAGAAATCTCCCTTAAGTATTCAAGGTGAGTTCTCTCACTCCATTGTCTCAATATTTATGATTGCTAGGTTAGCACGTGAGTGTTAAATTATCATTATTGTATGATAGTATGAATGCATGCTTAAATTGTTAATTATACATGTGCCTTTGTATGTTTATTGTTGAGGGGATCATAGCAATTATCCGGCTTTTGTCCGGTGCGCGTGGTTAGGTATAATTACTCCAATACCCTCCGTGATGTGAGGTGAGGGTAAGATTAACCCAATACTCTTCGGTTTGTGAGATGCGGGTAACCTACTAGCCCTCCTCATAAGCTTTGATTTGTTCTTGGCTTATGTTTAAATGTTATAACTATATATTTTAATCTAGGTCTAGTGATTGTGGATATTGATATAATGTTGTGTTTGAATTCACTAAGCTTTGTGCTTACGGTTTTACTTAACATTTTCAGGTATTACGATTAAGGAGGCTAAGGACTGACGGGAGCATTCGTGACACACTGTGATTTATTTTAAGTCAATGAACATTTTTAGTACTTCCGCTTTTGTCATTTCTATATTAGAAAGTTTTACTTATGTTATTTTCTTTAGAAGTTTGATAACTTGATTGCCATTATTGGCTTATTAAATTAAATAAATGAAGTCCCTTTATGAATTGGTGTCAAACTTTATATTATTTCCGCAAAAAAAAAAAAAAATAATAAATTTTGGGTGTTACATTGGACCTCCTAGGCCCAGAAGAAATCACAAGAGCAGCCTCTCTCGGTTTAGTCTTCATGTTAGACTGCGCCGTCACCAGTTTATTGATTAGCCCAGCTAATGTGCATGTAATTTCATTACAGTTGAAATTCATTACAAACTGCGTAAAAGAGTCAGGGAGAGATTGAAGGATGAGATCAATTTGAAGGGATAAATCCATATTAAAGTTGAGCACCTCGAGCCTCTCAATCATAGAGATCATCTTGAGGACGTGGTCTCCCACTTTCTCCCCTTCTTTCATCCTAGCACTGAACAACCGCCGATATCTCATATCTAGCAGTCCTACTGTGCTCTCCATAAAGTTCGGTCAAGTGTGAGAATCCGCCAGCGTGGTCATTTTCGTGCGCTCTCTGCAGCTCATTAGTCATTGAGCCCATCATAAAGCCACGGACTAGCACGTCATCCTTGACCCATTTTTCATGGACGTCAATGTCTTCCTGATTACCCCTAGTCCGGATTGGAGTCGGTGGAATGTCCGCCTCTAAGACGTATCCCAGAGACTCCATACTGAGTACAATCATCAGATTCCGCAACCAGTTAACAAAGTTAGGGCCATTTAGGAGATTCTTTTCAAGTAGTATTGCAAGTGGGTTTTTAGCCATTTTAGAGAGATTCAATTTCGTTTTCTGCAAAGATTTAGACAAGATTAAATTAGTGACTTGTTTAATTATGACCGAGTATAGAACTTAAGGGCTTGTATAATTCTTGTCTCGGCTCCCACTAATTTTATCGGAATTATACACTCCCATGTTATAATCCGGAAATCATGGTTAGATCGACTTCTTAGTGGTGATCAAGTTCTTTACAAATTTTAACAGACGCAACCTATCAGGTTTCTTGCCAATTAATTTCTGTAAAGTGGTGTCTAACACCAACCCGTCTAACGGATGATTTGATCTTCTTTTACCCCTAGTCTTCATGCCCTCAACCTATCAGGTTTCTTGGAAATCCAGACTATCTAAGTTGTTGACCATCAACGTCTATCGGTTTGACTATTGAATCTCACCCGGCAACCTATCAGGTTTCTAGGGGCGAAATTTATCACCAACCGAAGGCATCTAATGCACTCAAGAATTTTTCAACCTCTACCAAATGTACTACCCCGATAACTCGGAAGCATAGCACACCAGCTCGGGTATCAATTTTCTATGAGTTTGATGGAGGGTAGGAAACCTCGTAACCTTTTTCAAACTTAGTCTGTTTGTAGTCGGGAGAATTTCGCGATTAGTGTTACACTTTGCACGTTAACTCAATTATACGCGCGTTTTTTGGTTTGTCAATCATTCAAAATGAAAAACAGAAAACAGTAACGTAGTTACTACCAACATATAGCTCATGGACCTAATTCCTAAGTACTGGGCCAAGCGAATGACCCAAAAAAAACAGTCTTCGATTCTTCGTCTTCTCGGTCGGTTGTCTTCGGTCTTCTTCATACCCAAAATAATAATTACATCATTGAAAAATTGCATCCTATACAAGTTTTTCTAGTAAATATAAATTGGCTCAAAACGGCCTTTACAACCCAATCGAATCGAACAAATCAAAAAACTAAGTCCACGAGCTATATCACCATCACATAATGATTCCATACAACATGTAATGGCAACGAAATTAAACAATTAATATTAATATAAATTAATATAATTAATCTATAAATTAATCTATTCAATTTCTACTAAATTAATCCAATTAATATAAAGTGGCATTAAAATTAAATAATCAATTAATATATTAATCCAATCAATATAAAAGTAATCTATTCAATTTTAATGGTATTAATCCAATTAATACTAATAATCGTCATTTTAATTCGTTCGAAGTAATCCGGCCAAAATAATATTCTCGTTTAATTTATTTCCCTTAACACAAAAAATATTCCAAATATTAATTTAGTCAAATTAAAATCCAATATAAATTTTGGGAAATAATTACAATGAAATATAAACTTAAAACGGATTCCCGGATAATCCGGTTTTAGGCTCACCATGCCCGATTCAAAATCGGGCCAAAAACCCTAGGATCGCTGGCCGAGCCATGTTTGGCAACCTCGCCGAGTCCCGATCGGCAGCATCGGCAGCATGCCGAGACATGGCCAAGCATGCTCGCAACTTGGGCAAAACAGCAAAGGTCTTGCCAGACCACCGCTCGCCGGTTTCTGCTTTTTCGCCCGCTTTCCAAAAACGTGATGCTACAACGAACAATTTAAAATCTACGATTATTCCAAACATGATTCTAAATCATAATCATCATCCAAAAGCATTCAAAATGCACAAATAATCGTATATACGAAAACATTGACCTTGCTCCGATACCACTGTTGGGATTCCGAAAATAAAACGAAATACGCAGCGGAAATAAATACGAATCCCAAACAGGATCGATCAAATAACGTATATACGAAAAATAAATAAATACAAAGATAAAGGTTCATACCCTTGAAGCCTTTGAAATAATTCTTTGTAAATTGATGATGATCACAAACCCTATCCCGAACACGAAATCCCTTCGTTCCAAGTACCGAAAGTTCTAAGCCTCTACTTCACACGCGTCGGAAGTTGCCCGGAAAAATTCGATAGTAATCCGTTCTCCAAGAACACGGCTAGGAATTACTATAGGAATTTATATCTCATTTTTTTTTAACTATTATATCATCTCAAAGATCAAAATATTAAAAAAAAATATATCTCTCCTCCTTGTTAATGCTCACGGCAGGCTTTCATTTTATTAGCATGAAAGATGAGTTATATATACTACTCCTTTCATCATGTGTGTATTATAATGTGATGATATATATATATATATTATAAAAGAATAATTATTCCTTTACAACTATCATTCACAATCATGTGGGAATCTCAACTCTAAGTGAGTTCCCACACACATGCAAGATCATGCCATGCCAAGAGGGGTGGGCGGCCACAAGGAAGTTTCCTAAAAAACGAGCCGAGCCACTCGGCTCGTAGATCGACGCTCACAAACGACTCCATTAAATACACTCCGTTTAATCATAAATGTATTTATATTAATTAATTAATCTAATTAATTAATTATATCAAATACAAATATATTTCTCTAAGAAATATAATTTATGAATTAAATTAATTACCCGGTAACTTAATTTTAATTCATAAGACCGCTATTTGATTTATCCAATAAATCATAATTAGATATCCAATATCTAATATTAATAGAGAGATAATAAATTCACATTTATCCGTCAACGCTCCTGATGCGCGACTCCGTAGGTCCGTCTCAGCCGGCATTGGGAGGAACCAATGAGTGCGGGCAGCACTTAGCCAGCCTAGCGGGCCGCAATGTAAACCCCGACTGAGAACGAATGAAGGGTTCATTCAAGAACCATTATGTCGTGAATACTATATACGTATAGACCCTTCATCAGATGTCCCGGTCAAGTCTTCGGGTCACGGTAAAGTCAAACCCTACTGTTGACTAAACTCTATACATGTGTTAATGCAAATCAAGACCGACTGATTAATAGTGTATCTAATATGACTATATCAGAATGCTTTGGCCAAAGACTCATGATCTTATTTGCCATTAACCGTATAGGACATACGCCTGCTCACTAACAGGAGATAGAATCCTTTCTTGGCATACAGTAAAGACTGCTACCTGCCCGTATAGTCTGCACTTCGAGGTCGACTCAGCAATTAAGCAAATGAGTCTAACTACTCTAATGACAAACTAAACGTCACAGACACATCTTCTACTGAATCCTCAAGTCAAAGGTCCACGTATACTATCACAACCTTTTGATTCGTCATCGACTCTCCGAGAGTGAATACCGTGTGACTGAATCGAGTATGAGTCGTGTTCGAGTATACTGGTCCCACCAATATACTTTATAACTATGCTATCAAGACGTACACGCCCTAGCATCGATTATACAAGTATTATTAAAACTTAATGCCCATTTAAGTTTATTGACTTGCGAACGATTTACGTAAATAAACTTTAAACACTTCCAGTACATTTTCTCTTATCCCATAACGAGAATGGAATGTTCAGTTTATTTACATGGACTTCACTTCAATGTTTACCAAGTCAAGAATGCAATTGAAATACAATAAACAGTGAATGAATCGAATTGCCTTTTTATTATTTATTTCATAATTACAAGTACAATGCCCCTACTCTCTCATCCTCTGAGTGGCATTCGAGGGCATATTCCTAACAGTCAGAACCTCCACTTGGTGTTCGAAGAAATAGGCTCTCAGCTTGCGAACGCTCATGACAAGCGCGTACGCGAGCTTCTCTAGGGGTGTGTAACGCATCTCTGCGTCGTGCAGAGCCTGACTGACGAAGTAGATCGGCAAGTGGGTTTGTCCCTACGCTCGTACTAATGCCGTGCTTAACGCGACCTCCGAGGCCGCCAGGTAAAGGAATAATTTCTCGCCAGGGATCGGTTTTGCCAAAATTTGGGGGTTAGATAGGTACTCCTTGATTTTGGCGAACGCCATCTGACTTTCCTTCGTCCACGTAAATTTCTTATTCTTTATGGTGGCGAAGAAAGGTTTACTTTTGTCCCCGAGCCGCAAGATGAAAAGGTTGAGGGCGGCCACACACCCCATGAGGCGTTGCCCCTGCTTGACATTCCGTGGTTCTTGCATGTCGAGGATCGCCTTGATCTTTGTGGGGTTTGCCTCGATCCCCCTCTGGCTCACGATGTGCCCCGGAACTCACTCCGAAGTTGCATTTCTTGGGGTTTAGCTTCATGTTGAACTTCTCAAGGACGGCGAACGTCTCGGCGAGGTCTTGGGGGTGGTTTTCCTTTTTGAGGCTCTTGACCACGATGTCGTCAATGTAAACCTCCATGGTATTGCCGATTTGATCGGCGAACATCCTGTTGACTAGGCGTTGGTAGGTCGCCCCTACATTTTTAAGACCGAAAGGCATTCGGACCCAAAAGTATATGTCTTTCTTCAAGTGGAATGACGTGTGTTTTACGTCTTTCTCTGCCATTGGGATCTGATGGTATCCGGCGAAAGCGTCCATGAATGACATCATTTCTCAACCTGCCGTGCTATCGACAAGGTGGTCAATATAAGGCATTGGGTAGTGATCTTTGGGACATGCCGTGTTTAGATCGGTGAAATCGATGCATAACCTCCAGGAGTTGCTCGCCTTTTTGACGAGTACTGCATTGGCGACCCACTGTGGCTCGTCGATAGCTACCCCGATCAGCTTGTTGTCGAGCAGCTTTTTGACCTCAGCATTGAGCGCAGCATATTCTCTGGGCCGAATTTCCTGCATTTCTGGTGAACAGGCTTCCTTGCCAGGTCGATCTTCAGATAGTGGCAAGCATGTTCAGGGCTGATGCCGACCATATCTTGATGCGACCAGGCAAAGACTCCGATGTTCTTTCGCAGTAAACTGATCAGATCGTCTTTTAGCCCGGGATCGATGCTTGAGCCGATTTTCACTACCCGTTTAGGGCGAGATGGATCAATTGCTATGCTTTCCAACTCTTCGATGGGGATGGTCGCTTCTCGTTTGGGGCGATCGCCGAACTCGATCCTTAGATCAACATCAAGACTTGGCTCGAAGCCGATCCTCGGTTCGATGTCGTCCGAAGATCGTTGTGAGATGCTATCCTCTGAATCGGGCTGGCACGAGGTGTTTGGCTCGTCGATCTCCATTGGTTGGTTGTCGACCGTCCCAGAGTTACAAACGGTACAAGAAATGTTTAAAGGGAAAGTTACGACACAGGAGTAGCTCAAACATTTCTTTGCCATCAGTTGGTTTCCTTTTACAGTACCGACCTTCCCTTACCGCCTCAAAAGTTTCTAGGAAGGGGCAACCTAGGAACCCATTATAGATGCTGGGCTTGTCTATTATTACAAAGTTGATGTTCCTAGTGATCTTGACCTTAGGATCGTAACAACAAACTAGCTCGATAGAGAGCTTGATCCTTCCATAGGCCCTGACCGTGTTGTCGCCAAACCCTTGAAGCATGGTTTCGTATAGCTTGATGAACTTGGTCAGGTTGCCGAGCTGGTCCAGGGCGGACTTGAATATGATGTTGCAAAAACTTCCATTGTCCACCAGCACATGGTCAACCGTTTATCCCAGGATACACACGGAGATTACCAATGCATCCTCTTTGGGGCACTGCACTCCCTCTTTGTCAGCGTTAGAGAAAGTGATGAGTGCGTCCCTGGAGATGGTCGGCTCTGGGGGAACCACGACATTGATTCCGCGAAAGCCCTCAGCTCGGCTTTCCATTTTCTGTTTGACATGGTAGAGACTGGGAAGAGACCGCCGAGATTCCCTCCACCTGATTGGAGCATGTTGACCCGGCCACCGGGGTTGCTCGGAGGGATTGACTCGTCTGAGTCCTCTGGCTCATTCTGTCCGATTCTGGCGGCCGGATTGGGAGGTTGACGGTCGTTATTCTGTCGACGATCGTGGCCACCGGCTCTTTCAACCCTGGGCTCCGGCTTGGTTACCAAGTTGTCCAGCTTGCATTCCTCAAATAATCTCCAGAGCTGCCTGAGGAGGTCGCGGCATTGGCTGGTGTTGTGGCCGGGACTTTTGTGGTAGGCACAAAATTTGCTGCAGTCCAAATGACCGTTGTCCCTCATTGGCTTCGGCTTGCTCAGCCACTCGCGCCCCTTGATGGCATTGAAGATGTGAGCCGGAGATAGATTAAGGTTGCGGAGGAGGTGGACCTCCACATCCTCGAAGGCTTTGAATTCGCCGGGTGGCTTTGCGATCGCCTTTCTGGGTTTGGCGATCGCCTTCTTCGGGACGGGAGATGGCGTTGTCCTTTCTCCGGTTGTCTCCTCGCCTAGGCAAAGGGTGAGCAATCTCTGCTTGGCCAGGAAATCGGCGGCCTTGGTGCGAAAGATCACGTAGGTCGGGGGGATGTCCTTCGTAAGATGTCTAAACATGGGTGAATGACCATAAAATCCCCCCAGGACTGAATATTGGGTGATCTCGTCGCTGATGGGCTTTCCCGTGAGGACTATCTCGTCTACCCAGTCGATGTAGTCTACATCGGGCTCGTCCTTCCCCTACCTGATTTTCATCATGCGGTGGGGACCTTCGGGCCGAGCGACCTTGGCGGTGAAGTAGGACGTGAAATCATTCGCCAGCTTCTCGAAACAGTTGATTGAGCGCGATGGCAATGAGATGTACCACCTATGTGCCAGATTGCCCAATGTTAATGGGAACATCCGGCATTTCGTCGCGTCCGATGCCCCGCATCCGGTCATGTAGATCCGGAAATTGCTCAGGTGAGTCTCGGGATCTGACCTCCCCTCGTACAGAGGTGTTTGAGGAGAGACAATCTTTGGTTGCACGGGGGCCATCTCGATTTGGACTGCGAGCGGCTCACTTGGTCCGGCGACCTTTCTTTTTGCGCTTGCCCCAGTTTCTATGAGCGCTTTTATTTCATCGAGCTGGCACTGCATCGCGGCCATTGCCGTAGCCTGGCTGCTCGCGGTCTGGCTCTCGGAGCGGGAGCCAAGGCGATCATGTACCGACCTCCTGGCTCCGCTGTAGGTGACGAGGTCCCTATCGCCGAGCTCGATTCTTGGGGGAGTGGGAGCCCGATGGCCAGCCTGCTTTTTGGGAGTCGGGTATGCCGAACTCCTGGTGATGGATTCCGATTCTGACGTCTCATGGCTGGGGCCAGACCGCCTAGGTCGCCATTAAGGACCACTTCCTAGGCGGCTGAAGACGGAACCATCCCGCCTCGCGAGCGCCTTTTCTTGCGATTCGGGTCTTTCTGTCGATCGCTCGACATATAACCCTTTGAGTTTCCACTTGCCCGCGCGGCGGATGGCTGATGGTGTGATAGTGGGTGCGTCGCATGCTCTCCGTCGCTCCCTTAGGATGGCCATGGCCTCCTCGATCTCTTCCGTGGTTTGGAATTGATCGAGTGAGAGGCTTGGGCCATCCCTCGGGGGCGGGAGTGAGAGTCTGGCGTCGCCATGGTTGTCTTCTTCCGCCGGTTGGGACTCGGTTTGGGCCGGAATAAGACGTTCGGCTGATCGTAAAGCGGCTCTTTTCGAGGTGGTGGCAGACGTCATGATTCAGAAGGTTTTTGTTTGAAGAACAGTGAATGTTTCTTCAAGTATATGTTCGGAGAACAGTGAGTGCTATTCGAACGGTTGGGAAGAAATTGAAGGTTCAGCCCTCTTTCTAGCGCCAATTGTTGTTACCCAAAATATTATCCGGAGATAAAGTGCTGGAATGGAAGAGTAACAAACAAAATGTGAGAAGACGTCCGTGGGAATGTAAATAACACAAGATTTTCTGGGATTGTTAATCCCGGGCTTGAATGCTCTCGCGAGATGTTATTAATATGAAATACGTGGGAGTACAAGTATTAATGTTAGAGTACAATTACAATGAGTGTAACGACCCTAGTTATCTAGCTTTTGAGTGCAGTAGATTGCCGGAAGAACCAGAGGTGAAGCTCTGTGAATTCTTGTAACAAAGATCAAGTATAGAGAGGGATTTCGTATACGTCGATCGTCTCTCTGTACTTGTGGTTTCGCTTGAGGGAAGATATGTGTATTGATGAACTATTCTTTCTTCTTCTATCATTGCTGAAGTCCTGTGGATTTGTTCGCTTCTCATCCTCTTTTTTTCTCCCAAATGCTAAGTCCTCTATTTATAGAAACAAAGGTAGTTGGGTTGTCCTTATTCCGAACGTGCGATCGCCTTTCTTGTATTATAATAAGTGGGCGATTGTGTTTGGCACATGGGACAGCTTCCTTAAAGTCCGTGGCTGCTGCAGGCAGCCAGCTGCATGATCCAATGGGTAGACAACATGCGTCTCCTGTCGCTGTCTTGGGAGATCTTACCTAGTACCTTTCGGCGGGTCTGTCGGTTGGTGAGGCCGTCCCTGTCATTGACAGCTGCTGAAGGACTAGAATAAGATTATTCTGCGGCGCCTTATGCGGACCTGCACGTGGGCCTTCATCCCGAGGTTCGGTCTCCGTGGACTTTGACGGATGTCGGCTCTATACGTGGCATGGGACGGTCGTCCCCGGTCGGGTACTAGATTCGGTCGCTAGGTGCCAAGAGACGATCGCTTCGGGACGTCGATCGCTAGATGCTCGGAGATGAATTGTTACCTTCGATTGGAAAGTTTGCCGTGGCTCACTTGATCATGAACTCGGTCGCTCGGCCCTATGCCGATCGCCACCCTCGGTGTTTTAATCGCCGCACAACATACTCTATTGAGCTTTTGTCTTTGAACCGTTTTCTGAACAACAATATTTGTGTTTTGTTATTTTTGAGATGAATTACATTTATGTTTGATGTTGCATTATTCTTTAATTGTCAATTTGTTTCTTTTTATTGTGTGATTGCTTTGATAGGTTTCCATTTGTATGGAAGCTTAAAACATAAATAATTTATACTCTTGTTGTATAGTGTATTATTTCTTTCTCTGTATTTGTTTTTTCTGAAGGTATTTTGGTCAGAATATCAAGAATCTGAAAATATTTCTGAAAATGTTAGCAATCAGTTTTCAGTTCACTTGTGATGTGTATTGTTTTTGCATAGGGAATAATTAAGTGTAGAAGTTATTTTTTCTGTAGAAAGTTATATTTAATTTTACTGTAATGTGTTGCTTTAATGTTACATGCATTTTTGTGCGCTTGATTATCATTATTTTATCTCCATTTTGGGGTTAAATCTGCATAAATGAGCTTTTAATGCATTATGTTTATATGTTCTGAAGGAAATTAAAGTCCGGAAGCTTAAACGGGCCAAAACGATATTTTTTGGTCAAGGGCCGCATTGCATCAAGCCGAAGCCGCGGCACAGGAACACCTAGAACTAACCAGTACAAACTGTACCGGGGGCCGCGGCACGCTCATTCTGAGCCGTGGCCGGTAAGGAAAAAAATCGCCCAGGCCTGGCAGCACACGGACAAGGGCTGCGGCACACTTAAGCCGGGCCGCGGCCCACGGCACGGGATTCCTGATGTCAGCCCGCGATTTTGACTGTTTTGGAGTCCTTTTTCGACCTAATCCTCGGACGCGTTTTGGAGGAGGAAAGAAGGTTATAAAAAGACGGTGAAGGTCAGAAAAGATGGATCGAAGAGGAGGAGAAACATACCTAACAGCAGAAAGCAAAGGCCAGAGAACGGAAGAGATTTGGTTATTCAAATTGTGTTTGAATTTCTTTCCTATGTTTATTCAAACCTTTGTGTATTATTTTCTAGCATGTCGGGCTAGATCCTTTTATTCTAGGATTGTGATGAAACCTTGATTTTGATGAATTAATTCTTGATTTTACGTTATTAATATATTTCCCTTTTCTATTGTGTTTTCCCTAATTGTTCTTAATGCTTTCAATTGTGTGGCCTATAATTGAATTGTTATAACTACGTAACTTGAATCGGGAGAGGAAAATAAGTAGCAAAAAATTGGGAGAAAACCGTTTTGTCTTGTGAGATAGGAATATACTCATAAGAATTACGTAGCTCGTTTGGAGATTTTAAAAATGTTTGCCTATTGTTGAATTAAATCACCTAGGAATAGAGTGAATTATTCACCTTGGAAAATTCTACTGACCTCCGGAGAGGCATTAGATTGCCTTAGAATCTTCGCTTTCAATAAATTGGGAAATTACATAAATCAAGATTAATTCGGATTAATCGAGGCGGATTCTAAATCCTAGATTTTTCTCTTATTTGATCTCCCTTCACCGAACTATTGATTTTATTAGTTGGTTTTAGTTTATCGCATTATTTAGTTTTTAATAATTCTTCAACCACAAAATTTGGTCGTTCAGATAAAATTAGGAATACGAATAAATTGGTAATTAGTACGTCAGTCCTCGAGGGAACGATATATTTTCTCATCACTTTATTACTTGATTACGACAACGTGCACTTGTGTTCACAGAAATACGTAACAAGTTTTTGGCGCCGTTTCCGGGGACAGATTGTTTTTACTAATATCAATTTCAGTATTTTTAGTCTTAATTTGAACATTATTTTATTTTTGTGTAAATTTGTTTTTATTTGTTTTCCTTTCAGGAGTTAATTTAGTGCATGAGAAAATTTGGTAACGAAGGTCTACTCCGTTTGGATACCGAACTCGAACGCACTTTGCGGAAAAACAGGAAGGAAAGACGTGAGTTGTCAACTACGGATACCATGGCTGACAACACCGGAAATCAAGGGACCGACAATCCTGTTCAGCAATCTCAACCGGCATTGGCACTACGTGATTATGCACTTCCACAAATCAATGCGAAATTTTTGGGGATTCGGCGTCCAACCATTCAACCGAACAATTTCGAGATTAAGCCGTCTATCATCCAAATGGTGCAAGCGAGCTAATTTTGCGGACTGGCGAATGATGATCCTAATGCTCATATTTCATCCTTTCTCGAGATATGCGACACATTCAAGAATAATGGAGTTTCTGATGATGCCATTCGTGTATGGCTTTTTTCATTCTCTTTGAGGGACAAAGCCAAGTTCTGGCTCTATCACAACGTGGGCGGAATTAGCACAAGCTTTTCTAGCGAAGTTCTTTCCACCAGCGAAAACAGCACGACTCAGAAATGAGATAACTACTTTCAGGCAATTTGAGATGGAATCACTTCATGAAGCATGAGAGCTATACAAGGATTTGCTAAGGAGATGCCCACATCATGGTCTACCGGATTGGCTGCAGATTCAGACATTCTATAACGGACTGAGTGCTTGTACACGCACTCTTGTTGATGCAGCCGCTGGAGGTGCTTTAATGGGCAAGATGATGGCTGAAGCTCACTCTTTATTGGAAGCTATGGCTGCAAATGCTTATCAGTGGCCTTCTGAACGTGTGAACCCAAAGCGAGTTATGGGAATTTCCGACAACGATCCAATCTCAACACTATCAGCCCAAGTTGCAGCTTTAACTCAACAACTGCAAGCTTTCTCACATACCCCTTCTACCAATACCATGGAAACATGTAATTGGTACAGCGGGTCTCATCCTAGCGCTGAATGCCAAGTCGGAAATCCTTTTGAGCAATCTCAGATGGAACAAGCTCAATTTGTGGTAAATGGAAATCGTCAGAACAACCCGTATTCCAACACTTACAACCAAGGGTGGCGAAATCATCCCAATCTTTAGTGGAGGAACGGGCAAGCTTTAAATAAACCTCCGCAAGCTCAATTCACTCAGCCCCCACAATAGCCCCCTCAACTTCCGAAGGTCTCTTTGGAAGATGCTCTTGATCAGATGGCGGCTAACACAAGCCAATTCATGACTCGCACGGAGACTACTCTACAAAATCATTCTGCTTCTATTCGGAATTTGGAAGTCCAAATGGGGTAGATCACAAATTTATTATCGTCTCGACCTCAAGGTGTATTACCAAGTGCTACCGAGATGAATCCCAAGGAAAATGTGCAAGCTATCAAGCTACGAAGTGGAAAGGAGCTACACGAGCAACCCAAGAGTAGCAAGGAAAAGAGCATCCCCATTGAGAAAACGAAGGACGAAGAGCCCAAGTCAAAAGCAATCTCGACCACTCATCCTACACCACCAATCCCATTCCCACAACGACTGCAAAAGCAAAAATTGGACAAGCAATTTTCCAAGTTTCTTGACGTCTTTAAGAAATTACATATTAAATTCCATTTGCCGACGCCTTAGAACAAATGCCGAGCTATGTGAAGTTTATGAAGGAGATCTTATCTAACAAAAAGAAGCTCGAAGAGTATGAGATAGTGGCATTGACTGAAGAGTGCAGCGCTATTTTACAGAAAAAGCTCCCGCCTAAATTGAGGGATCTCGGAGCAAGCATTAATCTTATGCCCCTTTCCATTTTTAAGAAGCTAGGTATTGGGGAGGCCAAGCCGACTACGGTCTCTTTGCAACTAGCTGATAGATCCATCAAGTATCTGAGGGGGGTAATAGAAGACGTCCTCGTCAAGGTCGATAAATTCATCTTTCCTGCTGATTTTATTTTGCTTGATATGGACGAGGACTATGATATCCCAATTATCTTGGGAAGACCATTTTTAGCAACCGGCCAAACTCTCATTGATATGGAGAAAGGGAAACTCACTTTACGAGTTCAAGAGGAGCAAGTTACATTTAATATATTTCGATCTATGCAACATCCTAGTGATGTTGAGAATTTCTTTCAAATTGACGTCATTGACTCGTGTGTAAGAAAAGCTTTTCGGGAGAGCTATCCATCAGATCCACTGGAGTCCGTTTTAGTCAGGTTCGCTACCGAGTTGAATTCAGAGCATGTAGCCTATCTACGACACATGGATGCGTCACCACCATTTTTCACTCGTTGACCATGTGAGGAGCTCGGAAGTTCATCAACTCGACCTGTCCCATCAATTGAGAAGCCCCCAAAGCTAGAGCTCAAACAGCTACCGAATCATTTGTAATATGCATTTTTGGGGCCCGACGATTCCCTACCTGTCATTCTTTCTGCCACTTTGGCGGGTGATCAAGAGGAGAAATTATTGAGAGTATTGATAGAGTACAAATCTTCCCTTGGATGGTCTATTGCGGATATCAAGGGAATCATCCCGTTGTATGCATAGGATTTTGATGGAGGAAGACTACAAACCCTCTGTGGAGCATCAACGTCGTTTAAATTCAAATATCAAATAGGTGGTAAAAGTCGAGGTTTTAAAACTCCTCGACGCGGGTATGATCTTCCATATTTCTGATAGCAAGTGGGTAAGTCCGGTTGAAGTTGTGTCAAAGAAGGGTGGGATAACGGTTATTTAAAATGATAATAATAAATTAATTCCCACTAGAATTGTTACGGGTTGGCGTATGTGCATAGATTATAAAAAATTAAATAAAACCACTAGAAAAGACCACTTTCCTTTATCGTTTATTAATCAAATGTTGGATAGATTAGCCGGACATGATTTTTACTGTTTTCTTGATGGTTATTCTGGGTATAATCAGATTTATATAGCCCCAGAAGACCAAGAAAAGACGACGTTTACATGTCCTTATGGCATTTTCGCTTATAGGCGCATGCCTTTTGGTTTATGTAATGCGCATGCCACTTTTCAAAGGTGTATGATGGCTATTTTTTCTGACATGGTAGAGCATTGTATTGAAATTTTTATGGACGATTTTTCTGTTTTCGGTGATTCGTTTGATTTATGTTTGCAAAATTTGCAGGAAGTCCTAAAAAGATGCGAAGAGACAAATCTGGTGTTGAATTGGGAGAAGTGCCATTTTATGGTCCAGAAGGGCATTGTGCTAGGCCATCGCATATCTGCCCATGGGATTGAAGTCGATCGTGCTAAAATTGAAGGGCAATTGAGAAGATGCCTCCGCCTACTTCTGTAAAGGGGGTGAGGAGTTTTTTGGAACACGCCGGTTTTTACCGCCGTTTTATTAAAGATTTTTCGAAGATCACGAAGCCGTTGTGCAATTTGCTCATGAAAGATGTCCCATTTGATTTTGATGAGTCTTGTAAAGAAAGCTTCGACCTCTTGAAGAAGGCTCTAAGCACTGCTCCTGTCATAGTCGCTCCAGACTGGAGCCTTCCATTCAAGTTGATGTGTGATGCTAGCGATTTTACCATTGGGACTGTTTTGGGATAGCGACGATGGAAAATGTTTCACATCGTGTATTATGCAAGCTGAACTCTTGACGACGCCCAAAAAAATTATGCCACGATAGAAAAAGAATTATTGGCCGTGATTTTTGCTTTTGATAAATTCCGGGTTTATTTATTGGGAACAAAAGTAGTCATGTGGACTGACCATTCGGCGATCAAATACCTTTTGGAGAAGAAGGATGCTAAACCAAGGTTGATTAGGTGGGTGCTTCTACTACAAGAATTCAATTTGCAGATTCGAGACAAGAAATGGACCAAGAATGTCATTGCAGATCACCTTTCACGCTTAGAAAATCCCCTCGAGAAGGCGTAGAGTCATCCACCAATTGTGGAAAACTTACTCCGATGAACAGCTCTACAATGTGGATTCGCAACAAGTACCTTGGTACACTGACCTAGTGAACTATCTTGCAAGCAAAATAATTCCAAATGATCTCTCTCGTCATCAAAAGAAGAAGCTGATTTCAGACGCAAAGTATTACTTGTGGGATGACCCTTTTCTTTTTAAAAGATGTCCTGATCGAATTTTCGTAGATGTATTCCGGACGAGGAAATTCACAGCTTGTTGAGTCATTGTCATGCATCACCTTACGGCGGGCATTTTGGTGGCAATAGGACAGCGGCAAAAGTTTTGCAGTCTGGTTTCTACTGACCATCATTATTCAAGGATGCTCATTCCTTCGTGTCCACGTGTGACCGGTGTCAACGGACGGGAAACATCTCAAAACGACATGAAATGCCGTTGAACACCGTACTTGAGGTTGAATTGTTCGACGTATGGGGGATCGACTTTATGGGTCCATTCCCTCCATCAAATAAGAACCTTTATATTCTAGTATCAGTGGACTACGTCTCGAAGTGGGTCGAAGCGGTGACACTACCAACAAATGGGTCCAACGTCATGATCAAATTCATACAAAAATATTTTTTCACGCGTTTTGGGACTCCAAGTGCTATTATCAGTGATGGTGGCTCACACTTTGACAACAAGTTCCTTGATGCGGTCTTAAAGAAATACGGAGTCACTCATCGTGTTGCTACATCCTACCAACCCCAAACGAGTTGTCAAGTCGAAATATCCAATCGATGCTAAAGTGGATCTTAGAAAAAACAGTCAACTCGTCTCGAAAAGATTGGTCCCTTAAACTCGATGATGCACTTTGGGCATACCGTACTGCGTATAGGACACCTATCGGCATGTCACCGTATAGATTGGTTTTTGGGAAAGGTTGTTATTTTTCGGTAGAGATGGAGCATCGTGCATATTGGGCGATCAAGAAACTTAATTTTGATCTTAAATCGGCCGGTGAAAAGCGCTGCTTGCAGTTGAATGAGTTGGAGGAGATACGTCATGATGCCTACGAGAATGCGAAACTTTATAAGGAGCGGACCAAGAATTGGCATGATAAGCACATTATACATCGAGAGTTCATCCGGGTCAAGAGGTGTTATTATTTAATTCTCGCTTGAGGTTATTTCCTAGGAAATTACTTTCACGTTGGTCGGGACCGTTCACTGTAGTTCAAGTATTTCCACACGGAGTAGTGGAAGTACAAAAAGAGGATCGAAAATTTAAAGTAAATTGGCAGCGGTTGAAGGTATACACGGGTAATCCAATGGAGATGCAGAAGTCTACAGTCGTCCTATCCGCCGCAGAGTGAATTCTAGCAAAGTCCGGATGAAGACTATAAACTTAGCGCTTCTCGAGAGGCAACCCGAGGATTAATTGTAGATTTTAGTTTTTCGTTGTTTTCCTTCATTTTAGGAGTCTTTTCTTTCGGCATTTTTGCTTTGCTTTGCTTCTCTCTCATGTTCTATGTGTTTTCATTTGAAAAATCTGCAGAACTCTCAGGAAATTTTAAGCTTAGGGCCGCGGCACATAAAGAGCGGGCCGCGGCACATACAAGTCTAAAAATTTGGCAAACTTGCTGTACTCGGTGCCGCGGCACGATAATGCTGAGCCGCGGCACACTTGCCCCAAGAGCCGCGGCACGATAAGGACGAGCCGCGGCAGGCCAAAGACCCAGAAATGTGCCCAGGAACCTGTACTCCGTGCCGCGGCACACTAACCCTGGAAGCCGCGGCACCCGTGCAATGAGCCGCGGCACGCTGCGAAATGCCTTGATCGCCCAAAACAACCTGTACTGTGGGCCGCGGCTCACTTTCTTCATGACGCGGCCCCTGATGAAGAATTTAAAGGGCCAGCGCATGGGTTAGAAATTAGTCGGTCGAGACAGGCAACACTCCTCCAATCCCTTCTTCTTACGCGCGGCGCAAGGTCACCATCTTCGAATTTATTCTTCTTCTCATCTTCTTCAATCCAACACAAGGCAATCCTTATTCCTTAAGCTTAATTGCAACATGGATTAAGAAGTGGGGTAATGTTCTTCATTCATTGATGAATTTGTTTTTATTTCCTAAAGTTCTATCAAGATTTTTATCGGAATATGTTGAGATTATCGATTGATTGATTGTGTTTCGTTGATTTGTCATGAATTCCTGTGATTTTGTTTGTTGTTGGGGATTGAATTCACCAATGATTATTCTTGTTCTTCATTTAAGTTGACGCACGCAAAGTGTTTGATGAAATACCCCAATGAAACGTTTGTGATCTAAACATCTCCAATTTGTTTGCAACAGTACGATTATCTGAATAATATGCCTCCCCTACCTTAATGCTTAGTTGAGTTAAAATTTTCGCATCATATCCCTTATACGAAAGTACGAGTCTTAGACGCTACATTCGTTTCCCGCACGTTATAAGTTGTGATTGGTGTATTGTTATTAAAGTTGTCTAATATCCTGTGTTTATTTTCCAGGAATTCGCTATGGCCCGGAAGAGAAAGTTGAGCACAAGGACGAGGACTCGATCATCCACCACGAGAGGGTAAACCTCGCAAAACCGAACGGAAGGGCAATCCCAACAATTTTCCGACCCCGAGATCCATCGAATTTTAAATGAGAGAATTCGTCCTCGTCCTATAATTCCTGAGCGGGGATTCACTCCCACCCCCCAAGATGGCGAGCTATTAACTATGATTGCGGAAATGGGATGGACTAGATTCGCTGCACAACCCGAGCCGGCGGTAATCTCTATTGTCCCAGAATCTACGCCATCGCGTTATTACTACATATCCAGGTAGGGCAGATGATGGGACGACCGGATACACGTACTGAGGTCGTCGTCCGTGGCCAGACAGTGGACTTCTCGGCAGCTGCGATTTGGAGCTTATACGAGCTTCTCGAGGTTGACGAATTGGCATACATGTGGACAGTGAGTAGCCTCTCGAGGGAAGCTTTGCTAGAGGCGCCTGCTCAACCGGATTCCGTTTGGGAAATGCGCATCCCGGGGTCCACATCCTTCTTCTTCAAGAGTTCCCGTCTCAGTCGGCTCGGGCGAGCTTGGCTTTATTTTATCTGCTCGCGAGTCGACCCGACTTCGCAGATCCGCTCTGTCCTATTTCCTCATGCCAGACTGCTATATGCCATCACGGCCGGACTTCGATTTGATATGGCCCCATGGCTGGTCCGGTTTATTCTCTAGTGCATCCAAGGAGGGGCCAAGACGGGGCTGAAACATCCCTCTCTCATTTGTGCCTTATGCCGCCAGTCGGGCGTGACTTGTGATAAGTGTCAGTTTGTACACTTATCCATGGTTTGTATCAATAAAATTCACCCATAATTGAGCTAGACTACTCTTTTTTTGCTTTTAATTTATTAGTTTTAATAATTTTATTTTTATCGGATGATGATCGGATTAAATAACTGAATTACTCAAGAAACAACATGTTTAATAAATATTCTCTTTATTGAATTTTGATATATTCATGTTGTAGGGCTTTCCGAGACGAATTCGGCAGTCTTTCCGGATTCAAAATTAGAGTTATATATCAAAAGTTATCATCCGAAGAAGATCTGGGATTTGTTCGCTTCTCATCCTCTCTTTTTCTCCCAAATGCTAAGTCCTCTATTTACAGAAACAAAGGTAGTTGGGTTGTCCTTATTCCGAACGTGCGATCGCCTTTCTTGTATTATAATAAGCGGGCGATTGTGTTTGGCACATGGGACAGCTTCCTTAAAGTCCGTGGCTGCTGCAGGCAGCCAGCTGCACGATCCAATGGGTAGACAACATGCGTCTCCTGTCGCTGTCTTGGGAGATCCTACCTAGTACCTTTCGGCGGGTCTGTCGGTTGGTGAGGCCGTCCCTGTCATTGACAGCTTCTGAAGGACTAGAATAAGATTATTCTGCGGCGCCTTATGCGTGTAACACCCCCAATCCACTCAGGGATATTACACGCCGTAGAACCTTTCCTCAAGGATCTACCAGGCTGGTAACAACAATCGAACAACTCGACAATGCCTTTAAGGCTAAAAAGACTCAGTAGACCGATTTGGCCTTTCAATAAAAACATACAACTCTAACACATTACATGCCCACGCAGGGGTCGAATACAAAATGCTCCCGTACAACGGGGAAAAATACTGCAGCGGAAATAAAATAAAACTAAACCAATACGACATCAACGGGTCCTCGTGTGATTAGTATCGTTCATCTTTCATCATCCTTCATTCCGACCCTGTGCTCTGCTCCAAAACCTGAATGCAATACAGACATCCACCCCCCGAATACTCGGGGGTTAGCAAAACTCCACTGTTTTGCTAGTGCAAGAACAAAGTGCAAATACGAGCCATACAGTTCACATTCCACGAATAACAATAACTAGGAAATCCTCAAAGATTCAAACGTAACGAAAAGTACTTCCCGAGGCATGAGTTTGGGTAAAACACTCCAAAACCGATAGATCATAAATCAAGGGAAATAAGTTATAAAACCGTTTAAAATGCCATCGAGAGTTTTAATAGAAAACAATTTTAGGATTATCGAATCCTTCTCTTTCCAAAAATCAACAGGGTCACAGCCCAAAGGTTTTGTTTTCGCAAATGGAAAACCAACTACAATTCACAGGGCCAGAGCCCAACATCACGTGTCCTCGACGGATATAAAAATCAACACAATGTAATCACGCACGCGCATCGCCTAGGACCGGGACGAAGCCACAAATCCCACTCGAGGCCTCGAAGGACCCTCCCGAGCTGGCTAGCGAAACAAATCACACACATGCATCGCCTTGGGAACAGGGTAATACCATAGATCCCGCCCAAGGCCTCGAAGGACCCTCCCGAGCTAGCTAGCTAAAAAAATCAAACACATATCACAACCATAAGTTATCCCGGCATCGGGCTAACAAGCCACGAACCTCGGAGTCCCCGCAAGACGTACCCGATGATAACCCCACTAGTTATCCCGGCATCGGGCTAACAAGCCACGAACCTCGGAGTCCCCGCAAGACATACCCGATTGGATAACCCATGACACATACATCACAACCAAATCACAACCATAAGTTATCCCGGCATCGTGCTAACAAGCCATGAACCTCGGAGTCCCCGCAAGACGTACCCGATGATAACCCCACAAGTTATCTCGGCATCGGGCTAACAAGCCACGAACCTCGGAGTCCCCGCCAGACATACCCGATTGGATAACCCTACGGTCTCGCCCGACCCATACTAGCAAGTATGGATCCCGGAGATTCAACAATCCTACCCGGAGGCACATCACGTATAACAAGCACACAACAATAATCGATTATGAGGCCAAACAACATTAAACATCGCAACCTCCTTTCAAAGGAGTAACAACTAACATCACATCATGTCAAAACCGCAATACATTGAAATGAAGCCATATATGTACACACGCATTATCAAACACCACATAAACTCCAAACATATCCAAAAGATCCACGTAGTCACTTACAACCCACACAATTACAAAACACACGCATTTTGAAAGAGAGTCTTTAACAAGGCTAATCGAATCTTTTGAAAACTCGTTTCAAACAATCAAACAAACATATAAAGACGATCACCAATTATCATATCCATAAAACAAGAATTGTATGGACAAGGTACTTGCCTCAAAATCGGCACGCAAGTATCCCGACGAACACGGCTCAACCGGAAAGCTTCGAAACGCCCGATGTTTTTGAAAAGGAAAACGACAACGAATGGAAGGGTTCAACTTGGTTTCTTCGCAAGAAACTCGACCCTAACAACATATAATCCATAAATCAACAATCATACGAGGAAGGATAATCGTAGAATGCCCGAAAACCCTATAAGACATTCTACCGGACACCTTCAAGGCGTCGATCAAGAACTCGACCAAAACAACGAATCGATACGATCCAACCATGGAATAACAAGGGAAAAGATATAAAACATCTAAATAATCATCAATCCATCACAATCCTAAGTTAAATCGGATTAAACGGATGAAAACAACCAAAACACCCAAATTCCCCAAAACTAGATTTCTAGGAAATCTGACCTGATTCGGTAGATCGGAGGATGTTATAGGACGGATGATTGATGATATGAACCTCCAAACTTCATGGATTTATTGTCCAACAACATCTAATGACGAATCTCTAAGCCACAGCCGCGGAAGAAATTGAGAGGAATGAGAAAAATGGGTAAAAACCATCGGGGGCCTTAAATAAGTCGATCGCGGCCGAGTTACGACGAATCGCCAAGGCTTACGACGAATCGAGTCATCGCCTAAATCTGCCAAATTCGTTATGTACGAATCGCCAGTGGCCTTACGTACATAATCGGCCTTACGACGTAATGGCCGAGCACTACCGGCCAGAACTCGGCTGCCGGCGCAGATCGCCGGCCATGACTCGGCCGGGGCCAACTCCGACGTCCCGAACGACCCCGAAACCCAAACCTGAATACGAATCGAAGATACGGTTACGAAGTACTCGCAAAGACGAATCCGAGAACTAATAGAACACACGATTCCGACTACCCGAAGGCTCGAAATTCGACAACGGAAAGTAATTACCCCAAACTTTGGGAAATTACGAAAATGGCCCAAAACACCCGAAAATCACGATACGTGATCGAAACACCAAGCCCAAGCTCGCAACATGAATAATAAAATTAAATGAACTTACGAGAAAGTCGAAACAACAGTTTCGGACGAGATTCGCAAGAATCGAACTGAAGTGCGGAAAAACCGCTAAAAAGCACGGAACTCAACAAAACGACACCGAAACGAGCTCGGATGACAAAAAGTACAGAATTAATCATTCTCGGAATGACGAAACGGTCATGAACGAGTCGTCAAAACGGACTTTCTCTGAATAAAAAAAATTACCGGAAATCGAAAATTGCGGATATTACATTCTACCCTCCTTAAAAGAAGTTTCGTCCCGAAACTTAAAACAAGTAGGGAGAAGCAATATCCCGCCAGGAAAACTCAATGAGATACGCAAGAAACGCGTAACTAATGCCCAACGGCGAAACGTTACAAACAACGCAACGGAATATACGGTGTGAAAACACGCTCCACGACGACCAACACAACGTCGCCGTTAGAGATATAATAGAACCAACAAGTGACAAGCGTCATAAAATGGATAATACAATCAAGTAAATTATCCGAACAATCACAAAACACAACGAACGAAAATCAATACGATTGACCAACCCAACGGTACATCAATCAAAACGTGATCCAGTCGCTGAACACATACGGAATTCCACCGCCCAAGGGTTGGAAGATCGAAAACGAGACTAATTTTCCGAACTTAAGGAAATTAGGAAGGAGTCTGAACGTTCAACAATCACGAAACGAGATCAACAAAAGCCGAACAATCAAATGATCGAGACAACAAAATTTGAACAATCATGTTCGAATTTCGAAGAACAATAAAATTCAAACAACAACTCCGAGGTTTACATCTCGACTCGAGACAAAACATGATCCAGTGAGAACAACAAGATGTGCACTCACATAAGATCCACAGGAAAGGGAATAGCAATAGAAAAGTCACAACGACAAACGAGTTATTCCGAAACAATACCACACTCGTTCGATCAACAAAAGCAATGGACAGGGCAAGCTCCGAAAATGTTAACGAACATAAACGAGTCGACAGAGTCGGAAATACAGAAGTTTAAAAACCAATCCACTTCGAATAAAAGAACTAGTTGAACCAAAAGGTGTTACTTCCGGACAAGGTTCACAAGAATTGAACCGAACTCGAAAAAGTCACAGCGATAACCAGATCGACCCAAAACAAGATCACAGCTCGTTCGAACGATGAAACCAAAATACAGAACAAGTTCAGAAAGTATCAACAAACACGAGCGAGTCGATAGACTTGAGAAAGAGGAAATGCAGAAGTCCAAAAACAATGCGGGTATTACCTTCGGCCTCTTATAAAAGAAGGTCGTCCCCGCTACTCACAATAACGGAAACAAGGCAACAACACAAAAGCAGCTGACGGAAACATTTCCCATGGGCCTCTTAGAGCCGATCCTGATATCTGTACTAAAGTTCACACCTCGAAAGACTCGGAACCCAACTCGCGAAACTGGATCCTGTGTCTCTCGGGTCCACTCTTGAAATGCGTTACTGACGAGAAGGACAATTGGTACGTGCATGCCCCCGGCACACCACGGTTGAAACACCTCGGCTCGGCATACCGAATATACAAATGATAGATACAATGGGGCATAACGTCGCAAAACAACATAGCGGAGATGCCAACCCAGCACAACAAGGAATCATAACACATATCATATACAACGATTACCATCGTAAAGTAATACACACACAAACACTACAGCAACGACGGTATCGTTCGGCGACCTCAACGGCCCAAACAATAACCAGTAAATAATTACAAACATCATGAAACAATCATACATGTACACAAACGTACAAACCCAAGCTTTAACAGCTCACATAGGTGCGATAACACGCAAGCCACCACGATGAGACAAACAGTAAATACCAGTTCACACCTCTCACAGAGGGCTAGTACTACAAATACGTGGCAACGCCTCAACGTTCATGCCACCAATTCGATCATATTCGGAAGCTAACATCATAACGACAATACGAACATCATACATACATTCCCAGACCGCAAACGGGAATTGATAGGTTTTAAAGAAAACGAAACCACATTTTGAAAAATAATTTGGAAAACACCAATTGATCTTGAGTATCACATTTTCAAAAAGTTGTACAAACACCACCATCGAGACTTTGAAAATCATCTTGCGTTTGAACAAAAATGAGGACACCTTTCTTTTAGTGAAAAACTTTCAAAAATATTCGACCCTTGGGTCTAAGCAACTGCATTTGAAAATATCTCAAAATATTTTTGGTCCTCAACCGGAAAATTTTTGAAATGTATTGCGGCATTAGAAAACACCTTGAAAACACCGCAAGAAAATAATTCGTTTTAAAAGTACGTCTCGAATTTTAATTTTATAAGATACTCAAGGTTTTCAAAAATAATTCAATGGGCTAGAATGCCCAAAAAGTTTAGGTACTTACACGGAACATTATAGCGCCGTGTGTCCCGCGCCGGAACCCACCAGGCTAAAAACCATTTACAAAAACGCCAAAAAGGCCGATGACGGTAATATTTCAAAAACTCACAGAAGCCATTTAGAAAATAATAAATACCGTCATAAGAATTTCGCCGAAATGATCAAGGCCATAATGCCAAAAACTCGGTTAAGGGAATTGGTTTTCGAAATAAAACTCAGTCGATAAAATACCGAAAGCCATTACAAAAGAACTCACGCAGCAAATAAAAGAAATAAAGTCAAACATGCACAAGACAGCAACACTACTCCTCATATGAACGAAAAATGGGAGTCAAATAATCACATATCACGAAATCAAAATCCATAAGAGGATTCCGTCAATTAACTCATAATCATAAAAATAGCTCGTGTCACACGAGGCACAACACAAAGAAGGGAGGCTTACATCCACAGGTCGCACGAAGATGATGATCGCCCACGATACTAATCACGACCAACAAACTCAGACGACGCGTCGCGACACAACTCAGTCAGATAAAATCCGACGAAACAAGACTCAAACAACACGACTTGACCCGACAGCCTAGGTTTCCACAACCTAAGCTCTGATACCATTTATGTAACACCCCCAATCCGCTCAGGGATATTACACGCCGTAGAACCTTTCCTCAAGGATCTACCAGGCTGGTAACAACAATCGAACAACTCGACAATGCCTTTAAGGCTAAAAAGACTCAGTAGACCGATTTGGCCTTTCAATAAAAACATACAACTCTAACACATTACATGCCCACGCAGGGGTCGAATACAAACTGCTCCCGTAAAACGGGGAAAAATACTGCAGTGGAAATAAAATACAACTAAACCAATACGACATCAACGGGTCCTCGTGTGATTAGTATCGTTCATCTTTCATCATCCTTCATGCCGACCCTGTGCTCTGCTCCAAAACCTGAATGCAATACAGACATCCACCCCCCGAATACTCGCGGGTTAGCAAAACTCCACTGTTTTGCAAGTGCAAGAACAAAGTGCAAATACGAGCCATACAATTCACATTCCACGAATAACAATAAGTAGGAAATCCTCAAAGATTCAAACGTAACGAAAAGTACTTCCCGAGGCATGAGTTTGGGTAAAACACTCCAAAACCGATAGATCATAAATCAAGGGAAATAAGTTATAAAACCGTTTAAAATGCCACCGAGAGTTTTAATAGAAAATAATTTTAGGATTATCGAATCACGCACGCGCATCGCCTAGGACCGGGACGAAGCCACAAATCCCACTCGAGGCCTCGAAGGACCCTCCCGAGCTGGCTAGCGAAACAAATCACACACATGCATCGCCTTGGGAACAAGGTAATACCATAGATCCCGCCCGAGGCCTCGAAGGACCCTCCCGAGCTAGCTATCTAAACAAATCAAACACATATCACAAGCATAAGTTATCCCGGCATCGGGCTAACAAGCCACGAACCTCGGAGTCCCCGCAAGACGTACCCGATGATAACCCCACTAGTTATCCCGGCATCGGGCTAACAAGCCACGAACCTCGGAGTCCCCGCAAGACATACCCGATTGGATAACCCATGACACATACATCACAACCAAATCACAACCATAAGTTATCCCGGCATCGTGCTAACAAGCCACGAACCTCGGAGTCCCCGCAAGACGTACCCGATGATAACCCCACAAGTTATCTCGGCATCGGGCTAACAAGCCACGAACCTCGGAGTCCCCGCCAGACATACCCGATTGGATAACCCTACGGTCTCGCCCGACCCATATTAGCAAGTATAAATCCCGGAGATTCAACAATCCTACCCGGAGGCACATCACGTATAACAAGCACACAACAATAATCGATTATGAGGCCAAACAACATTAAACATCGCAACCTCCTTTCAAAGGAGTAACAACTAACATCACATCATGTCAAAACCGCAGTACATTGAAATGAAGCCATATATGTACACACGCATTATCAAACACCACATAAACTCCAAACATATCCAAAAGATCCACGTAGTCACTTACAACCCACACAATTACAAAACACACGCATTTTGAAAGAGAGCCTTTAACAAGGCTAATCGAATCTTTTGAAAACTCGTTTCAAACAATCAAACAAACATATAAAGACGATCACCAATTATCATATCCATAAAACAAGAATTGTATGGACAAGTTACTTGCCTCAAAATCGGCACGCAAGTATCCCGACGAACACGGCTCAACCGGAAAGCTTCGAAACGCCCGATGTTTTCGAAAAGGAAAACGACAACGAATGGAAGGGTTCAACTTGGTTTCTTCGCAAGAAAATCGACCCTAACAACATATAATCCATAAATCAACAATCATACGAAGAAGGATAATCGTAGAACGCCCGAAAACCCCTATAAGACATTCTACCGGACACCTTCAAGGCGTCGATCAAGAACTCGACCAAAACAACGAATCGATACGATCCAACCATGGAATAACAAGGGAAAAGATATAAAACATCTAAATAATCATCAATCCATCACAATCCTAAGTTAAATCGGATTAAACGGATGAAAACAACCAAAACACCCAAATTCCCCAAAACTAGATTTCTAGGAAATCTGACCTGATTCGGTAGATCGGAGGATGTTATAGGACGGATGATTGATGATATGAACCTCCAAACTTCATGGATTTATTGTCCAACAACATCTAATGACGAATCTCTAAGCCACAGCCGCGGAAGAAATTGAGAGGAATGAGAAAAATGGGTAAAAACCCGACTGCAGGGCCTTAAATAGGCTGACTGTCGGCCGAGTTACGTACGTAATCGCCAAGGCTTACGACGAATCCGAGTCATCGCCCAAATCACAAATTGCGGCCGTTATGTACGTAATCGCCAGGGCCTTACGTGACGTAACCGACCTTACGACGTAATGGCCGAGCACTACCGATCAGAACTCGCCGCCGGCTGGCGCAGATCGCCTGCCATGACTCGGCCGGGGCCAACTCCGACGTCCCGAACGACCCCGAAACCCGAACCTGAATACGAATCGAAGATACGGTTACGAAGTACTCGCAAAGACGAATCCGAGAACTAATAGAACACACGATTCCGACTACCCGAAGGCTCGAAATTCGACAACGGAAAGTAATTACCCCAAACTTTGGGAAATTACGAAAATGGCCCAAAACACCCGAAAATCACGATACGTGATCGAAACACCAAGCCCAAGCTCGCAACATGAATAATAAAATTAAATGAACTTACGAGAAAGTCGAAACAACAGTTTCGGACGAGATTCGCAAGAATCGAACTCAAGTGCGGAAAAACCGCTAAAAAGCACGGAACTCAACAAAACGACACCGAAACGAGCTCGGATGACAAAAAGTACAGAATTAATCATTCTCGGAATGACGAAACGGTCATGAACGAGTCGTCAAAACGGACTTTCTCTGAAAAAAGAAATTACCGGAAATCGAAAATTGCGGATATTACATTCTACCCTCCTTAAAAGAAGTTTCGTCCCGAAACTTAAAACAAGTAGGGAGAAGCAATATCCCGCTAGGAAAACTCAATGAGATACGCAAGAAACGCGTAACTAATGCCCAACGGCGAAACGTTACAAAACAACGCAACGGAATATACGGTGTGAAAACACGCTCCACGACGACCAACACAACGTCGCCGTTAGAGATATAATAGAACCAACAAGTGACAAGCGTCATAAAATGGATAATACAATCAAGTAAATTATCCGAACAATCACAAAACACAACGAACGAAAATCAATACGATTGTCCAACCCAACGGTACATCAATCAAAACGTGATCCAGTCGCTGATCACATACGGAATTCCACCGCCCAAGGGTTGGAAGATCGAAAACGAGACTAATTTTCCGAACTTAAGGAAATTAGGAAGGAGTCTGAACGTTCAACAATCACGAAACGAGATCAACAAAAGCCGAACAATCAAACGATCGAGACAACAAAATTTGAACAATCATGTTCGAATTTCGAAGAACAATAAAATTCAAACAACAACTCCGAGGTTTACATCTCGACTCGAGACAAAACATGATCCAGTGAGAACAACAAGATGTGCACTCACATAAGATCCACAGGAAAGGGAATAGCAATAGAAAAGTCACAACGACAAACGAGTTATTCCGAAACAATACCACACTCGTTCGATCAACAAAAGCAATGGACAGGGCAAGCTCCGAAAATGTTAACGAACATAAACGAGTCGACAGAGTCGGAAATACAGAAGTTTAAAAACCAATCCACTTCGAATAAAAGAACTAGTTGAACCAAAAGGTGTTACTTCCGGACAAGGTTCACAAGAATCGAACCGAACTCGAAAAAGTCACAACGATAACCAGATCGACCCAAAACAAGATCACAGCTCGTTCGAACGATGAAACCAAAATACAGAACAAGTTCAGAAAGTATCAACAAACACGAGCGAGTCGATAGACTTGAGAAAGAGGAAATGCAGAAGTCCAAAAAAAATGCGGGTATTACCTTCGGCCTCTTATAAAAGAAGGTCGTCCCCGCTACTCACAATAACGGAAACAAGGCAACAACACAAAAGCAGCTGACGGAAACATTTCCCATGGGCCTCTTAGAGCCGATCCTGATATCTGTACTAAAGTTCACACCTCGAAAGACTCGGAACCCAACTCGCGAAACTGGATCCTGTGTCTCTCGGGTCCACTCTTGAAATGCGTTACTGACGAGAAGGACAATTGGTACGTGCATGCCCCCGGCACACCACGGTTGAAACACCTCGGCTCGGCATACCGAATATACAAATGATAGATACAATGGGGCATAACGTCGCAAAACAACATAGCGGAGATGCCAACCCAGCACAACAAGGAATCATAACACATATCATATACAACGATTACCATCGTAAAGTAATACACACACAAACACTACAGCAACGACGGTATTGTTCGGCGACCTCAACGGCCCAAACAATAACCAGCAAATAATTACAAACATCATGAAACAATCATACATGTACACAAACGTACAAACCCAAGCTTTAACAGCTCACATAGGTGCGATAACACGCAAGCCACCACGATGAGACAAACAAGAATACTAGTTCACACCTCTCACAGAGGGCTAGTACTACAAATACGTGGCAACGCCTCAACGTTCATGCCACCAATTCGATCATATTCTAAGCTAACATCATAACGACAATACGAACATCATACATACATTCCCAGACCGCAAACGGGAATTGATAGGTTTTAAAGAAAACGAAACCACATTTTGAAAAATAATTTGGAAAACACCAATTGATCTTGAGTATCACATTTTCAAAAAGTTGTACAAACACCATTATCGAGACTTTGAAAATCATCTTGCGTTTGAACAAAAATGAGGACACCTTTCTTTTAGTGAAAAACTTTCAAAAATATTCGACCCTTGGGTCTAAGCAACTGCATTTGAAAATATCTCAAAATATTTTTGGTCCTCAACCGGAAATTTTTTGAAATGTATTGCGGCATTAGAAAACACCTTGAAAACACCGCAAGAAAATAATTCGTTTTAAAAGTACGTCTCGAATTTTAATTTTCTATGATACTCAAGGTTTTCAAAAATAATTCAATGGGCTAGAATGCCCAAAAAGTTTAGGTACTTACACTGAACATTATAGCGCCGTGTGTCCCGCGCCGGAACCCACCAGGCTAAAAACCATTTACAAAAACGCCAAAAAGGCCGATGACGGTAATATTTCAAAAACTCACAGAAGCCATTTAGAAAATAATAAATACTGTCATAAGAATTTCGCCAAAATGATCAAGGCCATAATGCCAAAAACTCGGTTAAGGGAATTGGTTTTCGAAATAAAACTCAGTCGATAAAATACCGAAAGCCATTACAAAAGAACTCACGCAGCAGATAAAAGAAATAAAGTCAAACATGCACAAGACATCAACAGTACTCCTCATATGAACGAAAAATGGGAGTCAAATAATCACATATCACGAAATCAAAATCCATAAGAGGATTCCGTCAATTAACTCATAATCATAAAAATAGCTCGTGTCACACGAGGCACAACACAAAGAAGGGAGGCTTACATCCACAGGTCGCACGAAGATGATGATCGCCCACGATACTAATCACGACCAACAAACTCAGACGACGCGTCGCGACACAACTCAGTCAGATAAAATCCGACGAAACAAGACTCAAACAACACGACTTGACCCGACAGCCTAGGTTTCCACAACCTAAGCTCTGATACCATTTATGTAACACCCCCAATCCGCTCAGGGATATTACACGCCGTAGAACCTTTCCTCAAGGATCTACCAGGCTGGTAACAACAATCGAACAACTCGACAATGCCTTTAAGGCTAAAAAGACTCAGTAGACCGATTTGGCCTTTCAATAAAAACATACAACTCTAACACATTACATGCCCACGCAGGGGTCGAATACAAACTGCTCCCGTAGAATGGGGAAAAATACTGCAGCGGAAATAAAATACAACTAAACCAATACGACATCAACGGGTCCTCGTGTGATTAGTATCGTTCATCTTTCATCATCCTTCATGCCGACCCTGTGCTCTGCTCCAAAACCTGAATGCAATACAGACATCCACCCCCCGAATACTCGGGGGTTAGCAAAACTCCAGTGTTTTGCTAGTGCAAGAACAAAGTGCAAATACGAGCCATACAATTCACATTCCACGAATAACAATAACTAGGAAATCCTCAAAGATTCAAACGTAACGAAAAGTACTTCCCGAGGCATGAGTTTGGGTAAAACACTCCAAAACCGATAGATCATAAATCAAGGGAAATAAGTTATAAAACCGTTTAAAATGCCACCGAGAGTTTTAATAGAAAATAATTTTAGGATTATCGAATCCTTCTCTTTCCAAAAATCAACAGGGTCACAGCCCAAAGGTTTTGTTTTCGCAAATAGAAAACCAACTACAATTCACAGGGCCAGAGCCCAACATCACGTGTCCTCGACGGACATAAAAATCAACACAACGTAATCACGCACGCGCATCGCCTAGGACCGGGACGAAGCCACAAATCCCACTCGAGGCCTCGAAGGACCCTCCCGAGCTGGCTAGCGAAACAAATCACACACATGCATCGCCTTGGGAACAGGGTAATACCATAGATCCCGCCCGAGGCCTCGAAGGACCCTCCCGAGCTGGCAAGCTAAACAAATCAAACACATATCACAACCATAAGTTATCCCGGCATCGGGCTAACAAGCCACGAACCTCGGAGTCCCCGCAAGATGTACCCGATGATAACCCCACTAGTTATCCCGGCATCGGGCTAACAAGCCACGAACCTCGGAGTCCCCGCAAGACATACCCGATTTGATAACCCATGACACATATATCACGACCAAATCACAACCATAAGTTATCCCGGCATCGTGCTAACAAGCCACGAACCTCGGAGTTCCCGCAAGACATACCCGATGATAACCCCACAAGTTATCTCGGCATCGGGCTAACAAGCCACGAACCTCGGAGTCCCCGCAAGACATACCCGATTGGATAACCCTACAGTCTCGCCCGACCCATACTAGCAAGTATGGATCCCGGAGATTCAACAATCCTACCCGGAGGCACATCACGTATAACAAGCACACAACAATAATCGATTATGAGGCCAAACAACATTAAACATCGCAACCTCCTTTCAAAGGAGTAACAACTAACATCACATCATGTCAAAACCGCAATACATTGAAATGAAGCCATATATGTACACACGCATTATCAAACACCACATAAACTCCAAACATATCCAAAAGATCCACGTAGTCACTTACAACCCACACATTTACAAAACACACGCATTTTGAAAGAGAGCCTTTAACAAGGCTAATCGAATCTTTTGAAAACTCGTTTCAAACAATCAAAAAAACATATAAAGACGATCACCAATTATCATATCCATAAAACAAGAATTGTATGGACAAGGTACTTGCCTCAAAATCGGCACGCAAGTATCCCGACGAACACGGCTCAACCGGAAAGCTTCGAAACGCCCGATGTTTTCGAAAAGGAAAACGACAACGAATGGAAGGGTTCAACTTGGTTTCTTCGCAAGAAACTCGACCCTAACAACATATAATCCATAAATCAACAATCATACGAGGAAGGATAATCGTAGAACGCCCGAAAACCCCTATAAGACATTCTACCGGACACCTTCAAGGCGTCGATCAAGAACTCGACCAAAACAACGAATCGATACGATCCAACCATGGAATAACAAGGGAAAAGATATAAAACATCTAAATAATCATCAATCCATCACAATCCTAAGTTAAATCGGATTAAACGCATGAAAACAACCAAAACACCCAAATTCCCCAAAACTAGATTTCTAGGAAATCTGACGTGATTCGGTAGATCGGAGGATGTTATAGGACGGATGATTGATGATATGAACCTCCAAACTTCATGGATTTATTGTCCAACAACATCTAATGACGAATATCTAAGCCACAGCCGCGGAAGAAATTGAGAGGAATGAGAAAAATGGGTAAAAACCCGATCATAGGCCTTAAATAGCCGATCGCCGCCGAGTTACGTACGTAACCGGCCAAGGCTTACGTACGTAACCGAGTCACTGCCCCAAATCTGCCGGCCCATTACGTACGTAACCGTCCAGGGCCTTACGTACGTAACCGGCCTTACGTACGTAATGGCCGAGCACTACCGGCCGTAACTCGGCCAGTGCCGGCCTAGGCCCAGACTGCCCGGCAATGACTCGGCCGGGGCCAACTCCGACAGCCCGAACGACCCCGAAACCCGAACCTGAATACGAATCGAAGATATGGTTACGAAGTACTCGCAAAGACGAATCCGAGAACTAATAGAACACACGATTCCGACTACCCGAAGGCTCGAATTCGACAACGGTAAGTAATTACCCCAAACATTGGGAAATTACGAAAATGGCCCAAAACGCCCGAAAATCACGATACGTGATCGAAACACCAAGCCAAAGCTCACAACATGAATAATAAAATTAAATGAACTTACGAGAAAGTCGAAACAACAGTTTCGGACGAGATTCGCAAGAATCGAACTCAAGTGCGGAAAAACCGCTAAAAAGCACGGAACTCAACAAAACGACACCGAAACGAGCTCGGATGACAAAAAGTACAGAATTAATCATTCTCGGAATGACGAAACGGTCATGAACGAGTCGTCAAAACGGACTTTCTCTGAAAAAAGAAATTACCGGAAATCGAAAATTGCGGATATTACATTCTACCCTCCTTAAAAGAAGTTTCGTCCCGAAACTTAAAAAAAGTAGGGAGAAGCAATATCCCGCCAGGAAAACTCAATGAGATACGCAAGAAACGCGTAACTAATGCCCAACGGCGAAACGTTACAAACAACGCAACGGAATATACGGTGTGAAAACACGCTCCACGACGACCAACACAACGTCGCCGTTAGAGATATAATAGAACCAACAAGTGACAAGCGTCATCAAATGGATAATACAATCAAGTAAATTATCCGAACAATCACAAAACACAACAAACGAAAATCAATACGATTGACCAACCCAACGGTACATCAATCAAAACGTGATCCAGTCGCTGAACACATACGGATTTCCACCGCCCAAGGGTTGGAAGATCGAAAACAAGACTAATTTTCCGAACTTAAGGAAATTAGGAAGGAGTCTGAACGTTCAACAATCACGAAACGAGATCAACAAAAGCCGAACAATCAAACGATCGAGACAACAAAATTTGAACAATCATGTTCGAATTTCGAAGAACAATAAAATTCAAACAACAACTCCGAGGTTTACATCTCGACTCGAGACAAAACATGATCCAGTGAGAACAACAAGATGTGCACTCACATAAGATCCACAGGAAAGGGAATAGCAATAGAAAAGTCACAACGACAAACGAGTTATTCCAAAACAATACCACACTCGTTCGATCAACAAAAGAAATGGACAGGGCAAGCTCCGAAAATGTTAACGAACATAAACGAGTCGACAGAGTCGGAAATACAGAAGTTTAAAAACCAATCCACTTCGAATAAAAGAACTAGTTGAACCAAAAGGTGTTACTTCCGGACAAGGTTCACAAGAATCGAACCGAACTCGGAAAAGTCACAGCGATAACCAGATCGACCCAAAACAAGATCACAGCTCGTTCGAACGATGAAACCAAAATACAGAACAAGTTCAGAAAGTATCAACAAACACGAGCGAGTCGATAGACTTGAGAAAGAGGAAATGCAGAAGTCCAAAAACAATGCGAGTATTACCTTCGGCCTCTTATAAAAGAAGGTCGTCCCCGCTACTCACAATAACGGAAACAAGGCAACAACACAAAAGCAGCTGACGGAAACATTTCCCATGGGCCTCTTAGAGCCGATCCTGATATCTGTACTGAAGTTCACACCTCGAAAGACTCGGAACCCAACTCGCGAAACTGTATCCTGTGTCTCTCGGGTCCACTCTTGAAATGCGTTACTGACGAGAAGGACAATTGGTACGTGCATGCCCCCGGCACACCACGGTTGAAACACCTCGGCTCGGCATACCGAATATACAAATGATAGATACAATGGGGATAACGTCGCAAAACAACATAGCGGAGATGCCAACCCAGCACAACAAGGAATCATAACACATATCATATACAACGATAACCATCGTAAAGTAATACACACACAAACACTACAGCAACGACGGTATCGTTCGGCGACCTCAACGGCCCAAACAATAACCAGCAAATAATTACAAACATCATGAAACAATCATACATGTACACAAACGTACAAACCCAAGCTTTAACAGCTCACATAGGTGCGATAACACGCAAGCCACCACGATGCGACAAACAGTAAATACCAGTTCACACCTCTCACAGAGGGCTAGTACTACAAATACGTGGCAACGCCTCAACGTTCATGCCACCAATTCGATCATATTCGGAAGCTAACATCATAACGACAATACGAACATCATACATACATTCCCAGACCGCAAACGGGAATTGATAGGTTTTAAAGAAAACGAAACCACATTTTGAAAAATAATTTGGAAAACACCAATTGATCTTGAGTATCACATTTTCAAAAAGTTGTACAAACACCATTATCGAGACTTTGAAAATCATCTTGCGTTTGAACAAAAATGAGGACACCTTTCTTTTAGTGAAAAACTTTCAAAAATATTCGACCCTTGGGTCTAAGCAACTGCATTTGAAAATATCTCAAAATATTTTTGGTCCTCAACCGGAAAATTTTTGAAATGTATTACGGCATTAGAAAACACCTTGAAAACACCGCAAGAAAATAATTCGTTTTAAAAGTACGTCTCGAATTTTAATTTTCTAAGATACTCAAGGTTTTCAAAAATAATTCAATGGGCTAGAATGCCCAAAAAGTTTAGGTACTTACACGGAACATTATAGCGCCGTGTGTCCCGCTACGAACCCACTGTGCTAAAAACCATTTACAAAAACGCCAAAAAGGCCGATGACGGTAATATTTCAAAAACTCACAGAAGCCATTTAGAAAATAATAAATACCGTCACAAGAATTTCGCCAAAATGATCAAGGCCATAATGCCAAAAACTCGGTTAAGGGAATTGGTTTTCGAAATAAAACTCAGTCGATAAAATACCGAAAGCCATTACAAAAGAACTCACGCAGCAGATAAAAGATATAAAGTCAAACATGCACAAGACAGCAACACTACTCCTCATATGAACGAAAAATGGGAGTCAAATAATCACATATCACGAAATCAAAATCCATAAGAGGATTCCGTCAATTAACTCATAATCATAAAAATAGCTCGTGTCACACGAGGCACAACACAATGAAGGGAGGCTTACATCCACAGGTCGCACGAAGATGATGATCGCCCACGATACTAATCACGACCAACAAACTCAGACGACGCATCGCGACACAACTCAGTCAGATAAAATCCGACGAAACAAGACTCAAACAACACGACTTGACCCGACAGCCTAGGTTTCCACAACCGAAGCTCTGATACCATTTATGTAACACCCCCAATCCGCTCAGGGATATTACACGCCGTAGAACCTTTCCTCAAGGATCTACCAGGCTGGTAACAACAATCGAACAACTCGGCAATGCCTTTAAGGCTAAAAAGACTCAGTAGACCGATTTGGCCTTTCAATAAAAACATACAACTCTAACACATTACATGCCCACGCAGGGGTCGAATACAAAATGCTCCCGTACAACGGGGAAAAATACTGCAGCGGAAATAAACTACAACTAAACCAATACGACATCAACGGGTCCTCGTGTGATTAGTATCGTTCATCTTTCATCATCCTTCATGCCGACCCTGTGCTCTGCTCCAAAACCTGAATGCAATACAGACATCCACCCCCCGAATACTCGGGGGTTAGCAAAACTCCACTGTTTTGCTAGTGCAAGAACAAAGTGCAAATACGAGCCATACAATTCACATTCCACGAATAACAATAACTAGGAAATCCTCAAAGATTCAAACGTAACGAAAAGTACTTCCCGAGGCATGAGTTTGGGTAAAACACTCCAAAACCGATAGATCATAAATCAAGGGAAATAAGTTATAAAACCGTTTAAAATGCCATCGAGAGTTTTAATAGAAAATAATTTTAGGATTATCGAATCCTTCTCTTTCCAAAAATCAACAGGGTCACAGCCCAAAGGTTTTGTTTTCGCAAATAGAAAACCAACTACAATTCACAGGGCCAGAGCCCAACATCACGTGTCCTCGACGGACATAAAAATCAACACAACGTAATCATGCACGCGCATCGCCTAGGACCGGGACGAAGCCACAAATCCCACTCGAGGCCTCGAAGGACCCTCCCGAGCTGGCTAGCGAAACAAATCACACACATACATCACCTTGGGAACAGGGTAATACCATAGATCCCGCCCGAGGCCTCGAAGGACCCTCCCGAGCTGGCTAGCTAAACAAATCAAACACATATCACAACCATAAGTTATCCCGGCATCGGGCTAACAAGCCACGAACCTCGGAGTCCCCGCAAGATGTACCCGATGATAACCCCACTAGTTATCCCGGCATCGGGCTAACAAGCCACGAACCTCGGAGTCCCCGCAAGACATACCCGATTGGATAACCCATGGCACATACATCACAACCAAATCACAACCATAAGTTATCCCGGCATCGTGATAACAAGCCACAAACCTCGGAGTCCCCGCAAGACGTACCCGATGATAACCCCACAAGTTATCTCGGCATCGGGCTAACAAGCCACGAACCTCGGAGTCCCCGCAAGACATACCCGATTGGATAACCCTACGGTCTCGCCCGACCCATACTATCAAGTATGGATCCCGGAGATTCAACAATCCTACCCGGAGGCACATCACGTATAACAAGCACACAACAATAATCGATTATGAGGCCAAACAACATTAAACATCGCAACCTCCTTTCAAAGGAGTAACAACTAACATCACATCATGTCAAAACCGCAATACATTGAAATGACGCCATATATGTACACACGCATTATCAAACACCACATAAACTCCAAACATATCCAAAAGATCCACGTAGTCACTTACAACCCACACAATTACAAAACACACGCATTTTGAAAGAGAGCCTTTAACAAGGCTAATCGAATCTTTTGAAAACTCGTTTCAAACAATCAAACAAACATATAAAGACGATCACCAATTATCATATCCATAAAACAAGAATTGTATGGACAAGGTACTTGCCTCAAAATCGGCACGCAAGTATCCCGACGAACACGGCTCAACCGGAAAGCTTCGAAACGCCCGATGTTTTCGAAAAGGAAAACGACAACGAACGGAAGGGTTCAACTTGGTTTCTTCGCAAGAAACTCGACCCTAACAACATATAATCTATAAATAAACAATCATACGAGGAAGGATAATCATAGAACGCCCGAAAACCCCTATAAGACATTCTACCGGACACCTTCAAGGCGTCGATCAAGAACTCGACCAAAACAACGAATCGATACGATCCAACCATGGAATAACAAGGGAAAAGATATAAAACATCTAAATAATCATCAATACATCACAATCCTAAGTTAAATCGGATTAAACAGATGAAAACAACCAAAACACCCAAATTCCCCAAAACTAGATTTCTAGAAAATCTGACCTGATTCGGTAGATCGGAGGATGTTATAGGAAGGATGATTGATAATATGAACCTCCAAACTTCATGGATTTATTGTCCAACAACATCTAAGGACGAATCTCTAAGCCACAGCCGCGGAAGAAATTGAGAGGAATGAGAAAAATGGGTAAAAACCCGACTGCAGGGCCTTAAATAGCCGATCGGCCGAAAGTTACGACGAATCGGCCAAGGCTTACGACGTAACCGAAGTCATCGCCTAAATCGCCGCCCGTTACGCACGTAATCGGCCAGTGGCCTTACGTACGTAACCGGCCTTACGACGTAATGGCCGAGCACTACGGCCGTAATCGCCAAAGGCTGGCCGGGGCCTGCATCGCCCGACCATGACTCGGCCGGGGCCAACTCCGACGGCCCGAACGACCCCGAAACCCGAACCTGAATACGAATCGAAGATACAGTTATGAAGTACTCGCAAAGAATAATCCGAGCACTAATAGAACACACGATTCCGACTACCCGAAGGCTCGAAATTCGACAACGGAAAGTAATTACCCCAAACTTTGGGAAATTATGAAAATGGCCCAAAACGCCCGAAAATCACGATACGTGATCGAAACACCAAGCCAAAGCTCGCAACATGAATAATAACATTAAATGAACTTACGAGAAAGTCGAAACAACAGTTTCGGACGAGATTCGCAAGAATCAAACTCAAGTGCGGAAAAACCGCTAAAAAGCACGGAACTCAACAAAAAGACACCGAAACGAGCTCGGATGACAAAAAGTACAGAATTAATCATTCTCGGAATGACGAAACGGTCATGAGCGAGTCGTCAAAACGGACTTTCTCCGAAAAAAAGAAATTACCGGAAATCGAAAATTGCAGATATTACAATGCGGACCTGCACGTGGGCCTTCATCCCGAGGTTCGGTCTCCGTGGACTTTGACGGATGTCGGCTCTATACGTGGCATGGGACGGTCGTCCCCGATCGGGTACTAGATGCGGTCGCTAGGTGCCAAGAGACGATCGCTTCGGGACGTCGATCGCTAGATGCTCGGAGATGAACTGTTACCTTCGATTGGAAAGTTTGCCGTGGCTCACTTGATCATGAACTCGGTCGCTCGGCCCTATGCCGATCGCCACCCTCGGTGTTTTAATCGCCGCACAACATACTCTATTGAGCTTTTGTCTCTGAACAGTTTTCTGAACAACAATATTTGTGTTTTGTTATTTTTGAGATGAATTACATTTATGTTTGATGTTGCATTATTCTTTAATTGTCAATTTGTTTCTTTTTATTGTGTGATTGTTTTGATAGGTTTCCATTTGTATGGAAGCTTAAAACATAAATAATTTATACTCTTGTTGTATAGTGTATTATTTCTTTCTCTGTATTTGTTTTTTCTGAAGGTATTTTGGTCAGAATATCAAGAATCTGAAAATATTTCTGAAAATGTTAGCAATCAGTTTTCAGTTCAATTGTGATGTGTATTGTTTTTGCATAGGGAATAATTAAGTGTAGAAGTTATTTTTTCTGTAGAAAGTTATATTTAATTTTACTGTAATGTGTTGCTTTAATGTTACATGTATTTTTGTGCGCTTGATTATCATTCTTTTATCTCCATTTTGGGGTTAAATCTGCATAAATGAGCTTTTAATGCATTATGTTTATATGTTCTGAAGGAAATTAAAGTCCGGAAGCTTAAACGGGCCAAAACGATATTTTTTGGTCAAGGGCCGCATTGCATCAAGCCGAAGCCGCGGCACAGGCACACCTAGAACTATCCAGTACAAACTGTACTGGGGGCCGCGGCACGCTCATTCTGAGCCGTGGCCGGTAAGGAAAAAAATCGCCCAGGCCTCGCAGCACACGGACAAGGGCTGCGGCACACTTAAGCCGGGCCGCGGCCCACGGCGCGGGATTCCTGATGTCAGCCCGCGATTTTGACTGTTTTGGAGGCCTTTTTCGACCTAATCCTCGGACGCATTTTGGAGGCGGAAAGAAGGTTATAAAAAGACGGTGAAGGTCAGAAAAGATGGATCGAAGAGGAGGAGAAACATACCTAACAGCAGAAAGCAAAGGCCAGAGAACGGAAGAGATTTGGTTATTCAAATTGTGTTTGAATTTCTTTCCTATGTTTATTCAAACCTTTGTGTTCTAGCATGTCGGGCTTGATCCTTTTATTCTAGGATTGTGATGAAACCTTGATTTTGATGAATTAATTCTTGATTTTACGTTATTAATATATTTCCCTTTTCTATTGTGTTTTCCCTAATTGTTCTTAATGCTTTCAATTGTGTGGCCTATAATTGAATTGTTATAACTACGTAACTTGAATCGGGAGAGGAGAATAAGTAGCAAAAAATTGGGAGAAAACCGTTTTGTCTTGTGAGATAGGAATATACTCATAAGAATTACGTAGCTCGTTTGGAGATTTTAAAAATGTTTGCCTATTGTTGAATTAAATCACCTAGGAATAGAGTGAATTATTCACCTTGGAAAATTCTACTCACCTCGGGAGAGGCATTAGATTGCCTTAGAATCTTCGCTTTCAATAAATGGGGAAATTACATAAATCAAGATTAATTCGGATTAATCGAGGCGGATTCTAAATCCTAGATTTTTCTCTTATTTGATCTCCCTTCACCGAACTATTGATTTTATTAGTTGGTTTTAGTTTATCGCATTATTTAGTTTTTAATAATTCTTCAACCACAAAATTTGGTCGTTCAGATAAAATTAGGAATACGAATAAATTGGTAATTAGTACGTCAGTCCTCGAGGGAACGATATATTTTCTCATCACTTTATTACTTGATTACGACAACGTGCACTTGTGTTCACAGAAATACGTAACAAGTTTTTGGCGCCGTTGCCGGGGACAGATTGTTTTTACTAATATCAATTTCAGTATTTTTAGTCTTAATTTGAACATTATTTTATTTTTGTGTAAATTTGTTTTTATTTGTTTTCCTTTCAGGAGTTAATTTAGTGCATGAGAAAATTTGGTAACGAAGGTCTACTCCGTTTGGATACCGAACTCGAACGCACTTTGCGGAAAAACAGGAAGGAAAGACGTGAGTTGTCAACTACGGATACCATGGCTGACAACACCGGAAATCAAGGGACCGACAATCCTGTTCAGCAATCTCAACCGGCATTGGCACTACGTGATTATGCACTTCCACAAATCAATGCGAAATTTTTGGGGATTCGGCGTCCAACCATTCAAGCGAACAATTTCGAGATTAAGCCGTCTATCATCCAAATGGTGCAAGCGAGCCAATTTTGCGGACTGGCGAATGATGATCCTAATGCTCATATTTCATCCTTTCTCGAGATATGCGACACATTCAAGAATAATGGAGTTTCTGATGACGCCATTCGTGTATGGCTTTTTTCATTCTCTTTGAGAGACAAAGCCAAGTTCTGGCTCTATCACAACGTGGGCGGAATTAGCACAAGCTTTTCTAGCGAAGTTCTTTCCACCAGCGAAAACAGCACGACTCAGAAATGAGATAACTACTTTCAGGCAATTTGAGATGGAATCACTTCATGAAGCATGGGAGCTATACAAGGATTTGCTAAGGAGATGCCCACATCATGGTCTACCGGATTGGCTGCAGATTCAGATATTCTATAACGGACTGAGTGCTTGTACACGCACTCTTGTTGATGCAGCCGCTGGAGGTGCTTTAATGGGCAAGATGATGGCTGAAGCTCACTCTTTATTGGAAGCTATGGCTGCAAATGCTTATCAGTGGCCTTCTGAACGTGTGAACCCAAAGCGAGTTATGGGAATTTCCGACAACGATCCAATCTCAACACTATCAGCCCAAGTTGCAGCCTTAACTCAACAACTGCAAGCTTTCTCACATACCCCTTCTACCAATACCATGGAAACATGTAATTCGTACAGCGGGTCTCATCCAAGCGCTGAATGCCAAGTCGGAAATCCTTTTGAGCAATCTCAGATGGAACAAGCTCAATTTGTGGGAAATGGAAATCGTCAGAACAACCTGTAATATCCTAGAATTTCACTATGAATTTTTCGCATTATTTTATCTGGGATGTACTGTACAGAGTGGGACCGACACGATATGAGCAGATAATTTTGGAAACCGTGACAGTCGTGCCAATATGTCATCGAGATTATTTTGATTCTAGGATATTACATGCTTGATGTGTTTTTCGATGTCGGATATACCGTATGGGTATTTGTATGATTGCCGTACTTGGTCGACAGTTGTAATTGAGGATATCGTGCATTAGATGTATCGTATGGAAATGTTATCGGAACGAGTATATGTATTCGGTATGTCGCGTGTATGTGTTCGGTTTATTGAGACGACAGACAGGGACGGAAATGGCTAAGTATGGATTTGTTAACGTACGTTAAGACTTTGAGATAACGTACGCTAAGTGGTACGTGTTACGTACGTTAAGAGTAAGGTATTACGTACGTAACAAGAGGAATCGGACAGTTGGGCCCGGTGTCGGCAGCTTTCGTCGGAGGATGTTGAAAGGTGAGTCAACGTACGTGCTACGTACGTTATACAGGACGTGTTACGTACGTAACACGACCATTGTACTGTAGCAAGTCAACGTACGTATTACGTACGCAACGGAATAAGTGTTACGTACGTTACGGGCTACCGCCGAGTCGTGGCCGAGTGGACTGTAGTGGCCGAGCATGGTCGGCAGTGACTCGCAGGATGGCCGATCACGGCCGCCATGACTTCGGGGCTAGGATCGCCGATTACGTACGTAAGCGCGTGGCCGGTTACGGCCGTAAGGGCGACGCACGTAAGCGCCTTCCGATACGCACGTAAGCGGTGCCGAACGAATCGGATAGTGAGGTAGGCCACCGCTGTTACGTAAGCCACGCCCGTTACGACGTAATCGCCGGCAGGTCTCGGCCTATATAAGGCCTGGACCGAGTCATCTGGTCATTTCTTCGTTTTTCTTCGTTCCTTCCGCGATTTCTTCAGCAAAGTTGATGGTTTTGAGTAGAATCAACTTATAATAACATGTTTTGGAAGTTGGAATCATGGATTAACATCATCCTCCACCCGGATCGAAGGTAAGAACACATGAACTTTTGGTTTTTGGATGTTCTTGAGGTTTCTTGGTGTTTTGGCCGATTTGCTTCGTTTTGATTCGGATTATTGATAGAACATGATTGTAAACTCGTAATCATTCATTATTCTTGAAGTTTTGTGGAAAGAATTCGAGTATTTCTTCAAATAAACGATTAAATTGGATTATGCCTTCAAAGTGTTCGATGAAATGCCTCAATGAGTTGAACTTGGGAAATTCTATACGTTTTCGTATGAATGATGGTTGAATTGATATTGTTGTGATGATTCTTGGTATTTACGAGAATTTTGTTAAGGGAAGATAATGAATTGGTGATCAAATGATTCGATTATGTTGTTATGATTATGGAATCGTAATATTCTCGATGTTCTTGGTAGTTTGTTGTGATTCGTGATGTTATGAGAAGTAAATATGTTGAAGACGTCGTTAGGACCATTGAACACCGAATTTCGGTTTGTGTTCGTATTGTTAAGAGTTGATATGGTTTGGTTTCGTATGATCGAGATGTCGTTGAACCATCGAGTTTGATTAGTTGGTCATTTCAGTTGATTGTTATTGAACGTATGGTTAATTGATTATTGCATTAGGTTGCGTTAGTGATCATTGAAGTTAACCGTTGTGTTGCGGACGAGCTGGTGCTGCGGAGCTTGTAGACGAAGACGGAGGGATTGATAGTGGCTTCGTCGAATTGGTATCAAGGCAAGTTATGCTTGCTCAGTTCATAATGTTAATAAATGATTTTGTTTTCATTTCATTATGATTCATATAGCAATGGTATTATGGAATATATGAATTGTCGGAACGGTGGTATGTAAGATAAATCATAATGTATATGATTTTAAGGATGTCTAGTGGAAATGGGAACGTGAATTATAATTTGGTCTATTGCATGAGAAGTTGGATATCAAGGTTAGTTATCGTGTCCATGTTGAACTTGGGATGGTGGTTTGGTATTAGTTATGGACTGTACTCATTTTGGATTGTCGGATAAACCGTGTATTCGTTCAGGGCGGTTGGTCGTGGAAAGGTTAGCGTCTCCAGCTTGAGGTAAATTAATATTGTTAGATTATGATAATCATCATGTTGCATTATTGCATGTGTGTGTTGATATTTCATGCGGTGAATGTGCACCATTGTTTGTTACGTTTTGTGAAGTGCTCTTTCTTGAGCCGTAATCTGTGGGGCCGATGTGTTGGGGATAAAACCTGTATGGTACCCGAATGGAAATGTGTTAGGGGATAAGACCTAAATGGCACCTATGTCCGGAGTATTCCTAAGTAGATGCTTCCGTGACCCTCGGCTGCTGCCTTGGGAGTTTATGTGATATTGTCCGGAGTATTCCTGAGTAGATGCTTTCGTGACCCTTGGCTGCTGCCTTGGGAGTTTATATGCTATTATTATATGCTTTGTTGATCATGCTGTAGACTACTGTCTGACGGAATACGACATTGTGGTCGTGTCGGTCTTTCATGATCGAGTTATTGTTGCCCTCTTAGAAAATCTTCTGATCCTGGTTGGATATGTGTTTCTTCGAGATCTGTTGTCATGTTGTATCGTGGCATATCTGGAGTCAGATACGTTCTGATCGTTCATGTGTAGGATTTTCGGGACGGGCACGTGTAGCATATGTTGGTTTCGACCTCATATTGAACCGTGCACACGAGACGTACTTCGTGAGGCTGATTAGGTACGAGACCAGACGTGTATTGATCAATACCCGTGGTTGGCTTGTACATGGACACATGTCCGGATCGAGCGTATCGTGACGTCCATCTTGAGTCTTATTGATTGGTCGTTCACAGTCCATATATAATTGGGTCTGTTCGATATTCTGGTTGTCTTTGAAACCCCGTATATATGATTTGTATATGGTTGACGATTTTATTCTCTCGTGTATCTGTCGCCGTTGAACCTTTACTAATCTCATTCGGAGTTACCATATCGATGGTCAACTCATTGATATCGATCCTTTATAAATCTCGTTTGGAGTTCACCCTGTCATTGGTAATCTCGTTCGTTATTGATCCTTATTGATTCCGTTTGGGAGTTGTCTCACCGTTGGTATTCTTGGTTATTAGTCCTTGATTGATGTTATTGGAGTTTACCGTGTCGTAAGTATTCTCGGTTGTCGATTCCTTATTGCTCTTGTTGGAGTTTACCGTATCGTTGGTATTCCCGGTTGTTGGTCCTTATTGATCTTGCTAGATTTTACTGTGTCGTCAGTATTCTCGGTTATTGACCCTTTATTGTTCTCATTTGAGTTTATTGTACCGTTGGTAATTCTGGTTGTCGACTCTTATTGACCTTGTTAGAGTTTACCGTGTCGTCGGTATTCTCGGTTATTGACTCTTCATTGATCCTTACCGTGTCGTCGGTATTCTCGGTTATTGACTCTTCATTGATCCTTACCGTGTCGTCGGTATTCTCGATTATTGATTCTTCGTTGATCCTTACTGTGTCGTCGGTATTCTCGGTTGTCGACCTTTTATTGACCTTGTTGGGATTTGCCGTATTGCCGGTATTCCCGGTTATTGATTCTTCATTGATCTTGTTGGAGTTACCACATCATGGTATTCTCGTTCGTGGCTGATCCCTTTGTCGATATTGTGTGGAACTATCATGTCATTGATATTTCTGGTGTGATGCATTGATTGTTATCATTATTGATTGTGTGAGCATTCATGCTTTGTATTGATATCCGGGACTTGCCATTGTTTGGACGATTGATTTGCAGATGTATCGTGTGATATCAGTTCCTATCGATTGGGTTACGATTGTGCGACCAAATGGCGTAATCGAACTTGACCAGATTATTCTATACTCGAGATATGTTTCTGTTTGGAAATCTTGGTAGTGTTTCGGATACAGTACACGTGATTACATTTGAATTCGTTCATTACTTAAGGACACGAGGCGTGGGATATGGTAAGATTTGATTGTTATGGTTGTGACAGGTTGGTAAGGTTACTTCGGTGAGATCATATTGGAATTATTCTTACCTTGTAATTACATTGATATGTAATTATTTTTGTGATGTGATCGTTATCATTGTTGAGTATTATAGCTGACCCCGTCGTGGGCTTTATCTTTTAGGTACTCGGAGTTCGAGCTAGTAGCGGTCGTGAAGGGATGAGCTATCCGGTGATACTGGCTATGGCGTGATTGTTGGGATTATGTATTCTTTTCTGGTTTTCTAATTTCGCTGCAAATGTAATTAATTGTGTTTTTATCCGCTGCGTGTGTATATTTAAATTGGCTTTCAGTATTCTTTGAACTGTGTTTTTATCCGCTGCGTGTGTGTGTGTACTTTCAAAAAGGGCCTTTTTGCATTTTTAAACGTGTGCGAAAATGATTTTAGCCTTGTGGGTTCCAATATGGGGCCCACGACGCTGTAATATTCCCGGTCGGTTTTGGGGGTGTTACAGAAGATGGTATCGGAGCTTGGGTTTCGTAAAACCCGGGCGTGTGTGTTATGTGGCTCTACCGGTGCGGTAGTAGCGTGACTTTTGAAAATGATTTTCTGACTTTTGGGTCAAACCGATTTTGGAGGTTTCAAAATTTTTGAAATATTTTCAAATTATTGTATTTGCGATGCCGGTGTGTTTAGACTTGTATGGGAGTCGTATGCTGGTATCACGGAAGACCATCGACTTCACGGACCTGTAAGTGTGTTCTTTCAGTTATTTCAGTTTTGATGATGATTATTTGAGTATGGTGTCGTGATTTTGAGATATTTCGGCATTGAGATACTGATTGTGATAGGATTTTGAGTTTCGAGAACGAAACTTATTTAAGTGGGTAGATATGTAATATCCTAGAATTTCACTATGAATTTTTCGCATTATTTTATCTGGGATGTACTGTACAGAGTGGGACCGACACGATATGAGCGGATAATTTTGGAAATCGTGACAGTCGTGCCAGTATGTCATCGAAGTTATTTTGATTCTAGGATATTACATGCTTGATGTGTTTGTCGGATATACCGTATGGGTATTTGTATGATTGCCGTACTTGGTCGACAGTTGTAATTGAGGATATCGTGCATCAGATGTATCGTATGGAAATGTTATCGGAACGAGTATATGTATTCGGTATGTCGCGTGTATGTGTTCGGTTTATTGAGACGACAGACAGGGACGGAAATGTCTAAGTATGGATTTGTTAACGTACGTTAAGACTTTGAGATAACGTACGCTAAGTGGTACGTGTTACGTACGTTAAGAGTAAGGTATTACGTATGTAACAAGAGGAATCGGACAGTTGGGCCCGGTGTCGGCAGCTTTCGGCGGAGGATGTTGACAGGTGAGTCAACGTACGTGTTACGTACGTTATACAGGACGTGTTACGTACGTAACACGACCATTGAACTGTAGCAAGTCAACGTACGTATTACGTACGCAACGGAATAAGTGTTACGTACGTTACGGGGCGGCTGGCCGAGTCGTGGCCGAGCATGGTCGGTAGTGACTCGCAGGGATGGCCGATCACGGTTGGCAGTGACTCGCTGGGGGATAGGACTGGCCGATTACGTACGTAAGGCAGTGGCCGGTTACGGCCGTAAGGGCCAGTTACATACGTAAGCCAGCTGCCGGTTACGTACGTAAGGGTGCCGAACGAACTGGACAGTGAGGTAGGCCACTGCCAGTTACATACGTAAGCCACGGCCGGTTACGTACGTAACTGGCCGGCAGGTCTCGGCCTATATAAGGCCTGGACCGAGTCATCTGGTCATTTCTTCATTTTTCTTCGTTCCTTCCGCGATTTCTTCAGCAAAGTTGATGGTTTTGAGTAGAATCAACTTATAACAACATGTTTTGGAAGTTGGAATCATGGATTAACATCATCCTCCACCCGGATCGAAGGTAAGAACACATGAACTTTTGGTTTTTGGATGTTCTTGAGGTTTCTTGGTGTTTTGGCCGATTTGCTTCGTTTTGATTCGGATTATTGATAGAACATGATTGTAAACTCGTAATCATTCATTATTCTTGAAGTTTTGTGGAAAGAATTCGAGTATTTCTTCAAATAAACAATTAAATTGGATTATGCCTTCAAAGTGTTCGATGAAATGCCTCAATGAGTTGAACTTGGGAAATTCTATACGTTTTCGTATGAATGATGGTTGAATTGATATTGTTGTGATGATTCTTGGTATTTACGAGAATTTTGTTAAGGGAAGATAATGAATTGGTGATCAAATGATTCGATTATGTTGTTATGATTATGGAATCGTAATATTCTCGATGTTCTTGGTAGTTTGTTGTGATTCGTGATGTTATGAGAAGTAAATATGTTGAAGACGTCGTTAGGACCATTGAACACTGAATTTCGGCTTGTGTTCGTATTGTTAAGAGTTGATACGGTTTGGTTTCGTATGATCGAGATGTCGTTGAACCATCGAGTTTGATTAGTTGGTCATTTCACTTGATTGTTATTGAACGTATCGTTAATTGATTATTGCATTAGGTTGCGTTAGTGATCATTGAAGTTAACCGTTGTGTTGCGGACGAGCCGGTGCTGCGGAGCTTGTAGACGAAGACGGCGGGATTGATAGTGGCTTCGTCGAATTGGTATCAAGGCAAGTTATGCTTGCTCAGTTCATAATGTTAATAAATGATTTCGTTTTCATTTCATTATGATTCATATAGCAATGGTATTATGGAATATATGAATTGTCGGAATGGTGGTATGTAAGATAAATCATAATGTATATGATTTTAAGGATGTCTAGTGGAAATGGGAACGTGAATTATAATTTGGTCTATTGCATGAGACGTTGGATATCAAGGTTAGTTATCGTGTCGATGTTGAACTCGGGATGGTGGTTTGGTATTAGTTATGGACTGTACTCAGTTTGGATTGTCGGATAAACCGTGTATTCGTTCAGGGCGGTTGGTCGTGGAAATGTTAGCGTCTCCAGCTTGAGGTAAATTAATATTGTTAGATTATGATAATCATCATGTTGCATTATTGCATGTGTGTGTTGATATTTCATGCGGTGAATGTGTAACACCCCCAAGTTATTCAGGGTATATTACAGCGCCGTGAGCCCCGCCGTGGGACCCACAAGGCTAAACATACGCGGAACTATAAACTTGACCGAGAAGGTCTACATACAATGGAAAGAAAGACGATACAAATGGTATTCAAAACCATAACCAATGAAACCATATACATCACTGCACAAATCAATACCTCGGCAACACAGGCCGGAACATCAAGGAAACTGAAATATAATACTCGAGTATTTAAAAATCCATTCCAGTACAACAACACTGAATGGAGGAATCCAAGGAAAATAACCGGAGACAAGACACAGTATCACGCTTGCCCATCATCTTCATGCCGACCCGCACTACCGTCCGCTCTCCTGGAACCTGAAATACATGAAACGTATTTCCCCCATAAATGGGTTAGCCGTCGAATAGCTAGTGGAAGTATATCAATATGAAACACAATACTCCTCGACAATAAAGTAAATGTAACCGTCAATTCATCAATTCAAGACTAGTATTCCGGAATAACTAAATCTCATAGCATCACATCAATACATATATGAATACCGTGGAACCGCACCAGAGGCTACGGAACCCTCAGAGGACCCGTCGGTCCGTCCCCGAGTGGTTAATTCATATTATCCATGGAATCGCACCAGAGGCTACGAAACCCTCAGAGGACCCGTCGGCCCGTCCCGGAGTGGATATACATAATCATGCCATTAATATTTCTTACTTTCAAAGTCGAGAACGCACATTCATAAATATATACTTGCCTTTGAGACATTGAGAAATCGAATGGAGGAAGGGTATGAGTTCGGTAGGTCCAAGAACGCGCTTCCGGCACCTAAACGATTCGCAAGGAAATGATAATTAATTATCCATACTCAAATTACACGAAGAGACTCCCGAAACTCGTCTACAATTCAAGAGAATACACGGGTGAACAACTAAAGGTTGGGAAATCGCCCAAACTCCCACAAGTTCGAAAACGGCACACTCCAACCCGTAAAATCGTAAGAAAAACACGCATACGGCATAGATATATCATAATCTCAAGGTTCTCAAGCTTCAAACCGGATAAATTGGACGAATCTACGAAAACCCCCAAAATCCAACACAAAATTCAAAGTGTTCTTGAATAATCTTTCAATAATCTGATGAATACTCAAACATGTCCATAATCATGCGTATATCACTTCATACCCCATGATTTTAACATCCAAAACATCATCACCCAATACAAAATCGAAATCCAAGATGTTGAAGAAATTACCTCTTGAAGATCCAACCACTATGATTCGAAGAATACGCGATAGCTTGATGATCCGAGCTTCCCCACCAAATGAAAATGATAAAAATTCAATACTCAAGAGGTAGATGATGCAAAGTTCTCTCCCCAAGCTCTCTCTCTCGTGTGGGTTGAAGAAAATGGAGAAATGATCGGATTTTGCTGAAAAAAAACGTAATTATACAGATTGATCGCATCGTGCCGCGGCTCGGCAAAGTGTGCCGCGGCACAGTGGTACTGACGGTTTTGGCGAATCTGAAAATGAGAGCGACTTAGCTATTTCGACCATAACTCCTAAATGCGGACTCCGATTGACTCACCGTTTGAACCATTGGAAAGCTAACTCGATGCTTTATAATATTGCAAAGATTCAGAATTTTTGGAGTTTCCAAAAATTAATGGTGATTTAACAAAGTCGAACTCATACGTGGAAAATTCGCCAAAGAACACGGAATTCAACAGAACGATACCGAAACGAACTCGGATGACAAAAAGTGTAGAATTAATCATTCTCAGGATGACGAAAAGGTCCCAAGTAAGTCGTCAAAATAGACTTTCGTCAACAAAGAAAAATTACCGGAAATCGAATTTGCGGATATTACATTCTACCCTCCTTAAAAGAAGTTTCGTCCCGAAACTTAAAACAACTAGGGAGAAGCAATATCCCGCCAGGAAAACTCAACTAGATACACAAGAAATGCGTAACTTATGCCCAACGGCGAAACGTTACAAGTAACACAACAATACATTACCCGAAGGTAATCCAAGCCAACGCTGAAGTAAATACGAATCACAATGTCTGAAGGCTCCAATAGAAATACCAATACGTCGCAATGGCTTGAAAGCCCCTCAACCGAAGCTGTATATCACGATGGCCTGAAAGCCGAACAGTCTAAAGCTGTAAATCATCACAATACAGATCTCAAAGAAGCAAACCTGACTGTCGGACATACCCCTCGGTGTACGAACAACCAATCGCAAATAGTCGGACATATCCAATACAACATGGACTACGAACGACCAAACAATAAGGCTCAAGAGGGAACATCACAGTACGCCCGATACGGAAATGTGTCCGTGCACATGTCCACCCCGTGTACGGAATCCAGAATATACGTGTGACAATGTACCTAATTAGCCTCACGAACTACGTCTCGTGTGCACGGTCCAATGCGGAAACATCCACGCATGACCATCGTGTGCCCAGCTAAAAATCCTACACATAACCAATCGGCACGCAGATATGATTCCAGATATGCCACGATACAACATGACCGCGAAACTCAAAGGATAACATATCCAATACGAATCACGCGACTCACCAAGTGAAAGATGACGCACGAATAATGAAAGATCGACACGACCAACAATATCCAACATAACCATCCTGGGATCAAAATCCCTAAGGACCGATTAACACGAGCAATAATCACAACACAACAATTCGGAAAATCCTCAACCCTCAACGATCACAAAACTACTGAGTTCACAAGAATAATAGTGTGCTGCCTTGAGTCGGCCAACACGACAATAATAATTCAACGGATGGGAACTATCCTCGACAGTCTCAATTCAATACTTCGATTACCGTAGAATGGCCAATCGATAACAACGATACAACGGATGAGAATATTTTTGACAACGGATGGGAATTATCTTTGATAATCCCAATTCAATATATCGATTACCTTTAGAGCGGACGATCGATAACAATTATACAACGGATGTCTCGGCACCTTTAATCGGTTACCGATAACGAAGATGATAATCGAATACGTCAATGCCTTCAATCGGCCAAAACGACATCAATAGAAAAGCACTGATATCAATAACGACGATTCACAAAAAATATCTTGATGGAACATCAATTAATAATAACAATCGATACGTCGATACCGCGAACCGGCTATAGACAAATATTACCAACAAGTATCGCAATGCCTTAAATCGGCCATTTACGAACAACAATAATATTTGGCATAATTTGTCGACGGGTGTCGTATCAAACAATCCCCTGATATCAATACAATCATAAAGAGGCCGAGTCTCGAAATGATACACACATTCGTACACCTACACGATAACATTAATCTCATTGATTAGTACAAGTATAGAACTTGCCTCGATATCAATACAACGAACTGTTACCAATTCAGTTGATTTCGTCTTATGAGTTCCTCAGTCCCGACCAAGGTAATCTACGAATTCTTCAACCTCAACCGCAACACAACAGTCATAATCCATGATCACACATCATGTCTTATTGTAAAACGAAGGATTAATAATCAACAGGTTCGATGACGACCAATATCAACACCACCAAACCACAAACTCAACCGTTTCACCATATCTCGACTAATCACAGTCTGAACAATCCAACTCAGACACTTACAAATCCTGTCCACAATACGAGTCGAAAAATGATGATCATATCAGCAACCAATTCGGACCAATAATAAGGGTCTAAATGTTCCAAATTCAATTCTTAAATACGAATTGACAAGGTTCCCTTCTCGTAAATCCATCGTTAAAATTTACTTATGACCGTCATCAATTCGAATCATCCGACTGGTTCAAAACAATAGATAATCATATTAAAAAGGTTATCAAACAATCCAATCATTCGATTTGAATATTTGCTCCATACGTATGGGCTTCCAAATTCAAAGATGAATAATAGTCTCATCAAACTCATAATCACATTCGTATTCCTATACGAATATTATTTCCAACACATAGTTTAGCTCTAGATATGAATATTCCATATTCATTTTCAAAACATCAACACTTCTTAAAAATTTTCATCACCTCGTATAATTCAAGAGTTCTTCAAGAACATGAAATATCCGAAATCACGTTCAGAACAACATATCCGAGGTATATATCTCCATGTTACCATTTTCTTCATCATGTCATTCATACAACCTCAAGAATCGCAACAAAACCCTTATCATCATATGAAGAAGATCTCAATAATCATATCAACATCCGAAATCTCTTATTACAATTCCAATAAATCTCGTATAACATTATCACATGATACCATAATTGTAACACCCCAGATCCTTCTGGGAATATTACGCGTCGTAAACCCCTCTCACAAGGATTTACCAGGCTAAGCACAATTTTCCACGTCATTTCAAAAATGCCAAAAAGACCGATGACGGTAATATTTTTCAAATACTAAAAAAAATCATTTTCCAAATACCGTCAAAACGATCAAGGCTAAAATGCCAAAAACTCAGTTTAGGGAATCGGTTTTACAAAATAAAATTTAGTTGGCAAAATACCAAAAGCAATTTCAAAATACTCACGCAGCGGATAAAAGTACAGTCCAGTTTATGCACTTACATTGAAATAAAAACGAACATCAAAATACACTATTCCCAACATACTCCCTCCCAAGTAGTAATCCTTAAAAAAAACAAACCACTATCAAATGGATACAAGGATTACCTTGTATGGACGAACCACGAAGAAGAATAATTGAACTTCATACCAAGAATCATCAAAAACTTCAAGAACAATACTTAAATCCGAGCTCTCCATCTTAATCTTGTTTAAGAGAATCATCTCTCAATGTTTAGGAACTTCAAGTACTTCCCAAGGCTCTCTCTATTGACTGAAAGAAGGAGAATGGACAAAATGCCTCTCAGCACTCGTCTATCCCCTCTATAAAACACATCACTAGTGCGCGCTAGACCTTATATTTAGCGTGCGCTACAGAACTAGCGTGCGCTATCCTTCCTTGATAGCGTGCGCTATCGGGAAGTCCAGAAGCTACTGCATTGCTTCGAAATTCATCTAACGTACGTCATGCCCATGCATTAACGTACGCAAATAGGCGTTGACTTGCTACAGTATCGTGCCCCCACATGACGAAAGCATCCGCGATTACCGGGATTCCTTTGACCGATATGGAATTAGCGTGCGCTAATCATACGGTTTTAGCGTGCGCTAGCTCTATACGACAAACACTCGCTGACCTTATCTGGACACGCGTCGAACATGGCCGGGTCCACCCGCCGAAAGCTAAGATTCCATTATTGGCGATCTGATGTTAGCGTGCGCTAACCAACATGCGTTAGCGTGCGCTAACTGAATATAAAAGTCAATCTGGGCCTACCTGTCGATCACCTTCCGGAACTAACCCAGCAAGTTGTTACGTACGTTAGGGGTCCTCCTTAGCGTACGTAACCGAACCTCTTAGCGTGCGCTAAGTATGCACCGTAGCGTACGCTAAGTATATATCTTGGCGCGTAGGCATACCCTGTAGCGTGCGCTAACGTAGTTGTACTTAGCCATTTTACGCTCTTCTCTACCAACATCTCGACATACCAAACAATCATACGACACAAAGAATACATATACGCATTCAGCAACATTGTCATACGTTCACATCATCCTCAAGCACAATTATCCATCAACGACATCCAACAAATAAACGAAAAATATATCCGAAAAAAAAATCAGGGTATTACACTCTACCCCCCTTAAAAATAAGTTTCGTCCTCGAAACTTGCAATCACTCACACAAACAACATTTCAATGGAAATTCAAATTCACCAAGAATTATCGAATAATCCGAACAACATACTTACAAGTCTGTGGAGTCGAAGATCTCCCGTGATACTAGCATGCGACTTCTAAACAAAGTCTCGACATAATACCGATACACACCAATATCGCAATTAGTAACTTAACAAAATCTCAAGGAAGAGTTCACGTCTGTGACCACGACCACGATTATTCCTACTTTCAGCCAACATTCTGAAGGGCACACACGTGCGTAAGTATAATCCAAATCGCACATTCTCGAAGTGACCAATTCCCAAGAATACCAAGCTATAAACGAAACGATTAAGAAAAATACAAGAAGAGTGAGAGGACTTACAAGTACCGGTCGCACTGTGATGATGGAAGAGTAGTGATACTGTGGGCAAATGACGACTCAATCGACCCAAAAAGACCGACAGCCTAGGTATCCATAAACCTAACGCTCCGATACCATATTCTGTAACACCCCCAAGTTACTCAGGGTATATTACAGCGCCGTGAGCCCCGCCGTGGGACCCACAAGGCTAAACATACGCGGAACTATAAACTTGACCGAGAAGGTCTACATACAATGGAAAGAAAGACGATACAAATGGTATTCAAAACCATAACCAATGAAACCATATACATCACTGCACAAATCAATACCTCGGCAACACAGGCCGGAACATCAAGGAAACTGAAATATAATACTCGAGTATTTAAAAATCCATTCCAGTACAACAACACTGAATGGAGGAATCCAAGGAAAATAACCGGAGACAAGACACAGTATCACGCTTGCCCATCATCTTCATGCCGACCCGGTACCCGCCTGTCCGCTCTCCTGGAACCTGAAATACATGAAACGTATTTCCCCCATAAATGGGTTAGCCGTCGAATAGCTAGTGGAAGTATATCAATATGAAACACAATACTCCTCGACAATAAAGTAAATGTAACCGTCAATTCATCAATTCAAGACTAGTATTCCGGAATAACTAAATCTCATAGCATCACATCAATACATATATGAATACCGTGGAACCGCACCAGAGGCTACGGAACCCTCAGAGGACCCGTCGGTCCGTCCCGGAGTGGTTAATTCATATTATCCATGGAATCGCACCAGAGGCTACGAAACCCTCAGAGGACCCGTCGGCCCGTCCCGGAGTGGATATACATAATCATGCCATTAATATTTCTTACTTTCAAAGTCGAGAACGCACATTCATAAATATATACTTGCCTTTGAGACATCGAGAAATCGAATGGAGGAAGGGTATGAGTTCGGTAGGTCCAAGAACGCGCTTCCGGCACCTAAACGATTCGCAAGGAAATGATAATTAATTATCCATACTCAAATTACACGAAGAGACTCCCGAAACTCGTCTACAATTCAAGAGAATACACGGGTGAACAACTAAAGGTTGGGAAATCGCCCAAACTCCCACAAGTTCGAAAACGGCACACTCCAACCCGTAAAATCGTAAGAAAAACACGCATACGACATAGATATATCATAATCTCAAGGTTCTCAAGCTTCAAACCGGATAAATCGGACGAATCTACGAAAACCCCCAAAATCCAACACAAAATTCAAAGTGTTCTTGAATAATCTTTCAATAATCCGATGAATACTCAAACATGTCCATAATCATGCGTATATCACTTCATACCCCATGATTTTAACATCCAAAACATCATCACCCAATACAAAATCGAAATCCAAGATGTTGAAGAAATTACCTCTTGAAGATCCAAGCACTATGATTCGAAGAATACGCGATAGCTTGATGATCCGAGCTTCCCCACCAAATGAAAATGATAAAAATTCAATACTCAAGAGGTAGATGATGCAAAGTTCTCTCCCCAAGCTCTCTCTCTCGTGTGGGTTGAAGAAAATGGAGAAATGATCGGATTTTGCTGAAAAAAAACGTAATTATACAGTTGACTGCATCGTGTGCCGCGGCTCAGCCACAGTGTGCCGCGGCACAGGGTACAGACGGTTTTGGCCGAATCTGGAAAATGAGAGCGACTTAGCTATTTCGACCATAACTCCCTCGTCTGGACTCCGATTGACTCACCGTTTGAACCATTGGAAAGCTAACTCGATGCTTTATAATATTGCAAAGATTCAGAATTTTTGGAGTTTCCAAAAATTAATGGTGATTTAACAAAGTCGAACTCATACGTGGAAAAGTCGCCAAAGAACACGGAATTCAACAGAACGATACCGAAACGAACTCAGATGACAAAAAGTGTAGAATTAATCATTCTCAGGATGACGAAACGGTCCCAAGCAAGTCGTCAAAATGGACTTTCGTCAACAAAGAAAAATTACCGGAAATCGAATTTGCGGATATTACAGAATGTGCACCATTGTTTGTTACGTTTTGTGAAGTGCTCTTTCTTGAGCCGTAATCTGTGGGGCCGATGTGTTGGGGATAAAACCTGTATGGTACCCGAATGGAAATGTGTTAGGGGATAAGACCTAAATGGCACCTATGTCCGGAGTATTCTTGAGTAGATGCTTCCGTGACCCTCGGTTGCTGCCTTGGGAGTTTATGTGATATTGTCCGGAGTATTCCTGAGTAGATACTTCCGTGACCCTTGGCTGCTGCCTTGGGAGTTTATATGCTATTATTATATGCATTGTTGAGCATGCTGTGGACTACTGTCTGACAGAATACGACATTGTGGTCGTGTCAGTCTTTCATGATCGAGTTATTGTTGCCCTCTTGTAAAATCTTCTGATCCTTGTTGGATATGCGTTTCTTCGAGATCTGTTGTCATGTTGTATCGTGGCATATCTGGAGTCAGATACGTTCTGATCGTTCATGTGTAGGATTTTCGGGACGGGCACGTGTAGCATATGTTGGTTTCGACCTCATATCAACCGCACACGAGACGATTTCGTGAGGCCGATTAGGTACGAGACCAGACGTGTATTGATCAATACCCGTGGTTGGCTTGTACACGGACACATGTCCGGATCGAGCGTATCGGACGCCCATCTTGAGTCTTATTGATTGGTCGCTCATACCCATGTATAATTGGGTCTGTTCGATATTCAGGTTGTCTTTGAAACCCCGTATATATGATTTGTATATGGTTGACAATTTTATTCTCTCGTGTATCTGTCGCCGTTGAACCTTTACTAATCTCATTCGGAGTTACCATATCGATGGTCAACTCATTGATATCGATCCTTTATAAATCTCGTTTGGAGTTCACCCTGTCATTGGTAATCTCGTTCGTTATTGATCCTTATTGATTCCGTTTGGGAGTTGTCTCACCGTTGGTATTCTTGGTTATTAGTCCTTGATTGATGTTATTGGAGTTTACCGTGTTGTAAGTATTCTCGGTTGTCGATTCCTTATTGCTCTTGTTGGAGTTTACCGTATCGTTGGTATTCCCGGTTGTTGGTCCTTATTGATCTTGCTAGAGTTTACTGTGTCGTCAGTATTCTCGGTTATTGACCCTTTATTGTTCTCATTTGAGTTTATCGTACCGTTGGTAATTCTGGTTGTCGACTCTTATTGACCTTGTTAGAGTTTACCGTGTCGTCGGTATTCTCGGTTATTGACTCTTCATTGATCCTTACCGTGTCGTCGGTATTCTCGGTTATTGACTCTTCATTGATCCTTACCGTGTCGTCGGTATTCTTGATTATTGATTCTTCGTTGATCCTTACTATGTCGTCGGTATTCTTGGTTGTCGACCTTTTATTGACCTTGTTGGGATTTGCCGTATTGCCGGTATTCCCGGTTATTGATTCTTCATTGATCTTGTTGGAGTTACCACATCATGGTATTCTCGTTCGTGGCTGATCCCTTTGTCGATATTGTGTGGAACTATCATGTCATTGATATTTCTGGTGTGATGCATTGATTGTTATCATTATTGATTGTGTGAGCATTCATGCTTTGTATTGATATCCGGGACTTGCCATTGTTTCGGGACAGTTGATTTGCAGATGTATCGTGTGATATCAGCCTTATCAAGATTGGTTCCGATTGTGCGACCCAAGCAGTAATCGAACTTGACCAGATTATTCTATACTCGAGATATGTTTCGTTTGGAAATCTTGGTAGTGTTTCGGATACTGATGGTGATTACATTTGAATTCGTTCATTACTTAAGGACACGAGGCGTGGGATATGGTAAGATTTGATTGTTATGGTTGTGACAGGTTGGTAAGGTTACTTCGGTGAGATCATATTGGAATTATTCTTACCTTGTAATTACATTGATATGTAATTGTTTTTGTGATGTGATCGTTATCATTGTTGAGTATTATGGCTGACCCCGTCGTGGGCTTTATCTTTTAGGTACTTGGAGTTCGAGCTAGTAGCGGTCGTGAAGGGATGAGCTTTCCGGTGATACTAGCTATGGCGTGATTGATGGGATTATGTATTCTTTTCTGGTTTTCTAATTTCGCTGCAAATGTAATTAATTGTGTTTTTATCCGCTGCGTGTGTATATTTAAATTGGCTTTCAGTATTCTTTGAACTGTGTTTTTATCCGCTGCGTGTGTGTGTACTTTCAAAAAGGGCCTTTTTGCATTTTTAAACGTGTGCGAAAATGATTTTAGCCTTGTGGGTTCCAATATGGGGCCCACGGCGCTGTAATATACCCGGTCGGTTTTGGGGGTGTTACACAACCCGTATTCCAACACTTACAACCAAGGGTGGCAAAATCATCCCAATCTTTAGTGGAGGAACGGGCAAGCTTTAAATAAACCTCCGCAAGCTCAATTCACTCAGCCCCCACAACAGCCCCCTCAACTTCCGAAGGTCTCTTTGGAAGATGCTCTTGATCAGATGGCGGCTAACACAAGCCAAATCATGACTCGCACGGAGACTACTCTACAAAATCATTCTTCTTCTATTCGGAATTTGCAAGTCCAAATGGGGCAGATCGCAAATTTATTATCGTCTCGACCTCAAGGTGTATTACCAAGTGCTACCGAGATGAATCCCAAGGAAAATGTGCAAGCTATCGAGCTACGAAGTGGAAAGGAGCTACACGAACAACCCAAGAGTAGCAAGGAAAAGAGCATCCCCATTGAGAAAACGAAGGACGAAGAGCCCAAGTCAAAAGCAATCTCGACCACTCCTCCTACACAACCAATCCCATTCCCACAACGACTGCAAAAGCAAAAATTGGACAAGCAATTTTCCAAGTTTCTTGACGTCTTTAAGAAATTACATATTAATATTCCATTTGCCGACGCCTTAGAACAAATGCCGAGCTATGTGAAGTTTATGAAGGAGATCTTATCTAACAAAAGGAAGCTCGAAGAGTATGAGATAGTGGCATTGACTGAAGAGTGCAGCGCTATTTTACAGAAAAAGCTCCCGCCTAAATTGAGGGATCTCGGAGCAAGCATTAATCTTATGCCCCTTTCCATTTTTAAGAAGCTAGGTATTGGGGAGGCCAAGCCGACTACGGTCTCTTTGCAACTAGCTGATAGATCCATCAAGTATCTGAGGGGGGTAATAGAAGACGTCCTGGTCAAGGTCGATAAATTCATCTTTCCTGCTGATTTTATTGTGCTTGATATGGACGAGGACCATGATATCCCAATTATCTTGGGAAGACCATTTTTAGCAACCGGCCAAACTCTCATTGATATGGAGAAAGGGAAACTCACTTTACGAGTTCAAGAGGAGCAAGTTACATTTAATATATTTCGATCTATGCAACATCCTAGTGATGTTGAGAATTTCTTTCAAATTGACGTCATTGACTCGTGTGTAAGAAAAGCTTTTCGGGAGAGCTATCCATCAGATCCACTGGAGTCCGTTTTAGTCGGGTTCGCTACCGAGTTGAATTCAGAGCATGTAGCCTATCTACGACACATGGATGCGTCACCACCATTTTTCACTCGTTGACCATGTGAGGAGCTCGGAAGTTCATCAACTCGACCTGTCCCATCAATTGAGAAGCCCCCAAAGCTAGATCTCAAACAGCTACCGAATCATTTGAAATATGCATTTTTGGGGCCCGACGATTCCCTACCTGTCATTCTTTCTGCCACTTTGGCGGGTGATCAAGAGGAGAAATTATTGAGAGTATTGATAGAGTACAAATCTTCCCTTGGATGGTCTATTGCGGATATCAAGGGAATCATCCCGTTGTATACATAGGATTTTGATGGAGGAAAACTACAAACCCTCTGTGGAGCATCAACGTCGTTTAAATTCAAATATAAAAGAGGTGGTAAAAGTTGAGGTTTTAAAACTCCTCGACGCGGGTATGATCTTCCATATTTCTGATAGCAAGTGGGTAAGTCCGGTTCAAGTTGTGTCAAAGAAGGGTGGGATAACGGTTATTTAAAATGATAATAATAAATTAATTCCCACTAGAATTTTTACGGGGTGGCGTATGTGCATAGATTATAAAAAATTAAATAAAACCACTAGAAAAGACCACTTTCCTTTATCGTTTATTGATCAAATGTTGGATAGATTAGCCGGACATGATTTTTACTGTTTTCTTGATGGTTATTCTGGGTATAATCAGATTTATATAGCCCCAGAAGACCAAGAAAAGACGATGTTTACATGTCCTTATGGCATTTTCGCTTATAGGCGCATGCCTTTTGGTTTATGTAATGCGCAGGCCAGTTTTCAAAGGTGTATGATGGCTATTTTTTCTGACATGGTAGAGCATTGTATTGAAATTTTTATGGACGATTTTTCTGTTTTCGGTGATTCGTTTGATTTATGTTTGCAGAATTTGCAGGAAGTCCTAAAAAGATGCGAAGAGACAAATCTGGTGTTGAATTGGGAGAAGTGCCATTTTATGGTCCAGAAGGGCATTGTGCTAGGCCATCGCATATCTGCCCATGGGATTGAAGTCGATCGTGCTAAAATTGAAACAATTGAGAAGATGCCTCCGCCTACTTCTGTAAAGGGGGTGAGGAGTTTTCTGGAACACGCCGGTTTTTACCGCCGTTTTATTAAAGATTTTTCGAAGATCACGAAGCCGTTGTGCAATTTGCTCATGAAAGATGTCCCATTTGATTTTGATGAGTCTTGTAAAGAAAGCTTCGACCTCTTGAAGAAGGCTCTAAGCACTGCTCCTGTCATAGTCGCTCCAGACTGGAGCCTTCCATTCGAGTTGATGTGTGATGCTAGCGATTTTACCATTGGGACTGTTTTGGGATAGCGACGATGGAAAATGTTTCACGTCGTGTATTATGCAAGCTGAACTCTTGACGACGCCCAAAGAAATTATGCCACGATAGAAAAAGAATTATTGGCCGTGATTTTTGCTTTTGATAAATTCCGGGCTTATTTATTGGGAACAAAAGTAGTCATGTGGACTGACCATTCGGCGATCAAATACCTTTTGGAGAAGAAGGATGCTAAACCAAGGTTGATTAGGTGGGTGCTTCTACTACAAGAATTTAATTTGCAGATTCGAGACAAGAAATGGACCAAAAATGTCATTGCAGATCACCTTTCACGCTTAGAAAATCCCCTCGAGAAGGCGTAGAGTCATCCATCAATTGTGGAAAACTTACTCCGATGAACAGCTCTACAATGTGGATTCGCAACAAGTACATTGGTACACTGACCTAGTGAACTATCTTGCAAGCAAAATAATTCCAAATGATCTCTCTTGTCATCAAAAGAAGAAGCTGATTTCAGACGCAAAGTATTACTTGTGGGACGACCCTTTTCTTTTTAAAAGATGTCCTGATCGAATTATTCGTAGATGTATTTCGGACGAGGAAATTCACAGCTTGTTGAGTCATTGTCATGCATCACCTTACGGCGGGCATTTTGGTGGCAATAGGACAGCGGCAAAAGTTTTGCAGTCGGGTTTCTACTGACCATCATTATTCAAGGATGCTCATTCCTTCGTGTCCACGTGTGACCGGTGTCAACGGACGGGAAACATCTCAAAACGACATGAAATGCCGTTGAACACCGTACTTGAGGTTGAATTGTTCGACGTATGGGGGATCGACTTTATGGGTCCATTCCCTCCATCAAATAAGAACCTTTATATTCTAGTATCAGTGGACTACGTCTCGAAGTGGGTCGAAGCGGTGACACTACCAACAAATGGGTCCAATGTCATGATCAAATTCATACAAAAATATTTTTTCACGCGTTTTGGGACTCCAAGTGCTATTATCAGTGATGGTGGCTCACACTTTGACAACAAGTTCCTTGATGCGGTCTTAAAGAAATACGGAGTCACTCATCGTGTTGCTACATCATACCAACCCCAAACGAGTTGTCAAGTCGAAATATCCAATCGATGCTAAAGTGGATCTTAGAAAAAACAGTCAACTTGTCTCGAAAAGATTGGTCCCTTAAACTCGATGATGCATTTTGGGCATACCGTACTGCGTATAGGACACCTATCGGCATATCACCGTATAGATTGGTTTTTGGGAAAGGTTGTTATTTGCCGGTAGAGATGGAGCATCGTTCATATTGGGCGATCAAGAAACTTAATTTTGATCTTAAATCGGCCGGTGAAAAGCGCTGCTTGCAGTTGAATGAGTTGGAGGAGATACGTCATGATGCCTACGAGAATGCGAAACTTTATAAGGAGCGGACCAAGAATTGGCATGATAAGCACATTATACATCGAGAGTTCATCCGGGTCAAGAGGTGTTATTATTTAATTCTCGCTTGAGGTTATTTCCTAGGAAATTACGTTCACGTTGGTCGGGACCGTTCACTGTAGTTTAAGTATTTCCACACGGAGTAGTGGAAGTACAAAAAGAGGATCGAAAATTTAAAGTAAATTGGCAGCGGTTGAAGGTATACACGGGTAATCCAATGGAGATGCAGAAGTCTACAGTCGTCCTATCCGCCGCAGAGTGAATTCTAGCAAAGTCCGGCTGAAGACTATAAACTTAGCGCTTCTCGAGAGGCAACCCGAGGATTAATTGTAGATTTTAGTTTTTCGTTGTTTTCCTTCATTTTAGGAGTCTTTTCTTTCGGCATTTTTGCTTTGCTTTGCTTCTCTCTCATGTTCTATGTGTTTTCATTTGAAAAATCTGTGCAGGAACTCTCCAGGGGAAATTTTAAGCTTAGGGCCGCGGCACATAAAGAGCGGGCCGCGGCACATACAAGTCTAAAAATTTGGCAAACTTGCTGTACTCGGTGCCGCGGCACGATAATGCTGAGCCGCGGCACACTTGCCCCAAGAGCCGCGGAACGATAAGGACGAGCCGCGGCAGGCCAAAGACCCAGAAATGTGCCGAGGAACCTGTACTCCGTGCCACGGCACACTAACCCTGGAAGCCGCAGCACCCGTGCAATGAGCCGCGGCACGCTGCGAAATGCCTTGATCGCCCAAAACAACCTGTACTGTGGGCCGCGGCTCACTTTCTTCGTGACGCGGCCCCTGATGAAGAATTTAAAGGGCCAGCGCATGGGTTAGAAATTAGTCGGTCGAGACAGGCAACACTTCTCCAATCCTTTCTTCTTCCGCGCGGCACAAGGTCACCATCTTCGAATTTCTTCTTTTTCTCATCTTCTTCAATCCAACACAAGGCAATCCTTATTCCTTAAGCTTAATTGCAACATGGATTAAGAAGTGGGGTAATGTTCTTCATTCATTGATGAATTTGTTTTTATTTCCTGAAGTTCTATCAAGATTTTTATCGGAATATGTTGAGATTATCGATTGATTGATTGTGTTTCGTTGATTTGTCATGAATTCCTGTGATTTTGTTTGTTGTTGGGGATTGAATTCACCAATGATTATTCTTGTTCTTCATTTAAGTTGACGCATGCAAAGTGTTTGATGAAATACCCCAATGAAACGTTTGTGATCTAAACATCTCCAATTTGTTTGCAACAGTACGATTATCTGAATAATATGCCTCCCCTACCTTAATGCTTAGTTGAGTTAAAATTTTCGCATCATATCCCTTATACGAAAGTACGAGTCTTAGACGCTACATTCGTTTCCCACACGTTATAAGTTGTGATTGGTGTATTGTTATTAAAGTTGTCTAATATCCTGTGTTTATTTTCCAGGAATTCGCTATGGCCCGGAAGAGAAAGTTGAGCACAAGGACGAGGACTCGATCATCCCCCATGAGAGGGTAAACCTCGCAAAACCGAACGGAAGGGCAATCCCAACAATTTTCCGACCCTGAGATCCATCGAATTTTAAATGAGAGAATTCGTCCTCGTCCTATAATTCCTGAGCGGGGATTCACTCCCACCCCCCAAGATGGCGAGCTATTAACTATGATTGCAGAAATGGGATGGACTAGATTCGCTGCACAACCCGAGCCGGCGGTAATATCTATCGTCCCAGAATCTACGCCATCGCGTTATTACTACATATCCAGGTAGGGCAGATGATGGGACGACCGGATATACGTACGTCGTCCGTGGCCAGACAGTGGACTTCTCGGCAGCTGCGATTCAGAGCTTATACGAGCTTCTCGAGGTTGACGAATCGGCATACATGTGGACAGTGAGTAGCCTCTCGAGGGAAGCTTTGCTAGAGGCGCCTGCTCAACCGGATTCCATTTGGGAAACGCGCATCCCGGGGTCTACATCCTTCTTCTTCAAGAGTTCCCGTCTCAGTCGGCTCGGGCGAGCTTGGCTTTATTTTCTCTGCTCGTGAGTCGACCCGACTTCGCAGATCCGCTCTGTCCTATTTCCTCATGCCAGACTGCTATATGCCATCACGACCGGACTTCGATTTGATATGGCCCCATGGCTGGTCCGGTTTATTCTCTAGTGCATCCAATGAGGGGCCAAGACGGGGCTGAAACATCCCTCTCTCATTTGTGCCTTATGCTGCCAGTCGGGCGTGACTTGTGATAAGTGTCAGTTTTGTATACTTATCCATGGTTTGTATCGATAAAATTCACCCATAATTGAGCTAGTCTACTCGTTTTTTGCTTTTAATTTATTAGTTTTAATAATTTTATTTTTATCGGATGATGATCGAATTAAATAACTGAATTACTCAAGAAACAACATGTTTAATAAATATTCTCTTTATTGAATTTTGATATATTCATGTTGTAGGGCTTTCCTAGACGAATTCGGCAGTCTTTCGGGATTCAAAATCAGAGTTATATATCAAAAGTTATCATCCGAAGAAGATCTGGGGCAAAACGCAAAGTCTGAGGAATTCTGGGCTGAAAACGTAACTTTCAAAGCTTCCAGTGAACAAATTTACGGTTAAGTTACGGCCGTAACATTCAGGGGTTACGGCCGTAAGTCACTTGTTACGGCCGTAACTCCTGAATGTTACGGCCGTAACTCTTGACAGATTACTATGATTTGTCTAATTTTTTATACTTTTTGTGTATTATTGAGGGGATGGCTGGCATTGATCCGATCTAATGTAATAATGCTGGAGTTTTGGAGCTATTAGATGATTTTAGGTGTATAAATAGACCCCTTAGATCCTTCATCATTCATCATTCATCGTATAATTTTCCATTTTTTGTAAACTTTTCTTTTTGTGTGAAGAACACACTTGTGTTCTTGAGTGATCTTTGTAAGTGTGGTATAACATATGTTGTTCAGAGAGTTTATTGTTTCTATCTCCTTTATCTACTAAGGGAGTTAGGATCAATTCTTTCTCTTGATTCAACTAAAAATGACCACCAAAGCTTGTAATATGTGTAATAAACCCTTCATGGGCTAAGTAATCTTTAGTTGGGATTATAAACAAGGTTAGTCATGTTATTTATGTTTGTATAAAGATCTATTGTGAATTACTTATTATTGTGTGTGATTTTCATTGTTTGAACAATCTTTATTTATTTGGCCAATAAATGACGATATTTATGGTCTTCATATGTTTCGAAAGAAAATATGTTTCATTAGATCAAATGATCTTCACTCTAAGTTGTTCTAGGGGATAGAAATATACCCCTAGTCCTTAGATGATTCTTTGAGTTATTTTCATAAATCCTAATGCTATGTATTGAAGCCAATCAACATAGAAATATAGTGGGTTGATTCAATATGTAAGGGACGTTTTATAGTTCGAAAGAGAAACCGTCTTTTTAAGGAAAATCGAATCTACACAACATAATAAGTAAATTCATCTTATGATCTCCAATACATCTTTTATAACTAATGACGAACTAAGTTTGTAATCCCAACTATTTCATTTTATCATTTATTCAATCTATTATTATTGCTATATTTTTATTTCTTTAAAATATTAGAACTATTATTGCATTCACTTTGCAACAATTAAACCAAACTCTTTAAATTGTATGTTTCACTCATCTTAGTATCTATAAAAATATACTAATAGTGTATAATTCAAATTATAACAAAACTTCCTTGTGGGATCGATAAACCGGACTCAAAAAGTCCACTTTACTACTTGATACAATATCGTGAACTTGCGATAGTTACACTAAAAGCGTGTCAAGTTTTTGGCGCCGTTGCCGGGGAAGTATAAGTTATATTTGAAATCTTACATTGTAAACTATTTTTATAGGTACAAATTTCTCGACGTTGTAACTTAGTACTAAATTGTGTTTGTCCGGTCAAGTGGCGGATAACGGTACTCCGTGACTATTAAAGTCGGATTTTTCAGTTTCCCACAACAACTGATATTTGTAAATATTTTATTCAATTATTTTCATTGTCTTTTTATTTTTGTTTTTTTATCATGGACGAAACATTGTTTAAAATTGAAGATGATTTCCTTTCTAAGCAAAAATGCAATTTTAAAAATTTACAAGACAAGGCTTGAAAGGATGAGGTTGCTTACGAATAAAAGCATACCTTTTGACATAAGATTCATTATCGAAGCTAAAGTAAGAATAGAAGGTGAATTCACAGAAACACCAACTAGATTTTTACTGTGGCTTGGAAAAAGTTCATATGCCAAGAAACGACGAGCAAAGATGCTAGCCGTTTGCTATAAATGTGCTAGATGGAACTGTAATGCAAAATGTCGATCTTTAGGAATTCCATCTACAAACAGAGAAGATAAAATTCAGTTCATTAATGATGGTCTAAATAAGGAGAATTTAGATAATTTCGAAATTTCTCTTGAGTAGCATACTAGTGTACTTGTATATTACGTAATTCAATGTTTGTGGTATAAATTCAAACGAGAATATGAACAACGTCTTGGGAATCGACGTTAAAAGACCCGCTTGCCAATTTGTAAGAAAATTGGATGGGTAGCTTCTCCCGACTCATAGAAGGCGTTTAGGCCGCTTTCGAACGTAAAATCGAGGAAGATGTGAGCCACAATCACAACTACTGTACATACGCGTAAGTATCTTTTATTTTTGTCGTGTGGTGAGATTTTCGAATAAAAAAATGTGATACGCGATAAAAGCTTTCATTATTCTATTGAGTAGTTGAAACACAATCAAACGCAATCACAAACTTGTTAAACAATTTTTACCTTCTTTTTCTTATATAAATAAACTTTCTACTGGTTTCTTTCATTCATCCCTCAAACTTGCACTTTTCTCTGTTTCTCTCTAAATTTTTTTTTTCTTTTCAAAAATGGAGTCATCATCTTCAACAAAAATTTAACACGGTATGCATTTTTGGTGGAGCTAATTGAAAAGAGGCATGCTTTATCAAGCACCACAACTTGGGTCGTACCTTAGAGAAAAATGCATTCATGTAGTTTACGGAGGAGGAAGTCTAGGATTAATGGGACGAGTGCACATACGCCTATATGGAAGGAGTAAGAGTGTTGGGAATAATCCCAAAACCTATGGCTGAAAGTAAAATCACCGGGTCAACTATTGGAGATGAGTTTAGATATGTGAATATGCAAGATCGCATAACTCACATGATAAATAATTCTAGCACCTTTATCGCCCTTCCCGGTGGTTTTGGCACCCTTGAGGAACTTTTTCATGTGGTTACCAGAGCCCAGCTAAATGTTCATCAAAAACCAATAGGTGTGCTTAATGTCAATGGTTTCTTTGATGGTTTACTGTCTTTCATCGACTACTCTGCTGAAAAGGGTTTTATTTCCGAGCGTGCAAAACGAATCATAGTCGTTGCAACAACACCATATGAACTAATCAAAAAACTCAATGAATTTGTTCCTCAACCAGATCCAGCTCTAGCTAAAATTGTCTGGGTAGAAGATTTTACCGTGAGAAAACGAAAAGTGGATTCATTCCTCTCCCTTTGATAACCCATGTCGGACCTCTTGTATTTTTACTTTCTGTCGTGTGTAATAATCGTGTTAAATGATGGCAGCTTAAGGAGTTTCTTCTTGATCTCTTGACGCGCATCTATTCGTGATTTATGTATTTTTATTTCATTACTGTAATGTTTATTTCATGTTTTGCTTTTATAAAAACTTTGATGGCAGCGTAAGGCGACTCTTCGGACTTTCTTGATGCGCATCTTAAAAATTGTGTTATACTTACGAGTATATTTTATTTTCTTTTGTTGTGTGCCTCGTATATTTAATCTCTTGCAGATTCTAAAAGGCGTTAGCTCAGACATCAACTTTCTTAACAGGGAGTATTCTGCTTTTCTGCATTGATTTTTATGTTTTTTATTTTTAAACTGAGGACAATTTTATTTTCAAGTTTGGGGGTGGTTTGTTTAATTATTTTGGTGTGTTTTGATTGATTTGGTTTTTGGTGTGTTTTGATTGATTTGGTTATTTGCCTTAATTTTTTTATTATATATATATATATATTTATAGTATTTTGATTTTTGAGATTTCTAGATCTGGCCATAACACCAATAAATTAGCTATATACAAGCTTCTAAAATCATTTTAACCGGTAAAAAATTGTATATTCCAAAAATTTTTGAGCCTTAATCTCTCTTTCCAAGCCTTGTAATTATCATATAAAATCGAGTCATTCGTTACCTTGAGAAAAGAAGAATCAATTGGTTGATGAAAAATAAAACTGAAATTTACTTAATTTGTGGAGTTTTTGATTTTTCATGCTTAACTAAAAAATGTTTTTGTGCAAAAATTCTATTCCCTAAAAAAAAAGGAGTCATTGGTGAAAAGAGCTACACGTTAGCAAATAACGGTGTGAAAGCTATCACCTAAAAAAATAAATGACGAAAAGGAGAAGTGTTGAGCAGAATAGTGCCTAATTTTGGAAGTCTTAAATTTTGCGAAAAATAAAGGACTAACCATTGTTGGTGCGTAGCTGCCGTCTCAGAAAAATTGGTGAAAAGAGCTACACGTTAGCAAATAACGGTGTGAAAGCTATCACCTTTTTACGAAAAAAAAATAATGAGATAGAAATTGTGTTAGTGAAAAGATCTACACGTTAGCAAATAACGGTGTGAAATCTATCACTAAAAGGGATGTAGTTTATGAGCAGATTTGAATTAATTAGCAGCTGAATTTCAATACACTCAATTTTGTGAAAATCACAATATTTGATGACGCCAATGAAGTTCTTCTTCATATTGAGTCGGAAAATAAACGAGTGATCGAGAGCAACCATTAAAGGGAGTCGTGTGTATCACGAGTGGGAAAGAAATAATCAACCTTTTGGGGGGATAACCTTCATTTTGGAATTACATAATAAAAACCGTGTTTTAACTTCAAAAACATTAGTAGATTTATTTTGAATCTTGATTCATTTCTATCTACTGTATAAAGCTGGTTGTTGTTTATTAATGGCATTTTGATCTCCTTTTATCTTTTTATATTTTAATTTATGTGTGTATTAATTTTCTTATTTTTGTTTTATTTTTTATTTTATTTTTGGAATATGAATAATAAAAGAGTCTTGCTCGGGACTAGCAAGAATTCAAGTTTGGGGGTGTGATAAGTGTCAGTTTTGTACACTTATCCATGGTTTGTATCGATAAAATTCACCCATAATTGAGCTACTCTACTCGTTTTTTGCTTTTAATTTATTAGTTTTAATAATTTTATTTTTATCGGATGATGATCGGATTAAATAACTGAATTACTCAAGAAACAACATGTTTAATAAATATTCTCTTTATTGAATTTTGATATATTCATGTTGTAGGGCTTTCCGAGACGAATTCGGCAGTCTTTACGGATTCAAAATCAGAGTTATATATCAAAAGTTATCATCCGAAGAAGATCTGGGGCAAAAAGACAAAGTCTGAGGAATTTCGGGCTGAAAACGTAACTATCAAAGCTTCCAGTGAACAAATTTACGAAGCCAAGTTACGGCCATAACATTCAGGGGTTACGGCCGTAAGTCACCCTTGTTACTAGTAACTCACAGATGTTACTACCGTAACTCTTGACAGATTACTATGATTTGTCTAATTTTTTATACTTTTTGTGTATTATTGAGGGGATGGATGGCATTGATCCGATCTAATGTAATAATGCTGGAGTTTTGGAGCTATTAGATGACTTTAAGTGTATAAATAGACCCCTTAGATCCTTCATCATTCATCATTCATCTTATAATTTTCCATTTTTTGTAAACTTTTCTTTTTGTGTGAAGAACACACTTGTGTTCTTGAGTGATCTTTGTAAGTGTGGTATAACATATGTTGTTCAGAGAGTTTATTGTTTCTATCTCCTTTATATACTAAGGGAGTTAGGATCAATTCTTTCTCTTGATTCAACTAAAAATGACCACCAAAGCTTGTAATATGTGTAATAAACCCTTCATGGGCTAAGTAATCTTTAGTTGGGATTATAAACAAGGTTAGTCATGTTATTTATGTTTGTATAAAGATCTATTGTGAATTACTTATTATTGTGTGTGATTTTCATTGTTTGAACAATCTTTATTTATTTGGCCAATAAATGACGATATTTATGGTCTTCATATGTTTCGAAAGAAAATATGTTTGATTAGATCAAATGATCCTCACTCTAAGTTGTTCTAGGGGATTGAAATATACCCCTAGTCCTTAGATGATTCTTTGAGTTATTTTCATAAATCCTAATGCTATGTATTGAAGCCAATCAACATAGAAATATAGTGGATTGATTCAATATGTAAGGGACGTTTTATAGTTCGAAAGAGAAACCGTCATTTTAAGGAAAATCGAATCTACACAACATAATAAGTAAATTCATCTTATGATCTCCAATACATCTTTTATAACTAATGACGAACTAAGTTTGTAATCCCAACTATTTCATTTTATCATTTATTCAATCTATTATTATTGCTATATTTTTATTTCTTTAAAATATTAGAACTATTATTGCATTCACTTTGCAACAATTAAACCAAACTCTTTAAATTGTGTGTTTCACTCATCTTAGTATCTATAAAAATAGACTAATAGTGTATAATTCAAATTATAACAAAACTTCCTTGTGGGATCGATAAACCGGACTCAAAAAGTCCACTTTACTACTTGATACGATATCGTGCACTTGCGATAGTTACACTAAAAGCGTGTCAAGTTTTTGGCGCCGTTGCCGGGGAAGTATAAGTTATATTTGAAATCTTACATTGTAAACTATTTTTATAGGTACAAATTTCTCGACGTTGTAACTTAGTACTAAATTGTGTTTGTCCGGTCAAGTGGCGGATAACGGTACTCCGTGACTATTAAAGTCGGATTTTTCAGTTTCCCACAACAACTGATATTTGTAAATATTTTATTCAATTATTTTCATTGTCTTTTTATTTTTGTTTTTTATCATGGACGAAACATTGTTTAAAATTGAAAAAAGATTTCCCTTTCTAAGCAAAAATGCAATTTTAAAAATTTACAAGACAAGGCTTGAAAGGATGAGGTTGCTTACGAATAAAAGCATACCTTTTGACATAAGATTCATTATCGAAGCTAAAGTAAGAATAGAAGGTGAATTCACAGAAACAACAACTAGATTTTTACCAGGGCTTGGAAAAAGTTCATATGCCAAGAAACGACGAGCAAAGATGCTAGCCGTTTGCTATAAATGTGCTAGATGGAACTGTAATGCAAAATGTCGATCTTTAGGAATTCCATCTACAAACAGAGAAGATAAAATTCAGTTCATTAATGATGGTCTGAATAAGGAGAATTTAGATAATATCGAAATTTCTCTTGACACGCATCCTAGTGGACTTGTATATTACGGAATTCAATGTTTGTGGAATAAATTCAAACCAGAATATGAACAACGTCTTGGGAATCTGACGTTAAAAGACTCTGTTTGCCAATTTGTAAGAAAATTGGATGGGAAGCTTCTCCCCGACTCATAGAAGGCGTTTAGGTACATTTACGAACGAAAAATCGAGGAAGATGTGAGCCACAATCACAACTACCGTACATACGCGTAAGTATCTTTTATTTTTGTCGTGTGGTGAGATTTTACGAATAAAAAATGTGATACGCGATAAAAGCTTTCATTATTCTATTGAGTAGTTGAAGCACAATCAAACGCAATCACAAACTTGTTAAACAATTTTTACCTTCTTTTTCTTCTATAAATAAACTTTCTCTGGTTTCTTTCATTCATCCCTCAAACTTGCACTTTTCTCTGTTTCTCTCTAAATTTTTTTTTCTTTTCAAAATGGAGTCATCATCTTCAACAAAAAAATTTAACACGGTATGCATTTTTGGTGGAGCTAATTCTGGAAAAGAGGCATGCTTTATCTTGACGACCCACAACTTGGGTCGTACCTTAGGAGAAAAATGCATTCATGTAGTTTACGGAGGAGGAAGTCTAGGATTAATGGGACGAGTCATACGCCTATATGGAAGGAGTAAGAGTGTTGGGAATAATCCCAAAACCTCCGGTGAAAGTAAAATCACCGGGTCAACTATTGGAGATGAGTTTAGATCCGTGAATATGCAAGATCGCATAACTCACATGATAAATAATTATAGCGCCTTTATCGCCCTTCCGGTGGTTTTGGCACCCTTGAGGAACTTTTTCATGTGGTTACAGAGCCGACTAAATGTTCATCAAAACCAATAGGTGTGCTTAATGTCAATGGTTTCTTTGATGGTTTCTTGTCTTTCATCGACTACTCTCTTGAAAAGGGTTTTATTTCCGAGCGTGCAAAAGCGAATCATAGTCGTTGCAACAACACCGGATGAACTAATCAAAAACTCAATGAATTTGTTCCTCAACCATATCCACCTTAGCTAAAATTATGCAGGTAGAAGATTTTACCGTGAGAAAGCGAAAAGTGGATTCATTCCTCTCCCTTTGATAACCCATGTCGGACCTCTTGTATTTTTACTTTCTGTCGTGTGTAATAATCGTGTTAAATGATGGCAGCTTAAGGAGTTTCTTCTTGATCTCTTGACGCGCATCTATTCGCGATTTATGTATTTTTATTTTATTACTGTAATGTTTATTTCGTGTTTTGCTTTTATAAAAACTTTGATGGCAGCGTAAGGCGACTCTTCGGACTTTCTTGATGCGCATCTTAAAAATTGTGTTATACTTACGAGTATATTTTATTTTCTTTTGTTGTGTGCCTCGTATATTTAATCTCTTGCAGATTCTAAAAGGCGTTAGCTCAGACATCAACTTTCTTAACAGGGAGTATTACCTTTTCTGCATTGATTTTTATGTTTTTTATTTTTAAACTGAGGACAGTTTTATTTTCAAGTTTGGGGGCGGTTTGTTTAATTATTTTGGTGTGTTTTGATTGATTTGGTTTTTGGTGTGTTTTGATTGATTTGGTTATTTGCCTTAATTTTTTTTATTATATATATATATATATTTATAGTATTTTGATTTTTGAGATTTCTAGATCTGGCCATAATACCAATAAATTAGCTATATACAAGCTTCTGAAATCGTTTTAACCGGTAAAAAAATTGTATATTCCAAAAATTTTTGAGCCTTAATCTCTCTTTCCAAGCCTTGTAATTATCATATAAAATCGAGTCATTCGTTACCTTGAGAAAAGAAGAATCAATTGGTTGATGAAAAATAAAACTGAAATTTACTTAATTTGTGGAGTTTTTGATTTTTCATGCTCAACTATAAAATGATTTTCTGCAAAAATTCTATTCCCTAAAAAAAAGGAGTCATTGGTGTAAAGTGCTTCACTTTAGCAAATTAAGGTGTGAAAGCTATCACCTAAAAAAATAAATGACGAAAAGGAGAAGTGTTGAGCAAGAACAATCGCCTAATTTTGGAAGTCTTAAATTTTGCGAAAAATAAAGGACTAACCATTGTTGGTGCGTAGCTGCCGTCTCAGAAAAATTGGTGAAAAGAGCTACACGTTAGCAAATAACGGTGTGAAAGCTATCACCTTTTTACGAAAAAAAAATAATGAGATAGAAATTGTGTTAGTGAAAAGAGCTACACGTTAGCAAATAACAGTGTGAAATCTATCACTAAAAGGGATGTAGTTTATGAGCAGATTTGAATTAATTAGCAGCTGAATTTCAATACACTCAATTTTGTGAAAATCACAATATTTGATGACGCCAATGAAGTTCTTCTTCATATTGAGTCGAAAAATAAACGAGTGATCGAGAGCAACCATTAAAGGGAGTCGTGTGTATCACGAGTGGGAAAGAAATAATCAACCTTTTGGGGGGATAACCTTCATTTTGGAATTACATAATAAAAACCGTGTTTTAACTTCAAAAACATTAGTAGATTTATTTTGAATCTTGATTCATTTCTATCTACTGTATAAAGCTGGTTGTTGTTTATTAATGGCATTTTGATCTCCTTTTCTCTTTTTATATTTTAATTTATGTGTGTATTAATTTTCTTATTTTTGTTTTATTTTTTATTTTATTTTTGGAATATGAATAATAAAAGAGTCTTGCTCGGGACTAGCAAGAATTCAAGTTTGGGGGTGTGATAAGTGTCAGTTTTGTACACTTATCCATGGTTTGTATGGATAAAATTCACCCATAATTGAGCTAGTCTACTCGTTTTTTGCTTTTAATTTATTAGTTTTAATAATTTTATTTTTATCGGATGATGATCAGATTAAATAACTGAATTACTCAAGACACAACATGTTTAATAAATATTCTCTTTATTGAATTTTGATATATTCATGTTGTAGGGCTTTTCGAGACGAATTCGGCAGTCTTTCCGGATTCAAAATCAGAGTTATATATCAAAAGTTATCATCCGAAGAAGATCTGGGGTAAAAACGCAAAGTCTGAGGAATTCTGGGCTGAAAACGTAACTTTCAAAGCTTCCAGTGAACAAATTTACGAAGCCAAGTTACGGCCATAACATTCAGGGGTTACGGCCGTAAGTCACCCTTGTTACGGCCGTAACTCTTGACAGATTACTATGATTTGTCTAATTTTTTATACTTTTTGTGTATTATTGAGGGGATGGCTGGCATTGATCCGATCTAATGTAATAATGCTGGAGTTTTGGAGCTATTAGATGACTTTAGGTGTATAAATAGACCCCTTAGATCCTTCATCATTCATCATTCATCTTATAATTTTCCATTTTTTGTAAACTTTTCTTTTTGTGTGACGAACACACTTGTGTTCTTGAGTGATCTTTGTAAGTGTGGTATAACATATGTTGTTCAGAGAATTTATTGTTTCTATCTCCTTTATCTACTAAGGGAGTTAGGATCAATTCTTTCTCTTGATTCAACTAAAAATGACCACCAAAGCTTGTAATATGTGTAATAAACCCTTCATGGGCTAAGTAATCTTTAGTTGGGATTATAAACAAGGTTAGTCATGTTATTTATGTTTGTATAAAGATCTATTGTGAATTACTTATTATTGTGTGTGATTTTCATTGTTTGAACAATCTTTATTTATTTGGCCAATAAATGACGATATTTATGGTCTTCATATGTTTCGAAAGAAAATATGTTTGATTAGATCAAATGATCTTCACTCTAAGTTGTTCTAGGGGATAGAAATATACCCCTAGTCCTTAGATGATTCTTTGAGTTATTTTCATAAATCCTAATGCTATGTATTGAAGCCAATCAACATAGAAATATAGTGGATTGATTCAATATGTAAGGGACGTTTTATAGTTCGAAAGAGAAACCGTCTTTTTAAGGAAAATCGAATCTACACAACATAATAAGTAAATTCATCTTATGATCTCCAATACATCTTTTATAACTAATGACGAACTAAGTTTTTAATCCCAACTATTTCATTTTATCATTTATTCACTCTATTATTATTGCTATATTTTTATTTTTTAAAATATTAGAACTATTATTGCATTCACTTTGCAACAATTAAACCAAACTCTTTAAATTGTGTGTTTCACTCATCTTAGTATCTATAAAAATAGACTAATAGTATATAATTCAAATTATAACAAAACTTCCTTGTGGGATCGATAAACCGGACTCAAAAAGTCCACTTTACTACTTGATACGATATCGTGCACTTGCGATAGTTACACTAAAAGCGTGTCAACTTGGTCGGATGACGAGTCGACTATAGCACCCTAGGGTCCGATCGATCATCGTATTATCTCTCACTTAGACCAGTGGGGTGGCGCATGGGCACACGCACGGGGACAAGGATTTCTTCTAGACGAGCCACATGAGCACTCCCCCGATCCACTTCTTTTGACTCATGAGCCAGCGGCAGATACTGAGGATCAGACCGAGTCCACTCCACCGCCAACGAGAGATCACCTTCTTCAGGCGATGTTTGACAGATTGAGGGAGGAGATGCGAGCAGAGAGAGAGATAGCGTGATCGCTACCGTTCGAGAGGAGATGTACGAGCAGGTATGCCGGGCCAATCTGTAATACCCGGTTGTAATTCAGTCATTATCATTCAGTAATTTTATTCGGTGATTGTCACTCAGTGGATTTTCACTCATTTATAATCATTCATCAATCATATTCATTCACCCGTGTTCACCGTTCGGAATAACTTCGAGTTGTGTATCGTTATTGTTCATTGTTTCAACTTTCCACATATGAGTTCGACTTTGTTAGATCACCATTAATTTTTGGTAACTCCAAAAATTCTGAATCTTTGCAATATTATAGAGCATCGAGTTAGCTTTCCAATGGTTCAAACGGTGAGTCAATCGGAGTCCGGACGAGGGAGTTATGGTCGAAATAGCTCAGACACTCATTTTTCAGTTTTTGGCCGAGCAGCCTGTACCGGGTGCCGCGGCACATGCCGGCAGGGCCGCGGCACACTGCCGAGTCAGTGCCGAGGCACATGCCGGAAGGGCCGCGGCACACTCGTATGGCATTGATCGTCCAAAACCGTCTATACCGGGTGCCGCGACACACTGCCGAGTTAGTGCTGCGGCACAGGCCGGCAGGGCCGCGGCACACTGCCGACCACTGGGCGCAATTTTGGCCCTGTGCCGCGGCACACTTCGGCTGGGCCGCGGCACACAGGGCAGTCAACCCCTATAATTTCGTTTTTTTGAGCATTTCAGCTCATTCCTTCCATTTCTTCCACCTTCATACGAGAGAGAGAGGCTTGAGGGAGAGAATTCTCTTCACCTATCACTTGAGTGTGGTTTTTAATCATTTTCATTCGGTTGTGAAGCTCGGATCATCGATTTATCGCGTGTTCTTCGAATCATAGTGCTTGGATCTTCAAAGGTAACTTTCATCAAACCTCTTGGATTTTCGATTTGTGTTGAGATATGATGTTTCGGATGTTAAAATCACGTTGTATGAAGTGATATACGCATGATTATGGATATGTTTGATGATTCATTGGATTATTGAAGGATTATTCAAGAACACTTTGAATATTGTGTTGGATTTGGGGTCTTTCGATTAATTATTGTTGAAATCACGATTTTGGATATTCATAATGGATTATTGACCGTATTGGAGATGTTTTGTTGGTTTGAAACACTTCTTGAGGATTTGATGTTGGTATTTTTGAAGTTTGGTTATAAACAATCGAAGTTGACCACAAAGTGTTCGAGATAATGCCCCAATGAACTTGGTTTATTCGTATCGACGTTTCGAGTTCGTTATATTCGTGTTTGATTCGTGTTTTGAACGGGTTGTTGGTAATTGTATTTATTCAAGGTTGTTCGAGCGACCGATATCTCAATTAAGACGTTGTTCGTGGAAGGATAATTATCACCGGTGTTGTGTAAGTTGATTCTTACTCGGTTAAAAGGATATTCATTCCTTTTGTTGTTGATCATTCATAATCATAACTCATTCATCATTGTATTAATCATATTGAGACTTGTAATTGTCGAATAATCACTTCATTAGCGAGGAACGGCGGTTCCAATCATTTCATTGAAACTATCAATCACTTCATTATCACTTTCATATCGGTGAGTCATTCTTGACTTTGTCAAATTATTATTATTCATTGATATTCATTATGGTCATTCTCATTCATATGACCTTCTGGGTTCATATTGCATGGCCGGGTGCGGATGTGTGGAATTTTTAGTCGGGCACATGATGGCCATGTATTGGGAGTGATACATTGGACTGTGCACACGGTAACGATTACCTCCGTGAGACTAATTAGGTACAAGGATGGGTGTGTCCGGTCATCCGTCTTGTACACTTGCACAGAACACTACGGGCGTACTATGATACTCCTCTTCAGCGTAATTCATAACTAAGGATATTTCATAACTTCAGATATATCATGACTGTGTAATTTCAACCCTTGAGGATTGTTGTTCTATGTAACTGACCCCGTTGGGGAATTTTGTTTTCAGGTCACGGCAAGGCAAAGGTACGGGAAGAGCATGTTGACGGCGAGGAGTCCCAGTGATACTAGTAGGGGGCCCCAGTCATTCCGTTTGTTTCAGTCATTTCAGTCATTTCCGTCATTTGTATTTTCCGCTGCAAATTCCGTTTGAGATGTTTAATTGTTCAGGGCGGTGTATTTTATCTCCATATAAAATACACTAGTATTCGGTTTTGTCCTGGTGTGTTGTACTTAAACTCCTCATCGGAGTACTTGGTAATATAATGTGGTTTGGCACTACAATTATATTATTTAATTCATCATTTTCATTTGCCTGGTGGGTCCCAGTTGGGGATTCACGGCACTGTAATATCCGCCTAGTTTGGGGTGTTACAGAGTTGGTATCGGAGCGTGGTTTTGAATACTACCTTCTGAGTCATGTCTCATTTGAAATCATCGTCATCGGACTAGTATCATTGGACTTTCGCGTCACGTGTGACCTGTGCAAATTCCGAGCCAATCAGACCAAGAACTGTAAGATTTCTAACGCCATGGTATAATTCTGGCAATAATCATTCATTCATAATCCATCAGTTAACAATCCTCAATCATCATTTTCGTTTTGACCAGGACGGTCATGTTAGCTCGTTAATCACTCAATTCATTTCATTACTCAGTTGTTGATCAGGAAGATCATATCTTTAATCTTGTTAACATGTACAAGATAATCATTTCAATAATTTCATTAGATAATCATGTCACCTCAGTTAATCATTCATATAATCATTGTGTTAGAACGTGTATGCTCATTTTCATCATTTAATGACGTAATCATAACGTGATATTCATGTGGGAGATTTAACCATCATGTGACTTTACTCCTTCAGTATAGAAAGGGCAAGAAGAGGACGTGGAGGACGAGGCCATGGAGGGGGCCGAATCCCGAGAGCTCGTGTGAATACACGTGCGAATGCGAGGAATAATGCTAATTCATCTAGCAGCGACGCTGCTACTCATGCACCTGGACGTGATCATTCTCTATCAGGGAGTCGTACTCGGGACACCGCTCAGTCAGAAGGTGTTCGGGTTGACCCACTCGCTTTTATGCAGGGCATGATGGCCCAAATGACCCAGATGACACAGCTGATGCAGACGATGCATAACTCAGTCAATCAAAATCAACAGGCTCTTCCGCTGCCACCTCAGAGGCAAGAGAGGAATGTGAGCAATATCATCGGCGACATCTCTCGCCAGAGGCCACCTACTTTTGAGGGATCGTCTGAGCCGGCGGATATTATTCATTGGCTCGAGCATTTCGAGAAATTGTTTGCTATGGTAGAGTGTCCCGAAGGACATAAAGTTTCTATTGCGGCTTACTACCTGGGTAAGAGCGCACATTCTTGGTGGTTGTCGTTGAAGCCCACCGAAGGATCATGTACTTGGGAGCAGTTCAAGACTCTCATGATGGAGAGATATTATCCGGCCCCACTCATAGAGGCCAAGCTGTCAGAATTACTCACCCCCGACCCCTCAACAGACGAGGATGTTCTCGCCATTGCCGAGAAATTTCAGGAACTTCTTTCGTTCGCCTCATCTATCATTCGTTCCGAGGTGGATAAGATTAAGTATTTCAGCAAGAGGCTGAAATCCCGTATGAGATTACAATTGCTTAATCATAATTGGACCACGTTGGCCGAATTCATTGAGAAAGCTCTTACTTATGAGCTTAATGCTAAAGAAACTGCTAAGCAGCAACCTTCGTCTGCTAGCAAGAAATCGAAGAATCGTAATCAGTCTGAAGGCGGTCAGACAACCTTCAAGAAACCTCGTGCGGGCTCGCTTTTACGAGCGACCTCTGTGACGTCTAAACTCGCGGAATCTCGATCCACGAGCGGCGATTCGGCCATCACTGTTATAACTGTGGGGATCTTGGTCATGTCAGCACCAAGTGTCCGAGACAGTCTGTCACGTGTCATAACTGTGGAATTGTTGGGCATAAGGCCCGTTTTTGCCGTAGGGACTCCAAACCTACTCCGGCGTTATCTCAGGCCCCGAAGCAGTCAGCCTTTCAGAATCAGGCCACTCAATCAGCGTCGTTTAAAACGACAGGAGCGACTAAAGGTGGAGCCTATAGTCGTGAGACGGAGCGTCGGTCTGGGACTAGCAAGCCCCAGATTTATGAGATGAAGAAGACCGATGATCCAGAGGCCCGAATGATCTCAGGTACACTCGATATTCTATCTCAACCTGTGTGTACCCTTTTTGATATTGGTGCATCGCATTAATTCATTTCCGAGTCATGTTTGAGTAGACTACGTCTGGGTAGTGCTACTAGTTGTGAGCCTTATATCATTGGCCTACCAGATGGTAGATGAATTATCGGTAATCGTGAGATTCAGAATTGTCCGATTCAGTTTCATGGTTGTGTATGGCCAGCAAACCTAATTGTAGTAGATTTGCCGAGGGACGACGTCATCTTGGGTATTGATTGGATGGATCGTCATGATGCCATCATTAGTGTCCGTAAGCGTATGATCACTATCATTTCAGATGATGGGGTTGAATGTGTGTTTCAGGGAGGTAATCCCGGCTGTTCTGGTAAGGTCATTAATTTGATGAAAGCAGTAAGATTACTCAATCAAGGATGTGTCGGTTATTGGTGCTATATGACCAAGACCGAGAAGTCACCAATAATGTTGATGGATATTCCTGTTGTGAGAGAATATGCCGATGTATTCCCAGACGAGTTACCTGGTTTGCCTCCACAGAGAGATGTGGAATTCACAATTGAGTTGGAGCCCGGTACATCTCCAATATCGAAGGCACCGTACCGGATGGCCCCGACCGAAATGCGGGAGTTGAATAATCAACTTGAGGATTTGTTCGAGAAAGGTTACATCCGACCGAGTGCATCCCCGTGGGGAGCACCAGTGCTGTTTGTCAAGAAGAAGGATGGTTCGTTCCGTTTGTGTATTGATTACCGGGAATTGAATCGGGTGACGATCAAAAATAAGTATCCTTTACCCTGTATCGATGACCTTTTGGATCAACATCAGGGAGCCTCAGTATTTTCCAAGATCGACTTAAGATCTGGATATCATCAGTTGCGGATTCGAGAGTCGGATATCGCGAGGACGGCGTTTCGAACACGCTATGGTCATTATGAGTTCGTAGTTATGCCGTTCGGGCTAACTAATGCACCTGCGGTATTCATGGAGTTAATGAATCGGGTCTTCATCGACTTTTTGGATCAGTTTGTTGTTGTCTTCATCGATGACATTTTGATTTATTCTCGTGACCGAGAGGAACACGAGTTTCACCTTCATCAAGTGCTCGACGTGTTGAGACGAGAACAACTTTATGGGAAGTTTTCCAAATGTGAGTTCTGGATGTCCGAAGTGACGTTTCTCGGACACGTAATTTCATCAGACGGAGTTCGTGTCGATCCTCAGAAGACGGAGGCTATTCGAGATTGGCTACCTCCGAAGAATGTTAAGGAAATCCGAAGTTTCCTCGGATTAGCGGGTTATTATCGGCGATTTGTGGAGTGATTTTCTAGAATCGCTCAACCCTTGACGAGCCTTTTACGGAAGGATAAGAAATACACGTGGTCCGACGCGTGTCAACGGAGTTTTGAGGAACTCAAGAGACGGTTAATGTCAGCACCTGTACTTTCCTTGCCGCAGGGGACGGAAGGATTTGTGGTTTATAGTGATGCGTCCGGACAGGGTCTCGGATGTGTGCTCATGCAGAATGGAAAGGTTATTGCCTATGCTTCGCGGAAATTGAGACTTACGAGGTTAATTATCCGACCCACGACTTGGAGTTAGCAGCCGTGGTTTTCGCTTTGAAAATCTGGCGTCATTACCTTTATGGCGTCACCTGTCAGATCTTCACCGATCACAAGAGTTTGAAGTATATATTTACTCAGAAGGAGTTAAATATGCGACAGAGGCGGTGGTTGGAACTAATCAAGGATTATGATATTGAGATCCTTTACCACCCGGGGAAGGCGAACGTTGTTGCCGACGCCTTGAGTCGTAAGTCCGTTCAGGAGCAGATGCTCGCTCGTTTAACAATTCAGAAGGAGCTCCAACAGGAATTCATTAGACCCGAGATCGAGGTTTGGCTTCAGCGAGTTCAGGGACAGCTTTGTATGTTAGAGATTTCATCGTCACTTGAGGAGGCAATCAGGGAGAATCAGGGTTCGGACCCATCATTGTTACGCATCCGTGAGGATGTGGTTCAGGGGAAAGCCCCTGGATTTGTGGTCCACGAGGACGGACTTTTGAGGTTTAAGAATCGGTTGTGCGTACCGGCGAATGACGAGTTGAAAAACTCGATTTTGAAATAAGCTCATGCTACCCCTTATTCTGTTCATCCGGGGTCTAGCAAGATGTACAAGGACTTGAAACAAAATTACTGGTGGAGTAATATGAAACGAGAAGTCGCAGAATTTGTTTCGAGATGCTTAACCTGTCAACAAGTTAAGATTGAACATCGGCCGTGGGTATCTTTGAAACCTCTTCCTATTCCCGAATGGAAGTGGGAGTACATTTCTATGGATTTCATCACGAGTTTGCCGACGAGTCGTCGTGGCATGAATGCGATCTGGGTGATTGTAGACCGCTTAACTAAATCAGCTCATTTCCTTGAGATTAAGGATACTTGGGGTCCCGAGAGACTTGCCGAGCTGTTCATCAAAGAGATAGTGAGACTGCACGGTACTCCTAGAAGTATCGTTTCCGATCGTGATGGACGGTTTGTGTCTCATTTTTGGAAATCAGTTCATCGTGCTATGGGAACTCAGCTTAATCTCAGTACTGCCTTTCATCCTCAGTCCGACGGACAATCAGAGAGAACTATTCAGACATTAGAGGACATGTTGAGGGCATGCGTCCTCGATTGGAAAGACGATTGGGAAGCCCAACTACCATTGATCGAGTTCACGTATAATAATAGTTGGCATGCTTCGATCAAGATGGCGCCTTACGAGGCCTTGTACGGTCGTCGTTGTCGATCTCCCTTGTGTTGGGACGAATTATCAGAATCAATCGGCACCGAGCCCGATATGCTTATAGCCGCCCGTGAGAAGGTAGCATTGATCAAGAGTCGTTTGTTGACCGCCCAGAGTCGACAGAAATCTTATGCAGACAATCGTCGTCGACCACTAGAGTTCGAGACGGGTGACCACGTTTTGGTCAAAGTATCCCCGAGCCGAGGTATTTTTCATTTCGGAAAACGGGGAAAGTTGAGTCCGAGATTTATTGGACCGTTTGAGATTTTGGAACGAGTAGGCAAGCTAGCTTATCGTTTAGCCTTACCTCCGGCATTGAGCCGAATTCATAATGTGTTTCACGTCTCTCAGTTACGGAAGTATGTTGCCGACCCGAGTCACATACTTCAGTTCGACGAAATCGAGATCGCTGATGATCATTCGTATGAGGAGCGTCCCATACGAGTCTTGGAGCGACGAATCAAACAGTTGAGCAATAATTCGATTCCTTTGGTCAAGATTCAGTGGTCTAGACACGGAGTCGAAGAGGCTACTTATACCCAGTTGTAATTCAGTCATTATCATTCAGTAATTTCATTCGGTGATTGTCACTCAGTGGATTTTCACTCATTTATAATCATTCATCAATCATGTTCATTCACCTGTGTTCACCGTTTGGAATAACTTCGAGTTGTGTATCGTTATTGTTCATTGTTTCAACTTTCCACATATGAGTTCGACTTTGTTAGATCACCATTAATATTTGGTAACTCCACAAATTCTGAATCTTTGCAATATTATAGATCATCGAGTTAGCTTTCCAATGGTTCAAACATTGAGTCAATCGGAGTCCGGACGAGGGAGTTATGGTCGAAATAGCTCAGGCACTCATTTTTCAGTTTTTGGCCGAGCAGCCTGTACTGGGTGCCGCGGCACAAGCCGGCAGGGCCGCGGCACACTACCGAGTCAGTGCTGCGGCACAGGCCGGACGGGCCGCGGCACACTCGTATGGCATTGATCGGCCAAAACCGTCGGTACCGGGTGCCGCGGCTCATGCCGGCAGGGCCGCGGCACCTGCGAAGTCGGTCAGCGGCACAGGCCGGCAGGGCCGCGGCACACTGCCGACCACTGGGCGCAATTTTGGCCCTGTGCCGCGGCACACTTCGGCTGGGCCACGGCACACAGGGCAGTCAACCCCTATAATTTCGTTTTTTGAGCATTTCAGCTCATTCCTTCCATTTCTTCCACCTTCATACGAGAGAGAGAGGCTTGAGGGAGAGAATTCTCTTCACCTATCACTTGAGTGTGGTTTTTAATCATTTTCATTCGGTTGTGAAGCTCGGATCATCGATCTATCGCGTGTTCTTCGAATCATAGTGCTTGGATCTTCAAAGGTAACTTTCATCAAACCTCTTGGATTTTCGATTTGTGTTGAGATATGATGTTTCGGATGTTAAAATCATGTTGTATGAAGTGATATACGCATGATTATGGATATGTTTGATGATTCATTGGATTATTGAAGGATTATTCAAGAACACTTTGAATATTGTGTTGGATTTGGGGTTTTTCGATTAATTATTGTTGAAATCACGATTTTGGATATTCATAATGGATTATTGACCGTATTGGAGATGTTTTGTTGGTTTGAAACACTTCTTGAGGATTTGATGTTGGTATTTTTGAAGTTTGGTTATAAACAATCGAAGTTGACCACAAAGTGTTCGAGATAATTCCCCAATGAACTTGGTTTATTCGTATCGACGTTTCGAGTTCGTTATATTCGTGTTTGATTCGTGTTTTGAACGGGTTGTTGGTAATTGTATTTATTCAAGGTTGTTCGAGCGACCGATATCTCAATTAAGACGTTGTTCGTGGAAGGATAATTATCACCGGTGTTGTGTAAGTTGATTCTTACTCGGTTAAAAGGATATTCATTCCTTTTGTTGTTGATCATTCATAATCATAACTCATTCATCATTGTATTAATCATATTGAGACTTGTAATTGTCGAATAATCACTTCATTAGCGAGGAACGGCGGTTCCAATCATTTCATTGAAACTATCAATCACTTCATTATCACTTTCATATCGGTGATTCATTCTTGACTTTGTCAAATTATTATTATTCATTGATATTCATTATGGTCATTCTCGTTCATATGACCTTGTGGGTTCATATTGCGTGGCCGGGTGAGGATGTGTGGAATTTTTAGTCGGGCACATGATGGCCATGTATTGGGAGTGATACATTGGACTGTGCACACGGTAACGATTACCTCCGTGAGACTAATTAGGTATAAGGACGGGTGTGTCCGGTCATCCGTCTTGTACACTTGCACAGAACACTACGGGAGTACTATGATACTCCTCTTCAGCGTAATTCATAACTAAGGATATTTCATAACTTCAGATATATCATGATTTTGTAATTTCAACCCTTGAGGATTGTTGTTCTGTGTAACTGACCCCGTTGGGGAATTTTGTTTTCAGGTCACGGCAAGGCAAAGGCACGGGAAGAGCATGTTGACGGCGAGGAGTCCCAGTGATACTAGTAGGGGCCCCCAGTCATTCCGTTTGTTTCAGTCATTTCAGTCATTTGTATTTTCCGCTGCAAATTCCGTTTGAGATGTTTAATTGTTCAGGGCGGTGTATTTTATCTCCATATAAAATACATTAGTATTCGGTTTTGTCCTGGTGTGTTGTACTTAAACTCCTCATCGGAGTACTTGGTAATATAATGTGGTTTGGTACTACAATTATATTATTTAATTCATCATTTTCATTTACCTGGTGGGTCCCAGCTGGGGATTCACGGCACTGTAATATCCGCCTAGTTTGGGGTGTTACACAATCGACGTGCGGAGAGGCGCTTAGCTGCGAGAGACGCCTACCATCGGGACTACTTAGCTGTTTATACGGACCATATCCTCCACCCGGATGGACCTTTTATTCCTCCGGTCAGGCCACCTACACCACCCACTTCGCCGGACGAGGCTGATGCCAGTGCCTGAGCTTACCTTGGGGGAGTACTTGACCTTTCTCTTACTGCGTATTATTATTTATTGTCCATTGAGGTCACTGTACTTCTTAAGTTTGGGGGGTTACTTTTAGTTGTTATTTACTTTTTAGTTATAAATTTTAGCCTTGCTCGTCTTCTATGATATTTTGGACATTGTTTGCATTCGTGAGTATTTCGTGCATCCTTGTGTAAGACCGATTATATGATACTGATTTATTTTTGAAGAAACGGATGAGTATTGGTCGAGTTTGCATTATGGGATATTTGTTTCCCTCGAGTATTCATTTCGGCCTTATTTTTTTGCGTCATTGTGGTAATCCTGGCATATAAGAAATGAGACATACGTGTTTGTAGTGTCCGCATTACACGAGCCATCGTCTATATGTTTGGTGGCGCTATTCACTTAGCTAGTCGTCCAGTTACATTAGTCTTGTTGGCATTTAATTTAAGTACCTAAGGTTAGGCATTGAGTCGGACAGTTGTAATTCCCAAAATTTGAGAATTTTTGCATGTTCTATGATGGGAAGTCTAGTAATCGGGGGTATTCACGTGACCCGTTGTTTTCTCTCTTGTAAAACGACAACCCTGAATAGACTAATGGTTCAGAAAAATCGCATCTCCGATGATAGGAAGCCAAGTAACCGGGGGTATTCACGTGACCCGTAGTTTACTCTCGCATAAAACAGCAACTTTGAATCGCACATGCACGTGTAGCTATTCGAGTTTTTTTCTCTGCTGTAGAGGGAGACTTAGTAACTAGAAGCATTCATGAGCCCCATGAGTATCTTTTACGTCAAACGGTTCCCCAATACATGATAATGGAAATCCACCCTAGGGTTCTTCCGATGAAACATCCTGGGAGTCGAAACCTAGTGGTTAACTCGAATCATTATAATGATTAAATATAAGGGACTGCCGGAGAACATTATTTATGATGAAATTCTTGTGTTTTTGCCACGAGGCTGTGGTACTGGGCGAGTTGACTTGTTATATTCTCAACATTCATATTGGCGGTCGGCTCAATTCATGTTTGTTAATCTTTGAACCTTGATTTTCTTCATGAGCTATTGATTAGCACTAAAAATGGTTACCTTGTGGAGTCATTGTCCATAATTTGACTTACCAGTATGATACTCGTATTATTCTTTGAGATATTCAGGGCAATATTAATTAGTTGAGCACTATGGATTTGCACGATTGCCCACGATACTTGTCGTCTTAATTGAAATTGATTTTTGCTTGAGGACAAGCAAAGGCTTAAGTTTGGCGGTATTTGTTACTTGTATTTTTGTGCGCTTGATTATCAGTATTTTATCTCCATTTTGGGGTTAAATCTGCATAAATGAGCTTTTAATGCATTATGTTTATATGTTCTGAAGGAAATAGAGTCCGGAAGATTAAACGAAGAAAAACGGGCCAAAACGACATTTTTTGGTCAAGGGCCGCGGCACAGGCACACCCAAAACTAATCGGTACAAACTGTACCATGGGCCACAGCATGCTCATTCTGAGCCACGGCCCGTAAGGAAAAAAATCGCCCAGGCCTGGCAGCACACGGACAAGGGCCGCGGCACACTTAAGCCGGGCCGTATCCCGCGATGCGGGATTCCTGATGTCAGCCCGCGATTTTGACTGTTTTGGAGGCCTTTTTCGACCTAATCCATGGACGCGTTTTGGTGGTGGAAATAAGGTTATAAAAAGACGGTGAAGGTCAGAAAAGATGGATCTAAGAAGAGGAGAAACATACCTAGCAGCAGAAAGCAAAGGCCAGAGAACGGAAGGGATTTGGTTCTTCAAATTGTGTTTGAATTTCTCTCCTATGTTTTATTCAAACCTTTGTGTATTGTTATCTAGCATGTCGGGCTAGATCCTTTTATTCTAGGATTGTGATGAAATCGAGATTTTGATGAATTAATTCTTGATTTTACGTTATTAATATATTTCCCTTTTCTATTGAGTTTTCCCTATTTGTTCTTAATGCTTTCAATTGTGTGGCCTATAATTGAATTGTTGTAACTACGTAACTTGAATCGGGAGAGGAGAGTAAGTAGCGAAAAATTGGGAGAAAACCGTTTTGTCTTGTGAGATAGGAATACACTCATAAGAATTACGTAGCTCGTTTGGAGATTTTAGAACTGTTTGCCTATTGTTGAATTAACTCACCAAGGAATAGAGTGAATTATTCACCTTGGAAAATTCTACTGATCTCGGGAGAGGCATTAGATTGCCTTAGAATCTTCGCTTTCAATAAATTGGGAAATTACATAAATCAAGATTAATTCGGATTAATCGAGGTGGATTCTAAATCCTAGATTCTTCTCTTATTTGATCTCCTTTCACCGGACTATTGATTTTATTAGTTGTTTTTAGTTTATCGCATTATTTAGTTTTTAATAATTCTTCAACAACAAAATTTGGTCGTTCAGATAAAATTAGGAATACGAATAAATTGGTAATTAGTATGTCAGTCCTTGAGGGAACGATATCTTTTCTCATCACTTTATTACTTGATTACGACAACATCCACTTGCATTCACAAAAATATGTAATATTTAATATTATGTAATATATAATGTTAATTCAACATTAATTTACTAAAGACTCACATGCATACCTTATCAAATTTTCCATCATTTCTCTGCATATCTTTTTTAATTAAATAATCCAGATTTAACTCCTGTGTGAAATTTGAAAATACCCATAAAAGAAAACATTAAACATGAATAGGTGTTACCCAATATCATTAAAATTGTAACACCCCAAATCCACTCAGGGATATTACACGTCGTAGACCCTTTCCTCGATGATCTACCAGGCTGGTAATTAAAATCAAACATCAAAATATCGCCTTCAAAGCCAAATGACGACCAAATAGACCGATTTGGTCTTTCAATTAATACATACAACTCAATCTCAATACATACCCACATAGGGGTCCTCAATACAACACGCTCCCGTACAAAGGGAAAAATACTACAGCGGAAATAACTACAACCAAACCAATGCAACATTGTACGGGTCCTCATGTGATTAGTATCGATCATCATTCATCATCCTTCGTGCCAACCCTGTGTTATGCTCTCCAAAACCTGAATGAACTTGTACGCAAAATAGACATCCACCCCCCGATTTCTCGGGAGTTAGCAAAATTCCACTATTTTGCTAGTGTAAGTACAAAGTGCAAATACGAGTCATACAAACCATATTACAAGAATAATAATCAGGAATCCTCAAAGATTCAAACATAATGAAAAAAAATACTTACTGAGGCAGAGAGTTTGAGTAAAACTTTCCAAATTCGAATGATCACAAATCAAGAGAACAATTTCTAAAATATTTTAAAATGCCCTCAGGAGTTTTGATGGAAAATCATTTAGGATTATCGAATCCTTCTCTTATCAAAGAAAACCAAAAGGGGGTCACATCCCAAGATTTGCTTTCTCAAATAAAACCAACAATAATTCAACGGGTCCACAACCCACACCACGTGTCCTCGACGGACATAAAATCAACAAAACATAACCACCCAAGATACGAAATCTTGGTAACACGTCCAAGATACTCGACCCTGACAAAGCACATCCACAATCATACACATGACACCTTGATCACATGCCATATGTCATCGTATGTCTTCTTAGGCTCTCACGGTTGGATCAATCACTCGTTGCATCCTGACCACCATGATCACAAGCCATGTGCCACTGTAGACCTCTTCGACATCACGACTGACCATTCCACATTCACAAACCAGTAAACTACGGTACACATCATAATATCAAGCAACAAAACACCTCTGTAATCATATCCCTGATACCGTGATCGCTTGCCACGTATCACCATAAGTCTTCTTAGGCTCTCACGGTTGGACCAATAACTCGCCGCGTCCTGACCACCATGATCACATGCCATATGTCACCGTAGACCTCGTCCGATCATCACGGTTGGACTATGACCACACATCCACAAATCACACAACACAATACACCAAGGATATCATAATAATCCACGTAAAGGCAACAAACACATAGCATGACACAAATGTCGAATCACAACACACCGAAATGAGATAATATATATATATATATTATTGTATATATATATATATATATTATCAAATCACAATACCAACATCAAACATATCCATAGGATTCACTTAATCATTCACAAAACACAACATTCACCAAATACACACACGTTTTGAAAGAGATCCTGTAACGAGGCTAAACTGAATCCTTTGAAAGTTCATTTCAAACAACCAAACAAACACACTTAGACGATCACCTATCATCATTGTAACACCCCCAGAATACGACCGGGAATGTCACATGCCGTAGACCCTTCTCGCAAGGATCTACCAGGCTAAACTCCAAAAGACTACTCAATGATTGACCGACCGGGGTCAAATTAATTACAAAACAGACCGACAAGGTCATTAAACAATTCAAAAACCAATGTAATTCACAGCTCAACGACATTAATAACTTGAACACGGAAAATAATGACAACTCAATTTAATAAATGAAAACTACACCCGTGCAAGGGTGAATACTCGACCAAAAGATAAATACCAACCAAAATGAAACAAAAGAAAAGGCTCTGACTCTTGTGTGATTAACATCATTGTCCTCCATCTCCTTCCAAGCCAATCCCGTGACTGGTTCCGAGCTGCCAAAACCTGAGCGCATAACAGGCACCCACCCCCCGAAAACTCGGGGGTTAACAAACTGGAATTTTGCTAGTGCAAGTACATAATATACAAAATATACGAATAATATCAACACAAAACTCAACAGCCGCGAACCCTTAACACAAATCACACATTCACATAGTCAGCACAGAATAACATTCACTTACACAAGGTGAAAGATAATCACATAGTCATATTCTCTTTATGGAACATAACACCAATGAAACCTTAAACGAGCCCAATGAGTCGAAAGATCTAGTTCGAAACCCCTTTATAAAAGGAATATATTTTGAAAAGTATTTTGATAAGATGGTTAAAAAACGTTATCATTGAATGGTTTGGGGTTTTAAAAATCGGATGGAAATGTTTTAGAAAATAATTTCAAGATTTATGGGTCCTTGACCCAGTATATGAAAAACAGTTTCACAAGAAAACCATTTCAACATTTTTCAGGGTCCTCGACCCAATTTAATAAATACTATCATCACAGAAACCATTATATCAATCGTCTCACGGGATCCTCGACTCAATTCACAGAATATCATAACAAGAATAATCGTCTCAACAATCTCACGGGGTCCTCGACCCAATCCACAGAATATCATCACAGCACAATCAAGGTCACAACCTCTCATTACGACAAATCCTGCTCAAGACCCTTGATTAATTAACCCTCGGAGATCTCGTCAAATATCCTTGGTTAATTAACCCTGATACCAACGTTTAAAATGAGTTGAGACAAACTTTCGGAAACACGAATCTCGGTCTACACCGAGACCAATATTTAAAACGAGTTGAAAGAACTTTGAATTACGAATATTGTTCGGTAACGGGGCCTTAGCTGTCACTCAAATATCCGTTACCAATAAGCCTGCCAGACGTCTCCATTGCATCACCTGTGTACCGGCCTTCACTCCACTATGTTGGCTGCTCCTTGTACATGTCACCGCGCCGGCATTCACTCCCGCAAGAGCCGCCCCTTGAATACGCATCAGGTTAAACATCGGCGTTCACCAACCATATGGAGCAGCTCATTGCAGCACACACCAGGCCAGAGTACACACCCTGCCCTCAGAGGCTCCCAGATACGACGTCTGTCACAACAAGTATTCTCATACAAACATCAAGCACATAGTCAATCGTTGCAACAATTATCAAATCAGTACACCAATTCACGCAAATTATCTGTCACTCCACAACCACACAAATAAACAACAACACGCACGTTATCAATCAAAAACACAACATAATAAGCCTTCGGCATAACCACTTATATCCTTATATCGCAACTCAACCGACTACATAAATCTTACTATATTATCTCTATAAATATGGTTCGTACTTTAATCCAAGTTGAGTACGTCAACTAGTATCGGTATTAATCACCCGACGTTCACCGACATATGTATATATACACACACACACACATATATATATATATATATATATATATATTTGTAAAATAATTCACACACTTCGGCAACAATGATTTCATGTAGTTATAATTCGTATATCAAGGTACTTACCTCGAAACCACGTTCGCAACGAGACGACAGATGGGATGCGGTCGAACAGCCTCGAACCCCCAAACAATATCAAGAACACGATAGTACCGCGAATACTACGAGGATAACAACACACGAATTATCAATCACCAAATGGGATTCAACTCGGAATACTCGAGCACCTATAATCCTCCGTAAGAAACAACAAAAAAATGATTACGATGAGGATCAAGACCAAAAACAACGGAGATCACATTAAACTATCGAAGGAAAACTCATTCGAACATTTGATCGAACGACAAATGTTCACTACACCTCAAGAACACCGAAATCATCCTTCGGGATGAAACGAAACGAAGACATGGGTACACAATCCATAAAACATGTTTAATAACAACATCTTACACCAATCAATTTATCAAAATCGAATGGAAAACGAAATCAAGAACAAAACTCCCAAAAAAGTCAACTCCAGAGAATCAAGAAAATACCTCGGATTAATGATGAAGAACACGAATTGATGTTGTTAATCCACACCAAGAACTTGAATAGGATGATATCTCTAAGACAAATCGCCTGGAAATCGCCCACGGGGAGAAAGAAGAAGAGAGGAGAGGAAGGAAATGAAATCCTCTCCAAATCCCGCTGATAAAAGGGGTGTTCTGACTCGCGTGCTGCGGCGCAGACTGAGTGTGCCGCGGCCCACGGCTAAAATTCAAGGTCAGGCCTCCAGGCCGTGCCGTGGCCCGCGGTACAGCCGTGCCCAGAGCAGCCCCTGAAAAGGGTTGTGCCTAGGCACAGAACTTGTGTGCCTAGGCGCACACTATTTGTGCCCAAAAGTGTCGAAAAATCACGATACGTGATCGAATAACCAAACCGAAGTTCACCACACGTCTAACAACGTTAAACGGACTTATGGAAACACGAAATAAACAGTTTCAGATGAGATTCGCAAGAATCGAACTCAAGTGCGGAAAAGTCAATAAGAAGTACGGAACTCAATAAAAAGACACCGAAACGAACTCGGATGTCAAAAAGTGCAGAATTAATCATTATTAGAATGACGAAACGGTCACAAAAGAGTCACTAAGATGGACTTCCGCCAAAAAAAGTACGGAGAAGCAATATCCCGCCAGGAAACACTCAACGAGATACACAAGAACCAAAAACTCACGCCCAACGGCGAAACGTAACAAGCCATGCGAAGAAACATACAGTGTGAAATCACGCTCCACGACGACCATCACAAAGTCACAAGCAGAGACACAATTCGATCCCCAAACCTCTCAGCTATTGACTCGCAATGCACGGCTCGGTGTCCCAAATGACCGCCATCAAAACAGCTGACCAACGGTGAATGACAATTCTTCGCAATATTAGATCAGACATCAACAATCGGACAACCACGATTAAACAACAATGATCGAATAACAATGGTCGAACAACGACTCCAAAGTTCACACTTAAACCAAAGATGTATAAATGAAAGCCATTCCACACTGAAAATACTAAGATGAGTACGGGTAATACATTCCCCCATACTAAGAGGACATTTTTATTCCGAAACTTAGAACAACAAGAGTTGGAAACGTAAAGCAATGAAATGGAAAGCGATCTGAGTCACGATTGTTGGAAACAGCAACGATTAGGACATAGTACAAAATCTTCATCCTGTTATGCTAGGTTCTTCAGAAGGAGACATAGGGTTTCGGGACACTCCCCGGTCACTCGCTCTGCTCACCAAAAGGGTAGTATTCTTTGCCAATTCGAAAACTCTCTCACAGTGTTTCTCCCGATGACCTTCACACCCGCACTGGTAACAAGTCAAGAGTGGACAGGGACAATTTGCACGTACATGTCCGTGACAGTTACAGTTGAAGCACACTCTCTTCTTACCGAGAGTCACCGATGTTGGCTTGGGATTCCCAGCGCTCACTCCCGACCGTGAAGACAACGTGTTTGGACAACGTGGGGGTTTGGGAGCCTTAGTCTCTTCACCGTCCAAAACTTTTCCAGCTGTCCTCGGTCTCTTTGCTTCGCTCGTGGGCTCGGTCACTGAGGAGATTTCATAGGATACCGTTTGATCTTGATACTCCTTTACTGTAGCATGAATCATTGTCGTACGAACCACTTCACCACTTCCACTTCCATCATCATGTCTACGTCCGCCAAGGCTCACCATGCTGATGCAGACAGTACCGTTCAACATTATTAATTAATCAGTCGTGTAGTATACCATAATTATCAACACAAGGTTTAGTTAGCATCTTTAGAATAATGGTAATATCGTAAAGCACAAGATTTTCTGAAGTCAATTTCAGTCCTTTGACGAGGACGATCATTATATGTTCGCACTTAATGAAAACAAATTTTTGAACGAAAAGAGGGCGAGTCACGTTACGCCCAAAACTTGTAAATACTGTCCTTCATTTGGAAGAGGAAGTTTATACATCGACTTTTAAAAATTATTTTCGAATAATGTATAAAAGAAAATTAAAAATTGAATCATAACTATTTTGAAATATTTCAAAAGTGTTGAGTTCCAAATACCACAATTTGAAAATCTCTCCTCTTCCACCAAAATGTTTAATCGAAAGGATTTTTTATCGAAATACGTGACCATTAGACATGACGACATTAAATCATAGATTTTCAAAATGTTAGAAAATTTCAAAACACCACTTTAAAATGTTCGTGCAGCGGATATGATAAACTCACAAAAATTTATTCTAATGAAATGTAGAAATCAATAAATATACTCGACTTCCGAAGCATACTACATAACCGTTCTCACTCGGACCGTATATGCATGTTATATCCTAAAACACTAATATCACAAACAAGTTCTTGTAACACCCCCAAATCCCATTGGGTTATTACAGTGCCGTGGACCCCACATCAGGAGATCCACCAGGCGAACATGACTAAAATACATCAAATTAACTAACAAGGGAAATCACAGTCCCTACTATGATACCCGACGTAATATTTCGATAAGGACTTTCAATGACAATGATGGGCCTACATGGCCAAAAGAAAAATACAACATCCACGAGCATCTGCTCGGGTAATACATAATGACAATGACTAACAAACTGTAGAACACTCCAACTGACTGACCAACATGAACAACTCGGACTAGTATAGCTCGAATGCCTCGTCACCATCGTCATGCCCCTGTGTCTCAACTCTCTCCTCACAAGCACCTAAAACATTAAAATACGTTCTGCCCCCACGGGGTCAGTCATCCAGATAATGAACATCAAATACATGTATAACATGATATGCATCCAAAGGCAAAATGAAATGGTACAATAATAATAATACAAGATGCTCACAAACCAAAGTAAGAACCAAGCATTCATGAAACACTATGCCCACGGCATACTATTAATACATGTTCAACATGTTAGAACATAAATACCCAACGATGAATCATAATTATAGAACACCACAATGAATTATACGAACATGAACCAAACCAAAACTGAATTAGATATGAATCACAATGCCCGAAAGCTCCAACGAAAATACCAAGACATCACAAAGGCCTGAAAGCCACTCAGCCGAAGCTGTCAAATATAACAACACCTGAAACCATAACAGCCCGAAGCGGTATTAATGAGGGCCGAATCCACGGCACGAAGCCGTATCACAATGAGGGCCGAAGCCACGGCACGAAGCCGTATCACAATGAGGGCCGAAGCCACGGAATGAAGCCGTATCACAATGAGGCCATCTTATGGTCGTGACCTACTGAACTGTAGGTGTTGGGAAACCAACCGAGAAGGTTCAAGCCCCAAAACTTACCCATAATGAGCACTAGCCGAGACTAGCCTCCAAAACACAATTAATCACAAACGGAAATGATCCAAAGATTACCGAATTCACAAGAATGATAGTGTACTGCCTTGAGAGTCGGCTAGCACGACGACAATAACTCACGGATGGGCACCTTCCTCGACAGTCCCAATTCAGTACCTCGATTACCTTAGAACGGTCAATCGATAACGACGAACAACGGATGGGAACTATTCTCGACAGTCCCAATTCAATACCTCGATTGCCTTGGAATGGCCAACCGATAACAATGATGCAGTGGATGATTTAATATCTCGATTCCCATATAACGGCCAATCAACAATAGTGATACAATGAATGACTCAATACCTCGATTGCCTTAGAATAGCCAATCGATAACAATGATATAATGAATGCCTCGGAACCTCTAATCGGTTACCGAAGACGAAGATGAGAACGAATACGCCAATGTATTCAATCGGCCAATACAACATCAATGACAAAACACCAACATCAATAACAATGGTTACAATGATGTCTTAGTTTGACATCAATATCAACAACAATAATCGATACATCGATACCGTGAACCGGCTATCGACAACGACATTAACAACAAGTATCCCAATGCCTTGAGCCGGCCATTAATGAACAATAATAAACATTTGGCATAATTGCCGAAGAGTATCGTATCGAATGATCCCTTAATATCAATGAACTCATGAAGAGACTAAGTCTCGGAATGATACAACACATTCATACACATATATGATAACATTAATCTCATTGACTAGTACAAGTATAAAACTTGCCTCAAACCGACGGCGAGAAAGTCCTTCCACGACCAACGTCCTTAATGGAAATATCGGCTGCTCGAACAACCTTGAATAACACAAGTACCAACAATTCGCTTAATATACGAATCAATCATGATCACCACCAACTCAAAAGTCGATACAACACTACCCAAACTCATTGGGGCAATTTAACAAACACGTTGTAAACAATCTCCCATTGTTTACAACCAATCCCAATTATATCGATACCAAAACTCCAATGAATGATTCAATCCAACAAAACGTCATTAATAAGATCAATAAACCAAAAGGAATACTCCATTCAAGATTACGACAACATCTAGTCGAAATCCCCAAAATTCCAAAGTCAACACCCAAGGTGTTCTTGAACAAATCCCCAAATATTCAAAAATTCTGAAAATTACATCAATGAATCCATAAGAATACAAGTATCTAAGGTAGATAATCCATATTCAACATATTCCAACATGATAGCAAGCTAAATCAAAGAGATAGGGAAGAAAACCTTCACATCCCGAAATTCAAGATTCAATGAAAAGTTACCTTGATTTGGAGTGATTGAGCAGATTAAATGTTGATTAATCTAAACTAGGAGCTTGAAGATGATGCTAGATGATTGCAGCTCGGAAATATCTATGCGAATCGCCTAAAATCGCCCGGAATGGTTGAGAAATGAAGAAATGACGGAATGAAGACTGAAGTGTCCTATTTATACAAAACCCAGCTTAGCGCGCGCTATCTCCTGATGATTAGCGTGCGCTAGCGAGTTCACCGGGTAGTCCAGTGAACTCTGCATGCCGCGTTAGCATGCAAAACTTACTTGGTGGCGTGTGCTAATGCCTTTCTCTTAGCATGCGTTAACCTTGTGTTAGCGTGCACTACATGATAGTTGATGTCCAAAATATTGGAGTCCAGAACCCACTGTCCTGCACCTGCTTGCCTTAGCGCGTTGTTAAGATGACTTAGCGTGCACTACCAGTACAATTAGCGTATGCTATTTACCACTCATAGAGTGCGCTATAAATTTCCAATTTCAGTCCAGTAGGTACTGGACTGTCTGCCTCAATTGCGCTAGCGTGCGCTAAAGTTGATGCATAGCATGCGCTACCTGTACTCCATTAGCACGCGCTAACAAGAGTATGTAGCGTGCGCTATCTCACACATAGACTACCAAAATATGATAATGATGACAATATTCTCATCTCAATCTCAAACAGTGATGAATGATGAATAACAACTGATACACGATTATAATGTACGCCGAACGGTGAACGCAATTGAATGAATATGAATGATGAATGATTATTACTGAGTGAAAAATTTCTGAGTGACAATTACTGAATGATAATCAATGAATTCACAATCGAGTATAACATACCCCCCGTAAAAAGAGTTTTGTCCCCGAAACTAAGGGTTAACAACTCGGGATATGAACTATCCATCATGATCTGAAAACAACATCTCCAGGAATACTCCTCAGTGCGAAACACTCCGCCAGAGACCAGCCAGAAAGTCATACCAACCGCATGGCTCGAAACACTGGCATACACATCCCCATCCTCAACGACGTCGGACGCCCAAGCAAGCACTGACTCACGCCTCAAAAGAAAAGCAATAATGCACATATAGTCCTCGGGACCATATCAATCGTACGCCAAAGTTCTCATGACTTGACGTATCGAATCAAAATGAACAATTACTCAGATTATCACGAAATCTCGGGTACAACACCAAAGGGAAGAAATCCCAACCAATGACCCGAATCTCAAGATTCTCAAATACTACAGTTACAAGACAAATCAACAACAGATGGTTCACAAATACAATATTACAATGCAGATTAAGTTAAATAGTAATCCGGAAAATAAGACTACATCTCAAATGTACCCAACATCGATATCCTCCGGATCATCGATCCCCTCGATTCAAGGAAGACCCAAATCTAAACTCACCGCTTAATATGATCCCAAAAGGTCACAACAACGAGAGTAACTACGATGAATGATAACGACAAGGATTAGGAATGACTCACCGAGGTGAACTAACAACTTAATAAGTGATAGCTCAAATGAAGTGATTGGAATCGTTGTTCCTCGTGAATTGAATGATTAGTTTCATAATTACAAGTCTCAACATGATTGATGTATAATGAATGAATTATATGAATGAATGAATGACAATGAAATGAATGATTATCCTATTACCGAACAAGAATTAACCTATTCAAAACCGGTGATGAATGTCCTTACTTCTGTCTCTCGAAGTTTGATAGGACCACTTGGATGATGCACGGGCTGAAGTAAAAAAATCCCTCGAGCCTTGTGAGCCCTCTCAAGATCTACCGGCACTAGAACTCCTGCAGTATTTCCGTAGGTGTCCCTGCCTCCCACACAGAAAGCAAACAAACCTCTTTGTTGGCCACTAAGTATACAGGATACAGCTTGGAAAGTGTTTTAAACAACAAGCTGTATCGGTTTTCAAATCTGAGTGCGTAGCGGAAGTCTTGAATACAGGAAGTTGCTGAGGATACAGCAACTCGGTGTGATGTGTATTCTTAAATAATCACAAATAATAAAACAGTAAAGGCAGAAGGTAAATAACATAGTATTTAAAGTGGTTCGAGGTAAACCCCTCTACGTCCACTGGTCCTCCACACAGGAGTAAAAAGTTTATTATAATTACTACGTACACAACTACATAATTATAACTAAACCTAATCAATATATCGCTCACACAGATCGACATAAAGATCTTAGCTTTCAACCGTTCACACAGATTGGTTTGAGCTAACACTTGACTGGCTTCTTCACACATAGTTCTGAAGCTTCGTCTTCTTCAATGCAAGTCCGTCACACATAGTTCGGGAGTAGTAAGGATTCCTCAGTCCACAGAGGGCTGATATGAGTTTGTTCAAAGATAGAATAGGGTTTGAACAACAACTATGATTTTCTGGGCTTTAAGCTGATATTGTGTTGTTCAAGGTTAGAACACTTGTATCTCTTCGTTTTGGAATAGCAGTATAATTTGAGATATCTTGTTCAGATGTATATCATTTTCGTTGATCGTTGTAAGTGTTAAGTAAGTCGTTTGATCTTCAAGGACTGGGATACATATAGTCTTCTGAGATATATCCGTTGAGATAGATCCGTTGAGCTTGATTCTGTGACAACTTGAAAGTTTGACATAGATCCGGATATCGCGGGATTTGAAGATCTAATAACTAATTTTATATTTAAATACTTTATCATTCAGTATTTAAATATATCTTCTCAAACGGGACTATTGACTTTAACGAATCAAAGATTCCTTCTTGTCCTGTTAGAGGGCTGTATGGAAGGATTGCTGTGTTGATGTCGAAGTCTTGGCAACTTGAAGTCTTGCTGTAGCTAGCGCTCATAGAGGTCTTCGATATAGTTTCAGCGACTTCGATCGACTCTTCAATAAGATTCCTCTTGCTGGATGGCGCGTGATTCTTCTTCTGCGGGGGCGATGGCAGGCTCGGGTGCCTGTTGCGAGGTGTTTTGCTATTGCGAGGGAGATGATTGATGAGTACTTGTCCCTTCATCTCTCTTCTCTTGGGCTTCCTCTCGACTTATCCGCAAACCAGCCTAGAATGCATCGTCATCGTCGTCGGAATTAGAATCGTATTTTGGATTAACGGGAGATTCTATAGACGGAGCTTTCCCTTTGTTTCGTGCTTCAAATTTGTCGATCAGACGGCTTTCAATGAGTTCTCGAACGAAGAGGTTGTCCCATTGGATCAGGACATCAATTTCTTGAGTGTTCGTCACTTCCAATACAAACCTTTCTTCATTTTTCCACTCGCTCCAGTTGTAGAGAACTTCGTAGGGAGCGACTCGGAAATTCTTCCATTGGACGAACCGCTCGAAGGCCTGTTCAATCCGCACGAGGGGCTCCTAATAGTGCTTGGGTTCGATGTAGGTAGGGGATCCTCTACAGGTGTGGGATCCTGTAGCGAAGAGGGATCCCTAACATGGGTTGGTACCCTGTTGGGAGATGGATCCTGTACGGGTGTGGAATCCCATATAGGAGAAGTAGCTTTTGGCTCCATGGTGGCAGCCGACTCACCAGAGTCTTGTAAGTTGGCAGAAGTCCTCTTATGCGTCATAGCAGCCAAGTGCTCGGGATTTGCTGTATCGACAGCAGTGGACAACTCTTCCACAGGAGTTGGGCCCTGGGGGATCGAATCAGTGGGTTGAACCACGAAAGGAGCATCATCGGAGGTTGCTGTAGCTTTCACTTTGGTAAGCCTCCTTAGCATTCTTTTCGGCTTCTCAGCAGCAACTGGGGTTTTGCTGTGAGATCTCTTTCTTTTCTTCGATGATTCGACACTGTCAGACTTAGAATAAACGTCTCTCGGATCTTCAGATAAAGGCATTCTTCGGACAAAGGGTCTGTTGGCGATCAGGGTGCTCTGGTTGAAGGCAGAAGGCCTGACGCCTCCTAAATAGATCCGGGAACTGATTTTCTTAGCCTCTGCAGATTGTGGAAGTCCGCACTTCATCAAAATATGGTTTAAGAATAAACCAAACGATTTCTTCTGCGAAGCAGGTTTTGACACCTCTTCCTGCAAACGCTTCAGAACAATTTGACACCAATTGACCTTTTCACAGGTCATAATAGCCACCATTATCCTAAATCTAAGATTGGTGCAAATCTCAAAGGCACTTGTGCGATTCTCAATGATACGGCAACAAAAGTCATTCAAGTAAATAAAAGGTAAACAAATGTTCTTCTTATGGCAGGTAGTGTGAACAGTTTCCACCGATGCTGAACCAGTGAACAAGCCATAATACTCGGTCAATAGCTCTTGGGACCCAAAAGTCTCAAGGTCTTCCATAGTCAGGCCATTAGCGGGTATCCTGAAGATGTTCTGGAGAAGTCCCTGGTCAACGCGGATCTCCACTCCGCAGATAACGGCGGTGATGTCAGCGACGTGGCCTCCCTGAGCCAGCGACAGAAAGCGGACGGCTGCGTTGAGGTAGAAGTCCTCAACCAGATGAACGTCATATTTCTTGGCGGTGTGGCTCTTAAGGCAGTAAAGGCCTTGCTGACGGATTCTGGTGATGACGAACTCCATGGATTCGACGTCATCCCCTTCGGCATTAATTCGCTCGATGACGACAGATCTGGAGAAGATACGTCCATCAATGATGTTCGAGGCTTTCTTCAGATATGTCTGGGTGGTTGCCATTGTGATTCTCGAAAAGAGTTAGTGAAAAAGGTTCAAGATGAATGCAGTAAACACAGAAAGCTCTGTAGGCTGTATGCTCAAGACTCTAAAATATGCAGAAAGCGTAAAGAATCTGTAATGGCATTCACAGTCCTTTTATAATAGGCGGCGACGAAGGGTTTCAAAGATTGAATGGTCAGATTTAAGGGATGGGAACCGGTGTTTTGAAATGAACAGTCACGATGGACTGAGTGTAACCGGTACACTAATCCTGTGATTTTAAAAATACTAGCGGGTCCCACTTCTGACATTTAAAATACCCTTAATGCCTGAAACGGCAGTTTAAAAATAATAAATAATTTGAAACATCGCGGCTTTTAAGATTCGAGTGTCCAGATGTCGACATTTAATGTAAAAGACATTGGACGTGAAAACAGGGCACGTGGACAAAAATTGTTTTAAAATGAATATTATAATATATACTGAATCAATTTCCTACAGTATGTGTTGTATCCGCGACGATACAATGTTCCCCCTTAAAAGGTACATGTGGGTTTCAATTCCATACAACAACGTTTGGATTAATGCTGTATTCATGGGTCATACTGTATTCCCCCTTAATTATTGCACACGTCAGCTGTAGGATGATTCATATCGCTTAGTTCCCTACACTGCTGTATTGAAGGCTTTGAGTGTACAGATAATTAATGGTGGATACTGTATTCTTGGGTCTTACAGCATTCCCCCTCAATTGTTGAGTAAAAGCAATAAATACTTACAGGGAGTCAGGTTGTAGCAATCCCAATTCTTGTCTAAGCATGTTGAATCTTGCTGTGTCGAGAGGCTTGGTGAAGATGTCGGCCAACTGGATATCTGTATGAACTTTCTCCAGCCGAACATCCTTGTTCTTGACATGATTTCTGATGAAGTGATGCTTCATGTTGATGTGCTTGGTGCGAGAGTGCAATACAGGGTTGTGCGTTATACCAATTTCAATCGTGCTATCACACATGATTGGCATTTCCTTGGCTTCAACCCCATAGTCTGACAACTGCTGCTGCATCCAAAGGATCTGCATACAGCAACTTCCAGCAGCGTAGTATTCTGATTCAGCCGTGGAAAGTGAGTTTGCCAATTGTTTCTTGATAAACCAAGACACAAGTCTAGGTCCAATAAAGTGACAAGTTCCACTTGTACTCTTCCTATCTAGCTTGCAGCCTCCGAGATCCGAGTCGCTGTAGCCAACTAAATCGAATCCGCCTTCCTTAGGATACCATAGTCCTACATCGACTGTTCCTTTAATGTACTTCAGGATTCGTTTAGCTATATTGAAGTGTGATTCCTTAGGTGCTACTTGATATCTCGCACACACTCCTACATCAAACTGGATATTGGGCCTGCTAGCCGTTGGGTACAGGAGAGAGCCAATAAGCTTCATGTAGAGTGATTGGTCAACCGGTTTTCCGGATTCATCAGCACTAATCTGCATGGAAGTGCTCATGGGGGTTGATGACGATTTGGAAGTGTTCATTCCAAACTTGTTGAGAAGCTCCTTGCTGTATTTTTCCTGGTTGATGAAAATTCCTGTAGGCAACTGCTTTACCTGCAAACCTAGGAAATAACTAAGTTCTCCCATCATACTCATTTCAAATTTACTTTGCATGAGATGAGAGAACCTTTGACATAGAGCAAGGTTAGTTGAATCCAATATAATCTCATCTACATATATTTGAACCATTAGAAGGTCATCGCCTTCCTGTATTTTGAACAAGGTCTTGTCCACAACACCTTTCTCAAATCCATTATCGGTTAGATACTGGGACAGGATTTCATACCATGCTCTAGGTGCTTGCTTAAGTCCATACAACGCCTTCCTTAGTCTGTATACTAGGTCTACGCCGTCTGTGTTAGCAAACCCTGGTAGTTGTTCAACATAGACTTCTTCGGCCAGGTTTCCATTCAGGAATACACTTTTGACGTCCATTTAATATACAGTGAAGCTCTTGTGGGCGGAAAAGGCTAAGAATATCCTGATGGCTTCTAGTCTGGCTACAGGGGCAAAGGTTTCATCGTAGTCTATGCCTTCTTCCTGTGTATAGCCTTGTGCGACTAGGCGGGATTTATTTCTAATAACAAGTCCATTTCTGTCCTTCTTGTTTCGAAATACCCATTTTGTTCCAATTACGGTTTGATGTGTAGGTCTTGGTACAAGATACCATACATTGTTTCTTTCGAAACCGTCAAGCTCTTCTTCCATAGATAAAATCCAATGAGAGTTGTTCAGGGCTTCTATGGTAGAAACAGGTTCAGATTGGGCTAAGAATACAGCAATAGTGCACATGTTGAGTCTTTTAAGTTCGGATTGAGATTTCCATACCGGGAATGGAGAAATCTTAGGCTCTTATGGTTCTACTAGTGCACATAGTACATTTCCTTGTGTACTCTGTATTCTACTACGGGTTGATACTCCTGCATCAATATCTCCTATGACCAAATCTTGTGGGTGATCTCTCAACCATCTTCTGTCGGGTTCTAATTCAGGGTCCCGTACTGTATCGAGAGTTGCTGTAGTTTCGGCTTCATCTTGTACAGCATTGGCTTCATCTACGTCAGTTCTTACAGCTGCATGGTTGATTTCTAGGTCAACAACAGGTTCTATAGGAGTTGGTGGATCTAAGATGGAAAGTTGTTGAATATTCTGAGTAATAGCTTCTACTCCTGTAGGGTCATGGTGAGGTTCGTCGAACACTACATGAACTGATTCCTCGATTGTCAGCTTCCTTTTATTGAAGATCCTATAAGCTTTGCTGACGGAGGAATATCCTACAAATATTCCTTCATCTGACTTTTCGTCGAAGGTTCTAAGTTGATCCTTTCCATTATTCAACACATAACACCTGCATCCAAAAATGTGAAAATATGAAACTAATGGAGTTTTGTTGTTCCATACCTCGTATGTTGTTTTGTTGTGATGCTTGTTGACGATACAGTGGTTTTGAGTGTAGCACGCTGTATTGGTGGCTTCGCCCCAGAAACGCTGTGGCAACTTGCTTGCGGCAATCATTGTCCTTGTTTCTTCTTTCAGTGTCCTGTTCTTTCGCTCGGCAACACCATTTTGTTGAGGTGTACGGGCAGCTGATTATTCGTGTTGTATCCCATTTTCTGAATAGTATTGATGTATAAAGCAATTAGTAAATTATGTACCTCTGTCGGAACGAATGGACACGATACTCACCTCTTTCTCATTTTGAAGCTTTCTAAGGTGCTCGGGTATCTTAGATGTAGTATCCTTTTTCTTACTAAGAAAAATTGTCCAAGCGCACCTGGAAAAGTCATCGACAATAACGAGACAGTATTTCTTACCTCCCAAATTTATCGGGTCTACAGGACCATAGAGATCCATGTGTAGCATTTCCAAGATTCTCTAAGTGGAAAGGTAGGATTTTCTCTTTAGGGTGGACTTGGTTTGCTTGCCTTTCTGACATGGTCCACAGACGCTGTCTTTTTGAAATGATACATTTGGCAATCTTCTAACCAGTCCCTGTCTTGAGAGCTTGTTGATTGTCTTGAAATTGACGTGAGACATCCTCATGTGCCATAGCCAGCTTAAATCTACAGTGCCTTTGGCAACAAAACATGGAATTGAGGAGCTCATAGGCATCCAGTCAGCAATATACATATTACCTGATCTGCTTCCTGTGAGCACGATTTCCTTGGTCAGGATGTTCTTGACTCTACAGCGATCTATATAGAATTTCACCAAGAACTGTTTGTCACAGAACTGGCTAATACTAAGTAGATTATACTGTAAGCCTTCAACATACGCAACCTCAGTTACTTTGAACTTTCCGACAAGAAGGGTTCCTTTCCCTCTTGTTCTTGCTTTTGATTTATCACCGAAGCGCACTTTTGGACGGCGAGAAAGTCCTTCCACGATAAACGTCCTTAATGTAAATATCGGTCGCTCGAACAACCTTGAATAACACAAGTACCAACAATTCGCTTAATATACGAATCAATCATGATCACCACCAACTCAAAAGTCGATACAACGCTACCCAAACTCATTGGGGCAATTTAACAAACACGTTGTAAACAATCTCCCATTATTTACAACCAATCCCAATTATATCGATACCAAAACTCCAATGAATGATTCAATCCAACAAAACGTCATTAATAAGATCAATAAACTAATAGGAATACTCCATTCGAGATTACGACAACATCTAGTCGAAAGCCCCAAAATTCCAAAGTCAACACCCAAGGTGTTCTTGAACAAATCCCCAAATATTCAAAAATTCCGAAAATTACATCAATGAATCCCTAAGAATACAAGTATCTAAGGTAGATAATCCATATTCAACATATTCCAACATGATAGCAAGCTAAATCGAAGAGATAGGGAAGAAAACCTTCACATCCCGAAATTCAAGATTCAATGAAAAGTTACCTTGATTTGGAGTGATTGAGCAGATTAAATGTTGATTAATCTAAACTAGGAGCTTGAAGATGATGCTAGATGATTGCAGCTCGGAAATATCTATGCGAATCGCCTAAAATCGCCCGGAATGGTTGAGAAATGAAGAAATGACGGAATGAAGACTGAAGTGTCCTATTTATACAAAACCCAGCTTAGCGCGCGCTATCTCCTGATGATTAGCGTGCGCTAGCGAGTTCACCGGGTAGTCCAGTGAACTCTTCATGTCGTGTTAGCATGCACAACTTACTTGGTAGCGTGTGCTAACGCCTTTCTCTTAGCATGCGTTAACCTTGTGTTAGCGTGCACTACATGATAGTTTATGTCCAAAATATTGGAGTCCAGAACCCACTGTCCTGCACCTGCTTGCCTTAGCGTGCGCTATTAAGATGACTTAGCGTGCACTACCAGTACAATTAGCGTACGCTATTTACCACTCATAGAGTGCGCTACAAATTTCCAATTTCAGTCCAGTAGGTACTGGACTGTCTGCCTAGCATGCGCTACCTGTACTCCATTAGCACGCGCTAACAAGAGTATGTAGCGTGCGCTATCTCACACATAGACTACCAAAATATGATGATGATGATGACAATATTCTCATCTCGATCTCAAACAGTGATGAATGATGAATAACAACTGATACATGATTCTAAAGTACGCCGAACGGTGAACACAATTGAATGAATATGAATGATGAATGATTATTACTGAGTGAAAAATTTCTGAGTGACAATTACTGAATGATAATCAATGAAATCACAACCGGGTATTACATACCCCCGTAAAAAGAGTTTCGTCCCCGAAACTAAGGGTGAACAACTCGGGATATGAACTATCCATCATGATCTGAAAACAATATCTCCAAGAATACTCCTCAACGCAAAACACTCCGCCAGAGACCAGCCAGAAAGTCGTACCAACCGCATGGCTCGAAATACCGGCGTACACATCCCCATCCTCGACGACGTCGGACGCCCAAGCAAGCACTGACTCACGCCTCAAAAGAAAATCAACAATGCACATATAGTCCTCGGGACCATATCAACCGTACGCCAAAGTTCTCATGACTTGACGTATCGAATCAAAATGAATAATTACTCAGATTATCACGAAATCTCGGGTACAACACCAAAGGGAAGAAATCCCAACCAATGACCCAAATCTCAAGATTCTCAAATAATATAGTTACAAGACAAATCAACAACAGATGGTTCACAACCACAATATTACAATGCAGATTAAGTTAAACAGTAATCCGGAAAATAAGACTACATATGAAATGTACCCAACATCGATATCCTCCAGATCATCGATCCCCTCGATCTCATCGATTCAAGGAAGACCCAAATCTGAACTCACCGCTTAATATGATCACAAAAGGTCACAAGAACGAGAGTGACTATGATAAATGATAATGGCAAGGATCATGAATGACTCACCGAGGTTAAATAACAACGTAATGAGTGATAGCTCAAATGAAGTGATTGGAACCGTTGTTCCTCGTGAATTGAATGATTAGTTTGATAATTACAAGTCTCAACATGATTAATGTATGATGATTGAATTATATGAATGAATGACAATGAAATGAATGATTATCCTATTACCGAACAAGAATTAACCTGTTCAAAACCGGTGATGAATGGGCTGAAGTAAAAAAATCCCTCGAGCCTTGTGAGCCCTCTCGAGATCTACCAGCACTAGAACTCCTGCAGTATTTCCGTAGGTGTCCCTGCCTCCCACATAGAATACAAAAAAACCTCTTGGATGCCGGAGCCCGATGTCCCTCTGAACGAACCGACATCTCAGTCCTCCCACCAGAAGAAGCTGAAGGGTGCTTCCGAGTAAGCTCCTTGATCAAAAGCTCTGCTCCAAGATCCTTCTCGATGAACTCACTAAGTGAATTACAATTGTGATTGAACAACTGCATCCTCAACTGCGGATTTAGCCTCTTGCTAAAATACTTGATCTTATCCGCCTCAGTACGGATAACAGACGAAGCAAAGTGAAGAAGTCCCTGAAACTTCACAGCAATGACAATAACACCCTCGTCCTCGACAGATTCGGGGTTCAAAACCTCAGACAGCTTGGCTTCACGAAGTGGAGCCGGATAATACCTCTCTAACATGAGAGTCTTGAACTTACTCCAAACACAATCACGATCGGTGGGTTTCACAGAAAGCTACCAAGAATATGCGCCTTTACTCAAGTAGTAAGTCGCTACTGCCACCTTACTCTCTCCCGGACACTGAACCATGTCGAAGATTTTATCAAAATACTCAATCCAATGAACAATATCAGCTGGTTCCGACGAACCCTCAAAAGTAGGCGGCCTCTGACAAGAGATATCACCAACAATCTGACTCACTCCCCCAGTCTGTCCATGAAACGGCACCTGGAATCCCTGCTGTGGTGGACCACGAACCATCGAGGTCTGCATGGTTTCCATCAGACGCGTCATACGAGTCATCTAGGCCATCATGTGTAACACCCCCAAAACCATATGGGAATATTACACGTCGTAGACCATTTCCACAAGGATCTACCAGGCTAAACATCCTTAAACAACCAAATGCTTGCACGGCCAGGGTAAAACAATAAAATAATACAGACCGTTATGGTCACTTACACGTGAATACACAAACCGATGAGGTCACACAACCCAATCAACAAAACTGACTTAAACAACATTATCCACACAGGGGTCGAAATACAATACAGTGGAAGACTGAAATCAACTCTGACAACACAACAAAAATCAAACAAATCTCGACTCATTATTAGTATCGCAGCTCGTCATCCTCTTGTGCCAATCCTGTGACTTCTCCCCAGAATCTGCATGTACCTGGACGCAAAACAGACATCCACCCCCCGATTACTCGGGGGTTAGTAAAACTCCACTGTTTTATAGTGCAAGTATCAAATCATACGAAATGTAACAAGCAAGTAGTAATCGTGAATCAAATATAATAATCAAGTATCAAAATATCCCCGGGAGGTTTTCACAAGGGAAGATAAGCTATGAAGCATTCGAAAATAAGATTACAATCTCGGGAATTTTTAGAATTTCAAAACCTTTAAGACCTCATGTCCTGATTCACAAAACCTTTCGAAAGACTTTAGGGCCTCAACCCAAATCCTGTTTCATAACTCAACAGTTTACAATACGGGAAGCATTTACTCAAGCGTAGGACTCGGTCCAACATTCATTTTCATAAAACTTTCCCTTTCAAAACTTTGATTTGAAAAAAACATGCTCATGACACCGTGATTCACTGTCACGTGTCTCCGTAGGTTCAACAACCCGCACGGACTACACCACGCACAATTAAACAAACATAATCAATTAGACATTGTGATCCAATGTCATGTGTCTCCGTAGGTTCAACAACCCGCACGGAAAGAAACAAACACATCAATCACAGCAACCAGTCCTGACCCCGTGAACCTGTGTCACATGTCACCGTAGGTTCCGTCGAACCCGCACGGTTGGACGTACTGTGTCCTGGTTCGATGGACATGTGCCATGAATCATCGTAGGCCTCGTCAGACCCGCACGATTGGACCTCAACACCACACATTAAGTTCTGATCCCATGGACCTGTGCCATGAATCCTCGTAGGCCCCGTCGAACCCACACGAGTGAACTTAGCATTCCAGCACACCACATTCACATTCACATCACAGACAATTACGAGCACAGTTAATCAATCACGTTGATCACCACAAAATCGTACATCACACGCACATAACTCAATCTCAACACTCGCAACAACTATCATCAATCAACGACACACAACCAACATAACATACGTTCGATACACAATACATTTCACAACCAAGTGTACAACCAACCCATATGTACGTCGCAATCCTGCACAAATGGCACAACACCTAACATGTATACTAATATAACACTATTATCACAAAGCCTTCAAATTGCGGAATACACAACCAATTCAAACGGAACATATTTACGTAGGTAAGCAAAATCATCATAAATCTCATACGTGATTACTAATCGCAAGATACAAGTCGTATAATAAGATACTTGCCTCGATATCACGAGCGACGAAACGACGAACGGCTCGATCGGGTAGCCTTCGAACGACATTTATTAGCAAGCGCTAAACACCCTGAATTAGCGTGCGCTAACGGGGTCAACGCCCTAGAGAAAACCGCCTAAAACACAGTTAGCGAGCGCTAGTCAAAGACCATAGCGTGCGCTAACGGGCCACGAAACCAGTCCAGTAGCTACTGCTACCACTTGCTAGCGCACGCTAACAATAACAAGTTAGCGTACGCTAACTGCACAACGATAGCGCACACAAGGCAACAAGGAGTAGCATGCGCTACCCACGCAGTAGTTCAGTACTGCCCAGATCAGCAGTACACTGCTGCCGAAGGTATAAAACTCGAAACGCACGACAAGGCCAGAATCCAGAAACATAAACACGAAGTATACAATACGACAGAGCTAAGCGCTGAAAGAAAATATAATTCCGACCACCGAAGGGCTCGAAATTCGACAACGGAAGTGATTACCCCAAACTTTGGAAAATTACGAAAACAGCCCAAAACGTCCGAAAATCACAATACGTGGTAGAATAACCAAACCGAAGTTCTCAACACGTCTGAAAAAGTTAAACGGACTTACGGGAAACTCGAAACAGTAATTTCGAACGAGATTCACGAGAATCAAACTCGAGTGCGGAAAAGTCGTTAAGAAACACGGAACTCAACAAAACAATACCGAAACGAACTCGGATGACAAAAAGTGCAGAATTAATCATTCTCAGAATGATGAAACGGTCCCAAGCGAGTCGTCGAAACAGACCTCCGCCGAAAAATGAAAATTAGCGGAAATCGAAATTGCGGATATTACATACTACCCTCCTTGAAAGAAGTTTCGTCCCGAAACTTAAAACAAGTAGGGAGAAGCAATATCCCGACAGGAAAACTCAACGAGATACACAAGAAACGAGTAACTTTCACCCATTGGTGAAACGGTACAAGCAACGCGAAAGAATATACAGCGTGAAAACACGCCCCACGACGACCATAACAACGCCACCGGCAATGATTCAAAACAATAACGAGCAATTAACGACGCATCACATACCACATCACATGCACACATTTAATCAAAGAAACATACGCAACAACAAGTCGCACCCAACTAAAACGGCTATACGATAGAAACAAATAGAGTATCACGATAGAAATCATTCTGAATCTCATCAATAAGAAAATGTCCGACGTCAAAACACAAACAATTCAAGATCATGAAAAACGAGGGTACCGGATATTACATTCTATCTCACAAAAAATAAGTTTCATCCCGAAACTTAAAATAAATCATCAGGGTAGAATACAAACAAAACCAAAAAGTTCACGCAACAAATATCAATCTCTACTCGAATTACAACACAAATACAACACGCAACTACGCTACTGGGCACCACTGAGCTCTCCACGCGTAGGGGCGGGATATCGGCTACCGAACATCTCAACGACGGTCTCGCAGTGTACCGCCTGATGTCCCACATGTCCACATTTGAAACAGTTAACTTGCGGCGAGCGACAATTCTTCCGAGTATGGCCCACACGGATACAATTGAAACATAACTTCACGCCGCTTGTCTTACTCGGCTCGAGAGTAGGATTCTTAGACTGATCAAATGAATGATAAGTGTTCCCAGAAGGGCAATACAAGGTATTAGGCTCACGAATCTCACTTCTCTGGCTTCTTGAAAAGTTACTCGAGGTCTTCTGCCCCTTACCTCCTCAGCTACCCACTGACATTGAAACAGCCATCTCGATGGCTAGAGCTCGGTCCTGATAATCTTTCAAGGTAGTACACATAAGCGGAGCCATACTCTCACGGATATGTGGTTTCATGCACATATTAAAATGCCGGATCTTGTCCGCTTCACTTCTCACCTGATCGCGAACATAAGCTAGCTGCCGATTATAATCGACTATCGCCTGGGATATCGACACATCCTGGGGTGTAGCCGAGAAAAACTCAACGATCCTGCGCTCACGGATAGGCAACGGGCAATACTCTGCCTCCGTAGCGGTCTTAAACTCAGCCCATGTAGGTGTACGATCTGCAGGCACCACAGCCTGCCACCAGTCTGCAGCTTCTTTGTCGAGCAAGTACTGAGCAATGGGTACCCTCTTTTCATCCGGACAAGCTACAACATCAAATGTTCTGTCCAACTGGAAGAGCCAGGTTTCCCAACCTAACGAGTCAGACGAACCCACAAAACGGGGCGGCTGCATCCTCATCACATCTCGTAACCACTTACTACACCCGTTATCCCCATCTGGATTCTCATTCCGATATACGACCTGATTCATCTGCACTAACTGATCAACCACCTGACGAAGGATGGTGGCGGCACCAACGTCAACATTAATGCTAGTCGAATGTCCCTGATCTGTACTGAGCTGATTGGTACTCGGCAAGGAGGGAGTCGCCCTCTCACGCTCCTGATCACGACCACGACTACGACCACGTCCTCGGCCACGACCTCTCGGCATACTGAACGGACGACCAAACAGAATAACGCAACCAAACAAACGTCACAACGTCAACATAGGACGATAAATAGCAGCACGATAAAACATCAACTCCAAGTCATCACACCAGTCCACGAACTAACACTGTAATTTAAGAACTTCATTCAAAAATAATTCACACAGTCACATCAACAGAGATGTTTGGATTTTACCAAATCAAACACAGTCAAAACCACACTCGTGTCGTAGGGATCAAACACTAGCAACAAAAATAAAATATTTCCGGGGTATTATTCAAATGATAAAATTTTAAAATTCTCAAGTTTGAAAAATTTGGTGAAATGAAATTTTTTTTTTGAAAACACTTTTAATACCTCGGTCATTCAATCAAAACCATGTATCTCAACATTTAGAAAACACTGAAACATTCTCCGGCGAGCACAACACCACCACAAACTTATCACAACCACTTAGCCCCAACACGTGGACATATGAAGTTCAAAATCCCGAAAACCAAAAATCGTTCTGCAAAATAAAAATTTTCAAAATCCTTTCGTTCATAACAAAAACGACGGTAATATTTTACAATGTCCGAAGTACTTCAAAACACATTTTTCAAATACTGTCTGATGGTGTCATTTGAAAATACACGGCCCATTTGTCAAAATTTAACAAATTTTAAAAATCCATATAAACCGTGGTTGGACCGCACCACCAAAATATTTTCCAAAAATTGATTTCTACAAAAATTCTCAAACTGTAAAGTCCTTGAGAAAATATTCTCAAACTTATCCATAGCGGACAAAAATTACAACATTCCAAAAACAGTCGAATTTAAAACCACATACTCAAATGGCAGCCAGGGTCGTCAATTCAATCAAATGCATCTCGTGGTATCAAGTTTAAACACACAGCAAAATCATTCATCGGAGTTTCTCACAAACTCTACCGTCGGTACCTTTTCGAAACCCATCAAGGTTTACAACTTTCACACCATACCACCCCACCCGGTGGTTCAAAGATAAAACAATAACGTGCCCAGCTCTATACACATACTATGTGCCACAAGTATTAAACACAACTACATTACACAATACTGTGTAAATAAAATTATGCACCGCAATTAACTCACTAAGATAAAATCGAGATACACAGGTATTACGCATAAAGGAGGAGACTTACATCCACAGGTCGCACGGAGACAGTTACCCACGATACTAATCTCATCCGACAGTTGTGACTACGCAAAACTCAACTTGTCACCTGACGACTCGAACGACAAGACAACACATTACTCGACAAATCACGACTCGACTCGACCCGATAGCCTAGGTTTCCGCAACCTAAGATCGGATACTATAAATGTAACACCCCCAAAACCATATGGGATTATTACACGCCGTAGACCCTTTCCACAAGGATCTACCAGGCTAAACATCCTTAAACAACCAAATGCTTGCCCGGCCAGGGTCAAACAATAAAATAATATAGACCGTTATGGTCACTTACACGTGAATACACAGACCGATGAGGTCACACAACCCAATCAAAAAAACTGACTTAAACAACATTATCCAGACATGGGTCGAAATACAATACAGCGGAAGACTGAAATCAACTCTGACAACACAACAAAAATCAAACAACTCTCGACTCATGATTAGTATCACAGCTCGTCATCCTCTTGTGCCAATCCTGTGACTGCTCCCCTGAATCTGCATGTACCTGGACGCAAAACAGACATCCACCCCCCGATTACTCGGGGGTTAGTAAAACTCCACTGTTTTATAGTGCAAGTATCAAATCATACGAAATGTAACAAGCAAGTAATAATCGTGAATCAAATATAATAATCAAGTATCAAAATGTCCCCGGGGGGTTTTCACAAGGGAAGATAAGCTATGAAGCATTCGAAAATAAGATTACCATCTCGGGAATTTTTAGAATTTCAAAACCTTTAAGACCTCAAGTCCTGATTCACAAAACCTTTCGAAAGACTTTAGGGCCTCAACCCAAATCCTATTTCATAACTCAACAGTTTACAATACGGGAAACATTTACTCAAGCTTAGGACTCGGTCCAACATTCATTTTCATAAAACTTTCCCTTTCAAAACTTTGATTTGAAAATAAACATGCTCATGACACCGTGATCCACTGTCACGTGTCTCCGTAGGTTCAACAACCCGTAAGGACTACACCACGCACAATTAAACAAACATAATCAATTCCGACACCGTGATCCACTGTCACGTGTCTCAGTAGGTTCAACAACCCGCACGGAAAGAAACAAACACATCAATCACAACAACCAGTCCTGACCCCGTGAACCTGTGTCACGTGTCACCGTAGGTTCCGTCGAACCCGCACGGTTGGACGTACTGTGTCCTGATTCGATGGATCTGTGCCATGAATCATCGTAGGCCTCGTCAGACCCGCACGATTGGACCTCAGCACCACACATTAAGTTCTGATCCCATGGACCTGTGCCATGAATCCTCATAGGCCCCGTCGAACCCACACGAGTGAACTTAGCATTCCAGCACACAACATTCACATTCACATCACAGACAACAACGAGCATAGTTAATCAATCACGTTGATCACCACAAAATCGTACATCACACGCACATAACTCAATCTCAACACTCGCAACAACTATCATCAATCAACGACACACAACCAACATAACATACGTTCGATACACAATACATTGCACAACCAAGTGTACAACCATCCCATATGTATGTCGTAATCCTGCACAAATGGCACAACACCTAACACGTATACTAATATAACACTATTATCACAAAGCCTTCAAATTGCGGAATACACAACCAATTCAAACGGAACATATTTACGTAGGCAAGCAAATCATCATAAATCTCATACGTGATTACTAATCGCAAGATACAAGTCGTATAATAAGATACTTGCCTCGATATCACGAGCGACGAAACAACAAACGGCTCGATCGGGTAGCCTTCGAACTTCCAAAAATGACCAAGACTTCGACAGCCCACCAATACTACGAAAATAGTACCACCAAGAATCAGCAATACTACGAAAGTATAGGAATCATCCTAATTTCTACCCATTGTAGCATTTCGCTGGACATCTTAAAGGTTCATACTAACATAATCGATGAACATAAGGATTTACGAAGTTCATACCACAAAGTCTCAATATTAACAAAGGATCTCGAGTATACAACGAAGATCTTACAAAAATCTGGTCTAGATCGGTTTAGATCGGCCGAAATCTCACAAACCCCCAAATTCAAGAACTAGGGTTCTAAGAAAAGATTACATTGATTTAGATCGAGAAACTGATTAGATGCTGTTAAACATCCACAAATCCGTTCCAAAAGGAGACTTGATGAAGAAGATCGCTCAAAATCGCCTCTGGAGCTCCCTCCCGTCGGAAGGGATGAAGAAGGGAAAGAAAATGGCGACTTAACGCTGTTGTCCAGTATTTATACTGGACAGTTATTAGCGCGTGCTAAACACCCTGTATTAGCGTGCGCTAACGGGGTCAACGCCCCAGAGAAAACCGCCTAAAACACAGTTAGCACTACCAAAAAAGTACTTTAGCCGACGACCCGAAAAAAAATGGCCGACGACTTTAAAGTGTCGTCGACTAAACTGTGCAATTTAGTCGACGACTCGGGCTGCCGTCGGCTAAAGGGTTTTAGCCGACGACTTGATATAGGTCGTCGGCTAAAGTACAAAATAGCTGTCGGCTATAGTAAAAAGGTTTAGCCGACGACCTAGATAATGTTTAGCCGACCGAAAAAAAAAACATTTTAGACGACGACTTGATCTAGGTCGTCGGCTAAACCTCCAAGTGAGAATTATATATAGTTCACGGAACACCAACCCAATCTTGCCCCTCTCCCCGCTAAAGAGAACATTTCTATTCTCGATCCTGTCAGTTATTCCCGAAAAAAGCATGTGAGTTGCTACTTTGAGTTGTGCTAGCTGGAGTGACGAAGGTTTCTACCGGTTGTTATAATCACCATTTCGATTAAGGTACGTACTTTATTGTAATTTTTATTGTGATTTCGAAACTTTGTATTATTCATGTTGTACATTCGAAAGCTTTTATGTATAACGATTAAGTTTTATGATGATAATCATTATGATTAATTGTTTGTTGTGATTTCATTTATAATTTGAACAATATTAGTTAGTTGGATTAATATTGGAAAATTTATACATTTTCAGGATGGACAAGAGTTGGATTGGGTTACAAAAATGGGATCCAAGTGTAATGGATGGGATGAAGCAGTTTATGAGATTTGTAAAAGAGCACGACAGTGGTAATACAGTGTAAAAAATGTAGATGTCGTAGTGATATGTTTCGTTTTCCATTTGATGAGGTCTGGAACCCATAAGAAGAAGAATGGTTTTTGGAGTAAATATACATGTTGGATATACCACGGTGAAGCACCGAATTCTGTTATTCCGTATGATCACTGACAATTTAGTGGTAACGACGAGTTCACCGATCCGAAGAGGAGGTTGATTGATGATGTGTTTGGTTTTTCCGAGACATTTGTACCAACTGAGCCAATCCCACGACCCCGTAGACCGTTGCCTTGCAATACTGCTGGGCTTGACAGGTACAACAAGCTAATTCAACTCCAACAGACCCCTCTATACCTAGGGTGTAAGATGACTGTTCTTGATTGTGTCATGGAAACGATTAGATTAAAGGTGGAAAACAGATCATCCATCAAGTCTGTAGATGATTACTTGGAGCTTACGAGTAATATGCTTCCACAGGGTCAACATCTTCCTAATACATATACAAAAATGAGATGAATTTTGAAAGATCTTGGTCTTTCCTACATTAAGATCCACGTCTGCATGTATGATTGTGTTCTATTCTGGGGGCATCCTAATGAAGACCTCACTAGATGTCCGGTATGTGATACAGAGAGATATAGGATGACTCCTTCTGGAAAAGAGAAACCGGTGAAGGTACTTTGGTATTTTCCACTGAAGGACAGGTTGGAACGGCTTTTTATGTCTCCTCACACGGCAAAAGCAATGAGATGGCATGCCGAGCCGCGCACTAATGACAGGGATACTATGATACACCCTTCGGATGAAGAGGCGTGGAAGCATATAGATAGGGAGTATCCGAATTTTTCTACAGATATCCGAAATGTGAGGCTCGGGATTGCATCTAATGGTTTCAACCCTTTTGGTAACATGAGTCTTTCATATACCATATGGCCTGTTGTAGTGATTCCTTACAATCTTCCTCCGTGGATGTGTATGCGGAAGGAGTATAATATGTTGACTTTGTTAGTCCCGGTGCCGGGATATCCGGGAAAGTGTATCGATGTGTATATGAGACCTTTGATAGAGGAGCTGAAATTGTTGTGGGAGCAAGGCCATCCCACATACGACAGTTATTCGTCCAAGACGTTCTACTTTCACGCCATGTGTATCGGCACTATTAGTAATTTTCCTGCATATGGAATGCTGTCTGGATCTGTTATTAGCGGATATAGAGGTTGTCCAGTGTGTTTGAATGCAGATTGTGCTAGGTACCACTGTAGGAAAGTTATCCGAATGCGTGATCGGATATGGCTTGAGAGGGAATATGAGTGGCGTATGGATGCTGCAGTATTTGATGGCACTGTAGAAATGGGCGAGCCACCATGACAGTGGACAGGTGATGAAATACTATCGATTCTTAATGAGTACGATTTTGGTCAGCTTAGCAACCATCCTCATGTGATTGCAGCAACCCCTGAAAGGCCCGACAGGTATAAGTATTGGTCACACAAAAGTATATTCTGGGAATTGCCTTACTGGTCCAAGTTACTGATAAGGAACTTCTTGGATGTCATGCACATTGAAAAGAATGTTTGCGAAAGTGGGGTTGGGACAACCTTAGGTTGGGATGGAAAGACCAAATACGGGCCAAAAGCATACAAAGGTTTGGAAGAAATGAGCATAAGAAAACATTTGTGGTTGAAAACTGCCAAGGGAAAACAAAAAATGCCTAAGGCAGCTTACACCATCACTGCCGAGCAGAGAACTGAGATATTTTGCTGGATAAAGACTGCTAGGTATCCTACCGGGTATGCTGGAAATATAGGAAGATGTGTTAATTTCAGGTAGAACAAGTTAACTGGTTTGAAGAGTCATGATTGTCATATCTTACTCCAACGCCTATTTCCGGTATTTATTCGACCGTACTTACCAAAACAGGTGGTCGAGCCGTGTGTTGCATTGTCAAGATTTTTCAAGAAATTATGTACGAGAGAAGTGAAGAGATCTGATTTGCGTAAAATGCAAGATGAGATCATCTATATCTTGTGCAAGTTTGAGCGAATATTTCCTCCAAACTTTTTTGACCTCATGCCTCACCTCATGATCCACCTTCCCTATAGCTTATTGGTCATCGGTCCAAAGGCACTACACGTGGATGTACCGGTTGAAAGGTAACATAATTTTGTATGATATATATATATATATATATTGTCAAATTAAGTATGATTTCTAACACAATGACAATATTACAGGCAACTCGGTGATTACAAAGACTCGTGGCCAATAAGTCCGCACTGAAGGATGCATTGCGTAATCTTACCTTGCGTCGGAGTGTATTACGCATATCAAGTTGTATTTGGGCACCTTCGAGCCCCCTTCCCGCTCTATTCCAGCAGATAAAATACAATTCAATCTTTCTATCATATCCACTGAGGTTGACGTCTATGGGAGGTTGCCAGGAAGACAATTGGACCCGCATTTAGTCACGAATTGCACATTGGTGGATATTGCTCAATTGTCCAGAAGTTCAAGATCTTGGAAAGACATCCACTTGTCATGCGATATGGTGCGAGGTGACACTAGATTCCACAATGACACTTTTGCCAACTATTTTGGAGAATGGGTACGTATACATTCAGTTGCTATTGATTTTGGACTTAAGATATTTTTTTACATAAAAAGTTTATTTACGACTGATGACACACATACAAGATGACGGACACCCTAACTGGTCGCGTGAACTTATGCTTCTTTCTATGAAGCCGATTATGTCAAGAATTTATTCGATGTCCAAAGTCAACGGTGTCACATTCGTATGCCTTGAGAGAGACCAGAAAAGAAGATGTCAAAATTCTGGGGTTATGATAGATGGTGGATATTACGGTGTTCTTTTGGAAGTGGTAGAACTAATTTATGGGGAAGGCATGACAATTTACTTGTTTAAGTGTCGATGGTACGACACCCGTCTTGGAACCGATATGCAAGACGACTACGGGCTGTTATCTGTTGATACTTCCACTTCATGGTATGAAAGTGATCCTTTTGTATTTGCTACATCAGCAAAGTCGGTGTATTATTTGGACGACTTGGTGAAGAAAGGCACATGGAAGATAGTGAACGTTGTGACAACGAGGAATATTTATAGTGCTGCTACACTGGGAGAAACAACAGGTACTGATGACGATGATGCTTATCAAGAGCCAAATACAACAAATATTCCACCATCAACGACAATTACAACGAATAATGTTCCTGAAGGACGAGTCGTCCGACTCCGTGGTGATGCTCGCGGGTACGTTGACGTTGATACAAACGAATTACTTGAGGCATATGTTGTCGGATATCAACTCAGATAATGAGACAGACTGTAGTGATGACTCAAACTATGAGCCATAAATTTAGTAGATGTATATTTTCATATGTTAAATATAATTAAAAAATAGTAATAATAATAATCATAATATTAATATAATATTAATAATATTATTTAAAAAAAATCGGGGAGTTTAGCCGACGACAAGATCTACGTCGTCGGCTAAAGTTTTTAAAAAAAAAAAATATTTTACTTTATCCGACGACATTCAGATAGTCGTCGGCTAAACCCCAATAATGACCCGACCGTGTATTCTAACACGGTCCGGTCAGGCATACAGTGTGTTTTTATTTTCTGAGCACGTGCGACACGGCCCGTGTCTCCTGACACGGTCGGCAGTTTAGCCGACGACATAAATAGAGTCGTCGGCTAAAGTATAACCTTTTTTTTTTAAAAAAACTTTAGTCGACCGTGTCGCACTTGCCCAGAAAATAAAAACACACTGTATGCCTGACCCGACCATGTTAGAATACACGGTCGGGTCATTGTTGGGGTTTAGCTGACGACTATCGGAATGTCGTCGGCTAAAGTAAAATATTTTTTTTTAAAACACTTTAGCCGACGACGTAGATCTTGTCGTCGGCTAAACCCCCTACATTTTATACGTTTTCTCCTTCCTAACTTGTATTATTTTCTCCTCCCCTCACCCACCCCGATCGCCCTTCACCTAGCCGTCGCTCACCGATCGTCACCCAGCCCCCAACCGCCCGTCACCTAACCCCCGTCCCGTCGATCGTCACCCAGCCCCCAACACCCGTCACCCAACCATCGCCCGCCCAGCCGCCGTCCCGCCGCCTGTACGAGCACCAGTCCCGCCGCCCGCCCGGCCGTGGTCCCGTCGCCCGCCCGCCCGCCCGCCCTCCCTCCCGCCCGACGCCCTCCGCCTGCCGTCCGACCGTCTCCCGACAGGTAACCCTTTTCCTTGTTTTTTTTTATTTTGTTTGTTGAATTTATTGTATTTGTTTGATGAATTTATTTAGATTATGTGATGAATTAGATAAATTGTTTAATGAGTTGTGATGCAATATTTGATGAATTTAGTATTTTCAATATTTTGTGTTTAATGAGTTGTGAATTTGATGAATTTGTTTGAGGTGGAAGGGATTGTATAGCCGGCGTTAATCGAAAGATTAAAGTGGTATGGCATTGATAATTACTGTTGTGTTGAGTTGTGAATTTGATGAATTTGTTTAGATTATTTGATGAATTAGGTAAATTGTGTAATGAGTTTTGATGAAATATTTGATGAATTTGTTTGAGGAGAAAGGAATTTTATAACCGGCATTAATCGAAAGATTAACGTGGTATGGCATTGATAATTACTGTTGTGTTGAGTTGTGAATTTGATTTATTTGTTTAGATTATGGATAGAATAAAGAAAGCATTGGGGAAGAAGTCGACAAAGTCGACCAATCCCGATTCGGGGGGGAGTTCGGCAGCCTCTAGTAAGGCGGATCCCTCTACACTATACATATCTCAGAGCAGCGTTCGTGCCCGCCAGATATTAGAAGCTACCGGCATGAACGCTGACGATTTTTTTAGGCCGACAGATGAGCCCGATGCACTAGCGCGGCGTTTATCCTTTCAGACACCACGGCCGACCCCCTCGCAGCCGGAGACTCGTATGCCTCCCATCCACCGACCCACGTCTAGCCCTCACACATCAGGAGATGTACGGAGTTCCTCGTCCGCAGCGCCCCACGGTCCGCCGCCGACTCTATTCATGCCTCCGATGGTTCCGACTATTCCAGAGGTCGATGAGACGAGAGTCCGAGTTCCCGTTCGATTGATTAGCCCTGACGAGGCGTACGTCTACGAGTCTTGGCCAGACAACATGTGTTGGCGGAGTTGTCGGGTTTCGAAGACGAAACTGTACGAGGAGATAGAGAGGGAGAAGGAGAAGGGGAAAAATGTAGTCGAGGAGGAGAAGAAAAAGAAGAAGACTCGTGGCCCAGCAAAGGGCATGGCGCTCGACTCGTATGTAAGTAAGCATGGACGTTACGAGATTTTTCTAGACAGACACGGCCGGCCGGTGATGTCTTCTGACGCTGTGGTGTCATATAGCCGTAATGTTGGCTTTGTCATTCGGGACAGAGTCCCCGTTTTGTGGCCCGATTGGGAGGACGTGCCGCAGTGCGTTAAGGATGCTTTGAACAATGCTATGTCGGTAAGTTAATAAATATTTAATAAGTGTTTTTCAATCAACACGTAGTTCTTCAAAATGCAATATGTGATGTTTTTAAATTATTGCGTATTTATGTTGTTCATAGGTGTGGTTTGTCATTCCCGAATCTCTACTACGTACTTGGTGTGATGAGGTGCAGTCTACCAAGTAAGTCATTTTAATTTATTTTGTATCTACATTGTTTGCGTAATTTTTTTTCTTACGAATAATATATGTTGTGCAACGTGTGTTGTAGGTACAAATCTTGGAAAAATGAGATGCACATGTTCGATGACTGGGTGATACGAGAGGCTACCGGAAGAATTCAAGTTCCGGAGTACGAGTGGAAGTGGCTACGCGCCCATTTTCGCGACCGGAGTTCATGGTATGACTAAAATACCCTCATTTCATTCTTTCTCTTTCGCTTTTATTTTTTTGAATTCTAAATATAAACTCGATTTTTTAAATTAATGTTTGAATTTAAAATACTTGAAGTTCCGATTTTTTAAATTAGAAAAATCGGAACTTGTATTTTTTTAAATTGAATATTATTAATATTAAAAATATTATATTTTATTTATTAAAAAAGCGCTAGTATTTAATAAAAATAATATTTGATTTTATTTATTTTCAATTCTAAATATAAACTCGATTCTAAATAATATTTTTTGAAGGCGACTAGCTTGACCAACACGACCAATCGTGCTGGTCTGACTGACCATCACAGTCTGGGTTCCCGGTCGTTAGCCAGAGTTGCGCACGAGGCCATTTCTTCTGATTCGTTGGACGCATTTGCCTACGTGACTCAGAAAGCATATCCGAACCGTCCCGAGGAGCATGTAAGTCGTTTTTTATTTTATTTTGGTCATAAAATAAATGCCTTTGTATCATACTTTTATTGATATTGAAATATTTATTTTCATATTAACTTAGGAGCGTGTGCGGGAGGAGTCTCAGAGGATGCTTGCTGAGATTGCTCGGGAGCAGTATCCGGACTTAGCGGAGACCGACCTCAATTCTGCCATTGGACAGATCGATCAGTCCGACCCTTATGTTCGTGCTAGGGTGTGGGGTACCGTCTACCCTCCTAGAGGTAGTCGGTACCGCACTAAGATGATGGGAGCCGAGGGTCACCATGTATTTAAAGATACCCCCGGCTTACAGCGCCCTTGCGGACGGGATGCACGGACTACCTATCTCGAGGAGCAGTTGAGGGCGGAGAGGGAGCTCCGAGCTGAGAATGAAAGGAGGACTCAAACGCGGTTACATGAGAGCGAGCAGAGGACTGAGTCGCGGTTAGAGAGTTTCCAGAGACAACAGCAGGCCATGATGGACTATATGATGACGCTGACTCAGACCATTACTCAGGCTGGACTGCATGCACCTGCTCCACCGCCTTCTCTCTTCGGACAGACCCCATCTTCACAGCCTCGTGACGAGGATCTAGGGGATGGTGGTAATCCTTCTACTACTACATTTCGACATTTAGATGATTTTGGTAGTGGATTGTAGTTGTGTTGTTGTAGTACTCTTGTATATTTATATTTGTGTTACAATTGTGTAAGTGATTTTGTTGACGTTACTAGTATGTTGATGAAATTAATGTTCTTGAATGTGTTGTGTGTTGTGTTGCATATAATGTTGGGCATATTATTTATGGTATTAGTTGAATGTGTTGCACGTTGATTGTTGTTGATAATGAGAGCTGGTGTATAAAAATTGCAGGTGCAAAAAATACAGGTTTTGGGATCCCAAAATCTGAATTTTTTTTTTTTTATATTAGGTTTTAGCCGACGACTTTCCAAAGGTCGTCGGCTAAAGTAAGTTATTTTTTTTTTAAAAAAAGGGTTTTAGCCGACGACATAAGGTCGTCGGCTAAAGTGTTTTTTTTTTAAAACAGGTTTTAGCTGACGACATATGTAAAGGTCGTCGGCTAAAGTTTTTTTTTTTTTTTTAATAATCAGGTTTTAGCCGACCGACTTGACAAAGTCGTCGTCTAAAGTGTTTTTTTTTTATTTTTTAATAATCAGGTTTTAGCCGACCGACTCGATAAGGTCGTCGGCTAAATTTTTTTTTATTATTATTTTTTTTCAACAGGTTTTAGCCGACCGACTATATAAGGTCGTCGGCTAAATTTTTTTTTTTTATCGACAGGTTTTAGCCGACCGACTCGATAAGGTCGTCGTCTAAACTTTAAACTTTAGCCGACCACTACGGAAAAAGTCGTCGGCTAAACCTTGGCCGACGAATATCGGCCGACGGTTTTTTAGCCGACGGCTGGCGTGATTAGCCGACGACTTTGGGGTTTAGCCGACCACTTTAAGTCGTCGGCTAAAGTGTGAATTCTGGTAGTGTAGCGTGCGCTAGTCAAAGACCATAGCGTGCGCTAACGGGCCACGAAACCAGTCCAGTAGCTACTGCTACCACTTGCTAGCGCACGCTAACAATAACAAGTTAGCGTATGCTAACTGCACAACGATAGCGCACGCAAGGCAACAAGGAGTAGCGTGCGCTACCCACGCAGCAGTTCAGTACTGCCCAGATCAGCAGTACACTGCTGCCGAAGGTATAAAACTCGAAACGCACGACAAGGCCAGAATCCAGAAATATAAACACGAAGTATACAATACGACAGAGCTAAGCGCTGAAAGAAAATATAATTCCGACCACCTAAGGGCTCGAAATTCGACAACGGGAGTGATTACCCCAAACTTTGGGAATTTACGAAAACGGCCCAAAACATCTGAAAATCACAATACGTGATTGAATAACCAAACCGAAGTTCTCAACACGTCTGACAAAGTTAAACGGACTTACGGGAAACTCGAAACAGTAATTTCGAACGAGATTCACGAGAATCGAACTCGAGTGCAGAAAAGTCGTTAAGAAACACGGAACTCAACAAAACAATACCGAAACGAACTCGGATGACAAAAAGTGCAGAATTAATCATTCTCAGAATGATAAAATGGTCCCAAGCGAGTCGTCGAAACGGACCTCCGCCGAAAAATTGAAATTACCGGAAATCGAAATTGCGGATATTACATCATGCCCTGCATACATGTGAATGGGTCCAGCCGAACACCCTACGATTGAGATGCATCTCGGGTATGACTCCCTGACAGTGAATGATTATCTGACAGTGAATGAGTAGCATCGCTAACTGTTGAACCAATGTTATCCCTCGCGTTCGCGCGGGTATTCACACGAGATCCCGGGTTTCGGCCCGCACCACGGACTCTTCCCCTGCGTCCTATGACAACTCTATCCATACTGAAGCAGGAAAGTCACATGATGATTATAGATCCCGCATGAATATCACATTACAATTACATTACAGAATGATAATAATGAGCATACACGCTTATCACATTGAATGCATTAATAATGTAGTAAAATGATTGTCAACATGACGCCGGAATATGATAAGATCGCATGAAAGATCAAGTGAGGTGACTTGATCATATAATAAAATTCCTGAAATGATTATCTTGAACAAGTTAACAAGATTGATAATTCGATCCATAAGATCAACAACTGAGCAATGAGTTTGACTGAGTGATTAATGAATTAACATGATCGACAAGATCGAAAATGATGATTGAGGATTGTTGACTGATGAATGAGTTGATCCTTATCGCTTGCACAGGTCACACGTGCTCCAAAACAATTAGTCATGAATCAATAGTAACACTAATATCACATATAGGTTTCAACAAAGCATGTATAATTAATGACACGATGAATGTATAAACATAAAGAGAATCGAGTCCTTACACAGGTCATACGAAGCTTCGAGGTCTCATGATACTAGTCTCCACTGACGACGACTCGATGAATGAATGACTCATGCAGTCGCACAAATTTCACGACTCACAAAACCCAACTGTCCATATTGTTATACCTGACAGTCCCACTACTACCGCACCGGTAGATCCACATAACTCACATATCAGGGTATCTCACAACCCAAAGCTCCGATACCATCTTCTGTAACACCCCCAAATCCCATTGAGTTATTACAGTGCCGTGGACCCCACATCAGGAGATCCACCAGGCGAACACGACTAAAATACATCGAATTAACCAACAAGGGAAATCACAGTCCCTACTATGATACCCGGCATAATTTTCCGATAAGGAATTTCAATGACAATGATGGGCCTACATGGCCAAAATAAAAATACAACAACATCCACGAGCATCTGCTCTGGTAATACATAATGACAATGACTGACAAACTGGAGAACACTACAACTCACTGACCAACATGAACAACTTGGACTAGTATCGCTCGAATACCTCGTCACCATGGTCATGCCCCTGTATCTCAACTCTCTCCTCGCAAGCACCTAAAACATGAAAACACGTTCCGCCCCCACGGGGTCAGTCATTTAGATAATGAACATCAAATACATGTATAACATGATATGCATCCAAAGGCAGAATGAAACGGTACAATAATAATAATAATAATAATAATAATAATAATAATACGAGATGCTCACAAACCAAAGTAAGAACCGAGCATTCGTGAAACACTATGCCCACGGCATACTATTAATACATGTTCAACAGGTTAGAACATAAATGCCCAACGGCGAATCATAATTATAGAACACCACAATGAATTACACGAACATGAACCAAACCAGAACTGAATTAGATATGAATCACAATGCCCTAAAGTTCCAACGAAAATACCAAGACATCACAAAGGCATGAAAGTCACTCAGCCGAAGCTGTCAAATATCACAATCACCTGAAACTAAAACAGCCCGAAGCTGTATTAATGAGCACTACATCAGAATCACGATTTTATGACTGTCAAAAACTGTCACAAATGGTAAAAACAGTCACAAAGGACTGTCATAAAATCACCAGTCACAAGTTTTTTTGTGACTGTCAAAAACAATCACAAAAGAGTGACAAAACCTCATTTATATGACTTTACAGTACCACTTTCCATGGCAGTCACAAATATCATTTATGATGTCATCGCGATAATTTAATTTCCACTTTTGTGATCATTCATGATACAATTTCAACTTTCGTGACTTCCATGGACAGTCACAATTATCATTTTTCTTGACTATCTTGTGACTGTCTTTAGAAGTCACAAATGTTGAAAAAAATATAAAAAAAAAAGTAAAACCCCATTTTTCTCTGAATACAATCTAATCATTTTTCACAATGAATTCATAATACAATTCAAACATATTTCTCAAAGTATTCACACAACACTCCAATTAATTTTTACAAGACAAAAATCACAATGTAATGCTGAAAATTAACACATGTAAAGAAAACTCCGAACCAACCCATTGAAAATAAAATAAGTATGGGGTATTAGTTATATATTGAAAAATATCAACAACTAACAAATTAACTAATAGAATCATAAGCTTCATCCGTGGAACAAACAGGTGGAGCAACGCCTCCTAAGACAACAGTTTCAGGAGCACCTTTTGTCTGAACAACAAAATAAAATATATAAATCAGTCATTAACCAAAATAAATAAAGATAAATGGACATGGACAGAAAGAAGGGTGGGGGTGGAAGCTCCTTACATGTTGGAAATTTCTCATTCGTCCAAGGTCATAACACCATTTTGGAGTGGTCTTCTTCTCATAAGCCTACATACAAAGACAATAAAAACATCAGCTAAACATCTTCGAATAATCCGCAATTAAAATATGTATTAAGGAAAATAATGAAAACCTCTTTGTATATACAAGTTCACTAAAGGCATTTCGACTTCCATTATCTCCATTCCAGCATAACATTACCAATTAACAAGAACCAAAAGCATACTATTGTGGGAGAAAATCAAGGGAAATCAAAAGTAGAAGTACTAAATAAGATTCTCTTTAGTGAAAGAGCTAAAAAATACTTTGGGACTGAAATTACAATAAAATCCCAGTTTTTAAACAAGATGGCTACAAAACGTAATTCTGTTCATACAAATCAAAATGTGTAATAATAAGGGCAAATTAGTCTATTTGCCAGATCAAATGGCTGAAAGAACCCTTTTCTTAATATGATGGCTAAATATAATTTTTGGTGAGAGAGCTAAAGAACTTGGAAAATGAAATGACAACAAAAACCAGTTTTTAAACAGTGAAGCTAAACAAACATTTTCTTTAGCAAAAGTGCTAAAACAACTTGGGGACTGAAATTATAATATACTCCATTTCATTATAAGAATTTAAACTTGAAGTTTATATAAAGTAATTATAGATGATCTTTCGCCTCAAGTCTTCTAGCATAAACTTCGATGATGGAAATAATAGCATAAGGAGATCACAATACATTTCCCCAAATTATTGCAAGAACTGGCGATGATACAATTACTTACTAAGCATGGTCAAATGAACTAAGGATGCCCTTGTGAGGCCATGGATAGCTAGGGCAATCCAATCCGTGCTCAGCCTCATCAGAAGCATACGCAACTGTGGCACAACTCAAAAACCCTGAAGCTCCTGCACCTAAAAGTGCAAGCGAGCTGAAAAACTTGGAGCCACTAGAACCAGCACCTTGACCATGCTTTGGAAGAAGTGACGGGACAATCTGCATATTATACCGGAAAAATGTCATGAATCATAGAGAGAAAAAATGCGGATGAATTTATGTGAACAACCTCACATTTACAGATATCAAAATAAGATAGTGGAACGGAACTCACATATTCAAAAGGATAAATATGTTATCATAGGGCAAAGGACTTTGAAGAACAAGAAGCAAGTACATGAGATTTCTCTATTTCTCTCTTATTATTCAATTTCCATTTTTAATTGTTATTGGAAAAGGGAAAAAGAGTTCAGAAATAAGTATGTAAACAGAAGCAAAACCTGAATATATTTCAACGAAATTTGAAGTCTAAGACAAAAAAATCCATAACAATGAGCTAAGAAGTTTTTCAGATGTCAATTATCGTGAAAATGATGCAGAACAGATGATATAATAAACAATGATAAGCCAGGACACTGGATGAACTAGCAAAACAAAAGAAATGAAATAAGCTACATAATGGATTGATATGAATATCATGATAAACTACATCCATACAACAGTACTTCATAATTAAAGGAGTCTTTGGCAACAAGTCCAGGGGGCAAGTCTGCTCGGGATCTTGAAAGCAGTATAATAAATTATTTTTTAGTCCCAAACATGAAAGCTATGGGATCATACAAGCCCCAGATATCAAATAAGCTTTCTGTCTGGCTAGATATTGTTTGGGGGCCAACTTAGTGCTCGATTTTAGTAATATTTTTATTTTCATTTTTACCCGATATTCTAATTCAGCATTCCTAATGAAATTTTGTCACTTTCTAATTTATATACAAACCTGTTGAGAAGTCTTCTTGGGTAACCATTGCAAATTTACATATAGTCATATACAAATATACGAGAAACTACCCACTTTGGAAGCCATATTATATGCATCAGATGACAGGTATAAGGAAGCATTACTAGTTAGAAAACATCGTTCTCGGTATAAGATGCTAATTTCACAATCTGATCCAAAATTGTGAAGGCAAACTATTTTACATTCCCTTTGAGTTATACAAAGTACCAAGAAAACATATTCTGGCAACAACATTTGCTGAAGCAATTACAAAAACTCAAATCTAAAAATGTGCTGTTAAACTGGTGAAAGATGAACCAGATGAATTGGGGCACAAGTCAGTGTTCGGATATAAGAATCATATGTTCGTAAGGTTATCATATGTTCGGAAGGTTACATTTACGTAGTTACTTCTACTCAATCCTGAATCAAACAATCGGGAAGGATGGAATACACCCAACTCACAATATCTACCAAAAACCTATAATATTATTAAGCTTTACTAAAATCAAAGTAACACTTTTCTGCCTTGGTTTACCGATTAATCACTAATCCATCTACAAGTAATTATTAATCCCAAGAAACCAAGAGAGATTACAACAGTAAATGATTAGTCATCACTTCACATTTTGAATACTTCACAATCTAAAAGAATGATGTTATGTGACTCAAAAAAATAACCAAAACGAGTTTAAAGAGGTAAGGATTTTTTCCCGTAGATCAAAAGTGTACCAACCTGAAGAACTTTGGGTTCCATATCCGATACCATAATCTCTTGCTGATCACTATCCAATTTTTCAAAAAATTTCGACCAAAATATAGGGGAACGGGCAGCCAATACCAACTTGTGGGCTGGGAATTTCTCCCCAGCAACATTAAAAGTAACATCAGAACCTTCCATATTTTCCAGTAGCATATCAAAATCTGAACCAATATTAGAATCTGGAACCCGAATTGAATGCAATCTCGAACAATCAATAGCATAAACCACAACCCCAACAGTACAATTGATCTTCAAGCAATCATCTTTAAGATAATCTGAAGTTTCAAGCATAGCTCTCCTGAAAAATCGCTTGTATCCCCTGTATTAAATTAAATTAAACACAGGACCAGATTTATTATTTAATGGAAAGGGATGGAAGAACCTGCTTTCTTAAACAGTTTAAATATGATACAATATATTATTTAAATATGAAAAGATAAAAGACATGTCACCAATCCTTTTTCCTTTCTGCACCAGAACATCTGAACGCCTAAAAGAATTTACTTAAGCGTATATTCAGAACCCAAAAGCTTTTGTCCAAGTTAGTCATCCTAGCCAATGGTTTTATTACTTTTTATCACTATCATCTTCCAACTCCATTTCTAACTGTAAAATACGACTTTCCCCTCCTTCGCTGTTCGATCCGAATTCCGAAAACAATAACACATCACACATGACACATCCATTGAATCTATAAGGAAAAAAAACAAGAAATGCATAGCAATATGGATTTAAACAGAGCGATGAGGATAATTAATTACCTGAGAAAACTGATTTCTTCAAAATGTGCTGAAATCTCTGACAAATGGCAGCGTCGCCACTGTTGACCGCAACCAGAATCGCCTTGCTCCTTCCGGCCCGTGCTTCGCTCGGGCTGTCGCTACGCTGTACTGGTATATATATGCGCATGTTTTAAGTTATGAGAAGAGGAGGATAAGAAAGAAGATGGAGATGGAGGGCATGAGCATCGGGCAGAGAGAAAGAGAAAACAGGGAGGGGGACGGTGAATGTGCTATGGGTTTGCCAAAATGTATTTATACATAGAACTGAAAAATTTATGACCGCTCAAGACAGTCACAAATATGTGAATTTGTATCGCGACATCGATGTAACACTTCATGATAGTATTAATGATTATAAATATTTGGATTTATCACTGTTTGGTCTTTATGATCATATTGGAAATATAAAGTTGCGATCACATCGATCACAAATCCAAATGAGTTTCAATGTCATAAAATCCTGTTTTTGGTGTAGTGGAGGGCCGAAGCCACGGCACGAAGTCGTATCATAATGAGGGCCGAAGCCACGACACGAAGCCATATCACAATGAGGGCCGAAGCCACAGCACGAAGCCGTATCACAATGAGGCCATCTAATGGTCGTGACCTACTGAACTGTAGGTGTTGGGAAACCAACTGCGAAGGTTCAAGCCCCCAAACTTACCCATAATGAGCACTAGCCTAGACTAGCCTCCAAAACACAATTAATCACAAACGGCAACGATCCAAAGATTTCCGAATTCACAAGAATGATAATGTACTGCCTTGAGTCGGCTAACACGACGACAGTAACTCACGGATGGGCACCATCCTCAACAGTCCCAATTCAATACCTCGATTACCTTAGAACGGTCAATCGATGACAATGAACAATGGATGGGAACTATTCTCGACAGTCCCAATTCAATACCTCGATTGCCTTAGAATGGCCAACCGATAACAATGATGCAGCGGATGATTTAACATGATAGCAAGCTAAATCTAAGAGATCGAGAAGAAAACCTTCAAATCCCGAAATTCAAGATTCAATGAAAAGTTACCTTGATTTGGAGTGATGGAGCGGATTAAATGTTGATCTTACATTGAGTTTTGTAGCCTGTTCGTTATTGTTTTGGATCATAGCTGGTGCGTTCGCGTGATCGATAGGTCATCGAGTATCGAGCCGGATTGTCGGGTGTGGGCTGGGTCGAGTTACGGCCGTAAGGCCTGGCCGATTATGGCCGTAAGGCTTCTGAACACCTAAGCCTGGGACACTCGATTACGGCCATAAGGTCTATCTGGTAATGGACATAAGGCTTGTTACGGCCGCTAGGCGCTGGCCGGTTACGGCCGTAAGGATTCGGCAGATTTCATTCAGTGGCCTGGGATGCTCGGTTACGGCCGTAAGGCTATGCCGATTACGGCCGTAAGGTGTGATCGTTGCGTACGCAAGTCTTCGGCCATTGCGTACGCTAACGCACGTTGACCAGGTTACGGCCGTAAGGAGCTGCTGGTTACGGCTGTAAGGCTCTCGGCATATATAGGCCTGGGCTTCGGCCAGACCTCATTTTGCACTCATTTTTCATCCTTCTGGCAGCGGCTGGACGGGAGAGACGAGGGGAGGAATTCTTGGTCAGTTCCACTCGATTTCTAGGTGTTTTGGAAGATCCTTTTCGATTATATCATCATCCAATCCGTGTTCTTCGTCGAATCAAGGTATTTCCTTACTTAGAACCCTAATTGTATGATTTTTGGGGGTTTCTTCGTGATTCTTCGATTTAATCCGTGGTTTATGAATTGGTTATGGTATTCTTGTTGTCTTGTCCATGACCTTCGGATTTTATAACTCGTTTATCAATTTTTACGAACCCAGAACTTGATTTTCGATTTACTTGAAGAACCCTCGGATCCTTATTGTTTTTCGGGTTGATTCGGATGCCGTTTAGCGTTATTGATTCGTGGTGATATTATTTTTGTAGTTTCCGTGGAGTTGTCGGGTTTTTGGTCGATCTTGGAAGTTCGGGGGCTACCCGGCCGTGTCCATTCGTCGTTTCATTGCTCGCGGTATCGAGGCAAGTATCTTGCCCATACGTTTCATGTTTCGTAGGCGTAATTGTTGGTGAATGATTTTATGTGAAATCCAATGTTCAATGAACATTAAAAAGGATCGGTATGTTCTCGATAAATATTGTCTTTCAACGATAATCTCGTACACTTCGTGAATAGATGGTTTTCGGAATATGTGTGTTAGTTTCGTATGTTGAAAGACGTTATGATCACATCTATTGAATATAATAGACCGTCATCATTTTCCGAGGATTTCGTGTTGTTATGTGTACTTGTTCGGTAAGAACGTGACGTTGTGTGTGATATTAATTATTCTCCTTGGTAAGGAAGTTGTGATCCTTAGTGTTGTTTGGTATCGGTATTGGTTTGTCATTATGAGTGATTTTTGTAAGTGACGTGTCTCCGGGTATGATTGATGAATCTCCGGGATCCATTCTTGCTAGTATGGGTCGGGTGTGACCGTAGGGTTATCTAATCGGGTATGTCTTGCGGGGACTCCGAGGTTCGGGGCTTGCTAGCCCGATGCCGGGATAACTTGTGGGGTTATCCAATCCGAGTATGTCTTGTGGGGACTCCGAGGTTCGTGGCTTGTTAGCGCGATGCCAGGATAACTTATGGTTGTGATTTGGTAATGGTTCTGTGTCTGTTGTCACGAGGACATGTGATTTGGTATGGTTTCCTATTGGGTTATTCACTCGGGTATGTTCTGCGGGAGCATCTGAGGTTCGTGGCTTGTTAGCACGAGACGCGAATAATCCTTAGGAATATGTGTTTGATGATTTGGGTCGTGGACTCTGTGTTTGATGATTTGGGTCGTGGACCCTGTGTTTCGTGAAATGGGTCATGGACCCCGTGATTTGTTATCAGAACTGTATTTTGGGAAAGATGATTTTGGGCCGTGTCCCCAAGTGTTTTCGAAAGACTTGAGAATTCTTTAATCCCAAATGTTTTCAAAACTCCTGAGATCGTAAAATGTTTTGTAAGAGATGCAGTGGGTTTATATTTCCATTTTCCATGATTCGAACTGTCTTGGACAAATAATTTATTCGGGAAGCGTGTTCATGATTATTATATTCTTGGAGTATGTTGTGTATGATTTGTATTCTTATTTTATATTTGCACTAGCAAAACAGTGGAATTTTGCTAACCCCGGAGTATTCGGGGGTGTATGTCTGTATTGCATCCAGGTACTTGCAGGTTGCTGGGGAGCGAATCACAGGATCGGTACGAAGGGTGATGGAAGATGACGATACTAATCACATAAAGACCAATTGTAGAATATTTTGGATAGTCTTGTTATTTCTCCGGTGTGTTATTATCCCAATATATGGGAGCGTTAATGTATTCCAGCCCCTGAGTGGGTATGAGTTCTGGGAAAGAATCTTGTATGTAATGATGTGTGTGTTGTGATAAAGACCAAATCGGTCTAATGGTCCTTTACGTAGCCATGTCGGCATGTGAAGTGATGCATTGTTATGTATTTAGCCTGGTATATCCTCACAGAGAGGGTCTGCGGTGCTGTAATATTCCCGAGTGATTTGGGGGTGTTACACCCAAGATACAACTACTACGTTTCTATCACTGCTACAAAATATACTTTTTACGACGCTCAATTTATATCGGTTTAACGAAAACCGATGTAAAAATTAAAAATACGGTCAATTTACATCGGTTATCAAATAAAACCGATGTAAAAAATAAAATTTCGGTCAATTTACATCGGTTGTTCAATAACTGATGTAAAATTATTATATATTTACATCGGTTGTTCAAATAACCGATGTAAAAACTAAAATTACTATATTTTATATCGGTTGTTAAAATAACCGATGTAAAAAAATTATATATTTACATCGGTTGTCCAAATAACCGATGTAAAAATTAAAATTACTATTTTTTACATCGGTTGTTATAATAACCGATGTAAAATTATTATATTTCTACATCGGTTGTCAATAACCGATGCAAAATTATTATACTTTACATTGGTTGTTCAAATAACCTATGTAAAAACTAAAATTACTATTTTTACATCGGTTGTTCAAATAACCGATGTAAAATTATTATATTTTTACATTGGTTGTTCATTCAACCGATGTAAAAACTAAAATTACTATTTTTACATCGGTTGTTCAAATAACCGATGTAAAATTATTATTCTTTTACATCAATTATACAAACAACCGATGTAAAATTTTAAATATTGTAATTTACATCAGTTATTCCAAAATCGATGTAAAATAAAGTATTAATAGACATATTGCACAATGTGGAATATGTACGGTAGGGATAAAATAATTGAAGGATTGAGACATCTGTATTGGTATAATTGTCGTACTTGGTCGACAATTGCATCCGAAGATATTGTGTCAGGCATGTTGTACGAGAATATTATTGGAATGAGAATATGTATTCAATATGTCATGTATACGCATTCCGTATGTCGAGATGATGGACAAGAACAGTTGGAATTAGCCGAGTATAGCCTGATTAACGTATGCTAAAGTAAAGACTTGGCGTACGCTAATGTACAAGGCTTATGTACGTTAAGATGGACAGTTAATGTACGTGAGGTGCACACCTCTTACGTACGTTAAGTGGATTAGTTAACGTACGTAAAGTTCATATTATGCAGGATCCGAGCTATGATCGACGAGTGGGACCGATGCCGACAACTTTCGGCGTAGATGTGGACGGGCGAGTCAATGTCGAGTATTACGTACGTTGTGGACTATACATTACGTACGTTAAATTATTTTAGTACTGTAGCAAGTCAACTCATAGTTACGTACGCTATGGCATTTGCCTTACGTACATAATGCATTGAACGAATTGAGACAGAAGGTTCTGGACTGTCGTTACGTACGCTATCGAGGAAGGATAACATACGTAATGATTGTTACGTACGCTATCGAGGAAGGATAACGTACGTAATGATTGTTACGTGCGTTATGAAGTTCATATAGCGTACGTAAGGTATGTGTTTATATATATATATATATATATATATATATATATATATATAAGGCCCGTCATTTTGGAGAAGTTTCACCCCGTTTCTTCGTCTTTCAACCCCCCGGGGCCGATTGTGGCTCTTCTAACTCGGTTGTGAGCTTGGGGAGCATGGATTGGAGTTGTTCTTAGAGTTGATAATGATTATTGGGAGGAGTTCGATTGTTCTTCATCGTAATTCTTCAATATCAGGTAACATTCGTATTCCTCTGATTGTAGCTCGAGTTTGGGATGATGTTTACATGTTAGGAAGCATGTTGATCTACCGTATTGTTATTATGATGTTATACATGAATAAATGGAATTGTGACAAGAGATTTAAGATATTGGTTAAGGTTATTCATGCTGTAAGGGTTGTGATTCGTCAAATGTGCTTGTAATATGGATTTCAGAATCATGTTGATGTTGTGATTGATATATGGGTATTGATATGATTGTAGTGGTTTTGGATTGTGTTGAAGGGGTATGTTGATGTAATTCCTTTCTTCATTTCAGATTCTTGATGTTATTGTCGTTGGTTATATGATGGCGATTATGGTAGTATTGGTGTGATTCTTGGTGTTATGAATAATGCATGTCGAAGAAGATGGTGATATGTATGTATTGATCGGGTTAAGAGTGAAATGTAGTTAGGTTAGAGGTTAGATAACATATTGGATTATGTTGTCTGGGTGATTATGAACAAGGTAATGTTAATTGGATGTGCTTACTATAATATCCGCAATTTCGATTTCCGTTAATTTTCATTTTTCGGCGGAGGTCCGTTTAGATGACTCGCTTATGACCGTTTCGTCATTATGAGAATATTTAATTCTGCACTTTTTGTCATTCGAGCTCGTTTCGGTATCGTTTTGTTGAGTTCCGTGTTCTTAAACGACTTTTCCGCACTTGAGTTCGATTCTCGCGAATCTCGTCCGAAACTGTTGTTTCGAGTTTCTCGTAAGTTCATTTAATGTTATTGTTCATGTTGTAAGCTTTGGTTTGGTGTTTCGATCGTGTATCGTATATTTCGGACGTTTTGGGCCATTTTCGCAATTTCCCAAAGTTTGGGGTAATTACTTTCGTTGTCGAATTTCGAGCCCCCGGGTGGTCGGAATCATGTGTTCTCTTAGTGTTCAGATTCGTCTTTGGGAGTACTTCGTAATCGTGTTTTCGATTTACGTTCAGGTCTGAGTTTCGGGATTTTTCGGATCGTCGGATCGACCGAGTCCTGGCTGGCCAGGCCTGGCCGAGTAACGGCCGTAATGGCCTGGCAATAATGGTCGTAAGGCCTGTTACGTACGTAACAGCCTGCCGGTAAACATGTCGGCAGAATTGGTACAGGGAGTTCCGCCATGGCCGATTACGTACGTAGGCCATGGCCGATTACGTACGTAAGCGATCGGTCAGGGTCGGCTATTTAAGGGCTTGGACTGAGTCATCCGGCCATTTTCACCCTTTTTCTTCGTTTCTTCGCGTTTCTTCATCAATAATGGATGGATTTGGATGGATATGACATAGAGCAACATGTTTTGGAAGTTTGATTCATGTATAACATCATCTTCCGCCCGGATCGAAGGTATCAACACCTAAACTCTTGGTTTTGGGAATTTTTGAGGTTTCTTGATGTTTTGGCCGATTTGATTCGTTTTAGTTCAGATTATTGTTAGAACGTGGTTGTATACTCGAAATCATTCATTACCCTTGAATTTTTGCGGAACAAATTCGAGTATTTCTCCGTTAAACGATTATATTGGACTATGCCCTCAAAGTGTCCGATAAAATGCTTCAATGGGTAGAACTTGGGAAGTTCCATACGTTTTCGTAGAATTGTGATTGAATTGATATCGTTGTGACTTAGGAACGAAATTCTTGTGAAGAAGTCGAATCGAAACCCTTCCGTTCGTTGCCTTCTTTGGGGTCCGAGCTTCCCGGTCGAACCGTGTTCTTCGGAGGGTTCGATAGCGGTTAGTAAGGCAAGTATCTTATTATACGACTTGTATTTTGCGACTAATAATCACGTATGAGATTTATAATGATTTTGCTTGCCTTCGTAAATATGTTCCGTTTGAATTGGTTGTGTATTCCGCAATTCGAAGGCTTTGTGATAATAGTGTTATATTGGTATACGTGTTAGCTGTTGTGGCATTTGTGCAGGTTTGCGACGTACATATGGGATAGTTGTACACTTGGCTATGCAATGTATTGTGTACCGAACGTGTGTTATGTTGGTTGTGTGTCGTTGATTGATGATAGTTGTTGAGAGTGTTGAGATTGTGTTATGTGCGTGTGATGTACGATTTTGTGGTGATCAACGTGATTTATTAACTGTGCTCATTGTTGTATGTAATGTGAATGTGAATGTGGTGTGCTGAAACGCTAAGTTCACTCGTGTGGGTTTGACGGGGCCTACGAGGATTCATGGCATAGGTCCATGGGATCAGAACTTAGTGTGTGGTGCTGAGGTCCAATCGTGCGGGTCTGACGAGGCCTACGATGATTCGTGGCACATGTCCATCGAATCAGGACACAGTACGTCCAACCGTGCGGGTTCGACGGAACCTACGGTGACACGTGACACAGGTTCACGGGGTCAGGACTGGTTGTTGTGATTGATGTGTTTGTTTCTTTCCGTGTGGGTTGTTGAACCTACGGAGACACGTGACAATGGATCACGGTATCGGAATTGATTATGTCTGGTTAATAGTTCGTGTGGGTTGTTGAACCTACGGAGACATGTGACAGTGGATCACGGTGTCGGAATTGATTATGTTTGTTTAATTGTGCGTGGTGTAGTCCGTGCGGGTTGTTGAACCTACGAAGACACGTGACAGTGGATCACGGTGTCATGAGCATGTTTATTTTCAAATCAAAGTTTTGAAAGGAAAAGTTTTATGAAAATGAATGTTGGACCGAGTCCTAAGCTTGAGTAAATATTTCCCGTATTGTAAACTGTTGAATTATGAAACAAGATTTGGGTTAAGGCCCTAAAGTCTTTCGAAAGGTTTTGTGAATCAGGACTGAGGTCTTAAAGGTTTTGAAATTCTAAAAATTCCCGAGATGATAATCTTATTTTCGAATGCTTCATAGCTTATCTTCCCTTGTGAAAACCTCCCGGGGATATTTTGATACTTGATTATTATATTTGATTCACGATTATTACTTGCTTGTTACATTTCGTATGATTTGATACTTGCACTAGTAAAACAGTGGAGTTTTACTAACCCCCGAGTAATCGGGGGGTGGATGTCTGTTTTGCATCCAGGTACATGCGGTCGGGGAGCGATCAGGATTGGCACAAGCGGATGACGAGCTGCGATACTAATCATGAGTCGAGAGTTGTTTGATTTTTGTTGTGTTGTCAGAGTTGATTTCAGTCTTCCGCTGTATTGTATTTCGACCCCTGTGTGGATAATGTTGTTTAAGTCAGTTTTGTTGATTGGGTTATGTGACCTCATCGGTCTGTGTATTCACGTGTAAGTGACCATAACGGTCTGTATTATTTTATTGTTTGACCCTGGCCGGGCAAGCATTTGGTTGTTTATGGATGTTTAGCCTGGTAGATCCTTGTAGAAAGGGTCTACGGCGTGTAATATTCCCATATGGTTTTGGGGGTGTTATATTTATAGTATCGGAGCTTAGGTTGCGGAAACCTAGGCTGTCGGGTCATGTCGAGTCGTGATTTGTCGAGTATTGTGTGGTTTTGTCATTCGAGATGTCGGGTGACAAGTTGAGCTGTACGTAGTCACAACGTGTCGGATATGTTGTTGGATAAGATTAGTATCGTGGGCGACCGTCGTCTCCGTGCGGCCTGTGGACATAAGTCTCCTCTTTTATGCGAGGTACCTGTGTATCATGATTTTATCTTAGTGAGTTATTGCGGTTCATAATTCTATTTGCACGATGTTGTGTAATATAGTGTCTTTAATACATGTGGCACATAATGTATGTATAAAGCTGGGCATATTGTTGTTTTACCTTTGAACCACCGTGTGGGGTGATATGGGGTGAAAGTTGTAAACCTTGATGGGTTTTGAAAAGGTACCGACGGTGGAGTTTGTGAGAAACTCCGATGAATGATTTTGTTGTGTGTTTAAACTTGGTGCCACGAGATGCATTTAATTGGATTGGCGACCTTCGTTGCCATTTGAGCATGCGGTTTTAAATTCGACTGTTTTTGGAATGTGGTAAGTAGGTTTGGGAACGTTTGTCTGAAGGACTTTACGGTTTGAGCATATTGGTAATAACCGATTTTTTGAAAACATTTTGGTGGTGCGGTCAAACCACGGTTTGTATGGATTTTAAAATCGGTTAAATTTTGACAAATGGGCCGTGTATTTTTAAATAACACCATCAGACGGTATTTGGAAAATATGTTTTGAAGTACCTCGGATATTGCGAAATATTACTGTCGTTTTGGTTATGAACCAAAGGATTTTGGAAAATTTCTGTTTTGCAAAACAACTTTGGCTTTCGTAAATTAGAACGTTGTGTGTTTATGTATTGAGGTTAAGTCGTGCAGTGAGTTGCTATGTTATTATTCTTGTCAGAAAATCTAGGTTGTATGCCCTAGTGGCGGGATACGTTGTTAGGTATCGTTCCCCACTTCAATGACTGAGGTATTAACCAAAGTGTTTTCTAAATTTCATCCCAGCAAAATCTTTCGAAACTCGCGAATTTTAAAATATTAACATTTGAACAAATAGCTCGGAAAATTTTTTTTATTTTTAAAGACTGTTACAAGTGTCTAGTCTCAATGACATGTATGTGGTCTCGACCCTGTTTATTTTGGTAAAAGTCGGGCACCTTTGTTGGTGTAACCGTGCGAATTACTTATGAATTTAAGTCTATTATTGCATTGTTAGTTCGTGTACTCGTGTGATAACTTGGAGTGAATACTTTATTGTGCTACTGGTTGTTGCCCTATGTTGATTATGTGGTATGTGATGCGTCGTTAATTGCTAGTTATTGTTTTGAATCATTGTCGGTGGTGTTGTTATGGTCGTCGTGGGGCGTGTTTTCACGCTGTAAATTCTTTCGCGTTGCTTGTAACATTTCGCCAATGGGCGAAAGTTACGCGTTTCTCGTGTATCTCGTTGAGTTTTCCTGTCGGGATATTGCTTCTCCCTACTTGTTTTAAGTTTCGGGACGAAACTTCTTTTAAGGAGGGTAGTATGTAATATCCGCAATTTCGATTTCCGGTAATTTTCATTTTTCGGCAGAGGTCCATTTCGACGACTCGTTTATGACCGTTTCGTCATTCTGAGAATATTTAATTCTGCACTTTTTGTCATCCGAGCTCGTTTCGGTATCGTTTTGTTGAGTTCCGTGATCTTAAACGACTTTTCCGCACTTGAGTTCGATTCTCACGAATCTCGTTTGAAACTGTTGTTTCGAGTTTCTTGTAAGTTCATTTAATGTTATTGTTCATGTTGTAAGCTTTGGTTTGGTGTTTCGATTGTGTATCGTATATTCGGACGTTTTGGGCCATTTTCGTAATTTCCCAAAATTTGGGGTAATTACTTCCGTTGTCGAATTTCGAGCCCTCGGGTGGTCGGAATCATGTGTTCTCTTAGTTTTCAGATTCGTCTTTGCGAGTACTTCGTAATCGTGTTTTCGATTTACGTTCAGGTTTGAATTTCGGGATTTTTCGGACCGTCGGATCGACTGAATCCTGGTGGCGAACTGGCGAAACGGCCGTAATGGCCAGCAAGAATGGCCGTGGGCTGTTACATACGTAGCGACTGCCCGTGCGTAAGTAACATGTCGGCAGAATTGGTACAGGGAGTTCGGCCATGGCCGATTACGTACGTAAGCGGTCGGCCAGGGTCGACTATTTAAGGGCCTAGACCGAGTCATCCGGCCATTTTCACCCTTTTTCTTCGTTTCTTCGTGTTTCTTCATCAATAATGGATGGATTTGGATGGATATGACATAGAGCAACATGTTTTGGAAGTTTGATTCATGTCTAACATCATCTTCCGCCCGGATCGAAGGTATGAACACCTAAACTCTTGGTTTTGGAAATTTTTGAGGTTTCTTGATGTTTTGGCCGATTTGATTCGTTTTAGTTCAGATTATTGTTAGAACATGGTTGTATACTCGAAATCATTCATTACCCTTGAATTTTTGCGGAACATATTCGAGTATTTCTCCGTTAAACGATTATATTGGACTATGCCCTCAAAGTGTCCGATAAAATGCTTCAATGGGTAGAACTTGGGAAGTTCCATACGTTTTCGTAGAATTGTGATTGAATTGATATCGTTGTGACTTAGGAACGAAATTCTTGTGATGAACTCGAATCGAAACCCTTCCGTTCGTTGCCTTCTTTGGGGTCCGAGCTTCCCGGCCGAACCGTGTTCTTCGGAGGTTTCGGTAGCGGTTAGTAAGGCAAGTATCTTATTATACGACTTGTATTTTGCGACTAATAATCATGTATGAGATTTATAATGATTTTGCTTGCCTTCGTAAATATGTTCCGTTTGAATTGGTTGTGTATTCCGCAATTCGAAGGCTTTGTGATAATAGTGTTATATTGGTATACGTGTTAGCTGTTGTGCCATTTGTGCAGGATTGCGACATACATATGGGATGGTTGTACACTTGGCTGTGCAATGTATTGTGTACCGAACGTGTGTTATGTTGGTTGTGTGTCGTTGATTGATGATAGTTGTTGAGAGTGTTGAGATTGTGTTATGTGCGTGTGATGTACTATTTTGTGGTGATCAACGTGATTGATTAACTGTGCTCATTGTTGTATGTAATGTGAATGTGAATGTGGTGTGCTGGAACGCTAAGTTCACTCGTGTGGGTTCGACGGGGCCTACGAGGATTCATGGCACAGGTCCATGGGATCAGAACTTAGTGTGTGGTGCTGAAGTCCAATCGTACGGGTCTGACGAGGCCTACGATGATTCATGGCACAGGTCCATCGAATCAGGACACAGTACGTCCAACCGTGCGGGTTCGACGGAACCTACGGTGACACGTAACACAGGTTCACGGGGTCAGGACTGGTTGTTGTGATTGATGTGTTTGTTTCTTTCCGTGCGGGTTGTTGAATCTACGGAGACACGTGACAGTGGATCACGGTGTCGGAATTTATTATGTCTGGTTAATAGTCCGTGTGGGTTGTTGAACCTACGGAGACACGTGACAATGGATCACGATGTTGGAATTGATTATGTTTGTTTAATTGTGCGTGGTGTAGTCCGTGCGGCTTGTTGAACCTACGGAGACACGTGACAGTGGATCACGGTGTCATGAGCATGTTTATTTTCAAATCAAAGTTTTGAAAGGAAAAGTTTTATGAAAATGAATGTTGGACCGAGTCCTAAGCTTGAGTAACTATTTCCCGTATTGTAAACTGTTGAGTTATGAAACAAGATTTGGGTTAAGGCCCTAAAGTCTTTCGAAAGGTTTTGTGAATCAGGACTGAGGTCTTAAAGGTTTAGAAATTCTAAAAATTCCCGAGATGATAATCTTATTTTCGAATGCTTCATAGCTTATCTTCCCTTGTGAAAACCTCCCGGGGATATTTTGATACTTGATTATTATATTTGATTCACGATTATTACTTGCTTGTTACATTTCGTATGATTTGATATTTGCACTAGTAAAACAGTGGAGTTTTACTAACCCCCGAGTAATCGGGGGTTGGATGTCTGTTTTGCGTCCAGGTACATGCAGATTCAGGGGAGCAGTCACAGGATTGACACAAGCGGATGATGAGCTGCGATACTAATCATGAGTCGAGAGTTGTTTGATTTTTGTTGTGTTGTCAGAGTTGATTTCAGTCTTCCATTGTATTGTATTTCCACCCCTGTGTGGGTAATGTTGTTTAAGTCAGTTTTGTTGATTGGGTTGTTTGACCTCATCTGTCTGTGTATTCACGTGTAAGGGACCATAACGGTCTGTATTATTTTATTGTTTGACCCTGGCCGGGCAAGCATTTGGTTGTTTATGGATGTTTAGCCTGGTAGATCCTTGTGGAAAGGGTCTACGGCGTGTAATATTCCCATATGGTTTTGGGGGTGTTACACTTATAGATTAATTCATGTTCTTGAGGAACTCTTGAATTGTATATGAGATTGATTTCGGAATTGAGCATGTTATAATCTGGTTATCGGGTTGAATTGACTGTTGGTATGATTATTGGGTTATGGAATCATATTGTGGTTGTGGATTCGTGATTGAGTGATTTGGGTTGTTTGGATTTATATTTAATCGAGATATTATGGAACCGTTGGGTTTGTCGATTGGTTATATCGATTGTTCATTGTTATCGAACTTTTTGTTTATCGATTATTACAATAGGTTGTGAAGATTGATCATTGATTAGAATAATATATTGCGGTCGAGTTCGAGGATGCCCATGAATTGCTTTGGTCAGGGCCGAGGAACTTGTAGACGACGGCAAGGACTTGGTAACGGCTTCATTATCGTCGTATCGGTATCAAGGCAAGTTATTACTTTCATAGTTTATAATACTTAATGAATGGTTTCAGTTTCATTCGTTTATAATTCGTATAGCAATGATTATAACTGTGAACTTTGAAGATTTGGGATTGTACGTTGTTTTTCTGATTTTGGGAATTAAATCATAATGTATATGATTTACACTGGTTATTGGTATACTTGGGTATTGAGGGTACATTATGGTAAAGACGAGGGTATGAGTTAGCTATGGCCGTGGTATTTTGGATCTTCGAACATTGAGGATAGTCGTTGGTGATGATTTGACATCGGATTGCTCCCGAATGACTCGAGGCAAGTATCTTAATTTGAACTTGGTTTAATATTGATGACTTTGATCATGCATATTGTCATTCATGTTGTTGAACATGAGGTCGTCGAAGTTGATTTGTCATAATGTCGTTCATGTTATTGATTCATATGTTGTTCATGTTGATGAACATATTGATTTGCATATGTGTATGCATAGTTGTATTGTGCAAGTTGTATTGATTCGATGGGATCGTGTGATCTATGCTGAGGGCGCTGGATCAATTGTACACCTCGTGTTGGTCCGACGGGATCATCTTGGGATCTATGCTGAGGACGCTGGATAATTGGACGGGTTTTCCACCTTGTGTTGGTCCGACGGGATCATCTTGGGATCTATGATGAGGGCACTGGATCATTGGATTACCCTGTGTTGTGTTGATGGAATCATGTGGATTCGCATCGTTGGATTTGCCATGTGTTGTTGTTGTGCATATGTATATTGTTGGTTATCCACCTCGTGTTGATCTAGTAGGATCATCTTGGGATCTATGCTGTGTGCGCTGGATCATCGGATTTCCACTGAGTATACATTGTTGTTATTGTTGTGAGCATATTGACGTTGTCATATGAGTATGCATTTGTAGGTATTGTGTTAAGACCATGTCCGTATGTGTATTGATCTGATCTCGGATTAGACTGACCAGATTTTTTGTGGCATTGCGTATCTTGAGGTATGCTCCGTATTTCCTTCTTGGTACTTGTCATTTGATGGACAATTGATTATCGTGTTGAGTTTTGAGGATGTTATTTGATGGACTGGATTGGTCAGAGTCGGTATATTTCGTATCAGTGAGTTATGATGATGTTTTGAGAATCTTAGGTATTGATGTGATGTGATCGTTATCATTGTTGAGTATTATGGCTAACCCCGTCACGGGCTTTGTTTTTAGGTTCTTAGGATATCGAGCTTGTAGTGGTCGCGAAGAGATAAGCTTCCCAGAGGATACTGGCTATGGCATGTGTTTGTGAATCGAGTATTCTGATTAGTTGTTGTTTTCCGCTGCTCGAGTATTTTTAACCGTTTGTATTTTTCGCTGTGTGAGTATTTTTAAACGGCCTTTCGATGTCTGGTAACTTAAGTTACTTTGGAAAATCGTTTTTCTAAACTATTTTGTCGATACGTGTAAGCGGTGGCTTAACGTGTACTTTTGAAACTATTGAGTTTTGGCGGTTTGGCCTTGTACTTTCAAATGAGAGTTTCTCGACGGTACTGTTAAACGAATTTTATAAAGTCTTCGAATATTAAAGGATATTACCGTCATCGTCGCTTAGGCGTATTTAAAATGTTTGAAAATCTTTCTTTCAGCCTTGTGGGTTCCGTTTCGGGGCCCACATCGCTGTAATATTCCCGATTGGCTTTGGGGGTGTTACAGCTAACACCCTAACGACAATGCTAACATCATACACACATTCCCTGACCATGATAGGTTTTAAAAATGAAAACCACCTTCTGAGAAAAATATGGAAACACAAGCTGATCTTAAGTATCACATTTCGAAAAAGTAATACAAACACCGCTATCGAGACTTAAAAAAAACGTCTTACGTTTGATAAAAAAAATAAGGACTTTTTTTCTTTTAGTTAAAACTTTATATATTTTGGTTCTCAAAGTGGAAGAATTTTGAAACATACAGTTGTATTAGTAGGCACCTTGAAAATACCGCGAGGAAATAATTCATTTTAAAAGTATGTCTCGAAATTTATTCTCTAAGATACTCAAGACTTTCAAAAATCCATTATGCCAGAATGCCCCAAAACTCACACGTTACAAAGTACATGTTGAGCCTCTGCTCACACACATCGACATTCGCTTACACATCTCATAGTACATACATCAAATTATTTCAAAATCAAGACATGTCTTTTCCCGGAAAACAAACAGTCAAATAAATTTGCCTAGGACCGGGGCTAAACCACTGGTCCCATCTGAGGCCTCTATGGACCCTCCCAGAATGGCTATCCAAATAAGCTCGTGAATCAGGAGTGAAATCACAGATTCCTACGAGGCCCCATCGAACCTCCCGGAGTGAGCAAATCACACACATATACATTACCATTTCATGTTAAGCATAAGGGATTCACAAGAATACTTGCGAAACGAGCAAATCATTTTGGAAATCATTAGCAGTGGAGAAAATGAACAGTTAAAAACACATTAGCAGCGACACCACTCCTCATATAAACAAAATATGAGAGTCAAATAAACACATATCACGAAATCAAAATCTACATAAAGATTCCATCACTTAACAAATAATCATACAAGTGGCTCGTGGCACACGAGGCACAACACAAAGAAGAGAGACTTACATCCACATGTCGCACGGAGATAATGATCGCCCCACGATACTAGTCACGACCAACAAACTCAGACGACGCATCGCAACACGACCCAATCAGACGCGATCTGACTAAAAACAACTCAACAATACACACTCGACTCCACAGCATATGTTTCCGCAACCTAATTTTCTGATACCATTTATGTAACACCCCCAATCCACTCAGGGATATTACACGTCGTAGACCATTTCCTCAAGGATCTACCAGGATGGTAATTAAAATCAAACATAAAAAATATTGCCTTCAAGGCTAAATTACGACCCAGTAGACCGATTTGGTCTTTAAATTAATACATACAATTCAATTTCAATACATACCCACGCAGGGGTCCTCAATACAACACGCTCCCCTCACGATAGGTGATCGAATAACCAAACCGAAGTTCACAACACGTCTAACAAAGTTAAACGGACTTTGAAGGAACACGAAACAGCATTTTCGAATAAGATTCGTAAGAATCGAACTCAAGCACGGAAAAGTCGCTTAAGAACACGCAACTCAACAAAACGACACCAAAACGAACTCGGATGACAAAAAGTGCAGAATTAATCATTCTCAAAATGACGAAATGGTCACAAGCGAGCCATTAAAATAGACTCCTGCCGAATTTTTATTTTACCGAAAATCGAAATTGCGGATATTACAAAAATGAAGAGAGAAAACATATAAAAATGATATGTCTTATCCAAATAGATGCTATAAAGAGAAAAAGCACATAAAAATGATTTAATTCAAATATGCTTTAATGAAAACTTTAATGAAATGCTTACCTTATCAATTTATCCATAACTTCTACGCATATCCTTTTAAATTTAATAATCTAGCATTTATCACCTGTGTAAGAAATCGAATTAAGCATATCAAATAGACATTAAACATGAATATGTCTCACCCAAATAGCATTATAGCATATTGAAATTATAATTGTGTTATAGATATATGCCTTATCCCAATAGATGTTTTGAAGAGAAAACATATAAAAATGATTTACTTAGGATGTATATACAAAGGAATGGAAAACACGTCTGCATTTGTCTATGTTTAAGTTGTATATTTGTTTTTTATTGCAGAAAATCATCATGTCTCTATTTTAAAATTTTCATGGTGTTCCGGGATATCCTTCCCTTATTGGTGTCTTACCTAATACTGGTTGTATGGGGATATAAGGAAGGAAGGTTCTAGACCCTTCTAAAGGCAGTAGAATCCTATTAGATGTCTTACCTTATCTAGGAATCCTATGTATGAAAGGACTCTCATTGTAATGCCTATATAATGGCCCCTCTATCAGCTGCATATTCTCATCTTGCAGCTGGGTCTTCTCGGCTGATACAGTTAAGTGTGCATATTTTAATTTCTCAAAATCTTTGAGATGCTGATTGACAGACTCATGTAAGTCCATATCCTGAGACATGTCTGAGCTGTTATTATTTGAAATTGAGGGTTTGGATGTTACCTTTTCATCAGCTAAGTTGGCCATCAGACAATTGTACTCCTCATCATCATCAGAGAAGAATCTACTGCTAGATTCTATTCTGTGTTGGTCTTCTCCAATGAAAGCTTTTATCTTGTCTTCTTTTCTGCGCACTACATTCTTGCTTTCATCCTTCTTAAGATCAGGACAGTCAATTTGAATATGTCCTGTCTTGTGACAATTATAGCATTTAACCTTCCAGCTTCCAGATTTTTGATTCCTCCTTGGTTTTTCTTTATAATTCTTCTTATATTTGGAATAATTCTTCCAGAAGTTGCTGAATCTTTGCATTATAAAAGCCATTTCTTCCTCGAAATCTAGGGGATTTGGAGGCTTGACTTCAGATAGGCTTTTGGTGGGGGACTCAGCTGCAAATGATATTCCCTTCTCTGCAGGCTCGATTGATGATGAACTTGGAAGCTCAAACTCATAAGCCTTTAGGTCAGAGAACAGCTCCTGGATCTTTATCTTGTTGAGATCCTTGGACTCTCTCATGGCCACTGCCTTCATACACCATTCTGGATTGAGAGATCTTAGAACTTTCAGGGCCATCTCCCTGTTGCCATATGATTTTCCCAGAGAGTTGATCTCATTGATGATTTCAGTGAATTTTGTGTCCACTTGGTCAATAGATTCACCATTCTTCATTTTGAAGTTGTCAAATTTTTGGGTAGCAATTGACAACTTATTCTCTTTTATCATCTCGGTTCCCTCACACATTACAGCTAATGTGTCCCAGATTTCTTTGGTGTTTTTGCAGTTCTTGATCTTGATCATTGTTGATTTGTCAAGAGTTTGATACAGCACATCTCTGGCCCGGTTGTCAAGGTTGGCCAGCTTCCTTTCTTCTGGGGTCAGCTCCATCCTCTTCTTGAGGATCTTCTCTGGCTTCCCGGCTGCAATTTCTTCTGGGGAGTTGTCCGTCTCGAATATGAAAGGACCGTCTTCAATTATGCACCACATGTCGTCATGTATGGATGATAAATGTGCCTGCATTCTTATCTTCCACAGATCATACTCGTCAACTGAAAAAATAGGTAATCTAGAGTGCATGTGTTGCATGTGTTCCATTCTTAAATGAGAGATTAAAAAATATATATCCTCGATATATGGATCTGGTTGTGAAAAATTAAACCTACCTCTCTGATACCACTTGTAAGTCACAAGTCGTCAGGAGTAAGTCTAGAGGGGGTGAATAGACTTATTGAAACTCTTTTCCATGAAGGGTTAGGAGTTTCTCAGCTGTGATAAGTGCAGATGACTTGAAGTCATCTGTAGACAGGTTATGCAGAAGACATAACTGATGACGAAAGCAAATAACTAATCAATGGAACAGTAAATATGCATGCAGCAGGTAGGTATGATGATTAAAGCAGTAAAACACGCAGGCAATTATAGTGGTCTTAGAGGTGGGGTAATCCTCTACTAATACACTGTTTTCCAAACCACTTGGAGATGAATTCATTATAATTCTCAATCAGTGATAAATATTACAATGATTCTTGCTAGCTACAACAACTTCCAGCCAGTGGAAATCCCATCGTTGCAACTCCTTTGACTGCCTAGCACCTCTTGATCTAAAATCTTCGGATGCCTATGAGTCTCGCAAACTTCAACCAGTGAAGTACCCCGAACTCAGGTTTAAAAACACGAGTGGTTTGCTTCTACAACTAAGAGCTTCTTAGTATAAGAACTTTGAACTCTTGCTCTTCACGATGCTATTGTTCGCTTTGTTTGCTTTGATTGCTTTGTTCGCTTGTAAGTGTTGTTCGCACCGTACTTTGCTCAATTCAAATCTTCAGATATATATAGATGTCGATCCTTGAGATTCCTTCATAGGCATTGCATTTCCTGTAACAAATTAGTCCGTTGGAGAAATAGACTTCTTTGTTTTTCTTTCTGAACGTTGCAAGGCTTGATTCCCTTATTTTAATCCATTTCCGACCGTTGTGAAGACTTTCATGTTGTAGCGCCGAATCTTTAGATTATAATATGCTTAAAGTCTCCAGAGGTGGGTCTTGATGAATATTTAATTCATTGCTTTCCGAGAATCTCTCCAGTCTGTCTCTCTACACCTGCATGTGACTTTCCGTGATTATTGACTTTTCAACGCATGCTGACATGGACTGGATTACTTGGCTGATCACTTATCTGATCTCGTAGAGTCATCCTTATCTGATGTCGGACTTCTCTGATGTAACTTCTCTGAGATGAGGTTCTCTGTCCCGACGAATCTTCTCTGATTTGAAGTCTTATGACCTGATGAACTTATCTGATCTGATGGTCAAACTTCAGTTGACTTGGACTCCGTCTGATCTCTTGACTGCAGATTGGTCCAACTTCTCTGATAATTATGTTGACCAGTGCTTCTCTAAAAATAAGTTGCCTGATGATAATTCGTCTGTGGTCAACCTTATCTGATCAAATGAGTTGACCAAGACTCGGCTGATAGACACTTGTCTGTGATTTATACTTAGCCGATATTTAGCCTAACTTACATGGCCTACAGAAGATACTCATTTGATTCTTCTTTACATTTGCCAAGTATTCAACTATACATAATCTGGCCTACAGAAGATACTCATTTGGTTCTTCTTTACATTTTGCCAAGTATTTAAAACATACATTTGAATAAATAAATATAAGGATGACATCATCAAAATCTAATAAGTCTTCTTAACACACACAACCTACGAGAATTTTTATCCCGACTAAGTCGTGATGCCTTCTCGAATTTCATATTGTTCTTGTGCACTATTGGAACTCCGAGATCTCAAAACGAGATATTTCTTACCGACCAAGTCGGGAGCCTTCCCGACTTTTATTTGTGCTTGTACACTCCTTGATAATAATAATAACCATTGGGACTCCGAGCCGGCACAAAACCTACGAGACTTTTTCTCCCGACTGAGTCGTGATGCCTTCTCGAATTTCATATCGTCCTTGTGCACTATTGGAACTCTGAGATTTCAAAATGAGATATTTCTTACCGACCAAGTCGGTATGCCTTCAGGACTTTTATTTGTGCTTGTACACTCCTTGATAATAATAACAATTGAGACTCCGATCCAGCACACAACCTACGAGACTTTTTCTCCCGACTAAGTCGTGATGCCTGCTCGAATCATATTGTGCTTGTGCACTATTGGAACCCCAAGATCTCAAAACGAGATATTTCTTACCGACCAAGTCGGGGAGATCTCAAAATGAGATACTTCTTACCGACCAAGTCTGGATGCCTTCCCAACTTTCATATTGTGCTTCTACACTTCTTGATAATAATAAACATTGTGACTCCAAGCCGGCACACAACCCAACAATATTTTTCCAAACTTCATGTTGTGCTTGTGCACCGTCTCGGTGTAATCGTCGGGACTTTTAGCCGACACATCACGATTTCTCCAGACTAAGTTCTTGAAATTTATATTATGCTTATGCACCCATTGATCGATCATCACTGGATGGGCATAAAAACCATTAGATAAAAACTTCAACAAAACTTATCTCATACAATTACACAGGGGGCACAGAGAGCACTGGACTCACGCATGTGTAACCTCTGATATGGCTCGGTTAAAAGGAAATATATGTTAAGTTAATGGGGAGAGACTTGGGGGGGATGAATCGAAGCGACAAATGGCTGAATCTCAGCGGATCGTGGCAGGAAGGCCACTCTGCCGCTTACAATACCATGTCGCGTATTTAAGTCATCTACAAAGGATTCTACCTGCCGCTCGATGGGAATTGTACTTCAAGGTGGCCAACACGACTATTCCGTCGTGGTGGCGTCACCAACAACACGTGCCCTTGGGATCCCTAAGGCCCCTACTGCTGGTCGGCAAGCGGACGGCGGGCATATTCATCACTTCTAGCTCGCATGGTAGCTTCGTGCCACTGGCTTTTCAACCAAGATTGATGACCAATTGTGCGAATCAACGGTTCCTCCCATACCAGGTTGAAATACTATTGCGACACGATCATCAGTAGGGTAAAACTAACATGTCTCACGACAGTCTAAACTCAGCTCATGTTCCTTATTGGTGGGTCAATAATCCAACACTTGGTGAATTCTGCTTTACAATGATAGGAAAAGCCGACATCGAAGGATAAAAAAGCAACGTAGCTATGAGCGCTTGGCTGCCACAAGCCCGTTATCCCTGTGGTAACTTTTCTGACACCTCTACCTTCAAATTCCGAAGGTCCAAAGGATCGTTAGGCCACGCTTTCACGGTTCGTATTCGTACTGGAAAGCAAAATCAAACGAGCTTTTACCCTTCTGTTCTACATGAGATTTTTGTTCTCGTTGAGCTCATCTTAGGACAACTGCATTAGATTTTAATAGATGTGCCGCCCCAGCTAAACCCTCCACCTGATAATGTCTTCCGCCCGGATTGGCCCGCCGGAGAGAGCCTTGGGTCCAAAAGAAGGGGTTCTGCACCGCCTCCGATTCACGAAATAAGTAAAATAACATTAAAAGTAGTGGTATTTCACTTTTGCCTTTCAGCTCTCACTTATCCTACACCTCTCAAGTCATTTCACAAAGTCAGACTAGAGTCAAGCTCAAGAGGGTCTTTTTCCCCGCTAATTCTGCCAAGCCCGTTCCCTTGGCTGTGGTTTCACTAGATAGTAGACAGGGACAGTGGGACTCTCGTTAATCCATTCGTGTGCATCACTAATTAGATGACGAGGCATTTGGCTACCTTAATAGAGTCATAGTTACTCCCGCCGTTTACCCGCGTTTGATTGGATTACTTCACTTTGACATTCAAAGACTGGGCAGAAATCACATTGTGTTAGCATCTGCGGGGACCATCACAATGCTTTGTTTTAATTAAACAGTCAGATTCCCCTTGTCCGTACCAGATCTGAGTCGATTGTTCGATGCCTGGGGAAGGCTCCCGAAGGAGCCATTCCTAGCCCGTCCCCCAGCCAACACGTTACGATCCGCTCTCGCCGCGGGAGCAGCTCGAGCAATTCGCCAATAGCCAGTCCTTTTCCCGAAGTTACAAATCCATTTTGCCAACTTCCCTTGCCTACATTGTTCCATCGACCAGAGGCTGTTCACCTTGGAGACCTGATGCGGTTATGAGTACGACCGAGCATGGACGGCACACGGTCCTTCGGATTTTCAGGAGCTGTTGGGGGTGCACCAGACAACGCGCGACGTGCGGTGCTCTTCCAGCCATTGGACCCTATCTCCGGCTGAGCCGTTTCCAGGGTGGGTAGGCTGTTAAATAGAAAACATAACTCTTCCTGAGTCCCCCGCCGACGTCTCTGGACTCCCTAACGTTGCCGGGAGCTGTCGCCTCCCGGTTCGGGAATTTGAACCTAATTCCCTTTCGGATCATGTGGTGAACGTGCTACTACCACCAAGATCCGTTCACATGGAACATTTCACATGGACTAACCCATGTGCAAGTGCCGTTCACATGGAACATTTTCCTTCTTCGGCCTTCAAAGTTATCATTTGAATATTTGCTACTACCACTAAGATCCGTTCACATGGAACATTTCACATGGACTAACCCATGTGCAAGTGCCGTTCACATGGAACATTTTCCTTCTTCGGCCTTCAAAGTTATCATTTGAATATCACCAATGACCGCTCCACCTGGGCTCACGCCCAGGGTTTTTCAGCAACCGCCGCTCCCTCCTACTTATCGGGGCTTGGCTCTTGCCCCGATGGCCGGGTATAGGCCGCGTGCTTTAGCGCGATCCATTTTCAGGGCTAGTTGATTCGGTAGGTGAGTTGTTACACACTCCTTAGCAGATTTCGACTTCTATGACCATCGTCCTGCTGTCTTAATCGACCAACACCCTTTGTGGGATCTAGGTTAGCGTGCAAATGGGCACGTAACTTGACTTCCGGTTCATCCCATATCGCCAGTTCTGCTTACCAAAAATGGCCCACTTAGAGCTCTCGATTCCCTGGCATGGATCAACAAAGCAGCCACACCTTTCTATCTATTTAAAGTTTGATAATAGGTCGAGGGTATTATGCCCCCGATGCCTCTAATCATTGGCTTTACCTTGTAGAACT